>OX371210.1:6115000-6740000 GCA_947310845.1 Yponomeuta plumbellus
ACGGAATAGTCATTTTTTTTAGTTCCGTAGGAAAGTACCTACCCAGGTTTCGTATATTTTTGTGCGTTAGAATACTGAAACCGGGTATGATAACCTCTTCAGTCCTGACCTTGAAAATAACAATAGTTTTCTAGGACTGAGCAGGTTAAAGTGAATACATCGAAATTACGTCTTACAGTAGTTTTCCCGTCACTAGGTTTATACAGGGCGTCCCACGGCTTTGCCACATGGAGGGAAAGTACCTTTAATATTGTAGATGGAACATTTTACTGAAAGAAGACATTATTTTAATTTCAAAAACAATCTAAACTGCATTAATAGATTTTTAAATAATTACACGATTGAAGCGGGTTCGATTCCCGGGAATCGAACCCGCTACATGAGAAAAAAAATTACCCTGTAGCTTTATCACACCAATCGGAAGGCTTCACCATAAGGATTATTTTTTGCTAAATAACATACTATCAAGGAAGACCATGAATTTTAACATTTGAAGTGAAATTTTGTTCAGAAAAATTAAAAGCTAACATTGCCGTAAGGACATACAACTGACATTATCATAAGTACCTATTACTAATCAATGTACCCACTTGAGAAGTATGCATCACTTCCCTTGTACCCACTTGAGAAGTATGAATCATCATCATCATCTTTTATCCAACAAGAGGGGACTCATTTTGAGCATTTGATAAATTGATTAACTTTGTATTAAAAATGTTAAAATTTATGGTCTTTCTTTTATTTCTGATAGTATGTTATTTACCAAAAAATAATCCTAATGATGAAGCCTTCCGATCGGTGTGCTAAAACTACAGGGTGATATTTTTTTCTCGTGTAGCGGGTTCGATTCCCGGTCCAACCGTGTAATTATTTAAAAAGCTATGAATGCAGTTTAGATTGTTTTTGAAATTCAAATAATGTGTTCTTTCAATAAAATGTTCCATCTACAATATTAAAGGTACTTTCCCTCCATGTGGCACAGCCGTGGGACGCCCTGTATAGCCGTAAGCGTAGGACAATGACATTGCCCTTAGACTTGTTGGCACGCATATCGAGTAAACCGATGCAAATGTAATTAACGATAGTGGCAAAACATCTTGAATAGGTGCGATGCTTCAAGAGAACCAGGGATGTTAGATGCCAAGTCTTGAATTATGGCACCAGACCCTCAAAATTATGGTATTTTTGAAAAAAATAAGGTACGCGTTGGAAAACTCTTACGGATTTAATAAATTAAGTAGCTAACTAAATTATTTCTTCGAATTTTCATAAATTCTTCAAAGTCTTCAAAAGAACGCTCTACTCGTTCTATAAATAGATTTTTTAAAAGTAAAAACCAACCTTTTTAAAAATAAAAATTTTTATACGCGATTTTAATATAACAAATAATTGTTTAATAATAGATTTAAAAAAAAAACAATTATGGTCGATTTTTCATCTGCCAACCCCCAGCATTAAGTCTAGTCTTTTATAACCCGGAGCGTGAACTATCGAAGAATATAATTCTCTTTGGAGATAATATTACATTAACGCCATCTGTGCGTCTACGATGGCAGCCCTTATGTGCTTTTGAAATAGTTTACTTTATTAATTTAGCTAATCAAACAATATTATCCAAATGGTTACGTAAGCTGTTATTCCTCAACTCATTGCCAACGGGTTTTTGGTTTGTTATTTGAATAGTTATCCCCCAAAGGGTAGGCAGAGGAACCAAGCACTAGAACTGGGCCCCCGTTTTGAATAGTTTAATTTTGTTAATTTATGTTGAAAGAAAAAACATTAATTTCAATGTTGATTATTTGAAACTTTAATTTGTGTTTTTATGTCTCATTATTTTGTTTATTGTTTGTTTTTAATTAATGATACCACGATAAATAAAATATTTATGGCGTTTATTTTGAATTTAATGGCTCATTAAACAAATTTAAAAAAATCAATAAGTACAAAAAAATCGATTTATAAAATCGATTTTACATGCTAAAATAACAATAGATTAATTAAAAATCGATTTCTTATGTAGAATTTCACAACCCTACAATCCACAGACTACAAAAATAATCACAGATAAGGTTTGCTAGATAACGGTATATAAAAAAACTCGTCAACAGCAAAAAAGCGAACGAAATGGGCGATTTTCCTTTCTTTTCTTTTTCTTAGTTCCTTGAGATACACTAGATGGCGTCATTTGTTTCTTCATACGAATTTGTGATCCGTAGCAATCAATGTCAAAGTCAGTCCACAGATCACTAAACAAGAGAAGGAACCAGGGTTGCTATTCGAACGAGGTTTCTCGTAATAAAAATAAAAATTCAAACCCACAATCCATAGCAAAGACTCCAAAGTATCCAAAAGCGCACTTATCACCAAACGAAAACAGCATTTTTTCTTCTAGTTAACCAACCATCACAAATTCCACAGAACCATAGAATTATTTATTGCTTTGACGTTTATTATTACGGTACGCCAGCGCCACCTAGGGATCCTTTTAAAACTAAATTTGACATAAGGAAAAACGCTCATTATGAAATGTGCTTGTGAGGGAAAAATTATGTTACTTTCGCGTACCATAATGGATGTATCATGGTACATGGTACGAACAGCCGAATTATGGTACGTATAACATCCCTGAAGAGAACACTAATAAATTATTATAGTAGCTATATAGTAAACGGGTCTAATCACGGTTATGATATTGAGGTCCCAAAGCACCTTATCTCTTTAATATTTTACTAAAAGTCCATCTCACTGTTTAGAGTCTTGAAAAATAAAGAACTGAAACAACTGACAGCTGTTAGTTGAGGCTGATGTATTGTTAGCGTACGAAAAATCGGTAGTTAGTCATATATAAAATGTATTTCTACAAATATGTAACACATTTATACTGTGATATATTTAAAAATTCTTACTGATCCTATTATATTTTACCAGAAATCGACGCAAAATGGCTAGAAGAGACGGAGCGCGCGTCGTCAGTTCCTCGTCTAGAGTCTGACAAGCGAGTCCTGGGACGCGATTTGTTTCGAATTCTTCATATGGCCACACTCTGACTGTCAAACTTAGGTATTTCAGCTGCAAGTAGCACAGCCCAAACAGTTTGATACTCGTCCTAGATTTAGACAAGATAAAAACTTTTGTTTCTATTCAACATAATTTTACCTATGTTTTAGTATGTACTCGTATGTACATACTAAACCATAGGTAAAATTATGTTTTAAATAATGTTTTAAATCAAACATGAATTATTTCTTGTTGTAAGGTCTGTCGGATGACGAAAATGTTAAACGTCAGATCGGAGACTTAGTCAAAGAACTCAAAGATGTTGAGAAAAAAGATATGAATCAGATTTTGATTATGGTTCAGCATTAATAAATGTTTATAAGTTTATGTGGTGCATCTTTATTATCCCTGTTTTTGGTGGAGTGGAAATGTTGGTTTTGATGTAATTAATGTTTTCGTTTTGCTTATATTTATTTATGTTTGGACAAAATTCATTGGAGACTCCAAACTAATTAAACAAATAATCAAGTTAGGCAAAAGTATCAAGATGGTTTATATTCAAACTATATGCAGGGTTATCAACTAAAAGATTTTTAAATTTCCCGCCAAAGGCTTGAGCCACGACTCACTTGTCGCACTCTATCAATAAATGCTGTTAATCAATCAATCATCGTGCTCATCCACTTCCAGGCATTCCTTCTTTTTTTGACCTCTCGCTTGCTAGGCACTGCGCCACAGCGCCGACGACGACCTCTGTGGCCACTGCGCCACAGAGGTCGTCGTCGTCCTTTAGTTCTCCTCTTCATTCATCCTCCGTCCTTGGCCATCCTAATCCTATCCTGTCAATATTACTAGCAGATATACGAATATTTTCCCAAAAATCGTTCACAGCCTAACCCCTCTTAGGCTAGATTCTCCTAATGCATTACAGTACAATGATTTCATTTCATTGCCACTTCAAGTCAACGCGGGCACGCGTATCTACAATAGGGAATGGATGAAAATATCAGATGTGCTTGATTTTTTTTTTGGTGATGGGAATAACCTTCCTTAACGGGAGAAAAATAATTTTGGTCTCGTGATGATGATGATGATGATGATGAAAAAAAATCTGTGGTGACAATGACATTGACAGCTTCCGTCGTTGACATAACCATAGCGTTGACATAGCGACGGGAGCTGTCAATGTCATTGTCACCACAGATTTTTTTATACTAGACGAAAACCCGGCTTCGCTCGGGTAAAATGTAGACGCAAAATAATATTCCACTATGTTGTTTTATATGGTGACGCCTCTGTATTTATCAACCACCAGTGGATATAAATATCTTAATACATTCAGATACATAAGCTCACACCTGTATCCCAGAGGGGTAGGCAGAGACCACGGACTGTCACCTGCCACTATCCTGATAAATCACTTTCGCTTCATCGACATCCATTAGTCGTTGCATGTACCCACATCGGTTTCGGGTACTTTTTATCTTGCCCTTTGCTAATACATCCCCTATTTGGTCGAAGTATCTCCAACTGGGGCGTCCCTTACCGGCCCTTCCACTCACATTCGCCCGATATATTTGCTTTGTCAGTCTTTCTTCGTTCATCCTCTCCACATCTCCAAACCAACGCAACATTCCTTTTTTCAATTCTAGTCACTCACTACATCCTCTTTCTCTACATCCTCGGTCTCTGATCACACTATTGCGTATTCTGTCAAATCTCGCTACCATGCTTACATCAGTATTGGAACCAGCACACTATTACGGATAGCCAATCTTGCTCTTTTGGACATGTTCTGGCTACTCACGAAGGAATGCAAGGCGAAAATCGGATACTTATCATAACTTTGTCATGGGTACCTCATCACAAATTACTAAATGAGCTTCCTTCATAAACTTAACAGCATTGAATTTAGTTAACAGCTAGTGAATCTAATGACGTATGAGACGTAGAATCCACTTGGCTAATCAACTAAAAACAGCTCCCTCTCTTTGGCTTTACAGCTTTTAGTTTTGTATTGAGCACATGTTTTTCTTCGTCATTTTAATTTTTGGTATTTTTCTTATCTAGTGCCTTTTTCATTTCAATAAGTTTATTGGTACCTAACTAAGCAAAACACTAAAGATCAATTTATGACTTTGATTTCCTTTTTCAATTATTTTTCAGACCCTTCCAAAACTCAATGTCAAATTATTGTCTTCCTTCCCGCCCTCAGAAGAAGGACCTTCTTCTGAGCTCCCGCCAATGAAAAACACCACAGATTACTTACTGCACCTTCTCAGTTGGCACAGATTATAATAACCTTTTTGGATGCCACGGTATTCCACACACCATGAAGTTAACAAATTAGATCAAAGGGCCGGTTTAGATTATCTTAGTGTTTAGGAGAGTGCTTTACTTTACACTCAGTTGCAACATTATGCTGAATCGGGCCCATTTTGGGGGCTCAACCTTTAACGACCTCTGTGGCGTAGTGGTTAGCGCATCTAACTACCATGCGAGAGGTCCCGGGTTCGAATCCGGGCTGGGGAAAAAAAAATCCCAGGTCTTGGATGTTTACATGTTTGTGACGTCGCTGTTTCTGGTTCCCACGACACAGGGTATCCTAGTGTGGGGCCAGAAGCAATGTATGTGCCTGTATGTAAATGTAAATATTTAAATGTAAATTAATATTTTCATCTTGTACAGTTTATTTTTGTTTACGCTTTTTATGCTTTCTGTGTTATTTTTTTATTATTGTACACATTCTGTGTGTGTGTGTTTTTTTGTTTTGTTTTGAGTATCAAATAAATAAATTATCTTTCTTTCTTAAGGAGAGTGCTTTTGTAGAAACGTGTAAGCGCCACTTGCTTTAGTACGTTTTACGGTATAATACTGTTCTAGTTGCCTTTCAATTAGAATCAAAATAGAATTGGTTTCTATTGTTCTATCCAGTAACACCTGAGCGCGTTACTATCCTCGTTACTTATCTGTGTATAAACAAAAAATTTAGTGAGAACTTTAGGAGAGTACGCAAGTGACCCGTGACGGGTGCGTGTTGTTTTCATTAACTCGAATTATCAAACTTACTTATGTGTTCCATTAAAACTCATAGTATTTTGAGTAGGATAGCGCATATTTCGCGACGTTGACGAAGTGACACTCTACTGGAAGAAATATAAACGTGCACTCGAACGTCTAGTAATGTACTAAGGCACTTGCCTCTCTAATTGTATTATAGCACTCTCCTAAACACTAAAATAATGTTAACCGGCCATAACAGTTCACAATGAAAACTTGTGACACTAACACAACAATGATGACATTGACATGTTTACTTAGCAACGCTATTATTGAATTTAATAATTATTATATTGATGCTGCTCGATAATACGAATTTTCCGCCCATATGTTGTCGACTCAGATCAACTATTTTTTTACGCTCTTTCATTTGGTGTGCATATCGTTCGAGTCTACCGTAGACCCGAACGAAATTATTAATATAGACTAGACGAAAACCCGGCTTCGCTCGGGTAAAATGTAGACGCAAAATAATATTCCACTATGTTTTTTTTATATGGTGACGCCTCTGTCTTTATCAACTACCAGTATATATAAATCTCTTAATACATTCAGATACATAAGCTCACACCTGTATCCCAGAGGGGTAGGCAGAGACCACGGACTGTCACCTGCCACTATCCTGATAAATCACTTTCGCTTCATCGACATCCATTAGTCGTTGCATGTACCCACATCGGTTTCGGGTACTTTTAATCTAGCCCTTTGCTAATACATCCCCTATTTGGTCGAAGTATGTCCAACTGGGGCGTCCCTTACCGGCCCTTCCACTCACATTCGCTCGATATATTTGCTTTGTCAGTCTTTCTTCGTTCATCCTCTCCACATCTCCAAACCAATGCAACATTCCTTTTTTCAATTCTAGTCACTCGCTACATCCTCTTTCTCTACATCCTCGGTCTCTGATCACACTATTGCGTATTCTGTCAAATCTCGCTACCATGCTTACATCAGTATTGGAACCAGCACACTATTACGGATAGCCAATCTTGCTCTTTTGGACATGTTCTGGCTACTCACGAAGGAATGCAAGGCGAAAATCGGATACTTATCATAACTTTGTCATGGGTACCTAATCACAAATTACTAACTAAATGAGCTTCCTTCATAAACTTAACAGCTAGTGAATCTAATGACGTATTCAATGAGACGTAGAATCCACTTGGCTAATCAACTAAAAACAGCTCCCCCTCTTTGGCTTTACAGCTTTTAGTTTTGTATTGACCACATGTTTTTCTTCATCATTATAATTTTTGGTATTTTTCTTATCTAGTGGCTTTTTCATTTCAATAAGTTTATTGGTACCTATAACTAAGCAAAACAATAAAGATCAATTTATGACTTTGATTTCCTTTTTCAATTATTTTTCAGACCCTTCCAAAACTCAATGTCAATTATTGTCATCCCGCCCACAGACCTATGTTTCCTTCCTCATTGCTCCCGCCAATGAAAAACACCACAGATTACTTACTACACCTTTTCAGTTGGCACAGATTATAATAACCTTCTTGGATGCCACGGTATTCCACACACCATGGAGTTAACAAATTAGATCAAAGGGCCGGTTTAAATTATCTTAGTGTTTAGGAGAGTGCTTTACTTTACACTCTGTTGCAATATTATGCTGAATCGGGCCCATTTTGGGGGCTCAACCTTTGATGTATTTTATTATTATTTTCATGTTGTACAGTTTATTTATTTTTATATTTTTTGTGCTTTCTGTGTTATTTTTTATTATTATTGTAAGCACTCTGTGTGTGTGTTTTTTGTTTTGTTTTGAGTATCAAATAAATAAATTTTCTTTTTTCTTTCTTAATTTCTTTATTTCTTAAGGGGAGTGCTTTTGTAGAAACGTGTAAGCGCCACTTGCTTTAGCACGTTTTACGGTATAGTACGGTTCTAGTTGCCTTTCAATTAGAATCAAAATAGAATTGGTTTCTATTGTTCTATCCAGTAACACCTGAGCGCGTTACTATCCTCGTTACTTATCTGTGTATAAACTAAAAATTTAGTGAGAACTTTAGGAGAGTGCGCAAGTGACCCGTGACGGATGCGTGTTGTTTTCAATAACTCGAATTATCAAACTTACTTATGTGTTCCATTAAAACTCATAGTATTTTGAGTAGGATAGCGCATATTTCGCGACGTCGACGAAGTGACACTCTACTGGAAGAAATATAAACGTTCACTCGAACGTCTAGTAATGTACTAATGCACTTGCCTCTCTAATTGTATTATAGCACTCTCCTAAACACTAAAATAATGTAAACCGGCCATAACAGTTCACAATGAAAACTTGTGACACTAACACAACAATGATGACATTGACATGTTTACTTAGCAACGCCATTGTTGAATTTAATAATTTTTATATTGATGCTGCTCGATAATACGAATTTTCCGCCCATATGTTGTCGACTCAGATCAACTATTTTTTTACGCTCTTTCATTTGGTGTGCATATCGTTCGAGTCTACCGTAGACCCGAACGAAATTATTAATATAGATACGTAGCAGGCCAAGGATATGTCTGATATGCCGTACTGAGCCCAGAACGACGAATGGTAATTTTTTTTCTATAAGGTTATTCCTATAACCAAAAAAAAATCAAGCACTTCTGATATTTTCATCCATTCCCTATTCTAGGCCTCATTGGAATTAAGAAACATGTCACATGACCCAATCATGTAACTGTAATTGAACTATAATCCACTAAGAGAATCGAGATCCAGGTCCGGTACCGGTATCTGAACGTCCAAATTATATACTTATGTACTGTAGCGATTCCTCTTTGTAGTAGCTGGCTGGCACAGCCGTCTAAGACGATTTTAAATGTTTGAAAGGGAATCGCTTCGTTTTTGTTTAGGTGTCAGTCGATCCCTAGCGGTGTTGGCTCCGATATCCGATATCGGGCCGGACGATATGAAAGACAGGTACATATTTCATACATTTTACTTATCCCGATATCGGATTGGCGTCCGACACCGATATCGGATCGGATAATGTGAAAACGCTCTTAGGCTAGGCGATGCTGTCGAAAATATTAAATCACACTAATATTATAAAGGCAAAAGTTTGTGAGTGTGTATGTTTGTTATTTCTTCACGTTTAATGGCTGAAGCGATTTTAATAACATTTGGTAGGGAGTTAGCTGACCCCGGATTAACACACAGGCCACGTTTTACTGCGTGAAAATATCTTATACCTATGGGAAAATCGATGAAAATGAAATTTTGTAAATTGATATTTCCGAAGCTCAAATTTAAATTATTTTGCTTCTAAGAATGTGAATTTTTTTTCTGTTAATTTACAATTTATTTACTATAAAAAACCGCGGGTAACACCGCGGGGCATAGCTAGTAAATAGTGTATTTGCTAAATAAGCGTATTTCAATCAAAGTAGCAAATCGCTACATACAGTCACGAGCAATAACATGTATACATTATCACATTTTGTACGACGTACACATTTTGTTTTGTACGGCACATGTGTACGATAATTTGTCCTTAATTATCTCACCATTGGCTAGATAATTTAGGACAAATTGTCGTATACTTCTTTCTAGATTTTTTTAAGTTAAGAGTTTTAGAAAATGTGTCAGTGTATACATATTATTGCTCGTGACAGTACCCAGCAGATCATAAGCCAAGGTAGGTTGCCAAAAGCTGTCTGATTCCCCCCAGGCTTTGGTGGATGGATACATAGACTAATTGGGCAGAATTTACACGAAAACTTTCGTAATAATGCTTGTGTTATTCTAGGCTCTCTTTGATCCTGCAAAAGGCTGGAATGCAATTAACTCAAAAGGTAGAATCCAACTAATAAACTCAAAAGTTTGCCCTTTTGATGCTTAAAAACTAACAGAAATCGGTGGGCTTATTTGTTAAGTTAAATCGTAATTTCGAAACTAAAATTGAAATTAGTTTTGGTTTGATGAAACTATCTTATTAGCACTCGCAGATTAGATCATTAATAATTTTGACACAGGTTATGTTTTTATCTAGACTACAATTCATCCCACTGCAGGGCATTGTCTTCTCTCAGAAAGTCAGAGTGAGGACTTAGTTACCACGTGTGTCACAAGTCATATTTAACTTTAATCGGTTCGGATGGACCTTGATGGTGATGATGAAGATTTCTTCTTATCCCTTATCAGGGACATAGGGCTCGTGGAAGGGAGGGTTCCGTTTGACCTTAATCAGAACAATTAAAAAACCTTTGCTATGGTGAGGTCGGGCTACCAAAAATTTACAGTGTAATTTAATTCTAGAATTACTTAACTGAACTTTTGTTGGAATATTCTGACTGAAGGTTGATTTTGATTTGCATTGCTTATTCAAAGTAAAATAGAATCGCTCGTAGCCCCGGCTACCTAAGTGATTTTAAAAACGATCACGAAGGTTAAGCTACATAGCGCGCGCTCAATGCATGGTTGGGTGACCGTCTATGATTATCGCAAGTGGCAATTTTCTGAGCGGTTCCGTGCTTCACAAGGCACGTAAAGCAGTTGGTGCTGGCTGCCGTCGATAGATGGCCGTCTTTAAGCCATGTCAGAGGCCTAGGGCGGCTTGAAAACTTCTGGACCAGCCACTATAGTCTATAGTCTATAGACTATAGTCTTACAAGCCTCCCCCAATCCGGACTTGGCCCCCGTGGTGGAGTACTATGGTCTATACCGTCTGTACTGGAAGAGTCCCGTGCTCCTCGGTGGGGACATAATGGGTTGATGATGATGATGATTCATAGTAGAGTACAGTAGAGACGGAGCTCGCATCGTCGGTCGAATTATTAATTTACTTACAAATTTGTATAAAGTTAGTAGCTTAGTGTGCTGATGGCAATTGAAACATGTCATCGGTGTAAAAAAAATTAAGTTGAAGTAGTTATATAATTTACATTAAACATAAATAGTTCTAGTGATTGTTGTCTCTGCCTACCCCCTCGGGGACAACGGGCGTGACTTTTTTTTATAAAATTTACATTTTCTTACATACAGGCACTTACATTACTTCTGGCCGCACACTGAGACACCCTGTGTCGTGGGAACCAGAAACAGCGACATCACAAACATGTAAACATCAACAACCTGGATTTTTTTTTCTATCGAAAATGCTGATCACACAGGTTGATACAGTTTAGTCAACTCACAATAACACCTCAAAGGAAAAATTAAATGCATTTCTCGCCAGCGAAAATACAATTGGTGTGCCTCTCCGGACGTGCAATATTTACTCAAATTGAACATTTTATCTGCCTTGTTTCAGGTGCTGAATCAACACAACTACCGGATTCTAAATTACAAACAATAATGTTTCACAAATTATGATAGCAGCTCCCACAAGCCCAATTCGTACTAGTTACATGCTTACAGTATTATGTGAAGTCTAGTGTAATTTAATTTGTATTTGAGTCACTGGTTACATTATAAAAGTAAGATGGATACTTTGTTCATGCATATAAAATATACCAGCACCACGAAAATTTAACGCCCAAAAATCATTACCTAGATAGTTTTTAAATCCTAATAAAACAACTGCAACGGCCGTTGAACTACACAGTGTATTTAACTATCGCTCTAACGGAACAATAGAAAAAAAATTGATGCAGCTAAAAATATGATCAAATACGAGTAAAAATATTGCGTGTAACATATAACAAGGAACATGTCTTCACGAACGGGCCAACGTGGGACCTCTGTGGCGACCAGTCAGCGAAAGCATCGCTCCAGGTCTACCACCAGATACGACCTGGAGAAGAAGCCAAAGAAGAAGGAGATGAGGTCTTCGGGGACCACCAGTTTGGTCTCTATTCCCAACACGATTAAGCTGAGCATGCTCAACAGTGGTCTCATATCTTTCGGTGAGTGTTTAATAGTTAAGGATGATCGTGCGAAAAGTATCTAATGTTCGAAATTTTCCAAAAAACGCAATAAAAATGTAATTACATATTCAATTCCATTTATTTATTTTAGACATTTAGTCTATATTTAAATTTCAAATGTTAATATGATGATGCTAATGATGTTTCAATGTTGCAAGTTAAAATGCTATCAAGGACAAAATAATAATGACATGTACAATTAGGGTAAACTATACATTGATTGGCACCTTAAGCAAAACCTTGACTTAATTTGCTTCCTAAGCATTCAATTTCATATTCAATCACTGTTAACCATTTTTATTTGTTAGAATATGAGTATAGGTTGGAAATAAAAATATTTTTTGCTTGTTGTCATAGTTTTATTTAAGAAAAATAATAATAATTGGAAAATGTCTCCAAAACTACAGTCATTGGCATTACAGGTACAAACATTGTCACTAATAATATCAGTCATTGGCACTTATAATTTGTATGTATGTTTTGTACTTAAAAATGCTAATTATAAAAAACTACCAAAATGCCCTTTAAGCAATTTTAATTCTTAATATTTGTGTTTAAAACTCACTGTGCCAATGACTAGTTGGGTGCCAGCAATACTATAGTTTACCCTATATCCATATTAAATGACGTAACGTAATTGTTACATTATTGACGTAAAACTGTTAGGTAGATTTATCAATGACATTTTTATAAACTATTATCCGGAAACACTCAACTTACATCCAACATCATAGTTCCAAGACAACAATGAAATCTGGGTGACCTTTCGGAGGTCGAACATTGTGACAACAATGCATAATAAGATAGTAATTCGGGAAACGCCGTTTCATGAAATATGAAAAAAAGCTGTTTTATTCATCAACGAAATTAAATAGATAGTTTTATCTGCGAAAGATAAAAATATCTAGTTTCGTAGCTACTTTTCCAAGGAAGGCCTGTATATTTTCCGAAATATGTTGAGTAGTTAGGCTCTAAAGTTGTAGAGTGTGAAAGCCTTGCACCTAGCATTGCGGTGCACTGTATTGCTCCTACCGTACTCCAACTGTTTGCATTATTCTAGTTTAGCAATTCAGAGTTTCTAGCCTCTCTGGTAAATTCTTAAGGGGCTACCGGGAACTACCTGTCACTACAGTGGGAAAAACAAGTTTTTACAAGTATTTGTAAAAAGATCGTCATTTTCATCAGCCACCTCCGCCAACTACTAGATAATCGGGGTATAGACCCATTCTTCATCGTGCCATAAAAAAATTCATTACGTAGTTCAGTAATGGAGTAATCTAAGTCTAACCTAGGGTTTGTACAGTAGGTATATATTTATCGTAAAATGGTCGTATTTGACACAAAATATGCTTTAGAAGCATACGTTTTTGGACCTATGTATGTAGATTTTCAGTTTTAAAATATTATTAAGACACGTATGTTTTAGAAGTGAAAATATGTTATCTTAATAAAGAGGGTGATTTTTTCCGTTGGTGGTGCCAGTTAGCTTCAGGTAGCCCCTTAAGCTTGAGTGTCTGTGAGTTATGAGGGCGTTTGTTTGTTTAGGCTTCTAGGTTGCAATCTCGTTATTGCAACTTTATTAAGACTTTGCCCTGAATTTACATAGCGTATACCAACGTATACCTTATACTTGCTTATGCAGACAATAGCAAAGTTATCATAAATAGCTAGGTTTATCACGTACTTGGAATAAGATATGATTATTGCTAAAACGTGCTGTTATGTCGCGAGTACTTTTATGTACGTAATAATATAGATTACATTAGTACTCGCTTCACACACCAAAAAGAAAATCCTAAAAACTGCTTATCCTGCTGTTGAGAATTCTGTCTCGAAAAGGGATTATAAAATAAAAGACAAGTATTATTAATACACTAGCTGACCCGGCAAACGTTGTTTTGCCAGATAGGGGCACGAAAATAAGATAACAACTTATTCTCCGACCTGCCGATTCGGAGGAGTATGCGCACTAACATTGAGACACGTAGAATTTTATATATTAGATTTATTGCACATCGGACTTAATGCTGCAAGCTTTTTCTAACCGCAGGTGGGTCATATTTTTTACTGGACACACTACTTATACCATCGTATATTAGCTTTTGCTTGGTTACCAATATATTGCGTTTCTGAATCTAAAATATAAGTTAGAAAATCAGGGAATTACAGTACGCTCCTTCGGGATTGAGACTTTGATAAAATAACTTCCTAAGTATTTGTGTATTTTCTTAGTTAGGAGAACATATCTGATCTACAGAATTCGCAGATCTTAAATAAATTCTCTACACGAATACCGCTGAATAATTTCCACAGCCTTTGACTGTGCTACTGCGGCACGACGTGCCGTCGGCATACCCAGAGGAATTTATTTCATTTTATCACAAGATGAAAGCTCATCCACTTTACTGAGGAATCTCTTCCAATAATGACACTTTGCCTACGCTAATGACACAATACTTATTATTATATGCACACACACACACACGTACGTAAACTCATGCTTTCATCCCGGGGAGGTAGACAGAGCAAAGGTTTGTCGCCTGCTGACGATGCTGACAAACCAAGTTACCCATTATTAGACGTTCTTAAATCGACTTCCTCAGGGAAGAGACCCGTGCCCCTCGGTGGGGACATGATGGGTTGATGATGATGTTACTGTATTTATATTGTTTTACAATTTTCTGTCAATAACTAATCTATTCATGATTTAATAAATAAATCATTAATTTAATAGCAATAACATTTTGACTGGCCATGCTTGAAGTCTATTTTTAGTGAAAGTTGCATTTGCTCTTCTTTTGACCTGTACTTAAATATCTGAATCGCTCGTAGCCCCGACTGCGTGAGTGATCTTAAGGGCAATAGCGCACTAGCGACCTGGCAGCGCGGCCATGACGCGCGGCCCGGCCGCAGGGGTTGCGATTAGCAACGCGGCCAAAACCGCGGCTACGATCGTCAGTTGCACATACAGCGCGCTTCAAAATGGACGTTGGGAAAATAGCAGTGCTTTTGTATCTTATAAGCAATAAGCGGAAAAAGAAAAGGAAAAAATATTGGGTTCATCCCTTGCTACGTGAAAGGCGAACAAAGGGATTATTTCATACTTATTTCACCGACCAAGCGGTGGTGGCGTAGTGGGGTTGACCCTTGCTTCTCGATCATGAGGGTCTGGGTTCGAACCACGCATGTACCAATGACTTTTAGTTACGTACATTTGTTTGTACAGCAACACCATTCGCTGATAAATTGTGCCCGGATAACGGCGACAGGCTTGCCACTTGTCACGTTTGGGACCTAATAAACTCGGCAAAACGTGGGTCCAGTTCTAGAGACTGGTGCCTCTGCCTACCCCTTCGGGGATAACGGGCGTAAGTTTTTTTTTTAATGTTTTTTATTTCACCGACCTTCAGTTATGTCCCATAACGCCCTCCTTGTCTCAATCTCGGTTATAAATCTTTCCGTGTCAAAAGACATCGCGATGATCACAAATCACGCTGTAGTTCCACAATACGTGCGGCCGCCGCGGCTAGTGCGCGCACACTGGTGATTTAACTACAATGCAATTGATCGCAGTGGCCGCAGCGGCCAGCGACTGAACACAGGCCCCAAATGCGTCGCTTCGATCTCGCTGGCCGCTGCGGCTTGGTGTGGCCGCTGGCCGCGTGCGGCCAGGTGCGCGTGCTCTATGGCGATTTCATACTAATGTATGAACCTGGCCGCTGCGGCCTAACCGCTAGTGCGCTATTGCTCTAAAGGTCATAGCTTATTAGAGCCACCCAGCACCCACTCAGCACCGCCTCGCCTCGTACGGTTAGTATTCTTTATATGGACTTGTATGGGCATGCGCTCACTACATCAACTCCGTAGCATCACCGGATCGCCTCGGTCGTAAGCTTTTCGCGCGACCGGCGGGTGGACCACTCTGTGACCAACCTCTGCTCGCGTGCTTGCCTCGCGTTGAACACACGTGCAGACCTAGTCTATAGTGCAGACCCAATTGTTAACAGACTTGTCGAAAATTCGTGGAACAAACGACGTCCACTCGTTGACCACGCGGCGTTCACGTATTGACCGCGCTTTATAACGCGGCGTCCACTCGTGGATAACGAATTGACGCCGTGCGACAAGGCGGTGCGGAGTGGGTGCCGGGTGGCTCTAATGAGGTATGACCTTTAACGATCACGCAGTTTAAGTAACATAGGGTTCGTTCAGTGCATGGATGGGCGACCCACACCACCGTGCTATGACTAACGCTAGTGGTATTTTTCCGAGCGGTTCCGTGCTTCGCAAGGCATGTTAAGCCGTTGGTGCTGGCTGCCGTCGAACGATGGCAGTCGTTAAGCCAAATCAGAAGCCTTAGGGCCTTGAAAACTTCTGACAGTCAGACCATCAGTCACTAGTCTTACAAGCCTCCCCCAATCCGGATTTGGCCCCCGTGGTGGAGTATGGCCTATACCTTGCTCAGGGAAGAGACACCGTGCCACTCGGTGGAGACATAATGGGTTGATGATGATGATACTTATCATGTAGATAAGTAGTTAAGTCCACTAATAAACACAAGAGTGTATTGGATAGATTCTATCGTATGATGTACCTGCACCAGTGATGCCGAAGCTTTTATTTTTCACTTACCAACAGTAGGTTTGTAAGAGAACATTTTCTAACCCGATTTTTATCCTGTGAAGTTAAGAACTTATCTTTCAAAGATAGGGTCGACTTTGGAAAACGCCTAAGCAGCGAAATTTTAATACATTTTCAACTAAATTTATTGACAGGCAGCAAGCAATAAATCGAGCGCGATAATATATGACGTAAAAATACATCGCTTCGATTTGATATGATAAATGGCACGGGGTGGATATCGTAAATCAGCTTTTTCAAAACTTCGATAAGTGTGCGTGTTTACCGGCTTAACGTAACAACTACGGCAAAACCTGCCGCAATAATAAGGCTTTCATTGATACAGATCCAGTTCCAATTTTTTCATGATGTTGTCTCTTTTGATTCAAGCTCTACTTTTGGTAATTCGGTATTGGTTGTGGAGTTTGTTTGCCTCAACGTTCCATAGTGTTACATATCCATAGTGTTACACACAGTATGTTTTCCGAAAAAAAATCTAATTTAATTTTATTACACTTTCAACCGTAAAGGTGCTTTGGGTAAAGTCACAGTTTAAACAATTACAGGTCGTGCAGCGGGTTATGAGCGCTCGGCGAAAATGCAGGGGGATATTTGCCTCGCGGGTGTCACGCGTCATCACGCGTGTGTGAGTGAAAGAAAGATAGTGCCGCACTCAAAGTCATCGCTCTTTAATCGTTGCGCGACTTGTACCAATCTTCCTACTAACGTCCGAAACGCGCCTATACAATATACATAACTACGAAACGCGAGATCTCGGTTAGCTTTAGGTCACATGCAGTCAGGTGTTCACCGCGCCTGAGTGTAGTGACGCGTTGGGTCGGCTAACTAAGAATGTATTACAAACCTCGTCCTTCTGTTACATTGTGAGTAGAAACTTGATATATTATTTCATATCATCTAATTAGACTTCATACTAAACAAGAACATAATGTAAATAAAAATAACTACCTACAACTCTCAAAATACCTGTTAAATGAGACGACAATATTTAAATGTTGCAGTATCGATTTCTAAAAATAAGCGCGTCAACCCTATCGCGCTTACTCCGATTGAGCGAGCGTAGGTAGTTAAATCCAACGGACGGCCAAAATTGCCTAGTGGTGTTCACTCTACTGTGGTAGAGTATCGGTTACAACAATAACTAAAAAACGGCTGGAAAAGAAACAATGAAGATTCTACGTCATACATATAACTTGATGTTGGGTTGGTCAGTTTAAATCGGCACGGAAGGAGACACTGAGTAAAGATATAAGATTTTCATTGACGAGAAGAGCGGAATCCTTTAAATCAGTTGCGTTGTGACTTTGAAAAGAACAAATAATTCAATAATACAGGTTAATACAGGTAGTTATGAAGAGAAGATTCGACGCCTGCTATTGTTACCACTGTGATTGAAATAAAAAAAAATGTCTCGTGGTTTTTAATGAACAATGTTTGGAAATACATAATTATGAATCTCAGACAGTAAGACCAGCCACTAGTCTTACGAGGCTCTACCAATCCGGACTTGGCCCCCGTGGTGGAGTATGGCCTAAACCTTCCTCAGGGAAGAGACCCGTGACCCTTGGTGAGGACATAATGGGTTGATGATGATGATGACACTCTTTTTATTTTGTGTTATAATTATAAGTAAACTGCTGTAAGTAGTGTGTTGTGTATATATTGTTTATAATTTTTTCAATCATTCTTGTTTTGGTGTGTGCGCTTCACTATTGTATTAGGACCATCCTGTTAAAATAGTAAGCTGTAGTAAATAAATAAATAAAAAAATAAAAGATAAACACCATGAAAAAACCTGAGCGTTTCAGGTGTTCATACCTCAGCGCATAAAATAGCTAAGTCGCGGTGTGCGCGCCCATGCTTTCTCTTATGCCCGGTTCCAATATTCACAAAACGCTTCGTTTTTGCTTACGATCGGTTACAATTCCTACGAAATTCCTACGAACCGTCAATAAATTGTAGGGAAAACGGATCGGCGTATATTATAGGAACCGATCATTAGCGACTTGCGCCCTTTAGTGGATATTATATAGGTTGCAATAAAATCTCAATAAAAATCCGGAAATGGGAGGTTCTACTTGTCAATAATAACTTTTATTATGAGGAAAACTCCGGTATTAATATGTATGAAACAGTAGATATTTTTTTCATGTCTCCTAACTTTTCCCCGTATCAAAAGTGGTTCGTATTGTCGAGAAGATCCATCATTTTCAGATGTACATGGCCCTTACACCCTTTAGAGTGGGACCTATACATATAAGCAGCTTATGTATTATGTTCTGCAATCATCTCATTCGGCCCAAGAAGGTCGTATAATTTGCCAGTCGTTTCTATTCGGGATGCCGCGCCGAAGGCCCATACCGTTATTATTATAGGGTGCCACTTCACTCGTCACGAAAATGTTATTTCCTTGTTACTCTTGTGATGTTTTTTTCCTACAAGGAGGACATAAAACAAGCCTGAGTTTGTCGCCGCTCAAACGCTGTGTAGTGGTATATTTTGTTGACATAAAGTTTGTTATACGTAGGGCCGATTTCTGAATTGAGAGTTTTCGCTAAGTAACTACTTAACTGAAGTGCTGTCTCGTCAAATTTCTCAGAAAAGAGCGTGACAAAACGTTACTTAACTACTTAGTGTAAATTCTCAATTCAGAAACCGGCCCTTCTAAATTGAGAATTTCGCTAAATAACTACTTAAGTGTAGTGCTATCTCGTCAAATTTCTCAGAACCAAGCGTGACAGAATCGCTCGTAGCCTGGGCTGCCTCAGTGATCTTAAACGATCACTAAGGTTAAGCAACATACGGCGCGTTCAGTCCATGGATGGGTCACCGTCTATGACTAACGCTAGTGGCATTTTTCCGAGCGATTCCGTGCTTCGCAAGGCACGTTAAGCAGTTGGTGCTGGCTGCCGTCGATAGATGGCAGTCGTTAAGCCAAGTCAGAGGCCTTAGGGTGGCTTGAAAACTTCTGACAGTAAGACCAGCCACTAGTCTTACAAGCCTCCACCAATCCGGACTTGGCTCCCGTGGTGGAGTATGGCCTATACCTTCCTCAGGGAAGAGACCCGTGCCCCTTGGTGGGGACATAATGGGTTGATGATGAAGCGTTATTTGCCAGCTGAGTTTGGTGCATAGATGTAATCTAATTTTGATATGCTCTACCACGTTCGACGATCCTCTTAGAACAAACAGGCACTGACTGAAAATCAGCGCTGTTGTCAGCGTTGGCTAACACCCTCAGCAAAAGCCGAGTCAGTTGTCTTTTATACCAACACAGGCACACACATATTTTGTGAATTTCTATATTTTTTTTGTATAATAATATATTGATTTTTATTATTATTGTGCCCAGTGTATTGTTCGGACTAAAACAACTTACTTCTGGAATTACTTACTTAGAGAGGAGCAACCGATGACTCGCTGTGATTAATCTCTGCAAAATAGAATGAAACCTGATCGGATTATTTCGATATAAGTTCAAGTAAGTTAAGCCTGGTTTACATTTGCTTTATTTTCGTGCTTTTTTAGCATGCTCTCCATAGAGGTTGAATAAAATAGAGACGGCAAAAACGTATGCCGATTTATAGCTTTTAGTACGCACCATATTTTGTAAAAGTAAAGTACTTTAAAAAAATGCTAAATATAATAGTATACAACCAACCATTAGTGATTTATTATTGGCTATGTTCCTATAGAAGGAATTGGCGTCTCTATTCTATTCTAGCTCTATGAAAAGTGTGCTAAACAAGCATTAAAATAAAGCAAATGTAAACCAAGCCTTATTCTGGAATTAAATTAACCTGTAGAATTTTTGGTATGCCGATCGGCAATATGGTTTATGACAGTTTTAAATTGCTTTTAAATTGCTAAATTGCACACACTCGCATTATAAGCAGAGCTCTAAAAGATCTATGAGTATAATATAAACGCTGGTCCTTGACGCTGGACGGCTCTCCTAGGGAGTCCGGGGACAATGCAGGAAGCGTGCAGTGAGACTCGCAAGCCAGGAAGCTTTCCTGGAGGAGCTTGGGTGGCAGGATTGAACTCACCCTTTGGATGTCACCCTCCTACGCAAAATAGGCTCACTTGTAGTCGAGTTGCGGAAACCCAAACAGTCACCAATACCAATACCAATATAAACGCTGGTCCTTCTGACATAATGTTATTTTTTTTAAAGGTTGTTGGCCACGGCTAGGTCAAGAGTACATGACGTAAGCAAGTATGTGAGCTAGATTTAAAAATAACTCCCACTGTGGGCGAAAATTTGGAACAGAAACTACAATTTGTTTTCATTCATTTCACTCACTCACTTTGTGAAGTCTAGGTAGGTATATAGTTATCGCGTTGACATAAAACTCACGAGTTTTTTTTAATAAATTTCCGTCGAAAATCAACCACGCTACATATAGGTAACGCTGATTTCAAGTAACGCATCAAATTGATAAAAATCACCGTCGCCCCGGGAATTGCCTATGGACAATTGGACACTCTCTCCCCCTGTATTCTGACTGCCCCGACGACCTCTGTGGCGCAGCGGTTAGCACGTTTGACTACCATGCGAGAGGTCCCGGGTTCGAATCCCGGCTGGGGACAAAAAGAAACCCACGTCTTGGATGTTTACATTTTTGTAACGTGTTCTTGGTTCCCACGACACAGGGTATCCTAGTGTGGGGCTAGAAGCGAATTGTATGTACCTGTTTGTAAATGTTATGTTATTACGTAACTTTCCACTCTATCGGCTTCAGCATTTAGAAAACTCCAAAGTGTCAAAATTTATATGTATTTGACAGTTCGGAGTAGATATTTTATATAGGTATGTAGACTTGCGTGATTGCATCCCTGGGCATATTTTTTTAAATTGTTAAGTTCATTCCCAGACCCCAAGAAATCATAAATATATTTCAACGTGAAGAAATGAAGAGTACATTATAATTGTTGAATGTCAATACACGAAGTAATCAAGCTATATTGTCATGTTATTTTCCGGGTATTGTAGTTGGAGCATAATCCAATTCCGATATCTAGAGATATCGCGTGTCATCCATAGCCGACAGTCACCCAGAGACAATCAATAGTGAGCGAGCCACAGGATCACACAAATATGCACTAGAAGAACGTTTACTTCCATCACGGACCGGACATGTGTTCACGTTACAATGTGCCCGTGAAGTGCGAGCGCCACGATTTCAATCGACTGCACTACAAGTGCAAGAATAATAGGAATAATAAATTCGTTTATTCATTAAACATTGTATCAAATTAGAAAATTACATCGGAGCCTGTATTAACACGAAGTCTGTGATACAGTAGCTCGTCCTCTGATTTTCTTTTACAAAAGTAACTAAACTAAACCCATTTTCTAATTTAAATAAATTATTGGAGCCAGAAGTCTGGCGGCATTTTCTGCTGTATGGCGAGACTTAGCCTTTGACCAAAGTAGGCAGTAGCCTTCGAATCACTAGCGTCGTCAACTAGGCGCGACGAGATTTCCTTACAGAGAAGTCGCGCCTCCGAAAATTCTCTAAAAAGTAATAATCTTATTAATTTAAATCAATCAGCCCGTACTTTTCCACAGCTGGACAGGTGGACTGGACAGACATAGGCCCCCAAAGGCACACCACTTCCTTTTGTCCCCAACCATCCTCATTTAGCCACTGCCAGCAATCACTGCAGATTTTAGTTGTTGTTGTTGTTGTTGTTACACTTTATTGCACAAAAGAAAATACATAATATGACTTAAATAACAGGT
Source organism: Yponomeuta plumbellus (assembly GCA_947310845.1). Classification (NCBI taxonomy): domain Eukaryota; kingdom Metazoa; phylum Arthropoda; class Insecta; order Lepidoptera; family Yponomeutidae; genus Yponomeuta; species Yponomeuta plumbellus. The sequence continues at coordinate 6,137,328 of OX371210.1, forward strand.
CGTCGCCTTACACATCAGATACTGAGTAAAGAAATGAATTAATTAAATTAATTTTTATTTGTTAGCCAATCCATCATATACATAAGTACTTATTTTGTAAAAAAAAAACCAGCTGCATATTTCGAGAGCCCACAGTACTCACAGTGGAGTTAAGATTCTGCAGTGTACATAATGCACAGGATTCTGTGAAATCATTCTCCCACGTTACAAATGGCGGGCATTTATTAGACTTTGCGTCGTGCTGAACCGTTCCCGAAGATAACACATCGATGTTGGATTGCGGGGAAAAGGGAACTCTCCGCTGACGTCTCCTCTCAAGTTAAATAAAACTGAGATTGCTCCGGACAAGAGTGATTGCTTCGAAATCTCGTTAGAGTCATTCGATCAATATTGAAATCTGTCTTTGTCTTCAGTTGAGGTTAGCACTGAGAATCGTTTCATCGTTAAAAGTAAACTACTGGATGTATATTATATAACTAACTACTGGATTACAATGATACCAAAGAAAACACAAATCTCATCATAATATTTTAACTAATTTAATTAGTTTTTTGCAAAAAGCGACTGAGAGACAATGTAATCTTCAATGTAAACTTCGCATGATCGTATTTTGTGTGTTAAAAACGGGTAAAAAGGGACGTGACTTAGAATGCTTTAGACTTTAGTTCATACAAACTAACGATTGAAAAAAAAAAACATTAAATTCCCCTTATGTACCTATTGCAATGCAAACACATATGTACCATCTACGCGCATTCTTGTTACTTAGGGCCAACAAGCAAAGACTCTAGGTGTAATTTCCGGCAAATGTTGTTGTAATGTCTACTGTTAAGAACGTCACAACAGGACGGCTTGCTAAGCTTTAAGTTTTGGTATCAGTTGCATCCAGTATCAAAGGCTACCTGTAGAAACTTCTTGCAAACATCAGCCTCAGGGTAGTGAGAGTACCAACCGCTTATGTAAATCCGGCCAGGAACGTGTCGCGTCCAGGCGTCCATTAATTCAAACACCAGCTATGTACGCGTTTAAATTCGGTCCGTCACGCTGCAGCCACCGTTCCTGATGTGCAACAAGATTATTTTTAAACTAAAAAATCATAAATTGTCAACCTCTGTGGCGTAACGGTTAGCGCATCTGCTTACCATGAGAGAGGTCCCGGGTTCGATCCCCGGCTGGGAGAAAACAAAAGAAACTCCAGGTCTTGGATGTTTACATATTTGTGACGTCGCTGTTTCTGGTTTCCACGACACAGGGTATCCTAGTGTGGAGCCAGAGGCAATGTATGTGCCTGTATCTAAATGTTATGTTATGTTATGTTATGTTATGTTATGTTATGTTATGTTATGTTATGTTATGTTATGTTATGTTATGTTATGTTATGTTATGTTATGTTATGTTATGTTATGTTATGTTATGTTATGTTATGTTATGTTATGTTATGTTATGTTATGTTATGTTATGTTATGTTATGTTATGTTATGTTATGTTATGTTATGTTATGTTATGTTATGTTATGTTATGTTATGTTATGTTATGTTATGTTATGTTATGTTATGTTATGTTATGTTATGTTATGTTATGTTATGTTATGTTATGTTATGTTATGTTATGTTATGTTATGTTATGTTATGTTATGTTATGTTATGTTATGTTATGTTATGTTATGTTATGTTATGTTATGTTATGTTATGTTATGTTATGTTATGTTATGTTATGTTATGTTATGTTATGTTATGTTATGTTATGTTATGTTATGTTATGTTATGTTATGTTATGGTATGTTATGTTATGTTATGTTATGTTATGTTATGTTATGTTATGTTATGTTATGTTATGTTATGTTATGTTATGTTATGTTATGTTATGTTATGTTGTGCCTACGTGCTAGGCGCACCTTCACAAGAGTCCGGAGACGACGCCAGGCTACGGCCGAGGAGAAAGCAGCAGCGTACGGTCCCTACCGGGTTGCCGTCAAGGCTCTCCAAATCGCGGTTGCAAGCGCCAAGGTCAGGGCCTGGAACGAGCTTCTCGAAACGCTCAATGGGGACCCATGGGGGCGCTCGTACAAAATTGTACTGGGCAAGCTCAGACCGTGGGTCCCTCCTTTGACGGAGACGCTCGAACCAGAACTAGTGACGAGAGTGGTGGATACCCTCTTCCCTCGGATCGAGGATACCCCACAGGCTGCGGCCGCGACCACGACTGACTGGACCGGTGACCTGGGCGTCACTCAAGGAGAGCTGGACCGCGCCGTGAGACGCCTGGCAGCGCGCAACACCGCCCCAGGCCCGGACGGTATACCAGGTCGCGCCTGGGTTTTAGCTTTGGGCGCCTTGGGAGACCGGTTCAAGGGGCTGTTTAGCAGCTGCCTGCGCAGCTGCTGACTTCCAGTTCGGCTTCCGGCATGGCCGATCCACGGTGGACGCTATCCTTCAGGTGCGCTCAGTCGCCGAGCAGGCAGTGTCCCGGGGCAGGGTAGTATTGGCTGTAAGCCTGGACATAGTAAATGCCTTCAACTCCCTGCCCTGGAGTGCAATCAGGGCGGCACTGGCTCACCATCGGCTTCCCCCGTACCTGCAGTATATTGTAGGAGCTTACCTGCGGGACAGAAGCATTGAATACCTGGGTCAGGACGGGATTGTTCATCAAAGGGAGGTCTCCTGTGGTGTTCCTCAGGGGTCTGTTCTGGGGCCCCTCTTGTGGAATATGGCATACGACGTGGTCCTCAGAATCCTCCTCCCCAACGACGTGCGTGTCGTCTGCTATGTGGATGACACGCTGGTGTTGGCGGAGGGGATCGACTTCGAGGAGACCACTCGGCTAGCCGAGCTTGGACTGGCATGCGTCGTCCGGAAAATCCGGGAGCTCGGGCTCGAGGTGGCCCCACACAAAACCGAGGCTTTGTGGTTCCACGGCCTTCCGCGGGGAGTGGAACCACCGAGCTCTTCGGTGAACGTGGGTGGCACAACGGTGCAGGTCGGACGGTACATGAAGTACCTGGGCGTCGTCCTCGATGGCCGATGGAGGTTCATCGAGCATTTCGACCGCCTGGTTCCCCGCCTTGAAAGGGTAGCGGGTGCTCTGCACCGAATCCTACCCAATCTCGGGGGACCAAGGGAGAGTGTTCGTCGCCTATACGCTGGGGTCGTGCGGTCCATAGCCCTATATGGTGCGCCAATCTGGGCGGAGGAACTGGCCAGCAATCGCAATCATAATTATGTTATGTTATGTTATGTTATGTTATGTTATGTTATGTTATGTTATGTTATGTTATGTTATGTTATGTTATGTTATGTTATGTTATGTTATGTTATGTTATGTTATGTTATGTTATGTTATGTTATGTTATGTTATGTTATGTTATGTTATGTTATGTTATGTTATGTTATGTTATGTTATGTTATGTTATGTTATGTTATGTTATGTTATGTTATGTTATGTTATGTTATGTTATGTTATGTTATGTTATGTTATGTTATGTTATGTTATGTTATGTTATGTTATGTTATGTTATGTCATGTCATGTCATGTTATGTTATGTTATGTTATGTCATGTCATGTCATGTCATGTCATGTCATGTCATGTCATGTCATGTCATGTCATGTCATGTCATGTCATGTCATGTCATGTCATGTCATGTCATGTCATGTCATGTCATGTCATGTCATGTCATGTCATGTCATGACATGTCATGTCATGTTATGTTATGTTATGTTATGTTGTAAGCACATTAATACTGACTAATCCTTGAATTACGAGTACTTACTTGAAAATTAATTTTAATGCTAAGGTTTTTGTTTGGTTTTCATTATGACACAACGAAGTCTCTCATTCTTTGTAGTAACATTTTACAAAGCCTAGAAAATTAAAAAAATATTGGAAAGATGATGATGACATATTTTCGTAACCTTGCGATGAAACTTGATTTCGATCTAAAATCTAAAATAATAAGCAATTTAAAAACTGCCCAACTAGCTGCCCAAAATTTTCACTTCACTTAAGTATAAATAATGTTACAACCAAAAGTAATAAAAAGTTTCAGAGTCTTTTATTCTCATTCACAAATATCACTCATTCACTATCACTGTTAAACTAGCGATATTTTATCACAATGAAAAGGACGTTCCCTCAAAATATCGCTCACAATTTCAAATCCTGTAACTACACAGGAGAACGTGCCAATGTAAAGTAGAATAAACCGACAAGAATCTGTATCTGAATATTGCGATATCTACGGGCCCAATATCTGGAATACGTGGCCTTATCATATTAGAGCGGTTGCGGTGAGCCCGTAGCTCACATATTATAATAATATCGAACCCACAGTGTCGTTATTTGTCCCTCGAAAATGTTAATGACATTGGGAATAGGTTCAGTATTTTTATTTATTTTAATGTATTTAAAAAAGGAACCAAATCAAAGATGACCTGACACCCGTGTCTATGTCTAAATCTAAAGCTGGTTTGTCTCGCCTCTTCTCTAAGCTGAAGCAGAGCGCTTGTGTATGCTTGATGCATACCTACTGTGTACCTTGTGCTGGTGATGCGACGAATATGATACCGTTCTTGTGTAGATTGGTAGGCTTGGAAACCTAAGGTAATCTTTTGATCTAGTTTCGGCTCCACTATTTTCTCAAATAGTGCATTCTATTAGTTTGTTAGTTTGCCAAAAAGTACGTAGCTGTCAGTTATAATTTTAAATCTAGATTAACGTGCGTGATCAAAGTGCGGTGATTCACATGTAAAAAATTACTGTCGATACCCAGACTGGAATGTCCTACACCCGGCTAAATTACCCGGTAGGGCAAAGGGAATTCAACACGTTGTATTGCCATTGTAGGATTTGCATGTGTCTATATGTAGAGTGTAGGTATATTTGCATACGTAAGAGCACTCAGCGATAGTCAGGCACTCGTGGTTACCTTGACACGACTGCCAAACGTAAACAGTGTAATGTTTTCTTTCAGGTTATGTGTTCTTTGTGACTTTTCGATGTTTATCGCCCTTGGTATGTTCAAAATAAGGTTTCCGCTTTTTATTTTACCTGAGTTTGTTTTGCGTGGTAGCGACGTTGCCTATTAGACAACGTGACAATCATTGTCAGTCTCATTATTTTGAAGAAACTCGAAAGTCTACAGTCCAAAGTATTTTAAAATCTAACACAAACTGTAACTGTGACGCGCTTCATTCACGCGTTTGTCGCACTATAGTTAGGCTTTTTTTTTTTTCAGTACTCTTCTTACATTTCCCTGATTTATTTATTCAGGGACCTTGAATAAAGTGACTACATTGTAAGGCTCGAATAATAAATTTAATAATTGGACCAATCTTTAAACGTGAATGAGTGAATGAAAACTAGCTTAGAACAATAAAATTAAAATTCAATAAATCCCTTAATTTCACTCTATATCTAATTATTAGAGCGCAAATTAAATAATTGCTTCTCCGTCGATGAATTGTTACTGTGATCAGTTGATCACTCAAAAACGCGGTCTAATACAAAGAAGTGGCAAAACAAGCACTTAGTATGTGGTTTGTTCAGATTATATTGACTGAGGCTTACTGACTTAGTGCAGTTAAGTCTAACTAGTTTTGTTTCTAACACGGTGAGAGGAAGATGAACATGTCATCGTCATCCTGAGATAAAAAAAATTGAAATAACATAAAAATAAATATAAAAAGAGAAAAACTCCATGTCTCTGTAAAAGCTTTCTTTAAACCATAGTTCAATAGCGTTCAATATCCACCAGTCAGATAGGGCACACACAACTTCTCTTGTTCTTGTTGTTGCCATCTCTAACGTGGCGATGAGATGATGTAAATGTCAACGTCATCCCGTGACAAACTTTCCAAAAAACACCACTGTATTAAAATATAAATACGTTAAAAACATCAGAATTTGTATAAGGTTTTTCGATGCAGTGTTTTTCCGCGTCCCATCCACCCGCCATGTTATTATAGTGACCATGTCCGACACGATAATGAGAAAATGTAATCAGTGTTCCGAAAATAATGATAATAATAACATTCACAAAAAGCTCTGCTCTGTTCTCTGCAAAAGCCATCTGAACACAAGTGTTCTGCGTTCAATACCCACCCGTCAGATAAATCACAACCAGCTATGCTATTTCTCTTATCGCTGACATCACAAAGACTTTTTATAGCCGCGAACTCCTCCGCTCGTAATGTCCCTCGAAGACTCGAACCCCTGACATGGCATCGTGCGATAGCGTATCAGGCATATCCGCTTTTCTTGACGCTTTTCGGGTGAAAATGGCCTCTCCGATCAATGAAATACCTTGCGGAGATGACATCCGAAACAAGTTTACCACCTGTGCACCGTATTAGTTCATATAACACAATAATAATTTCATATAACACAATAACTTCACCGTACCAAACTAGGATACCATGTGCTATGGTAAATAAGCAATCTATAACAATATTATGGTATTCATATAACTTTATATTAGTATTCTGTAATATATTCGTATGTATGTTTATTATTGTTAAGTATTTATATATTTATTATTTTATATATTTACAAACATCGAAATACACCCAGACTGAGACCATTTGTTTAGAATCCACGACCTCAGTCTTGGTAGTTAGTGTCTTGACGGCTAGACCAATGAGACAGTCAAACAATGATTTGATATTACGAAGTTGAAGTTTTCTGTCCCAATCATCATCAACCCACTATGTCCCCACCGAGGGGCACGGGTCTCTTCCCTGAGGAAGGTATAGGCCATACTCCACCACGGGGGCCAAGTCCGGATTGGTGGAGGCTTGTAAGACTAGTGGCTGGTCTTACTGTCAGAAGTTTTCAAGCCGCCCTAGGGCCTCTGACTTGGCTTAACGACTGCCATCTATCGACGGCAGCCGGCACCAACTGCTTAACGTGCCTTGCGAAGCACGGAATCGCAATGTCCCAGAAGTTGCAGCAATCCTATTTGTATCCCTAATATCCTATTAATATCACGATCCTATTCCTATCCCTACAACGTCTGCTTGACTGTGAAAAGTTTTAGATTTATAACATAAAAAAGTAAATAAAATGGAAGCAGCTTGTTTCAGCGTAGTTGCTGGCAATAAATGTTTACGTTGATCATTCGCCTTTTATGTCAATGGAATTGCGGCCTATTTTGGTGCAACTGTGAAAATGAAAGACGATGTTTGTTTGTCTACGTGTCTACTACTAGAAGGAGATGAATCATCATTTATCAAACCACCAAGCCCGAAAGTGAAAAGTAACACCTTTCAATCAATCACTCTTGCCCTAAATGTGGAGTCAGTCTTCGAGCTCGACACGTACAAAATACGCTTTAAAAAGGTGAGCCTTTTGTTGTGCATGTATGTATAGAGTTAAGATCGACCCAAATGCAGAAAGAACTTTATGTAGATCATTTGAATTGAGGGTGTTAACAACCCTGTAATGAAAGACCATCTGTGGACAATTTAAGCCAACTCAGACCAAGTTAAATCCTCCTAATATTATGAACGCGAAAGTTTGTAAGTATGGATGGATGTTTGTTACTCTTTCACGTAAAAACTACTGAATGGACTTTAATGAAAGTTTATAGTAATATAGCTTATACGTCAGAATAACATATAGGCTAAAATTTATAAAGATACTGTGTGAATTGCCCAAAATATGACGATAAGTGGTAGGGAAAAGTCTACCATCTGCTTAAAAATTTCAAAAATTAAAAATTTCGCGTTCTCTATTTTCTCAGATTCAGTATAAATATACCGTGGTTAACGTCTTCACCACAGACTATTAAACTAGCTTTGACGGGTGTTTTAAGGAATCTTGTTTTTATAATAAGACGTTATCTGCGGGTCTAACGCACATGGCTTTTTCGTTGTGTCAATCTTTCACTTATTGTGTTTTTTTACTATAAGCTGAAACATCTCCAAACGTAAAAATATAAATTTGAAATAAAATATATAAAAGTAACTAGAATATCATACACCTTTTATAGAAAATAATAAAAATAATTAGTTTATTGTTAACTTTATTCCGGATAAACTTACTTAACTTTTTGTCGGAAGAGTCCAACCAGGTTTATCCGGAATAAAAGTTGAAATAAGTGTTCGCAAAGTTAATTTCAATAAGTTTATCAAAACTGCGTAAATAAACGCTCTTCAAAATAAAATTCATGACCGCTTCGAAAATGTTAAAATGTTGCAACTGTGAAATCCCCGGTTTTCTATTAATAATGTTGGAATCCATACGTGCCGTAACTGTAAATAGTGGTAAATTTTCCAAGAATTTGTATTATGACACATTAATATTTTTATTTATAGATTTATGGTCCCTAGTCCAGCGAAAACCCGAGAACTACTGGGCCAATTTGGTAAAACAAATTTTATGTGTTTATAATAAAGTTTATAATAATAAGTTGAAAAAAAAAAGATAAAGTAATGAGTTTTGGTGATCAACGTCACTAACACTCTCAGTGATAGTAATTTTGATATATTTTTTATTATACAAAACTCGGTACAGCTGAAATAAAACCGTATCTAGTGATAATTGAAATGCAAATAAAAAAAAGCGGTGGTAGCCCACTGGGTAAAACAATGGACTCGGAAGCGGGAGACCTGGGTTCAACTTCCAGTTACTAAGTTACTTTATTTTTATTTTATTTTATTCAGGACACAAACAGTCACACAGAAAACAGCAAAAGTGTGTTATACAAAAATAGACGTGGAGGTCCCGATAGTAAACAAAAAATCATAATTAAGTTAGCATGTAATCTTAAGCAGTTAAACAATACGGTTAAATATGAACCATTCCAAGCACCATTTGAAGTTACGTATATTTGTGAAATTAAATAGCAATACCACACGTAAGGCCTGGTTTAAATTTGCTTTATTTTCATACTTTTTTAGCATGCTTTCCATAGAACTAGAATAGAATAGAGACGCCAATTCCTTTTATAAGTACATAAGCAAATAATAAATCAGTAATGGTTGGTTGTATACTATATTCTATTTACTGAAGCGAACGACTAAAGGTAAACAAAGACACAGCATCTCTCAAACTTACATCTCACTCAAAATAGCTCATGCACGCAGCTTTGCTTGCATCGTTGTACTATTATGTATTCTGTGACATCGTATTCATCGGTTTGGCAGAATCAGCGTTGGGTCCGGCTCGCTCGCCCATATTTTCCGTTTCGTACTAACAAACACAAAAGTATAAAACAACTGGACGATAGACCAAAAAACTTTACCAATACCTTATTTACAATGATGAACCGACTAAAGATAAGTTACTCCCGTAAACAACAACGTCAATCTTACTTTTTTTTGTCTTTAATTAAAAAAGAGGTTCGTAGTCAGTTCTCCATACTTCTTCCTACACTTTGCGTAGCCCATTGGTAGCATAAAATAGTCGATCATAATCGGCTTTTAAACAAAAGTCCGTCATCTTTCCTAGTTGCGAACATATTTGGCAGCAGTAGGATCGCTTTTATTTGAGGACCACTGAAATTTGAGGTATTTTTTGGGGCATAGATCTCTTAAGCAAATGGTATTTTCATGATAAAATAAAATATTAGTTAAATAAACTGCAATTGGGGGATAAATCAGGTAATAACAGTGTTATTGTGTTAATTGCTTAATGGTATTTATTAGGCATATCGTTTTGTATAACTTTGCTAAATATTATGCAGTGTTATAAATGTGGCATATTGAAAAACCAAAATTTTGACATGTTGACACTTAGTCGTTCGCTTCAAAAAATAGACTGTAAGTATATCGGATTTTTATAAAGTACTTTTATAATATTTGGTCGGCATACGTTTTTGCCGTATCTATTTTAGTCTTGTTCTATGAAAAGCATGCTAAAAAAGCATGAAAACAAAGCAAACGTAAACCGAGCCTAGAGGAAAACATCGTGAGGAAATGCAAGTGTCTGAGCTGAGCTATTCACATAACATGAAATCGCCAATCCACAGTGGGCCCGCGTGGTGGTTTAGCCCAAACTCTCTCGCTCTTGTTTGTTTGTACAGCCACACCATTCGCTGATAAATTGTACCCGAATAACGGTGACAGGCTTGCCACTTGTCACGTTGGGACCGAATTAACTCGGCAAAACGTGGGCCCAGTTCTAGTGATTGGTGCCTCTGCCTACCCCCTCGGGAAAAGCGGGCGTGAGTTTATTTATTTTTATTTCTCTCTCTGAGAGAAGGACAGTGCCCTGCAGTTGAACATATACAAGCTGCTTGCAATAGTGATAATTTAGACACATGCTCGCGATTTTCTATGCTATACTTAGTTTACCATAAAAATCATTAAAGTAACGACCAACGGCCCTACACAGAACATTGAAGTCTTGAAATCTTCTTCTAATATATAATTTTCTAGTGTGTTAGTACGCATACTCCTCTAAAACGGCTTGGCTGATTTCGATGAAGTTTTATATGTATATTCGGTAGGTCTGAGAATAGGTTTTTATCTATTTTTCATACCTTTATCTGGCAAAACAACGTTTGCGGGGTCAGCTAGTAACAATATATATTTTTAGAATACTGATCATTAGAGAGTAAAATGTGTTTCAAGAATTCAGTGGTAATGTCAGAGAACCCAGAATATTTTATCAAAGGTTGATGTAGGTACCTACCCGTCGACAAACTGTATACATATTTACTGTCGGCGGCTGGTACCGTTGATTGGCCCTCTGGCAGATTGGTAAATCCCGCCTCGATGGCCGCTTGGAAATGCAACTGCCATCACACGTTACAAAGCCGTCTGGAAGTGATATCCGACACTCATGAAAAACGCTATTCGGTTGTTTTTGTGATGACTGCTGCGTTAATACATCAGTCTTTTTTTAGATTAAATTTCAACCAAATGTATTAGTGTATTGATGTGTAAATAACATAATATAACATAACATTTACATACAGGCACATACATTGCTTCTGGGCCCACACTAGGATACCCTGTGTCGTGAGAACCAGAAACAGCGACTAAAGTCATTATCTATCTGTCTATCTAATAAGAGGGTTTCATCAACGCTGGAGCTGTACATTCTTGCGCAAGAAAAGTGTTTTAACATATTTGTGGCGTCTTTTTCTGGTCCCCATACCCATAACAGGAAATCCTACTTCGGTCCCAAGAGCTAAGAGCTTAGTGGTAAAACAAATAAAAATACATTGTTTATTTGACAGAGCAATGAGTTCTTAAATATCCATAGTGTCAAGATGATTTACCGGTTGGTGTGTAATTGCGTGACTTTATATACATTTCATTTAATATTATTTCTGATTTATAGGCATTATTACATTGAATTAAACCATCATCATCTCAGCATAACGTTGTCTACTGCTAGGTATAATCCATTTCATCCATTGCATTAGGGAATGCCACCTTTTACGGTCTCTTACCACCCGCATCACTTATTGCGTAGTTCCAACTTTACAAAGTGGGACATTATATTCAACGTTAACTTTCACGTCACGGTACAAAACCAGTAGTAGCTGGGTTTTCTTTTCAAACGGGATGGTAATGTGAAAAACCCCGACGTGCAATGCCGCTACAGACAGGCGCCGCCGAGTTGCCGTCTTGTTCCTAATGCACTGCGCCACACTGCACGCCGCGCCGCACGGCTGAAGGCTTTTCATGAAGAGCCTGAGAGTGGCCTTTTTTCTTACAGTTTGTTGGAAAACGCTGATAAAACGGCTGAAAGTTGAAAGGTTCAAACACTTTATGAACATTGCAGCTTAGGCCTCCTCCATGGGTTTTCATAAAGACCGGTTGGAAGCAGCTTGCGTCCAGCGTCGTCCTGCCACCTGTATGAGATCTTCTGTCCATCTTGGAAATCCATGGAGGAGGCCTATGTCCAGCAGTGGCTAAATGATGATGATGATGATTGTAGCTTATGAATACGGATTTCGGCGAAGCCATCACCATAATATTACGTACTTATACTCTCATACTATGCTTAGGTTATTCGTTTCGCGTAGTTTCTGACTAAAGTCATTATCTATCTGTCTATCTAATAAGAGGGTTTCATCAACGCTGGAGCTGTACATTCTTGCGCAAGAAAAGTGTTTTAACATATTTGTGGCGTCTTTTTCTGGTCCCCATATCCATAACAGGAAATCCTACTTCGTTCCCAAGAGCTAAGAGTGTAGCTTAGTGGTAAAACAAACAAAAATACATTGTTTATTTGACAGAGCAATGAGTTCTTAAATATCCATAGTGTCAAAATGATTTACCGGTTGGAGCCATCACCATAATATTACGTACTTTTACTCTTATACTATGCTTAGGTTATTCGTATCGCGTAGTTTCTGATAATTTTTAATACACCACATATTTTACAAGGTCAGTGCTGGAGATTAGACAGAAAACCCGGTAAATTCCCAAGACGGTCGTCGTAATCGATCTTGATTGATATAAATTAAATTAGTGTATCGCTCGTAGCCCCCGGCCGTCTGAGTGATCTTAACGATCACGAAGTTTAAGCAACATTGGGTGCGTTCAGTCCATGGACCGTCTATGACTAACGCTAGTGGCATTTTTCCGAGCGGTTCCGTGCTTCGCAAGGCACGTTGAGCAGTTGGTGCCAGCTACCGTCGAGAGATGGCAGTCGTTAAGCCAAGTCAGACGCCTAATGGCGGGCGGTTTGAAAACTTCTGACAGTAAGGCCAGCCGCTAGTCTTAAAAGCCTCCACCAATCCGGACTTGGCCCCCGTGGTAGAGTATGGCCTATACCTTCCTCAGGGAAGAGACTCGTGCTCCTCGGTGTGGTCATAATGGGTTGATGATGATAATGTCTTATATTTTACTAAGCAACGAAAAATAGGTTGGTCTTTTTTTATGGCGAGAAGTGTAAACAAGGCGAAGCCAAAAGAACAAAAAGTCAGCAGGAAAGTCGCGAATTATTTGGCCAATAAGGAAACAATCCCGGGTTTTTTTATGGCGCAAGTTCCAGGGTGAGTGGCACTTTCTTCGTTGCATTGTTTTATTTTTCCTTTACTCTGAGTTTTCACGACCACATTGGCAATTTGGATGTATTGGCTATGTAAATGTAATTTGTCACGGACTAAACAAACTGATAAAAGCGTGAAAAGCTAATGGATGATTTCAAATAAACAATGATGTAAAAGTATCATTATTTCCACACAACACAATGTTATCCGTAGCGCCCCTCACCCCGTAGAATCGTTCGTAGCCCCGGCCGCCTGAGTGATCTTAAGCGGTCACGAAGGTTACGCAACATAGGGCGCGTTCAGTGCATGGATGGGGACCGTCTATGACTAACGCTAGTGGCATTTTTCCGAGTTGTTTCGTGCTTCGTAAGGCACGATAAGCATTTGGTGCCGGCTGGCTTCGATAGATGGCAGTCGTTAAGCCAAGGTAGAGGCCTTAATTAGGCCAGCTTGAAAGCTTCTGACAGTAAGACCAGCCACTAGTCTTGCAAGCCTCCACCAATCCGGACTTGGCCCCTGTGGTGGAGTATGGCCTATACCTTCCACAGGGAAGAGACCCGTGACCCTCGGTGGGGACAATGGGTTGATGATGATGATGATGACAATATTGTTCTAGTCCCAAACAAGTTTGCCAGACAAGGACATCACGAACATCACAACATCAATCAAGTACGACAGAATCCAGTGGAAATGGAACCTACGACCTTGCTGGAAAGCAAGAAAGCCTTGAACGAAAACTTATCTCAAAAACTTTAACAGCTATTTTGCAAACGACATTCACGCTGCCCGTTTCAATTTCTTCCCTCTCGTTGAATTCACACGTTTTCGTATCCAAAATTATTAACACTTCAATAAAGTGGTGCTGAATTTTTTCGCTGAGTACAAACTTGTGTGAAAGTAGGCAGTTTCGTAGGCTGAAAACCCTCGTTGCGGAGGGATAGGTAATAACATTACTTATTAATTCGTAGTAGAGCTGCAAAACAAACACTTCACTAGAAGGACCACTTGCGTGGTGTCCCAAGTGCCATCAGGGCTCTAATTATGCTCACCAAAATTCCTTTGCTTCCAGACGTTTGCGATAGCAATTAGTATGGAAAGTGACACCTAGACGACAAGAATTGTTCACGATTTCGCAAATACTAGAGGACCGCCGCAGGCTTTACCTGGATTATAGGTCAAAACATATTTATTTCTCAATAAAAAAACTCGCTCAAAAATCGCTCGCAGCCTCAGCCACCTGAGTGATCTTAAGGGATCACGAAGGTTAAGCAACATCGGGCACGTTCACGTTCAGTGCATGGATGGGTGACCGTTTTATGACTAACGCTAGTGGCATTTTTCCTAGCAGTTCCGTGCTTTGCAATGCACGTTAAGCAATTGGTGTCAGCTGCCGTCGATAGATGGCAGTCGTTAAGCCAAGTCAGAGGTGGGGTGGGTTGAACTCTTTTGACAGTAAGACCAGCCACTAATCTTACAAGCCTCCACCAATACAGACTTGGCCCCCGTGGTGGGGTATGGCATATACTATATACCCTCAGGGAAGAGACCCGTGCCCCTCGGTGGGGATATAATGGGTTGATGATGATGAATCTAGTAAAGACAAACGGTGCGTGCCTTATTTAAATTGGTGGAAAGATTAAAACGTAAAGTAGACCGGTGATCTACTTGATTAATGATATTGTAGGTTTTCAGCCATCTTAGCTTGGACTATTGGAATATCTTATTGTTTTTGTATTAGGAATTAATAGTATTTTTGGTATACATATTTATACAGCACAGTCAAACTTCAAAATTCCAATTTTGACCAAGAGCAGTTTGTTTCTGTACTCTGTAGCTACACTTCTGTTTCCAACTTTAGTGGTACAGGTATTCTGGCAAACTTGGGTTGTGGAGTAGACTGTAGAATATTCAGCACGCTCGCGGCTAGGCACGTCGTTTTCATATTCGCGCTTCGTATTATTACAGGTGGAATGAATAGGTTATTCATTCTACGTACAGAGCTACGCCGAAATGAGTAGTCTAAATTCCAGTGCCAGATTGATATCCCAGTTATGCCGAATTTTTTAGGAAGGTCCGGTGAAACTTAAAGTATTTAGAACAACAAATATTTTCCTACATTTAGGAGTCGTAATTATTAAGTTGTTTGTATAACCTTACCTTGCACTCATACCCTTAAATTTCTTCAAAGTTTTTGAAGAAAGAAGTATTTGAGTTAGAGAGTTATTTGCGATCGTCCTAAAAAAATACTTCTGCTTTTTTCGGGAAAATACATAATTTTGGGAGCCGGGGCTGAATATTTCGATTTGGGCTGCTGTAATCCATTTTCAAAGCAAAAGAAAGTTCCAGTTTATAAGGAACCAGAAGTTTTGTCATCAACTGAGATCATTTACACCATCATAATATTCACATCCGTAGAAGTGTCATTCCACATAATTATAGGCATTTCATTCCACATTATTTTTTGTTCTTTTTGATGACATTTTTGTCGTTATTTTAACTAAAATTATGACAATATTTTTGACCTAAAACTTTCATAAGCACATTGTAAATTAAATAACCGGTTACACTTACTGGTTCTAGGATGCAATTACGTAGTATTCCACTGTATGCAGTTGTCTGATTTAGCCCCTTTGTTCCTGGTATGTCACACCACCTTATGTTACACAGTTACATTCTGGAACTTTTTTCCCAGTAAGCATGTCATACGCCTACTCCGAACTGTCATACAGGTATATATTTTGACTTTTTCGAGTTTTATAAATGCTTAACCCGGTAGAGTGGAAAGTTACGTAATATATCAGAAATCAGAAATTGATTTCAACGTAAAGAATTTACATTCTGCTTGTTCAAATTCAATTCAAATTCAAATTCAAAATTAAAAAAATTAAATGATAATGTTAGCCGCTGTCTTGGGGCCGAATGTAGTGGAGAAAAAGGCAGCAAAAAAACTCTACTCCTAAGGGCTCTATAAGGGCTGGTCGGACTCGACCGACGAAAAAATACAGCCTACTAAAATAGCACCTCTATCGACAATCTACCCATGTTGTTCTAATCGATCCGTGAAAAAAGAGGCAATCTCTGATGTCTTCGTTCGTCTGCGCGTCTATAGCCTCAATTAAACATAAACATTAACAAACAGGCACATACATTGCTTCTGGCCCCACACTAAGATACCCTGTTTCGTGGGAACCAGAAACAGCGACGTCACAAACATTTAAACATCCAAGACCTAGAGTTTTTTTTCTCCCCAGCTTGGGATCAAACCCGGGACCTCTCGCATGGTAAGCAGATGCGCTAACCACAACGCCACAGAGGTTGTCAAATTGGAGGGCTCATTGGGTCTAATCGTCAGCTGCATACCACCACTACCAACAAAGTAGCACGAGCATCAGCAACTGACACCATGGCTTAATACAAGGACTCTAATACTGAAGATATGACTAAAGTCTTATTATAGTTAAGCGTGTTTGTTAATGAATTTTATTTAATTTTCAATTCATTTCACTGTTTAAATGAACCATAATAAAAATTGTGCAAACGTATACATATTTTATATACGTATACATATATAAACGTAAACGTATATATCGTCGTTGTACTGCGAAAACCCAGTAAATCACAGATTTGCCATTTTGAGTTATAAGCAATTGAAAGTTTAGTTGTGATTATTTATTATTAATGTATTAAATAAATAAAATTTATGCAAAACAAATTAATCTTCATTTCAATGAGTGCCTAATAAATTATATTTTAATGGCCTATGCTTGTGGTATTTATAGAAAAAAATACTTTTAAGACAAAGGGATACCCATTTACAGGATTTTCCCTGAGGAAATGTAATCTTCGTTTTTTTAAGGCATTTTAAGCATATTCAAAGCAGAATATTGTTAAAACTATTGAGATTATTGTAATTACTGTGTTGACATCGGTATTTGTGGCAGACAGACGAACAAAAAGTTAAAATAAATAAAAAATAATAGTATTTACCGGTTTTTACCTGTAGTAAAAATTGTTAATGATAAGACTTACAGTACTATAAAAGTTATTCAGAAAAATACCTTTGATGATTTGAGGATTTTTTTAAGCAAATAAAACCAATTTATCTATATATATAAAAGGAGAAGCTGACTGACTGACTGACTGACTGACTGACTGACTGACTGACTGACTGACTGACTGACTGACTGACGGACTGACTGACTGACTGACTGACTGACTGACTGACTGACTGACCGACTGACTGACTGACTGACTGACATATCAACGCAGGGCCTAAACTATAAGAGTTAGAAACTGGAAGTTTTGCACAGAGGTTTCTTTGGTAACGTAGAGGAGCACTAAGAAAGTATTTTTGGAAAATTCATCCCCTAAGGGGGTAAAATGGGGGTTCAAAGTTAGTATGAAACTTTGCCGTTTTTGAAGTTATTCGAATGCAATTTGGTACGAAGGTTCTTCATTTAAAATTATGAATAAAAAAATTAAAATAATAATAAACTCACGCCCGTTATCCCCGAAAATTATGAAACACGTGAAAAATAGTTTTTTAAAATCATCCCTTAAGGGGGAAAAGGGGGGTGCAAACTTAGTATGAAACTTTGCCGTTTTTGAAGTTATTCGAATAAAATTTGGTACGTAGGTTCTTCATTAAAAGTCATGAAATACATGTAAAATAGTTTTTCGAAGATCGGTGCAATGTTAGTATGAAACTTTGCCGTTTTTGAAGTTATTAGAATGAAATTCAATATGAAGTTCCTTCATTAAAAGTCATGAAATACATGTAATATAGTTTTACGAAAATCATCCCTTAAGGGGGGTGCAAAGTTAGTATGACACTTTGCCGTTTATGAAGTTATGTGAATGAAATTCAGCCTGAAGGTTTTAACATAAGATTGTTTATGGTAAACCCATTCAGAATTTCAGAAAGAGCATTGTTTACATCGTCTTAATTAGATTGGCCTCTCTTGATTTTAAAAATTAGAGAAGATTCATCTGCAAACAATACTATTTGTGACAATTTCTCAACTAGGTACGGCAGATCATACACTAAGAAAAGGAACGGCCCTAAAATGGAACTCTGAGGAAATCCTATTTTAACATGAGATTCGGATGACTTAACTCTATTAATATCAAATTCCTGCACTCTATTAGCTAAATACGCAATTTAATTTGTTAGCCATTTACCATTAGGTAGGTACCTACTAGTAATACTCTAGCTAGAGTCATCGTAAAAGTTGTAAGTATTGATAGTAGAAATAATGCTCTCGAATAAAATTGCCTGTAGAATCCTGTAGAAGAAAAATATCCGTTCCGTAGTAGGCCTCAAACCGCCACTTTCAGCTAAGTATTCAATTACCATTGATTAGAAAAGTTCATCTTTAGTCTGGTAAAATGTATGGACTCTTAACTTGTTCACCGATAACTTAAGAATTGATAGAATCGACCTGCAAAGCTAATGAAACAATGTACTAAACCTGGTATTTCAGCTATAGGTACATATTTTTGAAATCTGCGACCAAAAAGTCATCGTAAGCTTGAGAAATGAGATCGTCGTCATCGACTTCTGTAAATGAGGACCGTCTTAAATGGGATTTAGCATCTATTTTACACTATTTAGGTATTTATTTACAGTGTCTAGCTACCTAGTAGCTCCCTGATCTAACTAGACAGATGAATTTTAATGCAAAATAACCTCACTTTTACCGGCATTATAATAATAATAACGGTTAATTTCGTACCCTGCCTAGTCTTCCTTTTCCATGATCGTCATTAAGCTTATTTGGATGTGTTGAACTCATAAACGGACTAAAGTATGAATTTAATGGACAACTGTTGCATTCACGCATAAAACTTCTTTCTAGAGAGAAACAAGTAACGGTTAATACGGTCATAACAGGTGGCAGCAATGCCGCGTGGCATACAAGCGTACGACGAGTTACCGATTTTTCTCTGCCGAAATACAGCGTGAGCGATGATTTAAATCGTCAGGGAAAACAATTTTATTCTACGTACAGGTTTTACCATGACAATTATTCTGTTTGGCATGATCGTGAACCCATCAGGAAGAACCATTTAACTGTCGGTAATGATTCGTGTCTGTACATTTTTTTTCAAATGTTGACAATTAAGTTAAACTACTTAATTGTTTCGGACGTAAAGTTATATAAATTATAAAAGTTATTATAAAGAAAACTAGTTATAGAGGTTTAAAGTTTTATCATTGGAGACAAACCTGAAAAAGTGATGATTAAGTTACTTTACTTTTTTTTACCACAGAAAAAAAGCATGAAGAGTACGATTTAATTCGTTTTCTCAGTAGGTATCTCCCAAAGTATGCTACCTATCACATAATGAGGTTTCGCAGACGAAAGAGCAAAAAAAAATAAGTCGATCTGTATTGCTAACTCATTTTATAAAAAAAAATGATTTACCGGGTTTTCGCAGTACAACGACGATATAAACTATATACACATTTTGTTTTAACATTTTTGAAGGTAATTTCATTCATGTGTGAAAAGAACTTTAGAAGGTCGATGACACACAATTTATTCACAAAAACGCAAGAAACCAGTTACTGGCATGTGACGTCATCAAAATCGAGCGAAAATCGACAGATAATTTTGAAGTTTATTATTTTACTCTTTATTTTTATTCACCTTACATACTAATGAAATTGAACAAACACACAAATAAAACACATACAAACACACACCCACACACGCGCACACGCACACACGCACGCACGCACACACACACAAACACACACTCACACACACACACACACACACACACACACACACACACACACACGAGAAATTGAATTGAATTAAATTATTATTAATATTTTAATGAAACAATTTACTTAATTAATTATTGTATTTACCTAATGTAATGAAATAATGTCTTAATTATTATCTTTATATAATAATTTTCATCATGTTAATTACTATTGTCAAGTTCTATCAGAACTATTTATCAAAAATCAAATTTTTAATATACTATTATTTCAGACACCAATTTATCCTAGAGGGCGCTGACACCTGTAGCACAGATCCTCATCTACCACAGGTGTCAGAGTCAAACAATATTTATGATTGTATCAACTTTATACTCCAAAATTTAAATACCTTGGTTATTCATTACAATTGTAATTGTTGAAACAATTGTCATCATAATTGACGGCCAATCCAGGCCGTTTTAGATACAATGGCTGCAGATACATAATAATCAAATTTTATCTCAATAATACTTTTTTTTTAGTTAAAATGCCTTAAAACGGTTTTAAGACACATAATTTATACGAATACCTATAGAATTCGTATAAATAGTACTTTTCTTTTCACCCTGTCAAATAGCCTATTGTAGCAAGTTTTTTTTAAGACCGTGCTTAGGTACAGCAGCCCGGCGCAAATTGTAATAAAATTACGTATTACATAAAGATTTTAAACATATTTTTGGTATGAAGCCCATTTGCTACGAACAGCACAAAAAATCTCACGCGAATGTTAAAATGTGCTAACAAAAGAGATGCTAGACGTAAACACGGTCATAATGTTCTCGCATTAAATGTTAGAACACTTTTATGTCTTATTTTAAATCCAGAGTCCAACACACAATGTTGCGTTCACATTAGCGAGCTTACCGACGGAGTTGGCGTGATTATCGTAAAAGAATATTCGTCAATAAAGTTTGGAGATCATCCAATAATAATGTCTAAGCGAAATTACATACATGACACATTAGGACGAACGCCCGTAGGTATGTAACAGCAGCGCAATCCTACGCTAAGATCGTCTGAGGCTGCCGCTAACACACCACAAGAGGGTCTAATTAAGCCCTCAAAGAGCCACTATGTACCTACTTAAATGCACTCACGGAAGGTGCCAAGTTTCCTTCGCAGCCCATTGTTAGCATAGGTGTTGTTTACCTAATTAAAAGTCCGAAGGACTTGTGGCGGCGGATCCTTAATTAATTATTGTTTTCGAGAACAGGGCGGCAAAATTGAGATTTACTGAACAATTTGATATCGCGTGCTCTTTATACGGCTTTGACTCAAAAGGTGAATACTTCTCTGTGTTAAATACATAGAATAAGAACAGTAATAGCATAGTATAGCCGTCTTTTCCTATATATTTTTTTCTAATATATAAAATTATCATGTCTCAGTGTTAGTGCGCGTACTCCTCCGAAACGGCTTGACCGATTTTGATAAAATTGTATATGTATACTCAGTAAGTCTGAGAATAGGTTGTTGTCTATTTTTCATAGCCTTACGTGAAAAAAACATTACGGCGAAACAACTTTTGCCGGGTCAGCTAGTTTTATTATAGAGATAGCAAAAGTGCTAATTTGGAGTGAAATACCTACTTAATGACATGACTCACATTTATATAAAATATTGTGACATTGTCAATTGGTCAGTACCTACTTACACAGTGCAAAGTTTGTAGACGGTACCAAATTAATTTACCCTACAAAGCAGCTACACTACGTCCTTCCTATCAAAAAGTACATGATGGCGCCATTATTTTTAGGCGCCACAATGACGTCATCGCATAAAGATTTCATACCTTGTTTAATTTTGATGGCCAGATTTTCAGTATACTATTAAATTAGTCAAATTGAACACGGTTAAAATATTAATTATGTTCACAATAGAGGGTACCACCACTAAACCTCTATTAATAGCGTATCACTGACTATATTAAACATAACATAACATAAACATTTACATACAGGCACATACATTGCTTCTGGCCCCACACTAGGATAGCCTGTGTCGTGGGAACCAGAAACAGCGACGTCACAAACATGTAAACATCCAAGACCTGGGTTTCTATTTGTTATATTTGTTGTGTATTATGTTTTTACAGAGTATCGAGCCTTATTACTTTTGCACTTTAAGATAAGATAAGATAAGAATATTCTTTATAGCACACTAGAAAAAATAACAAACACAAAATATTTACAAAGGTTCATGGTACAATATATATATATTTTTTACGTAGCCTCGATTGTGTCCCACTGCTGGGCAAAGGCCTCCCCCAACTTAGACCAGATGTTTGCAATATTTATATTGTATTTTAGAGATATTAAAGTGCAATATACCATTGTATATTGCTCTTTAATATTTATTAACTTGATTTTACTTACAGTCTGTTTTTTCATTCAATGCAAAACAAATATATTGTCACGTTGACATCTCCATACAATTCTTAGGCTGTCAATGTCTGAATGTTGCTAGTACGTAAAAAACAAATAACCCCATTTTACTACCAAGTTAAATTGTTATGCTACGGAGGTGTTTTTTTTTAGACTTTGCTCTTACGAGTAATTAAATTTTAATGTCTTTGATGTCACAAGGATTTTGGTCACATGAGTCTTCTATTCACGGTAAAAAAAATCTACCGAGTTAACCTATACCTAGCTTTTATAGCGGTAACACCACGTCATTTTTTTTGCATCGAATTAAAAAACGGACTGTAGTTAATCTTCGTAGCAAAGCTAATTTAATGACGTTACGTGCTTGTGCGATGAAAGGAAGTGGTTGCAAGTGCAACAACTTCCTTTGTTGGAAAAAAGCTCCTGGAGGACCTGCGTCGAATACAAACAAACAACTTCCACACAAAATAATCACTTGACTTGGTCCCAATCTAGGATACCCTGTGCTATGGTAACCAGACAAAGGATTTTACAAACATGGAAAACACCCAGACTGAGGCCATTTGTATAAATGTACGAAGGCCTCCAGTGGGAATCGAACCCACGACCTCTCCCTTGGTAGGTAAGCGCCTTAACGTCTAGACCAGCGAGGCAGCCAATACATTCCAGACATCCATTAAGCAGGGGACTAGTTTTCACGAGGAATATCATCATCAACCCATCATGTTCCCACCGAGGTGCACGGGTCTCCTCCCTGATGAAGGTATAGGCCAATACTCCATACTCCACCACGGGGGCCAAGTCCGGATTGGTGGAGGCTTGTAAGACTAGTGGCTGGTCTTACTGTCAGAAGATTTCAAGCCGCCCTAAGGCCTCTGACTTGGCTTAACGACTGCCATCTATCGACGGCAGCCGGCACCAACTGCTTAACGTGCCTTGCGAAGCACGGAGCCGCTCGGAAAAATGCCACTAGCTTTAGTCATAGACGGTGACCCATCTATGGACTGAACGCGCCGTATGTTGCTAACCTTAGTGGTCGTTTAAGATCATTCAGGCAGCTCAGGCTACAAGCGATAGTTTTCACGAGGAATATAAAGTATTTTATTGCTACTATTTTATGATTTGAACATTTTATTTTCCTGAAACCTAGAATAAAACGACACAAAATAAATATACAGAGATGATTAGTATACATGAAAACGCAATAGTCTATTTGACAGATTTCTGCAAACCATCTCATATTTTTTTATTGGTGTTCATGGAGTCCTCAGAAAGTGGTCATTTAAAATTATTTCGTGTATTTCTTCTAAAAAAAGCAAACGAAAATTTACTTTTGGAATAAGCCGCCAAAACACTGTCTCGGGTAATTGGTATCGTACAGGAATTATGACGTCACTGGTCAGTAAACAAACCAATGAACGTAAGAATGACATGAATGACCGATGCCATTTTTACTGAGCTGTGACGTCATCATAGAATCGGCCAATCCAGGTCGTTTTCCATGCAATGCTGCAGATGCATAATTATGAAATTTTATCCTTTGTTTTTTTCTTATAAATAATGTTTTTTTTAGTTTAAATGCTTTAACCTCGTGACGCCCAATGTCTTCAAGTGATCACAAAATCAATTGTTATTTTCAAGGTCGGGCCTCACGAGGTTAAATCGGTTTTAAGACCCATCATTTTTACGAATACGTATAAATAATACGAGTATTTTTCATCCTACAGGAGTATTTTCATTTGGCATTCCAGGAGTCGATAAGATGAGTTTTTGTCCTGGCACGCAGGTCGTGGGTATAATTACGGAAATGTGACTCAGAGCCGACAACAACGGAATTCTTTGCACAGGAGTCTGCAAATTCATTTACGTGAATATCACGTGGATTTATCATGAGTGGTCCGAAATCCAAGCAAGAACAATGATTGTTTTGATTTTTGCAGACAAAAAGAGCTTTTCTGATTTTCAAATATAATTTGAAACATGTTTTTAGATTGAAAAGGTTGGTAAAAATGGATTGAAAGCAGCTGAAAGATTTGGAAAATATCATGGCTTGATGTTTGTTATTCAGAACTCAGTCGTCAAATGAAGATTACATAAATTAAACACAAGTATCAATGAACAGTTGATCTTTCGGTTTATTTTCCACTAGAAATGAAAAAATCTCCCCGGCCTCTTTATTTAGTTGACAGTGTTATACCACAAGTATTTTATTCATTACAATCTTGTACATTCTATAAATGCAATTTAACTGAATGGTAAGTACTGGTTGTGTATCATCATCATCATCATCAACCCATTATGACCCTACCAAGGGGTACGGGTCTCTTCCCTGAGGAAGGTATAGGCCATACCTGCCCCACGGGGGGCAAGACCGGCTGGTCTTACTGTCAGAAGTTTTCAAGCCGCCCTAAGGCCTCTGACTTGGCTTAACGAGTGCCATCTATCGCAAGCTGGCAGCACCAACTGCTCAATGTGCCTTGCAAAGCACGGAACCGCTCGGAAAAATGCCACTAGTCATAGATCGGTCACCCATGCATGCACTGAACGCGCCCTACGCTGCTTAACCTTCGTGATCGTTTAAGATCACTCAGGCAGCTGGGGCTATGTGTCTACGAGATTTCAACCCTTATATCTTAATAATATTATTTGCATCACCCGGATATGTTCACTTAACCAAGCGCCTTCGTACGTTTGAGTTTGAACAAAGTAGCACCCTTATACAATGGGTTTCCGAACTCCTCGCCGACTTGCCTCGACAATTTCTGAACAAAGCCTATGTTACGACGCGATTCTATTGTTTTGCCATAAGAGCGGTGTCGAGAAAGCTACGAGTACCTACTTTATGACATGGAAAATTTTAGATAGGTAGAGAATACTTAATAGCACAACCAGGCTAAGAAGAGAATTATAAAAAGAAGAATACCTATCAGAAAATAAGAATATACAGGGTGTTGATTTGTACAGTTTAATCCGACTCAGGGGTGGTTATTTACATGATATTGAAGCAAAAGAAAAATATAAAAAAAATATTTTTTTTTAGTGAAAATCACCTAGTATAAGATATTATCAAAAACAACATATTAAAAAAAACTCACGCCTGTTGTCCTCGAGGAGGTAGGCAGAGGCACCAATCACTAGAGCTGGGCCCACGTTTTGCCGAGTTTATTAGGTCTCAATGTGAAATTAAACAAATAATCAAGTTAAGCAAAAGTATCAAGATGGTTTATGGCATATAGATGCAGGGTTTTCAACTAAAAGATTTTTTAATTTCCCCCCAAAGGCTTGTGCCACGACTCACTTGTCGCACTCTACATTGCTTCTGGCCCCACATTAGGATACCGTGTGTCATGGGCACCAGAAACAGCGACGTCACAAACATGTAAACATCCAAGACCTGGGTTTCTTTTTTTTTTGACCCCAGCCGGGATTCAAACCCAGGGCCTCTCGCATGGTAGGCAGATGCGCTAACCACTGCGCCACAGAGGTCGTCAATACATATTAAAAGGCGTACCCATCTACGGTAATTTACTTTTCTCCATGAAAAAGCGATCCGGGAAACTGCCTACCCCTCTGTGATACAGGCGTGAGTTTATGTATCTAATAATCCAATAAACTAGCTTCTTTGGGCACAGCTGCTAATCGGATGAATTATTCCGGTCCAATAATTTCCAATAATGGAAACAATACTGTTTACTGTGACGGATATCATCCAGCTTTTTACCTAGTGAGTTTTCTGCTGTATATGTACGTACAGTACGGATACAATCGTTACGTTTTAATGTGCTGACTGTTAAAAATGTCTTCTTCAAGCCTCTCAAAGAGAAAGAACATTAAATACAAAGGTGAAAACAAAATAAGCTTCTTTTGTTTCGTGGAATTTCCCGGTTGCTATGCCTGTGACTGTGCCTGAGGCGACGATGTCTTCTTTAATAAATTCTTCCATATTTGTTTATTTACAACCAGTCTCGACTTTGCCTCTTGCTTGTCTATACCTGTCTTTTATTGGAACATTTCTGTATTATTTCCTCTCTTAGTTACCGAGCAGCTTACCCAATAGTGGGACACAAAAGAGGCTGTATACAAGAAAAGTTTACCAAAAAGCCTGATCACGAAAATTCTTAAGCTTCTACATAAATATAACTCGATTTAAAGGATGTCACATGTAACTCAAGCTATATTAACAATTAAGATCAGCTAGCACTTATCTTCTGGAGAGATCCAGTCTTGCACCATGGAGATCAGGGATTCTCGCTTCTTAATTAGTAAAAGAAGTGAAGATATTAAAACCATAGACATGATTATGAATCGATTGAATGAACAATTGGATCTTTAAAAATTCGTGTTACAGTGAACATTTAATAATTGGGGAAAGTCCGAACGTATTTCATCAAACCCGTATTTAAAGCAAACAATACAAAATACGCATGTGAGTTGTAAACGCCTTCAGTAACGGTTCATAGTTGGTATACTCACTGATCTCCTCCGATTCGACTCATTAACGTACATTGAAAGAGTCCAGGTAATTTAATTACAATCAAACTTTTAAAAAGTCTTAAATAGGCATTTTTTACAACTACTAAACAGCAATAAAGTGGAAAGAAAGATCCTGCCAGCCGAATTGAGATGAACTTTATGACAGGGCTATTATTACTGTGCAGAATGAAAGGCCTCCCCGGCCTTACTTTGTAGAGGTATTCAGCGAGATGCTTAATTAGAAGAATAGTTCGCGAGGAGCCGTATTTAATTAACCCGATCGCTACTGGTAGCTCCTATTAGAGGGATGAACTAAAGAACTTTTTCATTTTCACTTTTGTCGAAGGCAGTTCTTTTGCGGAGTCGTCCATAACAAAACGGAGGAGGGTAAGTCAATAAATAGCACTTTAACAAAGGTTAATGTGCTGTTGACGAGCAAGCACATACATGCTCTTAAATTTATAGCTCTTGAGATTTCCGCACTTAAATTGGGTTGGGTTGATAGCCCTTAGTTAGGCTATTGTACGTATCAAGCGCTGAGGTATGAGCATTTTTTCTGTATATCTATGCATATAAGCATATCTGACTTCAGTGGTCAATTTTTTCAACTTAACGGGATTTTTATTGTGTGGTATGGTAAGCAAAATGCGGTTTAACTAAGGTGTCATTAATTGGGCAACTAGATTCCCAGAAATTATATATTAGGTAATTTATGTTTATATATTTACATAAGGTATGTTTCAAGCACAAAATTCAGTTTACACTGAAATCATAAAACAGTGCACCGAAATCAGAAATTCGTGCACCGAAAATTCCGCAAACGAATTTGGCAGATATGACTAGCCTACAGTAACTTCAGCTCGGTAATCTTAGTAACTATGACAACAAACTGTAGTATGCTGAGAAACTTTGAATCGGTGCACCAGTCCCACCATCAGACTTTAATTTTATTTCCGTTGATCATTACCGGCAAACATTTTAGACACTATGGAATGGCCGGAAAGAACACCTGGCGCAAATTCCTGAAAGCAGCCCAACCCACCTGGATTTCTTTTTTTAGTCGCTGTCCAAAGGAAATCTGCCTCAAGTAGGCGTATTCCTTCAAAGGTCATGAACGATGATACACTCAGATACGATCTTTAAACATTGCCTTTGTCATTATAAACCAATAGATTAGAAATTCAAATAAAATACAATTTTGCAGAGAGGGTCTATACATAATGTAGGCAGGGAATATGATGGGATTTTTTGAAATTAAAATTGTATGGGAGGTATAAAAAATGTAGTCTAATTTTCTTGAAACTTAAAATAGATACTCGTCAAACCCAATTGATAAAACACGTGTTTCGCCGTTTTTTCTAAATTTAACCCTTAAAGGATTGAACGGGGTTGCAAAATTTTGAACTAAATTCCACGCGGACGGAGTCGCGGGCGAAAGCTAGTGTAATATAATAATTAATACTCGTAATATTCACAAATTATATTCTATTAAATTAAAAATATTTAAAAACGTGAATTATATGGCACCCCTTAGCCATAATATGGGTGTGCCACTGCAGCCCAACTACCTCGCATCTCGGCGTTACTTATACCACAGAATACATAAAAGTACCCGTTTTGTTAAAGACAATATTTTGCTGACTTTTGGCTACGCCGGAGAATGTTGGTAGAACTCTTTTTCAGTAGCGGTACAAAATAAATGTGAGCATGTATTGCATTTCTCGCACCGTGTTATACGTGCGTAATAATCCTGGTTGTGTTGTATGCCAGGGTATTATGTGCCTGTGTTCCAACCCCGACATCCAATATTTTTGTTTTCGAAATTACTTAAATTTTTGTGAAATTATAGTAGCTATACCACTCGCTAGCTGTGAAGGAAATCATTGTGAGGAAACTTAAGTATATGAGGTGTTCACACCCCTCGGCACTTCAAATTACCAATCCACAGTGGCCATGCGTAGTGATTAAGCCCGTAATAGAAGTACGACGTAGGAATATTAGGCTACGTAACAAAACAAAAATCCCTACTTACAATATTCGATTGGATTGCAACAAAAATTTCAGAAACGCTAAGAATGCTTTCATTATGTATTTTATTATCACGTGGATAATATTTTAACGTATTTTATTATATCGCGTTCATAACATAATACGTCGGTCCTCGCCTCAGTTATTCAATTTGCGAGAAAGTTCGAAGAAAATTCGTTTAGTCGATTAGCTGTCCAGTGTACGCTGAACTTTGTAGTTTTTAATTTCTGTTGCCTTGTAGAGACGCCACGAACGCTTTCATTATGTATTTTATTATTACGTGCATCCCATTTTAATTTATTTTATCATTAGGCGTTCGAAAAATGATACGTCACCGCCGTTTTTCAATTTGCAGCTCAGTTCGTTTACCCCTGGTTTCTGGTACGTTAAGAATCTGTAAATCTGTTTAGCAGCTATTAACACTAGATTAATCGATTGTTAGTGTTTGAAAAACTGGGTGTTAGTCAACTAGCTGAAGAGTGTACGCTGAAGCTTGTGGTTTTTAACTTATATTCTTTTTACAGAGACACTACAAATGCTTTCATTATGAGAACAAACAGCTTGTAATTTGTCTCCTGACTCGTGTCCAGAATTTAGAGTTTATGGGTAAAGTTTAGGTAATTTCACAGCTGAAAAAAGTTGCGTCGACGCTTTCTTTATAAATTGTATTTTTACGTTTACGGGACAAACGTTTTGATACAGGAATACACGATATCCAGCAACGAGTTACGCTACAGCCAAAAATTTGCATAAAACCAGCGTCATCTCAATTCTTATACCACACGACGATCCTGTTCTGTACTGCCTTAACCGGTGCACTCCCACTGGCTATGATATGGGCTGAAAAACTCCACAAGCTACAACGCTACAGACTACAGCGTGGATCAGAGAACACTACAGCCAAGGGGGACATGCCTAAATAATATGCCTACAAGCAATAGTTTAATAATTACATATATTTGGATTTCTAATATGGTGCTTTTAATCTACAGAAACGCTGAAATATAGTGTGATTACCTATTAAAGATTACCCAGAATCGATGGACACATCATTGATCCACAATGAGGTTGTCAATTGTATCTCTTGCTTTTCTTTTTTCTCTAGTTCTTGTAACTGTTGTCCCTGTAATTGTATTCTGGCGTGTACAAGAAATAAAAAAAATGGATAAGAAGTTTAGGCGCTACGGTGGAAAATCCTGAAATAATACGTCAAGTAGATTACGCTCGTAGAACTTAGCTCTACCACAGTCGGGAAAAAAGATGAAAAGATAATCAAATATGAACTGGACGGTCTTCGAACCAAACAACGACAGAAAACCCAAATAATATCTGTGACCTAATAAATTATGTTAGCACTACATTACGTACCATAAATGCTTTGGTTTGCCACGATAAAGACATAAGCACGCAACGTAAGAACTCCATTGTGAAGGTTTTTCGTAGCGAGCAACCTGTTGCTACGCAATGGGCGGTGGCTTCACAGCGCATGCGTGCGGTCTGAAACATCGAGTCAATTTTTATGTGAGCCCTGGAATCTGTAACAAATGCCCCTCGCGCCCCGTTACTCATTACCGCCTCAGGGGAGGTGAGGGGTCTTCGGAAACTGGTAGCTGAACTTAAAATGTAATCCGTCATTCGCCACCAATTATCGTTGGCCCACGCACGAGCCTCGCGTTCCAAACGCAACTAGGCGTCATTCATGCTCTGCTGTAGCCAAAATATACATAATGATAACATTTTGTTTACTTCACTCGCTAAAGGTGAAGGAAGGCGTCGTGAAGAAATTGGTGTGTCTGGGTTCTGGGCAGGAGTGGTATTAAGCCCATATTCTCTCTTTCTCTCTCTCTCTCTCTGTCTTTGACAGATAACTTGTGCCCTACAGTGGGATGCAAATAAGTTACCTTGAAATTATTGTATTTTAAGTAGAATCGCTCGTAGCCGGGGCTGCCTGAGTGATCTTGAACGATCACTAAGGCTAAGCAACATACGGCGCGTTCAGTCCATAGATGGGTCACCGTCTATGACTAACGCTAGTGGCATTTTTTCCGAGCGATTCCGTGCTTCGCAAGGTACGTTAAGCAGTTGGTGCCGGCTGCCGTCGATAGATGGCAGTCGTTAAGCCAAGTCAGAGGCCTTTAGGGGCGGCTTGAAAACTTCTGACAGTAAGACCAGCCACTAGTCTTACAAGCCTCCACCAATCCGGACTTGGCCCCCGTGGTGAAGTATGGCCTATACCTTCCTCAGGGAAGAGACCTGTGCCCCTCGGTGGGGACATAATGGGTTGATGACGAAGTAAAATTTACTTAAAACTGTTAAAGTCTGTACAATGTAGTAGTCCAAACTTAAGTCTGGTAACTATTACATCGTGCCCTAGTTATCCTAGGTTGGGACCAGAACAGTAATTGTTGTGTGGAAGCAAAACAAAAAATTTAAACGTTTCAATGTTTATCAATATTAGGTCTTTACCTATGAAATTGCCGTTTCGTATGAAAAAAATTATACGAATTTTTTCATGTATTTTTTATTGTATTAATCGAAGTAATCACCCATGCAATCAATGCATCTTTGCCAACGCAGTGGCGGTTTATTGATGCCCTTCTTAAAGAAATCAGCTGGACGGGAGGCAACAAATTCTTCAAAGGTATTTTGTACTACCTCTCGGGTATTAAATTTTTTTCCCGCCAAGAAGATGTCCAAATTCTGAAAAAAGTAGTAGTATGTAGGCGCAAGGTCTGGTGAGTAGGGTGGATGACGGAGAGATTCCAACCCCAGTTCTTGCAACTTGGAGACCGTCTGCTGTGCAGTATGAGGTCGCACGTTGTCGTGCAGGAGCAGCGGAGACGAGTGATTGACCAATGCTGGTTGGAGTTGTGCCAGCTTCTCCATCATTGTGTTCAGTTTTTCACAGTACAGTAATGCATCTGCAGTAATGCTCACCCCGTTTGGTAAGAAGCTGTGATGAATCACACCGGCGCTAGACCACCAAACAGTGATCATCAATTTTCTAAGGGTGAGTTTTCGTTTAGGGCATTGTTTAGGTGTTGAACCAGGATCCAACCAACTTGCTGAGCACTTGCGGTTATCAAACAGAATCAATTTTTCATCGCAGTTAACAATGCGGTTCAAAATTCGTTCATTTGTGTATCTGTGGAGCAGTGCAAGGCATGTCTCGACGCGTACTTCGCGCTGGCGATCATTGAGTTTGTGGGGCACCCATTTGTCAAGCCTTTTTACCTTTCCAATTTGACACAAATGGACCAATATTGTTTTGTAGCTAACGTCGAAAGCTGCTGCTAATTCAGCCGTAGATTGTGTATCATCAGCTTCCACAAGCGCCTTTAATTCGTCATTGTCGACCAAAGTCTTCGGACGACGTCGAGGTTCATTTTTCAGGTCGAAATTTCTAGAACGGAAGCAAGCAAACCAATAACAGGTGGTGTGTTGGCTTGTAGTGTTAGCTCCGTAAACGTCGTTGATGTTGCGTGCCGCATGTGCCGCGTTGCTGCTACAACGGCGTACAACGGTACTCATATTCCATAATTAGTCGAATTTTTTACGTATCCATGATGACGAAAAAGAATGAAATGCGATGAAAATAAGCATAAAATAAGCCCGTAATTGGCCTATGATACTTTTTATTTATAACTGTTTATATTATTTAACTAGTGCTGTTGGCTTTGTAAACAAATAAAATAAAATTAAAAAAAAAAAAATGTAACACTAATCAATAAACAAATGACTACTTTTGGAAAAAGAATTCCATGTTCTTAAAATAAAATTAATTTAAAATTAGAATTCTTAGCCAAACAAAAATTATTTTGATTTGAAATTGCCAGTACTGCAGAACGGCAATTTCACAGGTAAAGACCTATTATCTACTTATTTCTCCAATGTTTAGCTCCAGTCCACCCAAAGGTTGTCTGGAAGAGACCACTTTTAGTTATAAGGCCGTCATCTGTACTGTTAGAAGAAATACCGGTGTAATCAATTTTTTTATGTACAATAAAGTGTTCTTTATCTATCTAAAGAACAAAAACTTCGAGACTCTTTCTTGAACTATTTATAATAAATACCTACAAATTTGTACGGAACCTTCGCTGAGCGAGTACAACTCGCACTTGCCGGGTTTTTATTTTCTTCAAAATCGATACCACTTCCTCAAAACAGGAAATGTTTTTTTTTTATATTTTCATTTTATTTTTTTAATGAATAGGGACTGAGTCAATTTCAAGAAAAAAGAAGAAAAAGAGAAAAATGTAAGAAAAGAAAAATTAATGGTTGTAAGAAAAATTTAAAGGTAATTAATTTTAAACTTCGGCTAAACAACAGCGGCTTACTAAAAGAGTTTTCGTACTTAATTTCAATATCACTAGGATATGACCCAATTTATAAGAAGGAAGTTCACGTAGGAAGTAGGTTTAATTTAAACTTCTGTAAGTTTCTTGGCAAAACTTGACAGCTTGTTTGGCCGCCAGACGCGTTTGTGCCAGACTCCAAAGAAAAAGCGTTTGTGGTACGATTTTATGTATAAAATCCAAATACAAGTAGACTTATCTCATTCCGTTTGCCTTTTACAGAGACGCTTTTGAAATTAAATATTTTGGACTTTTCTTTTCGGCAAGTTTTAAGAACTCCAGTAGCTTCAGTTTAATAGGATCCTTGAACAGCGAACGTTAAATCCGCCGCGTTGTATTTTTTAAATGTTTTAATAAATACAATAACAGTATCAATAGATAAATCATTATCATCAACCCATCATGTCCCCACCGAGGGGCACTAGTCTCTCCCCTGAGAAAGGTATAGGCCATACTCCACCATGCCAAGTCCGGATTGGTGAAGCCTTGTAAGACTAGTGGCTGGTCTTACTGTCAGAAGTTTTCAAGCCACCCTAAGACCTCCGAATTGGCTTAACGACTGCCATCTATCGACGTCAGCCGGCACAAAATGCTTAACGTGCCTTGCGAAGCAAGGTACCGCTCGGAAAAATTCCACTAGCGTTGGTCAAAGAAGGTGACCGATCCATGGACTGAACGCGCCGTATGTTGCTTAACCTTAGTGATCGTCTAAGATCACTAGGCAGCCCAGGCTATGAGCGAATAGATAAATAACAGCACCGATTACAGAGAAAAGTATCATAATTATGTTCATACATGCATAAGCTCACGCCTGCATCCCAGAGGGGTAGGCAGAGACCACTGACTGACACTTGCCAAGATCCTGACAAATGACTTTCGCTTCATTGATATTCATTAATCGTTGCGTGCCTGTATGCCACTACTTTATATCTAACCCTTTGCAAATACATCCCGTATTCGATCCAAGTATGTCCATCTGGGGTGTCCCTTACCGGCCCTTCCTCTCACATTCGCTGGACATATTTGTTTTGTCAGTCTTTCTTTCTTCAGCTTCTTCATAGTAACATAAGAGCAGCACACAAATCATATAACCTTATTAAACTAACAAATGACACTGGCAGTTGACGCTATCATGCATAATAAAATAAGACGGCAATGAGCCGTTTTCAGAAGAACAAAAAAAAAATAATATTACGGCTGTCAAACGTCTGTCAAAGGAATGCAATTTTGGACCTCAGCCCAATAGCCATGTGTGATACATCATCAAATAGGTCTCAGCGAGCTGAACAAAAGTTACTATGACGCCAACATTACAGCCATGTCATAGGCCTTAGGGCGGCTGAAAACTTTTGACAGTAAGACCAGCCACTAGTCTTACAAGCCTCCACCAATCCGGACTTGGCCTCCGTGGTGGAGTATGGCCTATACCTTCCTCAGGGAAGAGACCCGTGCCCCTCAGTGGAGACATGATGGGTTGATGATGAAATACTTAAGTAACGTTTTGTCACTCCGCCGGGGTCCGAATTGTGAATTTCACTAAGTAAATACTATCCTAGTAGGGTATCCTAGTGTGGGGCGAGAAGCAATGTATGTGCCAGTATGTAAATGTTATGTTAAATACTTAAGTAACGTTCTGTCACGCGGCCGGTATCTGAATTGAGAATTTCACTAAGTAAATACTTAAGTGACGTTGTGTTACGCTTTATTCTGAGAAAGACGGCACTACAGTGAAGTAGTTACTTAGTGAAATCCTCAATTTGGAAACCGCACCTAAGCTTTAAGTTAAAGGAACCCCATGACCTGGACCGTTGACAAACAAACAGTATATACTTGCGTGGGGGCGCCAAATCGTCGCGACAGAGCCTGCGTGACAGAATAAATAAGAATGGACTTTCAAGGACTCTTCAGCTAATGGAAAGTTTCCAATCGGGAAGTTCTTAAAACTCAATATACCTAATAGGCTATTTGACAGTATGAAAAAAAAACAATATTATTTATACGGATTTGTAAAACGTGAATCATAAAACCGCCGCAAGGCATTTTAACTAAAAAAAATACTATTTATAAAAATAAGAGAGATACTATTTATAAAATTTCATAATTACATACACAATTATCTACAGCCATTGTATCGAAAACGGCCTGTATTGGCCGATTCTATGATGACGTCACAGTTCAGTAAAAAATACGTCTGTCATTCATGTCGTTCTTACGTTCATTGGTTTGTTTACTGACCAGTGATGTCATAATTCCTGTGCGACGCCATATTGCCCAATACAACGTTTTGGTGGCTCACTTCAAACGTAACTTTTCGTTTGTTTTTTTCAAGAAGAAATAAACGAAAGAATTTAAAATGACTGAGCACTCCAATTTATTTTAAATTTAATCCCTACACATAATTTATATGGCGAAACAACGTTTGCCGGGTCAGCTAGTTTAATAATAAAAACCTGCTAATTGTGATACGGCGTTCTATTGCTGTGCTGCCACCACCATATACTTAATAGTTTTACTAATTTATACTTAATATTTATAATTGTTTTTCTTCTTTTTCATGTACCTTTCTTGGTGCCGTCATCAACTACAGGTAAGTAAAAAAAGGGTTCATAATAGGTTATCCTACTCTACCACTTTTCAGGCACATCGCAATATTTTCTACTTTAATAATATGCGGAACTACCCGATTAATCTATCAAAAGAGCAGCTTTACAATATTTTTTCAGTAATGCAACTATTCTTAGAGGCACACCTCTAGATTTTCTACAGAACTCCCCGCATTGGCTGTCGATAGAGTAAGTTTGAAATGATGTTTCACCAAGCTGTCACTAATGTGACAAATAATAAGAGTCAAATTACATCAGCTTTCGTGACCTGCGACCCTACCCTACCGACTCTCTACCGCGCTACATGAAGCCAGGCTCTGCTATAATCCTAGAGTAGTCTGGGACGGATCCCCGGGGAGCGTTGTTGGTTTGCAAACGTGGAAGTGGATACATCTCTGTAGCATGGTTTGCTTTATACGCCAAATGTAATACGTTGTATTGCTTCACATCTTTGACAGCTTGGTGAAATGGTGACAATGAAACTACTTTCACTAGAACAGCCTTTTCAACACTTATTTTTAAAGCGATTACGTAGAGAAATGTCATGTATGAACTGTGCTATAGTTTGATAACCTAATGGCTCCTACACACTATGCCGGGGGGTAATAAAGCCGCCGGCAATGCCGCATAGCCGAGCCGCTGGCAGGCCGGCGGGGTGTGCCGGCGGGTTGTGCGGTGAGCCGGTGGCCGCTCCCGCCCAAAATCTCATTTTTCTTTTTAGTCTTTTGCTAATTTAAATTAATATTAAGGGCGCGATGGCGATGTCAACTGCTTCCTTGTCCATTGTTAAGAACTAGGAACACAAACCGTACAACACTTCTGGTCTACCCAGCTAACAACTTGAAAATTATGCCACAGAGACAATGATGCTCTGCGGCAGCCAGCGGCAAGTGCCGCCGGCGGCCTGAATAACCCGGCGGCATACCCGCGCGGCAAAAACCCGCCGGCCGTGCCGCTGGCATAGTGTGTAGTAGCCATATTACCCAGAGGTCAAATAGGTTACAAAATAATTTAGGTAATACTTGGTAATACATAGACTTTGTTGTTATGCCTAAATACCTATCACTTTGCATAACATTTAGCCCAAATGTGCCCTGAACTGGACTTAAATACTTTCCAAGTATGAGATTAATGGGACAATTTGTTATTTCAGACCGAGTGACGTTTAAGCCGGAGAGTAAGTCGAGCTATGGTTTTGTGCAGTTGAATTTATTATGTGTTTAGAAATTGCCAGCGCTTACGTTTGGATTTAGATTAAACTAATGCTTACATGCGTTGCCTTCGTTTGTAGGTGAATCGACGGACGGTTTTAGAAGAATGAATCGAAATCGTAGGGCTTGAGACATTTTTACTTAGAGCAATCTTTGCCAGGGTTTACCTACAACTTCCTCTAATGTTAATAAGCTTTCTGTACATATGTTACTAAGAACCTACATGTTGGACTATGAACATAAACAGAATGTAACAAGTTATCCATATCAATTCTAGCCTAAAATTAGGTAATGGGAGGGGGTTCTACAACCAAATACTAATAAATTTTATAAAAATTTTAGACTTGAAATCACGAAAAAATAATTATACATAATGATAACTTCAGTATGGAATAATGCACATTGGCCTAAATATTGACAATAATTACAAATGATTTTCAATAGTTCAAATTATTTTCTGACCTTATATTATATTTAAAATATAAGGTCACAGAATAATTATAATACAGTGAATATTATTAATTAATAATATTTACTAATGTTTTAAATTTTTGTGAATAAATATGAGACTGATTCGACCTTCTAAGGTTCAACGAACCTTTATTGAAAAATGAATTTTTCAAATGAAAAAAAAAAAAAACTCTAAGACATTTGACAGTTCAGTATTCTTTATTGAGTATTTGTTATGTCCTCGGGCAACGTAAACTCAGGTTATTTTTTTCGCTTTAAAAATTACTTAGGTAACTCTAAAAATATTTGGAACAGTCGCTCAAAATTACTTATTTGCTCGAAAAACAGAACTTATTTGGTCTACGACAGTGCCATTTGGCTATGTTAGGCCATCCATTATTCATTACTAAATTAATAATAAATAAACGAAGAGTATGGGCCGATTTCTGAATTGAGAATTTACAATAACTAAATACTGAACTAACGTACTACAGCACTACAGTTAAGTAACTACTTGGCTAAATTCTCCATTCAGAAACTGTCTTCTTCGCTTGCGGAAAAAATCTCAAACAGATTTTTAAAAATAAGACAAATTTTTTCAGTAAGTGAGTTCAACGTAAAGGAAAATTCCAAAGGAAGAAGGTAGTGTAAAATATTCCTGCAAACCAAACAAAGCCATTTTAGTGGTGGCACTCCAAAAGTTTATAGTTGTGGCGCCGTTTGAGACCTCAGAGGTGTTTTATTCTCGACACGGTGCTTGCATTGCACTTTCACGAAGAACAACTTTGCTTACCTACTAATTAAGACCAAGCTCTTGTTAGACTGTATATTTTAAATTGATGCTTTATCGAAATATTTACATCTATAATAAAATGTAGTAGTTTTAAAAAAAATTAAAAGCAATTTTGTTCGACTTTCTAACTTTGGTAACTACACATGTATACGTAGCTAGCACAATGGCCCAACTATGAGGCCAATGCGGAAACCCTAAGCCAAACTAACTAACTATGTATACGTAGCTAATTCTAGCTCGTCCATACTATAAACTCTTACTGTAGATAAAACTTACAAATTGCTTATAAAATATCAGTTTCATCATACGTAATGTATTATCAGGTATAGGTAGATGGCAGTAATATGGAGCAGCACATTTTTTTTGTTATATTGAAAGGACGTATATGGTTATTTTGTTACACACTGATTAGCGTAGCGTTTGTGAAGAATATCATCAGCTTACACAGCATACGAAGGGTAATCAGCTCCTATATAACGCCCACCAAATCCAGAACGATTCCAATCGTCTAATGTCGGGATTCCGACAGCATTCGGGGTGCATTCATGTCGGTAACAATATTAAAGTCTGTTCGCTATCATAGTGTCACTTTGATATTTACCGCCTTGGCACGTGACGGCTTTTCACAAAAGAAATTAAAGGAAACCGACGCGGCCGCAAACACGCCAGTGAATTTGGCTCGTTGCTCGTCGACTTAGTATTTTGTATTGAGTGTTGATCGCTGCGTGTAGAAAAATCTTTTTTATGTGGGATATGTGGAAAAGATTTTTGATCACGCAATTAAAGAAGAAAATCAGTATTTTCGAATGGATTTATAACGTGACGATCCTGTATCGGCTATTCTAAATAGCGGTGGAGATGAATCTGAGGGCACTTCTAGTGATGAAGTGTAGTGTTTCATTTTGTGCTTCATTATATTGTGTATTTTTGCCGTCAAAATTGTATTATTGAAAGAAATGTTTTTTTACTAAAAGCAAAATTACCTTCGTGTGTACCGACACTATCTAAGCGAACGGACTTTACAACAAGGCTGCTCATTTCCATTACTAAGTATTCCACAAAATGCGGATAGGTACTTCCGTCGTGGAAAGCCTCTTGCCTTTGCAACGGGGTGTCTACCCGCGATTATAAAGCCTCGAGATTCCCGATGACAGCTCCGGTTTATGATGACAATGAAATGAATAGGGCGCTCAGTTGAACAGTTGAAGTTTTGCATACATAAACAGGGATGCTAAGAAAAGGGACGTGATAGATATAAGGCTCAGGAAGTTTAAGATGGATGATTTATTTACTAAGAATAAGCACAATACAATATGAGCATTTATTTACGTGAAGCTTCATAAAAAGGGACCCCCAAAACACAAAAAGTTACAACTTGTAAAAAGTCTGTATTGTACAAGAAATACCACGCCGAACGCTAGCTGCGTCTCCGCCAGGAAACGCTGTCAGAGTCATGCTGCGCTACCAAAGAAATCCTATGCATCAGTTATGCCTCAGAACGATAGGCCGCCGACTGATCAATAAACCAAGGAAGTGAACATATAAGGGTGTACAACTTCTCACGGACTTCAAAATTACAAAGGTTAGGTATATAAATGTTGCTCCCATAAAAAAATTATTTCTGCATTAAGAAAATAAAAATTCAACATCAGCACTCGGCGGAGCACATTGTTTCGAGTCACTGAGCCCGGGCAGATTGTTGAGAGCTTCGTTTTTTGGCACGTTTCCTTTAACAATGCTATAAATATTGCTGAGAAAGCATTTCCTACGCCTCACTGGCACAATTTTTTGCTCAGACAAAAAGATCTGATTATGTAGATACCTAGTTAATTGGCTGTAAGTAGAACGTCATTAAAATGCTTAGAGAGGTTAAAAACGAAGGCAACGCGCGTTTCGCAGAGTACAGCTTTTAATTTAGCATACATTTTCCACCGCCAATTCAGACCGTTCAATAACGAGGAAAGTAAGGGATAAAAAAGTGCAATTATTATCAACTTTTAGTCCGGATTTACTTACGGGTTAATATTATTAGTTAATATTTTGTAGGTATAACAAGCCGACTGACAGGAGAGAGACTCAAACAGAATCGGTTTGAACAAAGACCCAACTATGGGGCTGAGTGCAGAAATTTTAGGTCCAATTGACCATCTTAATAAATGTAACAGGTCGAGGACTTGTGAACCAAGGAATTGTCAGTACTATAACATCGATTAAATTAATAAAAATAAATAAGGCTACGTATTTTTGTATGGCCTATACCTTCCTCAGGGAAGAGACCCGTGCCCCTCGGTTGGGACATAATGGGTTGATGATGATGATTATGATTTTTGTTTTGGTTTATGCTTTCTGATGCCAAATGACATTAATCAAACTGGCTTAAAGCGTGGTTGCTTAGCACTCTAACACTTTTTAAAATAAGTGCTTGTTTAATTTAAGAAAAAATTGATGGCTTCATCTAAGTAATACAATATTTTTTGGCGGTGGAAAATTTCACACAAAAAACTAATTTCACTGCTGGATTAGGATACACGTGAATAACAACAAAAGTAGTAGAGATGTTTTAGAAGAGTGTCTAGAATAAGTAGTTCAGTTAATGATGTTTGCTCGGGTGAACTTGCCGCATCATTCAAGGCCTAATAGGCAGTGTTTCATTTCGGAATGACCAGCAGAATGTTAATGAGTCAAAAAAGAGCGAGAATATCCCGCGTTCACCCGGGCAAGCACTTAAGTAGAAAAACTGTTAACAGCTTCGTAGAAATTTAGATCGTGAATAAAATTAAAGCTTGTTTGTAGGGCAGTATAAAAACCCCTTGCGGATACCGATAGATGAGTTATGTCAACTCTGTGACGACGAGAACTCACCGATGATTGGTCAATGGATATTTGAAATTGGAATCCGTTTGACGAATCAACGATCGTTTTTCTAAAAGAGCTCTTAGGAAAGCTTTCCAAATTGCTCAAATATTGACTGCGTAGAATAAAATATGTCAATGTATGAATCAAGGTAAGTTATTTCAGATATCACTTCATTTATTTTCATTCACTTCAAACATTTCATACGTTTTCTTAATAATTGAAATTCATTTAGGAATAAGAAAAAAGTATCACAACACACACATTCACATAAACCACAAACCTGTGTCACAAAGCAGAATGAACACAAAAACTTCCAAAATTGAAACTCAATTTCAGAAAAATCCAAAACTACCGACCCACAAAAATACACCCGACCAAAAGAAAATAGAGAAATACATCATAAATGAAACTAGTTAGTGAACCTCATACCAAAATTCTATGACGACATCTTCGAATGAATCTTATGGAAGGTTGATATATTGATAAAATGATTGGATATAAAAACAGGAGCCAAGTAGAAGTAACGAACCAAAATTATCTAAAGTTGTGACAGATAAATACGCCCCAAATTGGATTTGAGTGACATTATATTTATACTACATATAATAGCATAAGGTATGGTGTGCCATAAAGAGTATTAATCTAACCTAACCATAACGATAACATATCGGATAATGGCGACAGGCTTGCCACTTGTCATTGCCACATAAACTCGGCAAAACGTGGGCCCAGTTCTAGTGATTGATGCCTCTGCCTACCCCCTCGGGGATAACTGGCGTGAGTTTATTTATTTTATTTTTATTTATTTAATTTAACCTTATAGAAATAAGTAGGTACTCAAGAAAAAAATAAAGGTAGCCTTGAAAATATTATACGAATATTTGTACTTTTAAAGGATTAGAATTTTATTTTTAAGTAAAAAAGTCCGTAGATTAAGCATAAGAAGTCCCATAAGTCCATCAACTGGGCCCTAAGTCCACGTAATTAAAAAAAAAACAATTTTATTCAATGTTTTATTTATAAGATTTAACTCAAAGTATAAATGATTTCTTTGCTACACAACGGATTTTTATTTTCCTTGATACGGATCATAGATTTTTTTTCAAATAGGATTTTTTGTCTTTAATCATCTGGTGTAAAATGGGACTAAGGGTTTTCTGCATCTGAGATCTTCAATTATGATTGCGGTTTCATATAAGTTTCATTGACATAAAATTTCATTAGCAAAAAACTTACAAGATTCCGTTTTTCATCCAATTGTAAACTTTGTCTAAAACAGGAGTAGATACATGATACACCTATTTTTCATTTCTTGCAGCTTTTATCTGGGTGCTAACATTTATTTTTCATACGAATAATGGTAATAAAATGTTAATAGGGCTTGATATTTCTTGAATGAATGAGATCAATTTATTGTCTAGAACCGCTAGAGCCGCGAGACGGTCACCGTCTATGCACTGAACGCGCCCTATGTTGCTTAACCTTCGTGATCGTTTAAGATTACTCAGGCAGCCGGGGCTACGAGCGATTCTTAAATAGTACAATAAAGTACAGTACAACGTGTACCTACAATAAATAATATTCTTATCTTCTTTATGGATACTTAATTCAAATCTAAACCGTTTTACAGCCTATCTCCCAGAACAAAGCGCTTAAGTTATCTTTACAAAGTTCCCTGAATTATGTCCTAAACAATTAGGGTGTTGAAATGGTACTGAAGTTTTGTTGAAGTTGTTGAAGTGAAACAAACTTATTTACTTATTGCAAAAAGATTTTGAAATGCTGAGCTCCCATTTTATTTTGAAACCGTTTGACCGTTTTAAATAATTATGTTTGATACCAGAAAATAATTTAAAAAAAAATTTTAATGATTTAAATCAATAAACATTTCTTAGTTATTAAAACAGCGGTATATAAGGCAAAATTTGTAATTTTAAGATTTTAAATTCCAATCGTGTTGTAGGTACTGTAAATTTGTAGAGTAGGTACAATACAATTGAATTAAAAAATGTTTAAGTAAAATAGATTTGTCAGGATCGCGGCAAGTGCCAAATGCTAGCCTCTGACTACCTTCCCTGGATACGTATGTTTGTAATTGAGATGACCTCAATACAATACCAAACTCATCATCATCATCTACGAATTTGAGAGTTGAACTCCTGTCAAGCAGTTGTTGCTGGGAAGCATTCTCTATATTGGCAAAGGGCAAGATAAATACCACCCGACACCAGCGTGCGTGCATAAACGTACATACTTTTTTTTTTTGTTAACGGGGTGAAATGCTTTGTGCACCATAACCGCCACCCTTGGGGGAGGGCGACGGCCGTGTGTCGGACTCTCCTCTCCTAATAATAGGAGAGGCATACCTCCTAAAACACCCCGGGGGCCGTCCTGTCGCTCGTGCAATGGGGCGCCGCCGGATCTCGCAAGTGGTGTAACCACAACGCGAATGCGACAGCGGCGCCCCGGCGACGTCGACCCGACTCGCAAGAAGTCGGGCCCACCCTCACTGGAGAAGGGGCATGGGCCCCCCACCCCCTTCACGATATCGGACGGCAGGCCCCCAACCTGCCGTCTGTGACCCTCCTTCAACCGGCGGCGCAAGGTCCGCGCAGCGTCCCCCGCGCCACCGGCTCTCCCGGCGGAGAGGCGCGAGCTCCCCAAGCCTCCAGCTACCGAGGACCCGTTGTGGCTCTCTGCCCGGATCCTCGGCCCATCTACAAATCCCTCCCAAAAGAACACCCCTCGGCCAGAGACCAGAAGGGGGCCAGAAGGCCCCCGGCCCCGCTCAATGCTCAATGATTACGGGTTCGGGGCCCATGGTGGACCCCGCGGGACATCCAGCAGCGCAAGCCACTGGACGTCCCCCTCCCTCTGGTTTTGGTCCGCGCCGGCCGAAGCCGGTACCCCCCATATCTGGAGGGCGTTCCCCTATCCGCCACCCGGGGGACGCGTCCTATGGAAGACCAGAAACTCCACACGGATAACCGTACATACCTGACAACGACTAATCAATGTCGATAATGCGAAGGTGATCTAACAGGATCATGGCGATTGGCAGTCCGATCTTTGGCCACCCCTCTGGGATACAGGCGTGAGTTTATCCATGTATGTATAATTTTTATTTTGTTGGTTGAATGTTAGCCGCTGCCTTTGGGTCGATTTAAAGCCCTGAAAAAGCAGCTGTATGGTGCAACCGCTCATCTTTTGA
The DNA here is from genome assembly GCA_947310845.1 of Yponomeuta plumbellus. NCBI lineage: Eukaryota > Metazoa > Arthropoda > Insecta > Lepidoptera > Yponomeutidae > Yponomeuta > Yponomeuta plumbellus. The sequence continues at coordinate 6,181,414 of OX371210.1, forward strand.
CCAGTCAGCATTTACATCAATTCACCCAACTAGCGCGGAAACAGACTTTAGTTCGCAACTGTCAATCGGCCGCGCCGCGCGTTCTCATTGTCATCAAATCATTTCTATCGCTGTTAAGTATCAGTTTAATATAGTGATATAGTCTGTTAGCTTTTAGAATCTACCTCTGCTACTATCGGATAGAATCAGATATATTCGTGTAGGTAATAGAAATATCGAAAATAATTTTGACTTCGAAATCGGAACTAATATGACACTTAATTTCACTTATCCAGAGCAGGAAGTAATATTACACTCGTGTGCTTTTGGCGAAAACCAAAGCTTACTCTAAAGCCCGAGGTATATTTTAAAAGCTAACAAACTGTACTTAGTATATCAGCAATCGAGTGCTTTCATTTCTAGCCGATAGCACCCCAGCTAGCAACCCCATTTAGCTACCCGGTTACAAGACCGTAACGTAACCGTAAGAGCCGTACCAGATCATAGCGCCACTTGTAGGCGCTCTCACAGCAGCGATTAAATGTCCACTATGCCTATAAATTTATTTCTAGCGACTCTTGCCTTCGATATGTTTTCCTCCCTTATATTCCATCGTCCTCAATATGGTTGTTCATCATCATCAGCCATTTGACGCCCACTGCAGGACATAGGCCTCCCTCATCGTCGTTCTAGAAATTTAAATAAAACAATAAAACCACAGGATAAACTCTTCGACAGTGTAATATATTGCTCTTTATGTGTTAACCCGGTAGAGGCCTTAGCCCACGACTAGCCCCTTACCACAATCCAAACTTTTTTGCTTCGTCAACCTTAATAGTTATTACAGTCTGTTAGCTTTTAGAATATACCTCGGCTACTATCGAATAGAATCGATTATATTGCAATAAGGTAAGGTTTATTTAGTACTGTTATTTATAACTTTACATAACTTTCCAAAATAGTGAAGAAAAGTTTTATACAGAGTGAAAACCGACGCCTACTCTAGGGCCCGAGGTATATTCTAAAAGCTAACAGACTATAAGTAGTCGTTGTATGTACGCACGCCGTGTACGGTCTTAAATAATAATTTATTATTAACTTTATTCCGTATACAACTACTTGACTTTTTGTGGGAAGAGTCCAGATTTCGATCTGATTCGCACAGCTTAATCACGGTGAGCAGTGCTTACGAAAGTTTTAATCTTAAATAATGTTTGGATGGATGAAATAGGATTATTTCCCGATGTCCCAAATCCAAAGCAAATTCCCTTGTTTTATTTTCACACTTCAGTTGCGTTTCCCTTCCCATAAACGAACACAAACACTTCCACGCCTCCTTGCTCCAAGCCGGTAGCTGTGAAATATTTCCCTCGATTATTTACGCTTGCCTAAGCCAGGGAACTTTGTATTTTCACACGTATAAAAGCTTCGGGACGGCCTTATTTATTTCATCAAGATTTTTGAAGACTTGTTTTCCTGATATGCCCACTCAGCTATCGACTACTGACTTGTTCACGACTACGACTTGACACTTGCCGTCGTAAGTTTACTGCAAAGATTGCTTACGTCAGCCACACGCGGACACATCAACGTAGCCTGACGGTCCCACAACAGTCGTCGAAGCCGGATCGGCATGGACCACATCATCATCATACGAAATACCTGAGTAATATCCTTATTATTAGCTGATCAGTGAATTGGTATAGGTACTCGTACTAAAGATATATAGATAAAGAACACTTCTTCAAGATTCAAGATTGTGTTCAATAAAGTGTTCTTTATCTATATATCTTTAGTACGAGTACTTATACCAATTCACTGATCAGCTAATTCAGTTTTGAAATAAATTAGTGTATTAATTACTACGAATACCTAGACAATAAAGTGTTCTTTATCTATATATCTTTAGTACGAGTACCTATAGCAATTCACTGATCAGCTAATTCAGTTTTGAAATAAATTAGTGTATTAATTACTACGAGTACCTAGACACACAAGGTTAAAATTCAAATTTGCAGTGAAAAATTAATATTTTTTAATGTAATATTAGTATGTTTTTTTTTTAAATCTTACTTGATTTATTGAACGTATGGATTTGCTTGAAAACTTCTGACAGTAAGACCACCCACTAGTCTTCACAAGCCTCCATCAATCGGACTGGGACCAAGTCCTGGTCGTGGTGTATTAAGGCATACACCTTCCTCAGGGAAAAGACCCGTGCCCCTCGGAGGGGACATAATGGGTTGACGATGATGTTGATGATGGATGTTAATGGCGAGAGACTCTTGAGGTGGCACTTGGGGGAAAAGGCCTATAGGCCTTGCCCAGCAGTGGATAACGGTGGGCTGTTGATGATGATAATAATGATGAATTTGACGACCTCTGTAGCGTAGCGGTTAGCCCATCTGCTACCCATGCGAGAGGTTCCGGGTTCGATCGCCGGCTGGGGTGGAAAAAAAACTCCAGGTCTTGGATGTTTACATGTTTGTGACGTCGCTGTTTCTGGTTCCCACGACACAGGGTATCCTAGTGTGGGGACGGAAGCGGTGTATGTGCCTGTATGTGAATGTTTATGTTTATGAATTATTAAATGATACAATTTGTTCTCAAATCCAGTTCCACAGGAAGTAAACGAAAACACGCCAAATAAATTCATTCCGAGCCAATAACATTATGAAAAGCCAAAGTTTCGAGAACTTTATCGACCATGGAAAGTAATTTAGTTCTGTTTTACATCGTCTTAGAAAACGAAGTTTGTTTCTTAACATTTATTAGTATTGGATTAGTAATGGCTTTTCTCGACGCTTTGCAGTATTATAAGCAAAAAGATCAGAGACGCTGATACATAAGCTCAACCCTGTATCCCAGAGGGGTATGCAGAGACCAGGGACTGCCACGTGCCACGATCCTGACAAATCACCTGCGCATCATCGACAGACGCTGATACGCAAAATATAACGAAAATTCTTAAGTTTCCGATAATCAACATAAAATAAAATAACAATTTATAGCTAACTGCAATGTGCAATGTAAGTACATTGATAGTTTATGATATTTATAGCATAACTTGGAATATATAGATAGACAGATTGATATAATATTGATAGTAAAAGTTGAGAAGTTTCGTCGAATTTTGCGGGTCTACGCGACTTTGTACAGACTAGAAACCAGGTCACCACGTAAGTTCGCAGTGGATAGATGGGACAATTTTCCGCAAACAATGAAATAAACAACAAACAACAAACATTCTTGATTCTTGATTCAATGACGTTCAAAGCGACGGAATGCAGAAACAGATTTGGTGCGACTCGAGAATTCAGTAGAATAGATCTAATACAGCGGTGGTGGCGTAGTGGGGTTGACCCTTGCTTCTCGATCATGAGGGTCTGGGTTCGAACCACGCATGTACCAATGACTTTTAGTTACGTACATTTGTTTGTACAGCAACACCATTCGCTGATAAATTGTGCCCGGATAACGGCGACAGGCTTGCCACTTGTCACGTTTGGGACCTAATAAACTCGGCAAAACGTGGGTCCAGTTCTAGAGACTGGTGCCTCTGCCTACCCCTTCGGGGATAACGGGCGTGAGTTTATTTATTTATTTATTATTTTTTTATTTAGATCTGATTTATTTTCTTAGCTCAGATACATATCTTTAAAAATTGTGATTGACTACGTCCTATACGGTAACTAACTTTTGAAGGCCTTAGGGCTGTTTTGTTCTGCCAAACACAGCTTGAAGTTTGTTTAGATAGATCCTTCAGCCAGAATGATAAGGAAACTAATTACAAATTTTAGATACAAAATTGGCGTGGTAGATTTTAGATCTATGCTAGTTCTACAAAATTCTTAATTAATTTTTAAAAAATCTAGCTGAATTACTCTAACATGTCATGAAAACGAAACCTGCACTGAGCAACATCCCCATAAATTAAGTTCTATGTTGATGGTTGATTAGATTAGATTAGAACTCTTTATTGTACACACCAGAAATAAATAAATACACTGTTGGTTTATTGCATTTTAGAGTCTGCTTTCTACATGTTCCATTATGGATTGCGTAGCCTGTTATCGTACATTAGTACTTAGGCCGAAAGATGACCATTTCTTTATTCTTCATTACTGAGATATTAAAAACAACGTCACCTCACGACTGTATGCCAAAGGGGTCGGTATATACGTGATAGGTACCAAGTAAAGAATTCCGTCAATATTATAAAACATAAACATATAACCATTTACATACAGGCACATACATTGCTTCTGGCCCCACCCTAGGATACCCTGTGATACAACCCTTATTCATTTCTCTCGAATGTAGTTGCTGAGAACACGCAGCCGTATCAAGTTTTTGTGTAAAATTTACGCAGAAGATTCATAGAAAAGTTCTAATGACGTCCTACAAATTATTCACCGGTACGGAACTAGAACAATTTAGTTTTAAGACCTGTTGACGTTGTCAGTCTAGTTGAACTTAGTTTAGCTCCTAGCTCCGTGTCATTGAAGACGTTAGCTGTTTGTTGTTTGGCTGGCAGCCAATATCCTCCGTCAAACTTGGTACGGCAACAAAGTTGCGATTTCATCACTTAGTTATAACTTTATTTGGTTGAGAGCAGTTCGCACGGGCTCGCTCGTGCATACCAAAACGACGTCGGAATTTATTGATAGTTTCGCAGGCAGCTTGATGGAATTTGTAGCACCTTCTCGATATTCTAGTGAAATTCATTCAGATGGATAAATTTATATTATTATACGGTCGCACTATTAATCAATCAGCCCTACTCGTCCACCGGCTGATCTCCATAGGCATGCCACTTTTTTCTGTCCTCGGCCTTCCAATTTACCCCCTGCCAGTAATCTGCTGAATCTGCCAAATATTGCGCTATACTTCCTATGCAACTATTCATGTTTCGATGCTCCATAAAACCGTTCACTGTACAGCCAAACTGTCTCCAATCTAGCCGTTAAGGAGCTTACCTACCAAGACTGAGGTCGTGGGTTCGAATCCCACTGGGGGCCGCCGTACACTCGTACAATTGAACTTCGTTTTTTCATATTTGTTGCCTGGTTACCATAGCACATGGTATCCTGGTTTGGGACCAATGGGCTCATTATGTAATTTTCGCAACGGATATTCGTACGTCTTAAAAAGTCACGTCAACACCAAAACCGACATCGTACGGAGTACTGTCTCGCTCTAACATAGGATCTTAAAATAATCAGTGCTATACATGACTTTTTAAGACGTATGAATATCCGTTGCGAAAATTACATAATGAGCCCACAGGTCCACTGATGGCGGTGTGGGGCAGTTATTATTATAATAAATAAACCGTTGTATTTACATTGGTGCAAAGGCTCCTAAGGAACAGTCGGGTTTCGCCAAACCGTTTCAGGACCGTGGTTCGTGATGTCATTCACCACTTTACTGACGCACATAGATTACAGATAATCCATCAAACTACGAGATTAGATTACCTGCTTGAGTGTCAGCCCGCCGCATTCAGTTTTACGTCATAGAGGATAAACCATTTCCCCTCGCACCGTCATGTTAATATGTAGGTCCCACAGCGCTCTCGCTTTATTCTGATTGTCCTAGTTCTAGCCAATTCCAACTTGATACGAGCGGTAAACTAAAATAACAGATGGACAGCTTTGGTTTCAATCTTCTTTCAGTTTCACTCAGCTTAAATCCGATGAATAATAAAACTCCATTCCAATTTTAGGTAATACTTAAAGCAACTTGCGCCAAGTCACTGAATATGTAAGTATCTGGGCGGACAGAGATATACGGATAAATAACAGATTTGCAGTGTTGACAGTTATCCTACAATTTATAAAAATAAAATAAAATAATATCTGGGGATCGCTCTGCGCATTCCATGGTGTTTGTTTTTGGTCCTATTCACTGGATACACTTTACCCCTGGATAAAAAGATAGTGCTTTAAGCTGATAGTCTCGGTGCAAGTAGGCCTAAGAGTAATTTACAACACGTAAGGGACAAGTAAGGGTTCACTTTTTTTATTCAGCCATAATATAAGGGCCTATTTCCGTAATAGCATTTTTATTTAATCGTTAGTATAATTGTACGCCTTCTGCAGTAATTTATTAGAGGTAAGCGGCTGCCGGTACTTCTATGTTCTGCCATCTCACGATTCTATGCATCTCTGCTCTGCCGCGTCTCTTCCGCATTGACACAGAGTGGAATATCAGCTTCAGAACTCACAGTATTTGCTGTCGCGTGTTTGACAACGTTAGATAGGTTTCCAGGCTGTGGCGTGCAAGTCTCCGCATGAGGGAAATTCCATTTTCAAGCTATGAAATTGTTAACGTGAATTGGTTTTGACATTGAATTATGTAGCTTTGCTGTGCTACGATGGTCTTGTTGTTACGTATTTTCATTTAAGGAATAATTGATTTTGGTTTGTTACGCATCTTCGGTTAGCGCATCTGCCTACCATGCGAGAGGTTCCGAGTTCGAACCACGACTGGGAACAAAAAAAATACCCAGGTCTTGGATGATTAGACACATGTTTTCATCAGATGTCGCTGTTTCTGATTCCCACGACACAGGGTATCCTAGTGTGGGGACAGAAGCAATGTAATGTGCCTGTATGTAAATTTTTGTTTATATAATACGTGTAGTATTATATTCCTTATATTCTATTAGTATTTACGACATTATAGAGTAGAGTAGAGTACTTTATTGTACACCAAAAAATCAATGCTATTTCACTTTATTTAACAAAGTTAGTTTCTCTTACATACAGCTCAATAACCTTTTTCAAACTAGTCGTCTGTGCAAATAAACACAGTTCTCAATCACTCTGTCTCTTTGTTCCATTACTCCAACCGAATACTACGTGCAACGGAGCATGTCTATTGCCTCGTGACGTGAACTGTCGCTGAGCCATTATTTTTTGCAATATAGGTACTTTGCTACTTTTACAATGTGAATTTTTTAAAACAGTTTGGTTGTTTTCATGTACTCATATAGGTTCTTTTTTTTTACGTAGCCTCGATTGTGTCCCACTGCTGGGCAAAGGCCTCCCCCAACTCAGACCAGATGTTTCTGTCTTGTGCCACCTCAGACCCGGGAGTGGTCTGAGGTGGCACAAGACATGGCATGTGTCGGTCGAGGTTCTTATATAGTTTAATAATAATAATACTCTTTATTGTATCAGCAAAAACACATACAAATCATTTACAAAGACACAGTACAATTGGCGGCCTTATTGCTTAAAAAAAGTCTTCCAGACAACCGACGATGGGGAGTAGCTGAAGGAAAAGTGAGACGGGTTGTCGGTGCAGATGAGAACATTGGTATAAATACTTATACTTAATGATAATATACATACTTACATAAACCTCTACATACAGTTTAGTGTTTTGTAAATTGCTTCCTACTTAATATTTACGAACAGAGAATCTCTATAGTTTGAAAATTTGCTCTCTTAAAAATTGTGCTCTGTTTCTTTATAGATTGTATGTTATTGTGTTTTGGTGCACAATAAAAATTATACTTATCACATATTACCTATTCCTACGCATTTTAGAGGGCACGTTACCTAAATCTCTGTAAATACTACTGTCAATCTGTCACATAGTAATTGAAGTTCAAAAAGGCAAGACGGTCGCTTCCAAATCTCAAAGGGCTGAACTAAACCGTGTCCTATCAACCACATCTTATCGCTCGCCTGTAGAAGTGTTGTGCTAATTAGCATCACAAGTGTAGTGGTGTCGTGAAGTGGACACTTCAACGTTCGCCTGGCTCTTCGCTCTAATTAAATGCAATAAAAGTGCAGTACTATGGTAGTACAGAGGTACCTCTGGATGTTAAGGTGAGCTCCTTTGCACTACAAATTTTACTTTCTCAATGCAAATAATAGCGCTAAGATGCTCTCTGTTGCATGAAGGGTATCAGTAATAGGTAGCGAACCCCAATCGCATTTTTTTATCACGTTTACTTAGAAATTGGATTTTTTACGGCTTAAGGGGTCTGCAGATTTGAGTGGGTGCGTTAGCACAATCACTCCTTCTTCCTATTCTCGACTACGCTGATACATCTTATCTCGACCTCACCGAGGAGCAACTAAATAAACTTGAGCGTCTTCAAAACTTCTGCATCCGGTTTATATTTGGTCTGCGCAAATATGATCACGTCTCCGAATTTCGTTCACAGCTCAAGTGGCTCCCAATCCGCCTCCGCCGGAATACGCACATACTCTCTCTTCTCTATTGCATACTGTTTAACCCAAGAACTCCTTCCTATCTAAAAGAGCGCTTTGAATTCCTTCATTCTTCTCATGTCCTTAGTCTTCGCTCCTCCCTAAACCTTCTCCTAAAAATCCCATCCCATCGCACAACTTTCTACAGCTGCTCCTTCACAGTGCAAGCAGTCCGCCTCTGGAATGACCTACCGGTAGAGGTGCGGAAAGCCAAATCGCTCCCAATTTTTAAAACTATGGTGAAGGGTCACTATCTCGCTGGTTTACTGTAAGACTGTTGCTGTTGTTGGTATTTTATTTTAATTATGTCCTATGTGTATGGTTTATCAATTTAAATAGGTATTTATATAATATATATTTTTACATTATTATTTATTTGTGTATATTATTTGTATGTATCTATTGATAGTTCATATTTATATTATACGAGTATAGTATTTACATATATTATATTTATAACTATAACAGTTTGGTTGCCTAGGCATGTATAATAAAATTGATATGTCTCAGTAATTATTATTTTACTTATTTTGTACATCTGCTTCCTTCTCCAATATTTTGCTCCAGTCCATCCAAAGGTTGTCTGGAAGAGATCACTTTTAGTGATAAGGCCGCCGTCTGTACTCTTAGATTAAGAAATACCTGTGTAATTTCCTTTTTTATGTACAATAAAGTGTTCTCTATCTATCTATCTCTATCTAGGTGTACGAGGGCTGCTACTTATGTATGCGGAATAGAAAAAATAAACAAATGTAATTGGCTAAATATGCTTTTATTGTTTTTCAAAGTATTCTCCACTATGATCGATGCACTTTTGCATTCGATGAAACCAATTTGTAAAACACTTTTTCCACTCTGATTGAGGTATCTCCAAAACGTGCTGTTTGAACGCATCTACGGCGTCTTCACGGGTCGAAAATCGTTGACCACGTAATTTATTCTTTACATTTGGGAATAAATAGAAATCATTGGGAGCCAAATCAGGGCTGTACGGTGGATGACCCATCAATTCTATTTTTTGACCATCCAAAAATGTAGTTGTTTCCTGAGATGTATGACAGCTGGCATTGTCATGGTGAAGTATGATTCTGCGTCGCTGGTTGTTTTGGCTTATTTCTTCAAATACTTCCGGCAAACAAATGGTCGTGTACCACTCCGAATTAACCGTTCTGCGATTCTCTAGTGGTATTGTAGCCACATGGCCATTAAAAGCAGGCCACCATTTGCTTTACAGTGCTTTTTGCACGAGCCACTTTCGTAGGGTTCGGCTCATTTTAAAACACCCAAACTGTTGATTGTTGTTTAGTTTTGGGATCGTACGCGTAGATCCAGGATTCGTCACCTGTGTAGATATTATAAACAGATTTTGAGTCGCCTCCGTTGAATTTTTTTAAGGTTTTCTTGCACCATTCGACGCGAGCATCTTTTTGATCCTGAGGTAAGTTGTGCGGGATCCAACGCGAACAAATTTTTTTTACAGACAAATGCTCATGTAATATCCTATGAATGCTCGTCATACATATGCCCAGAATAGCCTCTATCTCGCGATATGATTTTGTCGGCATCAAAACTGCTGTTGAGTATATGAGTACGCAGTATGACGTACTGCTCAAGAAGTTTGACTCAGTTCAAGGTGAGGTCAAGATGCTGGAAGCGAGAGTGTCAAAGCTGGAGGGTAAGGATAAGGAGTTAAACGATTTAAAAATGAAAATTGAAGTCATGGAGCAGAGATCGCGTCAGTGCAACATCGAAATAGGCAGCATGCCAGAAAAACGTGGTGAACAGCTATTCAACATAATCCAAAACATTGGAAATGCTATAAAACACGCAATAGCTCCTAATGAGATCGTCTCCGTCCATCGTGTACCGCACGGGAACTCCCAAAGCCGTCATCCTCGCAAGGTCATACTGAAGCTATCGTCTCAAGTAACACGCGACAACATTCTTGCTGCATACCGCCTCGCCAAGGGTGTCACTTCAGACCAGATTGATATTTCTGGCGAAAGCAAGAAAATCTACTTTAATGAACACCTGACGCTTAATAACAAGATGCTGTTTCGGGAGGTACGACAGGCAGCGAAAACCCATGATTATAAGTACGTCTGGATCAAACACGGAGTTATTCTCGTGCGTAGAAGTGATTCCACCCCCTCCTTCAAAATCTACTCGGCTAGCGACCTGTCTAAAATTAACAGTGCTTAATCCTATGGACATATTATGTAAGTTAAACTATATTATACTAGTGTGTCCACAGGTTTTTTTCGGCTTAAGATTTCACTTATTGTTATACATCATTGCAAGATACTTCTGTAACATTACGTACTCTATATATACGACTTCGCAAACAAAATATCCTACCCACGCTATTCTTTGTTCTGACAACTTATACAAGTATCACAGCAACTTGAAATTGTCAATGCGAAATAATGATGATTATTATTTGAGAATTAAGACCACTGCCCTTTATTACTCTTATAAAGCTCGCTTAGAGGAAACATACCGTTGGATCTTTGTATTTACCCGCATACTGTTAACAGTTTACCACACACGCTCATACTACTTCTTGCTAATAGGTACAAAAATACATAAGCTCACGCCTGCCTCCCAGAGGGGTAGGCAGAGTCCAGAGACTGCCACCTGCCACGATCCTGACAAGTCACTTTCGCTTCATCGACATTCATTGGTCGTTGCATGCACGAACGTCGGTTTCGGGTACTTTTTGTCTCGCCCTTTACTAATACATCCCCTAGTCGGTCGAAATATATCAACAGGTATACGACTATTAAAAAATAATGCCAAAATCGTTTACCTAATTTACTATACGTGTTTTTTGTGTCAGAGCTTGATCAAATAAGTATTTACTACCAAAACTGCCGTGGTTTAAGGACGAAAACACATACGTTGTACATGAATTTACTTTCGGAATGTTATGATGTTATCGTCCTAACCGAAACCTGGCTTGTATCAAATATTACCGATAGTGAATTGATTGATGCACGCTATGTAACATATAGATGTGATCGGGATCGGGATGCAAGCGGGAAGAAAGATGGCGGTGGGGTCTTGATTGCCGTTCGTCGAGGGTTGCAAGCGGAGCGATGCCAACTCCGTCCGGTTCAGGATCAAGAACTGGACTTGCCGGCTGATTCTCGCACCCACAGATACACTGGGATCTCACCGATTATAGATTACGTTTGTCTTAAGCTACCGTCATCTAAGCGCCGCAACACGTTTCATTTAATCGGTGCTATTTATATCCCCCCTAGCCAATCTTACACAACTTACAGCGTAATTTTAGCCTCTTTAGAAAATTTTATTGCAGCTAGTAAGATAGATAATTTTTACTTATTAGGTGATTTTAATATTCCCCGACTGGATTGGAATTACAACGATAAGTCATGTCAGCCAGTGCTATTGGAAAATAGCTCTGAGATTGAGAGAAGTATTTGTTACTTTTTGTCAACAACGAGATCGTATCAATTTAACCATGTGAGAAACTGTAATGAACGTATTCTGGATTATTTTATTTCTAATGATGAGAATTGTTTTTGTGAGCCGTCAATTACTCATTTAGTTCCCCAAGACGCAAATCATCCCCCACTGTGTGTTAGCGTGCATTTCCTTAATTGTTACAAAACCTTAGCTCAGTCCAACGCGCCAAGATACCGTTTCACAGAGGCTAACTACAAGTTTATTAATAGGGATATTGCTGGTGTGGATTGGAGTGCACTACTCTGTAATTTGCCAGCGGAACCCGCCACGGATCTTTTCTATGAAAATATATATCAGATTATTAAACAGCATGTTCCGGCTCGACCCAGTCAAATTAAGCCAGTTTCCTATATAGTTTAATAAACCACTTATTCGTATTTTCAAAGATAAAGATAAGTTTTGGAAGAGATGGAAAAAATATAAGAATATTGCAGATTATGAGACTTTCTCAATTTTTCGTGAAAGATTTAAGCGCCTTAGCAAAGAATGTTTTAATTCATATGTAGATTCTGTCGAGGAAGGTTTGAGAAAGGATGTTAAGGTGTTTTGGTCTTTCATAAGTAACATGAAACAAAAATCAGGTATCCCATCCTCCGCCTTCTTCAATGATACTGTAAGTAGGGATCCAGAAGAGGCATGCAATTTATTCTCTTGCTTCTTTAGTTCTGTGTATGAGCCTTCAAACATAGAAAGTTTTAATCCTAATCTATTGCCAGCTGATAATGCAAATGCACATTTATCTAATATTATCTTCAATATTGAAATGGTAGTAAAACAAATTAGGCTGCTGGATGTTACTAAGGGTTCGGGACCAGATGGACTACCCCCATTCTTTCTTAAGCACACTTGTGACACAATTTCGCTACCTATTCTGATTATATATAATAAATGCTTAGTGGAGGGAGTCATGCCTCGAATATAGAAAAGCGCTAATATTACCCCTATACATAAGTGCGGCAGTGCTAAAAACGTTGAAAATTATCGTCCCATATCATTATTATCCACCTTGGCGAAGGTCTTGGAGAGACTAGTGCATAATTATATGTATCCTAGCCTTCATGCGTTAATAATCCCTGAACAGCACGGATTCGTGAAAAAAAGGTCTACAGTTACCAATTTGCTAATCTTCACCAATTATCTCTTTGGGCGTATGGACAGACGCATTCAAGTAGACGCTGTATACACGGATTTCTGCAAGGCATTCGACAAGGTGGACCATGTCTTGTTACTGCAAAAATCGCTTTTAATGGGATACGAGGGAATTTACTCAGATGGTTCAAATCCTATGTCACAAACATAAACCAAAGGGTAGTTATTAATGATTTTTCATCGGAATCTATAACTGTTACTTCCGGAGTGCCTCAAGGGTCAATTTTAGGACCCATATTATTTATATTATTTATTAACGATATTTCAGATTGTTTTGAACATAGTAAATTTATTCTTTATGCGGATGACCTTAAAATTTATAGAGATGTTTTACATACCGATGATTGTATTTTATTGCAACAAGATCTGGATCGTTTCACACTATACTGCCATAATAACAAATTAAAATTAAGTATACACAAGTGCAAGTCCATTACTTTTACAAAAAAAATCAATGTAGTAAATTATACGTATTCTTTCTACGATTCTCCTCTAGAATCAGAAACAATGATTAGGGATCTTGGAGTTATTATTGATTCTAAATTACATTTTGATAATCACATCAACTCCATCACAGCCAAGGCATTTCAAATGTATGGATTTTTTATGCGTGCTTTTCAAAATTTCAAACGTGCAGGTACATATATACATTTGTTCTGTTCATTAATAAGATCGCAATTGGAATATGCCTCGCCAATCTGGAGTCCATATTACAGTAAATATTGCAACCAATTTGAAATTATACAACGCAAATTTTTTCGTGCTGTTAACTACTGATGCTATCGTATAAAATGCCCCTATGCTAGTGCACTGTCTAAATTCTCACTTTCTTCATTAGAAGCGGGAAGGCTGCTACTTGATGAATTATTCCTGTACAAATTATGTCATAAGTTCTTTGATTGTAATCAATTAACCGCTCAAATATATTACAAGATTCCAAGTCGCTCGAAAAGAATTCAAGGTGCGTATCCCCATCATCTATTTATGACCAACTAATGTAGAACGAATGCAGGTGAAAGGGCCCCTCTTAATAGAAGAGTCAAAACATATAACATTTACTTTAATACTATAGATATATTTTCACTTACCCCTGGGTCATTTAGGGCACTGGCTCTTGAAATTATTAAAGGTTTAGATTTAAAATTTGAGGGTGGATGTTTTCTTGTGAAGCCATAAATGTTTTTTTTTTTTGTTGTTTTTCACTTTTTTTTCCATGGATTTTTATTGGACAATCCTTGGTCTAAGGCTGTGGCGTTTGTTTGATTCCTTAGTGTAATGGAAACATATTGTAAAATGTGGATAACGGAGCTGGATGTACAATTGAATAAGCTGTTAATTTTTAAGTTATGTGTTCAAAATACATTGTACCTCTGTTTGATGTCCCTAATAAAGAAAATAAAAAAATAAAAAAAAATAGATACGTAACATGGCGGTCTTGCATTATTAGTTTTCGCACAGCTTCAATATTTTGTGGCACAACCACCGATTTCGGGCGACCTTCTTTAACTTCGTCCGTGAGCTTACTGCGCCCGCGATTAAACTTACTAAACCAGTGATACACAGTCGTTTTTTATGGAGCTTCACCACCAAAAGTCGAAGTTAATTGATCTACGCACTGTTGTTGCGTTAAACCACGTCGAAAATCGTAATAAATCATAGCACGAATATTTTCACGAGCGAGTTCCATTTTTTCAGCGATATGACATTTTAAACCCAACAAAAACAAAACACTAACATATAAGAGAAAAATATTAGCGGCCAGTATTTAAAAAACGAACGAATTTGACCATGGAGGTCAGACATTGCGTTTAAAATTATTGGAATCCCAGATTCCGGCTACATAAGTAGCAGCCTATGTATGGTTTTAATTTCAACTCGATATATCCAAGCGTTCCCGAGATAAAAAATCTTAACCTCTCGCCCTGAGGACCCGCCGGTGGGTCCGGTGTAAACTACGGCACATTCCGATAGGACCCGTAGACCGGGCAGCGGGTTATTCTTGCATCTACACTTTAAATCAAATTTTGAAGATGATATACGAGAAGACCACAGAACAGTTGTATGAGCATGTTTTATTCTTTGAAAACTGTGATAAATTTCAGACATTGCTCTGTGAATAACTAACTTAGCTGTGAAAGAAAAAGTGTTCTAGGCCTGAGGGGTTAACAGACATGCGGACAGACGGACGGGCGGACGGACAGTCGGACACATAAGGCTGAGGCCACACGAGCCTAATTTTGTGAGTTGTGAGTTGAGCAATTTCGGTCGCGTAATTTCTGCTACGTTCGGTTTCATACAAAAACCCCTTGATGCCACACGGCAACGCAAAATGAGTTGTCTGCCGACCAGATTTTCGACTGAGCAGAAATTACGAGACCAAAATTGCGCGACTCACAACTCAAAAAATTACGCTCATGTGGCCTCAGCCTAGGAGTTCCGTTTTTTGTTTTTGAGTTACGGAAGCCTAAAAATCATAGCCAGCCGTCCTTGTTGGCTATAGTGTCAAGCGAAGCCTAAATAGCCATTACTCTTCGTGTCGCTACCACATGCCGCCTGCAAGCTGCTTGTATCTTGTATCGAGTAGATTAAGATTCACTGCGGCGCTAATGGTCTTCATGTTGGAAGCCTTTAAAATGTTTAGCTTGGCCGGAAGAGAAATAAACACTGTAAATAAAGGGAACACTGATGACAGAAAAGATGGTCAGAGTGGAGTTTTTTTTTTCGCTGCCTTTTTCTCCACTACAGACGGCCCCAAGGCAGCGGCTAACATTATACATAACTGTATGTACATTGACATTCAACAAGCAGAATGTAAATTCTTTACGTTGAAATAAATTCTTGATTCTTGATGCTTGATTCACTGTAACAAAATCAACATCAACTTTTACTAAGAGGAAAATATTGAAGTCGGGAAAAACATATCAGCTGTAATATAACATTTTAATGCCTCAGTCCTAACAACCCCAACTTTAGTATGCAAAAGAGGCTTGTGATAAGATAAGAATATTCTTTATTGTACCATGAAAAACAAATACAAAACCATTTACAAAGATACAGTACAATTGGCGGCTTTATTGCTTAAAGCAATTTCTTCCAGGCAACCGACTACGCAGAGTTGCTAAAGGAAAAGTGTTTGTATTGGCAAGTAAGTATGTCAGTTTAAGTATTTTCAACATTTTCGAATATACACGAAGATTTTGTCGTATCCTGTTGATATGACGGGTCTGACCAAGTTTCGCTCTGATACACAGGAGTTCACATTTGCTGAAGTGCATGTTATAATGCATAACTATTCTAAAAAAAATCGATGATTATTAAGATTGCTTGTGGCTTTTTCACAAGATATCGTCAGGACGTTGACATTTAAAAAAAAAACTTCAAGTGATTACCTGTCGACGTTGATAATTATTATTATAATAATATGTTCTTTTAATATCGACTTCATTAAAAGGAGACGGTAACGCTTCCATACATTCTTGGGCCCAGATGTAAAAAGACGAGAGTGGTGTCAATAAACAGCTTATATATTGTCAAACCATCTTTGAAAATTTTGCGGATTTTAGCAATCTGAGAGCAAAGTTAAAAGAGATTTAGTAAAAGTGAGGCTATGCAACAAATTGACAATAACCTATAGGTACTTAAGAGCTGATTTTATAACTATGATCATATTCAATGATAGACAGTTATTTATAACATTAATTGTAGTTCTTATTGTATTCAGTGGGAAAATGTAACGAAACTCACAAATAGATTAAAAGACAGGGAAGACAAGACAAGGATTTGTGTCATTTCATCCTCTAAAACTCGTCGGCCCAGTGTATTACATTGATAAGTCGGTATGCCACAGTCGTAC
Source organism: Yponomeuta plumbellus (assembly GCA_947310845.1). Taxonomy (NCBI): domain Eukaryota; kingdom Metazoa; phylum Arthropoda; class Insecta; order Lepidoptera; family Yponomeutidae; genus Yponomeuta; species Yponomeuta plumbellus. Next base: position 6,198,118 of record OX371210.1, read on the forward strand.
AAGTTAAATAATGTACTTAAAGTCCGTAGAGCGAAAGCACAGGTCGAGGAATATAATTAAAATACGCAAACGATAACCGATACAAGACGAGTAGGTAGGTAGTCCGGTGATCATGATGGGAGACGATAATGTACGTACCGCGAATGCACATCCTGAGAACGTACGCCCCGGTAATGTACAGCCACGGTATTCGTGCACATGTACACGGATTCCCGTCCGTACGTTCTCGGGTCGTGCGTTATCATATCAGGCTGTATAAAATTGGTACGGGCGAGAATCCGTGTACAGCCATAGACACGACAGAGTGGTGCCTCGTTTCTATGAAGCGTAAATCATTCACTTCGCAGTCATTACACGCTCGATCTAGTACGTGACATTATCAAGGCTATGAGTCGCAATAGATTGACGTCCTGATCTGGCTGGATCTTACACTAGACAAGTCAATCCAAATGATCAGAGTTTAGATGTAGAGAAGCGATACATCAACCCATTATAACCCCACTGAGGGGCACGGGGCTTTTCCCTGAGGAACCTTTCTCAGTGAAAAGCCCGTGCCCCTCGGTCCTATACCTATAGGGCATTCTCCACCACGGGGGCCTAGTCCGGATAGGTGGAGCCTTGTAAGACTAGAGGCTGGTCTTACTGTCGGAAGTTTTCAAGCTGCCCTAAGGCCTCTGACTTGGCTTCACGACTTCCATCTATTGACGGCAGCCGGCACCAACTGCTTAACTTGCCTTGCGAAACACGGAACCGCTCGGAAAAATCCCACTAGCGTTAGTTATAGATGGTCATTTGGGCACGAATTCCCGGGTTGTACATTCTCGTGCCGTAAATTCTCGGTCCGTGCAATATAGTGACCCATCATGATCATAGATTGAAAATCCCGGAGCTGTCACTGTCAGCACAGATTAAATACATTTGACAAACATAAAAAGTAGAATCGATCTGTAAACGAGAATCTACGAGAATCGATTTTAAAGTTAATATTCTGTTTTATTGTAAACTATTGACAATATAATAATTTATTCCGTAGATTTTGTTCACTTTGATTGAATCCATCAATCGATGAGAGTGTTTTTATGTTCAATAATAATTGTTGAAATCATTCACAGTAATCGATTATAGTAATCGAAACTCTATTTCATCAGTGCAATAAACTTGTTTTTAAGATTTCTCGTCTCCCAGATTGTGAATTGAGCAGATTTTTTATATTTTGAAACAGAAAAAAATACCGCTTTTTTAAACCATATTTCAGCTTATTACAATTGGGCCCAGAGATCCCCGTCTCCTTTACATATATAGGCACATACATTGCTTCTGGTCCACACTAGGATACCCTGTGTCGTGGCAACTAGAAACAGCCACGTCACAAACATGTAAACATCCAAGACCTGGGTTTCTTTTTTTTGTCCCTAGCTGGGATTCGAACCCGGGACCTCTCCCATGGTAGGCGGATGCGCTAACCTCTGCGCCACAGAGTTCGGTAGTATGACATGATATGACGACATAGATAAGTATTGATTACTAAATTAAACTTCGAACAAATCTTCCATTGATATTGTTAAAAATCGAAAGAGACTTTTCTAATAAAGTACTTAAAGCCGATTAAATGCTTAAATATCTATAGCAGTCACATAAAAGTTGCATGGGCCGGGCCGCCCTGTCGGCTGGTCTATTGGCACTTTGCCCGGTCAGTATAACAATCATTTGGCTCGGCGTTCACAAATAAAAGATATCAGATGTAATGAAGCGGCGGCCGCTCTATTGCAATTCTGCATACGTCGGCGTAACTTAACAGCGGCTGGTTGAGTGAAGTGGTGTTATTAGGCGATGTTACGTCACTTTCCTTCATGCAACGGTTTATGACAAAATCACCATAGTAATCATAATAATCTCTCGTAGCCCCGGCCGCCTGGTTTTCTTTTCAGTTAAATAAATGCAATTTTGACCATTATTACTTTCTGTCAGTCAAGCCAAGTCAAAGGCCTTAGGGCGGCTTGAAAACTTCTGACAGTAAGACCAGCCACTAGTCTTACCAGCCTCCACCAATCTGGACTTGGCCCCCGTGGTAGAGTATGGCCTATACCTTTCTCAGGAAAGGGGCCGTGCCCCTCGGTGAGAACACAATTAATTGATGATGATTTTTAGTTAGTATCGTAGCACTTGTATGATGCCAGCGCATTGTTAGGTAATCCTTAACACTGCTGCATGTCGAAATGGGGTGGGCATTCAAAAGGATCCTCAGAGGTATGAGAGCTTTAACGGTGGGTTCTACGACATCACCCCTAAATCAGGTGTTTAAAAGGCATTTTACTGTCTAATAGATAGTATTTAAATTTATAAAAATATATCACTTTTCAATGTTCTGTTTAGAGGCGGTCGGTTTTTAATCAGTTGTATTATGAACTTAAAAAAAACCAATTTAAAACCATTATAATGGTGAGTCGATCGGGCCGCCGAAAATTCAATAACTTACTTTTTTTTTTAAACTTTATATTGTCAAAAAAATCGCAAACACGAGTCTAAAATGTACCAAATGACTGAATGTACCAGTGACGTCAGTCGTCAAAATTCTGTTCTACAGTATAAGATTGTCCAAATAATTTCTTCTTCCGGTGCCATCTCCTATCGGAGGTCGGCTATCATTTTGGCTACACTGTCACGCGATTTAGCTGCTCGCAGAAGTTCTATATTTCTGGTGTTGAACCACTCTGATCCTTTCTATGTTTCTAAATTTCTCCTCTTTAAAGATGCTTTGCGCATTCCATGTCGCAATTTTTATAATGCACCCGGGGACTCTTAGCACCCTCTGACCATCTAAGGTCTGCCGGGGACTGAAGGCCGTGATATGTTTGTACTGAGCCATAATGATTATCCTGGGAAAATGTTATGCGGTGGTTTTCCCTTTGCTTTCCGCCGCTTTCTATCACTGTTTGTTGCCATGGCAACAATGATGACCCTCGACTGTTCTATTCTTGACCTCCACTCTCGGGTCTACTGCAGATGCAGCTGCCCACTGCAGAGAATGGAAGTGCTTATTTAATGGCGGCACTTACTCGCCATGTCACAAGATAGTTATTGAACTTATGTAGCTTTTTATAGGCAAGTCCTTTCCACCAGACTTCCCACTACTATTCGATATTCACAGCTAACCACCTTATCTGATGGCCGTTCACTACCTGCCACCTGTGACCCCGATGGAAGTCTACAGCTCAGCCCCACCAACTAATAAGTTGCATTTTTTTATATGATGTTCCTACCTACTTAACTAAACATAGTAATGTAAAAAAACGGGTACTTATAAATGCATAATATATTACTTGTACACGAAATTAGTATTAGGTTACTATATTTTATGTTATCTTTTACGTTACACGGGCTGCGCTGAAAATCAGCGCTGTTTTAAGATAGATCTATCCAACAGCATTATGCTGAGCGTATGTCCGATTGTCATGCATAACGACTGATAGGACCTAATGTAAACCACATTAGTTTAAGTTTGTTATAGTCGAGTTCTGTCTACGAGCTGTAGGTAATATAATCACTGTAATCCTTGCATGGCAATAAATTACTATTCTTTCTTTCTTTCTTTCATATCAGTAAAATCAAAAAATCTACCTCGTTTCCAACGTTTCGTTCAAGCAAGCCAATAAGTCGTACACAACCGAAGAACCAAGTTTTAAATTCCCAGTTTTTCTTTATAAATAAAAAAACCTGTTGAAGACTCCCTTAAGTCTCAAGTTCGCATAAATGGCTCAAAGTAAGTATCTCGGTAAATTGTACAGTTAATACCTCAGCCACACTCTTTGACTCTCTCACAAACGCAGTATTGGACGGAGGCTAAAACGTGAATATTCGAAGTGCTTAAAACTTCCCAACAAGATGCCTCATGAAAACTGCCCTTTAGGAAACCTGTGAATTTCTCTCCAACTTTTTTCTTGCGTATAATTTTGCTCTCTTATTTAATTGGGTAAAACTCGCTTTTGTAAGTTGTAGGAAAGTCTTTGCCATGATTTGTTTTTTTTTTAACAACCAACTGGGATTACATTTCTCACAACGCAGATTTTTCGAGGGTCGGGACTTGGAAGAAGCCTTTTACTAACTTACCGCGCAAAACAATTCAACATATTTAACTTACAGAAAATCTGAGAAAGAAAAGCAGAATAAGTAGCATCTTATCTTAAAGTTATCTTCATAAATTTTGTGGGCTTTATGACCTAACGTTACTCACTCCTAATCCTGATCGCTCGTAGCCCGGCTGCCTGAGTGATCTTAAACGATCAGCGAACTAGTTTTAACCAGGTGGAACTAGTCACAACCGGATTCAGAGCTATCTTCGGTAGCGTCATAAAAATCACACTTGATTTTTCAAGCAATCCGCCTGCCTGATATAACGAATCCTGAAATTCAGTCGGGAGAACCCCGGACTGTAATCTAACGATAAAAGCATTGTTGTTGCAGTCTTTTTCCTCAGTGTGCAATAAACTCCTAACTAGCCTTTCCGTTCATTATCCGAAGGGTCACTTTAGACTGCTCCTCCAACACTAATGGTCTTCAGGGACCCTTGGCTTGGGGTCAATGGAATTCATAAGTCTTGTAAGAAAGCCTTTGTTCGCCGATTTTCTCGGAAGCGTAAGCTTTTGCTGAAATGGGAGCTTTGGTTCTGCAAAACCGCTAAGAAAAGAAGGAAATGATTCGTTTAAAAGGAATGATAATGAGGTATTGTACAGAAAGATAATTATTTACAGAAAACATAAAAACGAAGGTAACATGAACATAGGCGAGCTTATACTGACTTCTATAAATAAATAAAAATGGAGAGAATCGTTAAATAGATGTTATGTTAACCTAATTAAGTACACAACAGAAACGTACTGTTAACATAACATCTATTTAACGATTCAATTACCAAGTAATTGTTAGGAAATCATCAACCCATTATGTCCCCACCGAGGGGCACGGGTCTCTTCCCTAAAAAGGTAGGTATAGGGCATACTCCACCACAGGGGCTAAGTCCGGATTGGTGGAGACTTGTAAGACTAGTGGCTGGTCTTACTGTTAGAAGTTTTCATGACGCCCTAAAGCCTCTTACTCGGCTTAACGACTTGGCTTCGGAGATATATTTTGTTAAATCTCATAAATCTTAAATTCAATTGCTGTACCACTTTTAAAAACTTTCGTTGTTCAAAAATTCCGTTTCACAACGAAAATGTGGGATTAAAAATTTGTCTCTTTCTGATAATATAACAAAAGAAATTACATAAAGGTTATTACTTCCTATTTATTGAATAAGATTAGATTATAACTATTTATTTTCCACACCAGAAAACAAAAAGAAATACATTAAGAACCTTATATATCAAAGTTTTGACGTATGCAATATAACAACTAGAAACTTCCAGATTTAGCTAAATTTCCTAAACATCTACAATGTCTTTTCTACATCTCTACATTTGATATCAATTTTTTAGGTGAACGCAATAGGAATAGGAAATTGGGAACGAGAAAGTTTCATACATTATGTGAAACAACGATTATAAGAAATAAGTGGTAAAACGGTAAATGGTAAAACAATGAATTTAATAAGTATTTAAAAAAAATGCAATTATTTTAGAAAGTATATACCTATATGATTTTGTTATCCACGGTTCATATTTTATGAAGAAGATGACAGTAACGACGTTTTACTAATGGTTCGGATTACTTCTACTAGCTCTTTTTGTAATCCAAATATTAGAAGCTTAAAAAAGTTAGTTACCAAGTGTATTACATGTAATACACTTGATAAATAACTTTTTTAAGCTTTTAATATTTGGATTACAATGTAAGATGCTTGTTTCTCGACAAAGATTTGTATATTTCGAGGTAGTTACCGTTATTGAGTTTTTTTCTCGAAAGAACTCGTCTAACTTCCCCTTCAGTAAATTGATTCAGTTGACTATAATGAAGGATTCGAAGTGCCAGTGTGAGGAAAGAAATCGTCTTTTATATGAAATAAAACACAAAAAGTGGAAGTGAAACCAAATCACACTTAAATATTTTTTCACTCAAAATCCATAACACCTACCTATTTAAGTTATAAATTTTCCTCTACAAATCAATAAAAAAGTAAAAGGTACAATTGAGAAACAATGCATTGCATGCAAACAATAAGTTTAGTGAGGGCCTGGAGATCTGTCACACAGGATCTTTCCTAGTATGGAATCCAGCCTCTCACATAGCAATAACTGTAGATTCTCCAATTGCTCAATTTAGTGTTTCGATACCTTTGTGAGAAGGAAATAAATAAATTACTTACTCCCCAACTAATTCTCCAATTGCCCATATTTAGAAATCAGAAGTTTATTTCAACGTAAAGAATTTACATCTGCTTGTTGAATGTCAATGTACCTACATAAAATTATAATGTTAGCCGATGTAGTGGAGAAAAAGGCAGCAAAAAAAAAAACTCCACTCTGACCATCTTTTCTCAAATCATCTTAGATTTAAGATGATTTGAGAAAATATACAGAGTTTGGTAGGTATGAATATCCATCTAACTAAGAATGTTAGTGTTTCGATACCTTTGTGAGAAGGAAATAAATAAATTACGTACTTACTAAAATTACTTACTTACTCATTGCATTTCATGGAGTTACATTTTTCTACTACAGCTTATTCACAAAATCATTGCAATTGTCACTTTTAAGACGATTTGTTTCAATAACTGCTCAACCAATTACAGCAATAGAATCATCCATTAATCTTCATCATCATTTCCATCATCCGTCATCATCGATGCAAGAGACAAGCCAAACAATGGCTTATCACCCTGTCAATAGTGCTTATTAATCGTTTGTTGCAGCCGACGAGAACGGCTCGATATCGGAGACGATACCGGACAGACCTGTGGAGCTGAAGAACTTCCCAAAGCTGTGTGAGCAGCGGCGAAAGTTTCCTGTTCTCTATAAACTTGAGTTCCAGGTGAGAAAGGACCAAGGGTCTGTTGAATCAACCCGTACGTATCTACTGCTGGTCATAAGCCTCCCGCGAGGCACGCCACTTTTTTCTTTCATCGGCCGTCCTCATTCAGAGCCCTTGGCCATACAGAAGAGGCGTGGTTCGAGGATGCGGAAAAGATGCGACTCGTATAGAGATCGCGCCCTTGACCCATTCCTTCAGTACATTTTGTTTGAAAGTGAATGCTTGAAACCGGATCGAATCTACTATCCCATTAGCATTGGTTGGGAGAAATGTTTTCCATGTGAACTTTTGCAAAGCGTGTTACTAATTTCTGCGATATGAATACGTATTGCAATGCTATAAATCCGTTAGGATATAGAATAGCTTTACACTATATAGGTAGATTAAAATGGTAACTAGTGAAGAAGTTGAATCATAACTATTAATACTCGTACAATAGGTAACAGTTTTCTTCGAAAACTAGTTTCAGTAGTAGAAACCTCTTTACGCAAGTGACATATTCCACAAATTGAAGTAATGAGTTAATAAGTAATTAGAAATATCATATTAGTCATTACAACAGGGTCTAGATTCTGCTAATGTATTGTCGTAAAATTACAGTTGCATGAAAGCACATGTTATTGCCGCTTCAAGTCATCGCGACCACGCATAACATTCTAGGCGTGAATGGAATTAAAAAACACGTCACGTGACGCGATCGTGTAACTGTTATTCAACTATAATACACTAACAGAATCGAGACACAGATAGCATACTTCACCAATAAAGCGTAGGATTTATAGCATTGCGTTGCGTATTCATATCGCAGAAATTAATATTTAGCTTTTATTGCGTTCAAAAGAGACTCGCCAAAGGCCTTTATACGTGTCAAAGTGCTAAGCGGTACAATATTACAGCAGTTAATTTAGTTGGCGCCGGCAAAGTCCGGCGGACGTGCCCACCCGGCGGACGGAACGGCCATTGTATTGCGATTACCAGAGCTTAACTGACTTAAGAAGGGCAATCATAGTTCCCACCACATATAAGTATCTAATCGTCGTGCGAAAACGTGATGTAATAATAGAGTCCTAATTATACAATTAATTTGTCGTGGTCTTTAAGTTTGTAGATAGTCATCGTAAAATACAAGTCTGTTTCACTATAGTAGTAGAAAGTAGAAGGTAGAAATATTGGTTCCTATGGGAACTTTCTACTACTTCTACCTTTGCATGTACGTATTTAGATGATTTATACAGCGTTCAGTAGCACTTTTACTCTGATTAGATGGGTTAAGGGGCCACTTGGATGCTGCAGTGTGATCGGATATCTAAGATACATATTTGAAGAACACTACCGTTGTTATAGAGATCTGTTTACATGTAGTTCTATTCTGACGATTATCAATGTTAAGTTTTGTGATATTCTGGTGCCTTTTTTACTTTAAAGTGTATACCTACATAGAGTTGGCCGCACTTAGATTCAGGGACTTAGGATAGGTTACGTCGTAGGTTTGTGTATTCTTTTCTTCGCCCACCTCCGGATATAGCGCGCCTCAGCGTTCAGTGTAGTGTTTGTTCAGTGAACAGTGACCAATTAAGATAGCCACTTGCGCTGGATGCAGACTTCGTGCGCCTCTCGAATTTGACGTTAAAAATAATTTAAGAAATGTTTTGCAATGCTTTTGAAGAGATTTTACTTCAAAGATTTGGTCTATCCAGCAGAACCCTTTTGTATCATTAAATTGTACAAGTACGTATACAAATAGAATCTGAAAAACAGGGAATTGTTATTCCTCTTGAATTATTAATTGAACGAATCTAATGAGTTTATGGTAGAATCCAATTTAATTTTTTGAGTAGCAAATAGAGTTAACGAACCTTATTTGCTAATATATTAACAATGCCTCAGGTACTGTAGCGTTCGAGTGACCCCTTCACCCATCTAGTCAGAGTAAAAGTGCCACTGAACGCTGTATAAATCATCAGCCGTTCGTGATGTGTCTGCTAAGTAGACGTCTAGTTGGCTGCCTCAGTGAGTCGCCTGAATATCTCCGGAACTACTTGTCCTAGCTAATTGTGTCGTAGTGTGTTGTAGCACTATTAGGCACTACACAGTTCGGTGGCATAGTTGAAATTACTGAAATCGACCACGTGAAAGCCAACTATACGGACACCTCATTACGTATATTATACAAAGTAAAGTAAGTAAATCATACATACCAAAATCATACATTCTTAAGTCTTATAAAATAAAATTTGATAGTCTAGTCTAGAAGCCAGTGAAGCACATACTAATGCGATTTCCAACTCCTAAACTAGGATTTACTTGTGTCTTAGGAGTTGGACCTCTTTCGACAAGTGACTTAAATAAACATATACATTTAAATACATTGCTTCTGGCCCATGGTTACCACACTAGGTTACCCTGTGTTAATAATTACATACTATCTAGACTTAACAGGAAAAGGGTAAGTTCAGTAAATAGTATTTTTAATCACGATGCTTCTACATCTAATATATAAAAATCTCATTTCATAGTGTTTCTAATCGAACTCCTCCGTAAAGGTTTTACGATTTTTTTTGTATATATTTGGTAGGTCTGAGATTAGGTCGTAAGTTAATTAATATGGCAAAACAACGTTTGCCAAGTAAGCTAGTAGTTAGGATCTTATCGCGTTATGTATTAGGTGAAATTTAATTAACTTGGATTCTCGACGTTTCGGCACCGGTGCCGCTGCCGCGGTTACGGGTGCACTGTACCTTTTTAAAATTTAATTACATTGCATTCCCGCCACAGGAATCCAAGGTGATTAAATTTTATCTAATAAAAAAATAACATAAAAATATAAGTATTTTAGCCGTAAAAGACCACGCTGGACAATGCGTCCTGGTGAGTCTTCCGGCCACGTTGCCCTGAAGCAAGTTAGAAACTTACAACAGTTACCAGGGGTGCAATTACGTAAGACTCCACTGTATGGAGCTGTCTGATTTTTTCCCGGTATGTCACACCACCTTATGTCACACTATTACTGTTTGTGACTTATTTTCCAGTAGGTATCTCATACTCCTACTCGAACTGTCATATACATTTTTATTTTGACTCTTTCAAGTTGTCTAAGTGCGTAACCTGATAAAGTGGAAAGTTACGTAATAGAAAAAGCGGTGGTGGCGTAGTGGGGTTGACCCTTGCTTCTCGATCATGAGGGTCTGGGTTCGAACCACGCATGTACCAATTACTTTAAGTGACGTACATTTGTTTATACAGCAACACCATTCGCTGATAAAATGTGCCCGGATAACGGCGACAGGCTTGCCACTTGTCACGTTTGGGACCTAATAAACTCGGCAAAACGTGGGCCCAGTTCTAGAGACTGGTGCCTCTGCCTACCCCTTCGGGGATAACGGGCGTGAGTTTATTTTTTTTTATTTTTTACGTAATATAAGGGCTGGAGGTTCCGCGAGGAGATGTGGCTAGGAATTAAAGGATGGGTCGGCGTGAAAAAGAAGAGGCCTGTGCCCAACGGTGGACTTTATTTACGAGCTGATTAGATAAAAATAGATATTGTCTATTCCTCTCACTGACGATCGCGGTCAGTCAGCTAAACTCTGTTTCCATTATAGATTCATTGACTACAAATCTTATTTTTGTCTTCAGTTCACTCGCTTACTGTAAAAGAAAACTTCTTGATGAAACCTAAGATTCTGAGGTGTTAACATACCTCCGCGCTTGTTATTTGCGTTGAGTAAGCTCATACTATCTATCTGGGAGAAGGCTTGTGCCATATAGTGAGCTTGTATTGAACGTAGGTATTTAGGCGGCATTATTTAGATTTCCTTATTTTGTTACTGGGATTAAGCGGCGTTACTGTGGTTGTATTGGAGTCGTGCCGTGACGTGGTTGGAAACTGGCGCTTCCGTCGAATTAGATTCTAAGAACGCTCTCCCATATTTAGCCACTGGCCGCGGCCACTAAACGCGACCATATGCTGCGGACGAGTTCTTTCATTCATTTAGTATAGTGTCGGCGCAAGCTGCGCGTTCGACTAGCCGCTTTTGAGCTACAAGCTGCAGGAGTCGCCTGTCTTCGCCTCTTGTGGTCGAGTATGCGCGCGATGCAAGCGTCAAACACGGCCACAAGAGGCGAGCACATGCGACTCCCGCAGCTTGTGGCTCAAATGCGGCCACTTGAACGCGTGGTTTGCGCCGATACAGTAGCCGGCTTCTACCCGGCGCCAGCATCCCCACCAGTTTTGATGCAAGCACGCAATGCAAAGAGAAGTTTTAGAATTGAATGAACCCTGTAACGACCATGACTTATACGTCGATGGTTTTGAATTCAACGACATTTCTACGTCTCAGTATGATAGTCAACAACAACGAAATCAATAACGTTTCCAATTCACAAACGCGTTCGACTCCTGCAAGCTCTCGACGGAATGAGCGGAGTTCAGTCAACAATAGTAAGGCTATAAGTGGTAGCGACTGGAGGCTGCCACTAAGCCACCAGTGGCTGCAATAATAATTGGTATTTGCGTCTAGTAGCTTGACTGAGACACGTTTAGTTTCGACGGCAATTGCCGACTTATCAGCGTCACCGATACCTATGTTAGCGTCGTCGACAGCTGTCATCGGCGAGTATTGACGGCTACATTTGGCACTATCGTTCGCAATTCACGTACCCCGCGTGTAAGCAGTCTTAAACCCCGTTTTATTTACCTTCAGGCGTAACTTAGGACCTTTATTTATCAACCTATACTAATAAAAAAAATGCTCGACCCTTATAGCCAGCCAATCAAAGGCCTGTTTATTAAAACTACAGTACTTATGGTTTACTATGACAATTTGATGTACATTGCAAAGTCGACTAATAAAAAAGACTCTGCTACACAAAGCACCTCTAATTAATAAACAATGAATTGTAGTTTTGTGAAACACGGAACCGGGCATTTTGCGAAAAACACGTTGCTTTACTCACGAAGGATAGGCTAGGCTAAAGAGAAATGATGCAACGAATTTGGCCTTGACCTGATAAAGATAGTAATCATCATCAACCCATTATGTCCCCACCGAGGGGCACGGGTCTCTTCCCTGAGGAAGGTATAGCCTATAGGCCATGGGTGGCCAACAAGTCGATCGCGATCGACCGGTCGATCGCGACTGTTAGTCTAGTCGATCGTGGCAAGGCAAACATATAAATACGTAGACTAGGAAATGTGATTTAGCTTTTTTGGCAGATTTTAGGTACTGGAAAACTGAGTACATTAAATCTGAATGTACAAGGCAAGAATAAAACATTAAAACAGAAGTAAATGTTGAGTTTTATTGCAGCATTTCGAAGTCAAACAGCGTCTATGATACCTAGTTGACATAGAGAAGAAAAAATTTGAACAATTTGTGAACATCAAGGATCATAATTATGGAAAAAAATCTGACCTACAATTTCACTTTTGAGAAATACACGACAGAAATTAGGACAGGTAGCAGACTTTAAAATTCGCTATAGTGATGTCAGAAAAATTGAGAAGTTGGTTCAATGAGCCGTTTTCAAAGCACAAAAAAAAATATTACGGCTGTCAAAAGAATGCAATTTTGGACCTCAGCCCAATAGCCATGTGAGAGCCATGTGTGATACATCATAAAATAGGTCTCAGCGAGCTGAACAATAGTTACTATGACGCTAATAGCCAAATGTTTGTCCTTCCGGAGTTATATTGTATTGAAAAAAAACTAAAATTTTCAATAAAACATAACTCCGAAACGACAAACATTTGGCTGTTGGCGTCATAGTAACTTTTGTTCAGCTCGCTGAGACCTATTTTATGATGTATCACCCATGGCTATTGAGCTGAGGTCCAAAATTACATTACTTTGACAACCGTAATATTTTTTTTTTTAGCTCTTCTGAAAACAGCTCATTTATCAGTTATTCGTTTAATGATTCCATTGATCACAATGATGTCTATGAATTGGCTACAAAATTTGCATTTCAAATGGAGCATATGATGTTACAAAACGAAATTATTACTCTGCGATATATTTCTAAAAGGAAGATCATTCTCAGGTCAAGATTTCTGGGCATTGGTTTCCAACGAAAAATGTTCGTGTTTTGGCTGCCTAACATATTTATGTGAGTCAGCATTTTCGTACTTAAAACTAACAAAAAATAAACACCGTTTCGCTTGACAGACGCTCACATAAGAGTACATTGGATTCTTTAAGGTTGGCAATTTCCAATTACAAACCTGATTATGCTAAACTAGTGGAAGATGCTCAGACGCAATGCTCACACTAATATATAGGTAAATAAAGTAGTTGCTACGAATAATTTGCACATTCATGATTTCTCTCTTAATAAAATAAAAAATATTACATGAGTTTGGCACTAACCTATACTCAGATTTTTTATTCCGTAGAATTCTAACATTTCGTAAGTGTTGCTACTGAAAAAGTTCTCCACCGAAAAAGGGACAAATTTAACCCATTTGAGGGCAATAAAAAATAAAATGCTACGTATTTTTTATGTTTTACCTACAAAAAGGTTAATTTAAATATTTACTTACTCAAGTGACCTAATACAAAAATAATAAATATTTCAATATCACGAACAATATATCGAATTAACTTTATTTTATTCTTTAGCTGGCATCACTGCCTACGAATTCAAGGTTTCGTAAAGCTTTTTAGAGTTAAGTGAAGTATGCCGCTGTTAGCTCTCTTAATAATTTATGTCAGCGATGATGATGATGATGAAGATAGTGATGTTAGTATTAATGACGATTAGATATTTTAATAAGATTATGTTTTCTGTGCTTGTACTTTTTACTGTTTGTGTGGTGAAAAGGGACACAATTGTCACTCGCCTTAAATTCTCTTTTAATTTGGAGCTCCACACTCTATAAAATGGATTCATTCACTAACAAATTAAATGTGTAGACTCAAATGTTCACACTCGTATTGAAATTGAAAAATGTGCCCGGCCAAATAAGGTTTCTAATCTCTGACATGTCAAAAAATGATAACTGTCAGAATTCTACGGAATTAAAAATCAGACTTTATGCTGTTTCATTTGATGTTTCAAGAAGTACTGTAATTGGTAGATCGCACATGGTTTCGTCAGTAAACAGGAGATCTTGGGTCTAAGCAAGTTGGCCACCCCTGCTATAGGCCATAGGGTAGCCCTAAAGCCCATACTCCATCACGGGGGCTAAGTCCGGATTGGCGGAGGCTTGTAAGACTAGGGGCTGGTCTTACTGTCAGAAGAATCCAAGCCGCCTTAAGGCCTCGGACTTGGCTTGACTGACAAATAGTAATAATGGTCAAAAATGCATTTAATTAACTGAAAAGAAAACCAGACAGTTAAACTCAAAAACTTAACCATGTTGGGCCAACTTACCTCATACACACCACAGAAACATGAACCTGTAACATGTACGTACACACTAGGTTAAATACATAGCCCCCCTTTTAGGCTCTGTCACAATTGGATAAAAAGCCACGCAGATATTGAGTGAATAATCGCTGGTTTCTCCAAGTTAAGTTTTTTGTATGCACTTTTGACAACTGACAGCTGTTAACAATAGATTAACAGACTGTTAGCGTTCGAAAAACCGGGGGTAGGGTGACGAGAGTAGAAACGGTCACGTAATTGTTAAGGTTGCTTCTTTAACTATGAATTTATCCTTCAAGAATAACCTGATCAAATGGAGCCGAGGCTGATGGCTTGAAAGGAAAGAGGTTTAAGCCTGTCGTCAAGGATTTATTTCAGTGAATTGGATACGTCCCTCTGCAGGGCATAACCCATCTCCAAGAAAGGTAGAGAGTATAAAAGCTTAGTCGCCACGCGCTCCTACGCGATTTCAAGCGCTCTGGTAAGTAAAAACATTAGAATTTCGGGTTTCCTTACGACGATTTTTTTCTTTTTGGATCACAGTTCGTGAGTAATTTTGCTACTATAATTCCACACGTTTACGTACCTCAATATGCAAAGGACTAGAAGGTTATGCACTTAGTGACTTCAGACTCCAGTTGTGAAAACGAACGATAGAATGGTTAGTCACCTAGTTACTTCAAGATGTTTGAACTTTGACCGAGTTACCTCACTGCTAACTTTATTCTACGAGACGTGTTAGGTAAGTAACCTTTTCGAAGTTACAAGGCACAACTTAGAAACTTGCTTCTTTTGTAACCTACGTAATACTGTAAGTTTAGGTCAGTAATCTTTATTAACATTGAAGTGATATTAGGTGAACTATTTTGGAACATGACTTTTAAAAAGGCTTCAGTATTTGTACCTTCTATATACGTACATTTTACGTGATATTACGATGAATATTTAGCCCCTTTAATCCCCCTAAATTCTCTTCCGGGAGAGTAGTTATTCAATAATATTTTAGTTACCAACATATGTGACTGTAACAACATCTAAAATAAATAGGTAGAAGTAAGTAAACATCGCCTATCTATAGACCTGTTTCTGAATTGAGAATTTCGCTAAGAAACTACTTACTTACTTGTAGTGCTATCTCATCAAATATCTCAGGAAAGAGCGTGACAGAACGTGATTGAAGTATTTACTCAGTAAAATTCTCAATTCGAAAACCGGCCCTATACTCGTATAAGCTAAAGAGCTTGCGCGTGAAAATTGCAATTCTGCAACCGTATATCCACGCTCGAGTTTCACAGCTCGGAACTGGAAATATCCTGCTTCAATCCAAGCGCGATCATAAATAAAACATGACCCGTATTCAAAAATTTTATCTGTCGGCTTACAAATACTAAAATATGCAACGCGTCGCGAACACGGCCCAGTGCCCGCATTAGTTCACATGGAGGCATTCTCTTTGTTTTTATAACCAGCATTCCAGATTTTTGCGGGTAAAAATGTTTACGCTAAAGGTCTCGCTTACAGTATGTTTCGTTTTATTTTGCAGACAGCCGTGAAAGTGGAGACGCATAATTGTCGGCACGCGACGAAAAAGTCCAACGCGCACAAAAATCAGAACCAAAAAGTCATTCCTTGTAAGTTGTGTCTACTTTTATATTAATTTGAACAACTGAACAATTTTATATTAATCTGATTTTCGTCGGAAGAGTCCGATCAGCTTAAGCTCTGATCTGAGTCAGAGACAAGCAGTCAACGACGCAAGCTACGTGTCTGACCACCATGATCACCATGATTAAGCTCTGCCGGACTCGGTCGGACTCTCACGATAAAAGTGAAATAAGTTTATCAGGAATTTAATTACGAAAGTTTTAGTTCAAATACTGAAAATTGTTTTATTGAGAGCTGAACTCGCCAGCAAGCCTTCCAAAAATTAACATGTGTGGCTTCTTTCCCATCGTTGCAATGCTCAAGTCTCGACAAACGAATTGCCGCTCACTATGCATTTTTCGTAGTCTGCTACGTAAGCTTGCATGCGCGTAGCAACGCTACGCCACTCAAGGGTTGGCGTAGCGCTACGACATTTATAAGAACGCGTAGCAATCCAAAGATATTATATTACGGAAGTTTGGACTAAACGTATCATTATGCAGCTTAGAAAATATTTCGAAATATTTTTGTGTATATTTGACTAGGTTTTTTATTACAGATGACTACAACCGAGTGGTGCTAAACGGAATAGACCGGGAACCAGACTCCGACTACATAAATGCTTCCTATATAGATGTAAGTAACCACCGTACCTAAAAAATCATGTAAGTATAACACATAAGTACCTATGTACTTTTTGCATTATTACAAAAAGGAAGGAAAACACAATAGTGGCAAAAGTCTCCTTTTCTCCTCCACACATGCGTAATAACTTTCACGAGCCATAAACAAGGAATTTGAAACACCCACCCTTTTAAGGCCATGACAAATAGTTCAACAGAAGACCGCATGTTGAAAATATGACGTGCTTTCTGAAAGAGGAACTCTCGTACAAAAATACAGGAGAAATATAAAATCCATCCAGTTGTAAAATATGGCCCGGATTAACTTACTTGGTTAGATACGAGTAGATAGATAGAGAACACTTTATTGTACATTTATTTTATTTATTAAGCTTCCATTTATTTATATTATGCAATAAAATACTCTCATTTGGTCTACGTAGAAATAATGACAATGATATAAATTATTCATAGGGAGGTTTAATACATAGCCAACTTAACCGCTAGTGCTAACAACCGTCTGGCCAGAAATTAGATATATTGTAATATCTAATATATAAAATTCTTGTGTATCAATGTTTTGCACATATTTGCGTAATTATATATTGCGTTTGGTCGATTTTCATGTAAAGTACATGTATGTTCGATAGGTCTGAGAATAGGTAGTTATCTATTTTTCATGTCCCTATCTGGCAAAACAACGTTTGTCGGGTCAGCTAGTATAATGTAATATCTTCTCTAAAATCCTCTGGATCTTAGAAATGGTGGAAAGAATCCCGTTTCCTTTCATTTTCAAAATCGATTGATCATTTTATCTCAAAATTTATCATTTTAACAAAAACCACTAAGTTTTAATAAGTAGATATACCTATATTGTACTAAAACTATTTACTATTACCCCGGCAAATGAATCTGTTCTTTTGTACTACTCCTTTAGCACCGACACAGCGCTAGTCACACTACACTGATTTCCCGGCGAGGAAAGAAAAAAGGTTTGCCTTTATGGGGGCGTAACATTTTACTGCATGTAGTAAGAGAGTCAGGGGGCAAGGCGGCCTGCCCTTGGAGTCAAGGCACGTTCCTTATGGCCCTTGCGCTAAATAAATGGCTACAACTTTGGTGTGATTCAGAGGGCTTCGATAACTGATCGCCAGACTACAGTCTGTTAGCTTTTAGAATAGCAATCGAAAACCGATTATATTGCATTAAGGTAAGATTTATGTTGTATTTATAACTTTACATAACTTTTCAAAATTCTGAAGAAAAGTTTTATACAGAGCAGGAAATAGTATTACACTCACAGAAATAATAACATATCATTTACTTAAAGTGTGAAAGATAGGACTATATTCTCTGGCATTTATATTAAAGCTAAGTAATAATGATGAGGAATTTAAAAATTAAACAGAAATAAATAAATAAATTAATTCGTTACTAAAAACTCCTTATTTCGCAGTAATGGTAACGATTAAAAGTAAAAACATAGAGTTTAACCATTCAGTGACAACACCCAGATGATATCAGTTGGTATCTGGTGCTATAGAGGTTACCAGCTAACCTATATAAAAATATAAATATAATAATACTGCATACAACTCAAACACTACAAAAAAATTACATTTTATGCAAGCCATATAATTTTTTCAATTCAATTTAATACAAATATTCCTAAAGACTATAAACATGAACAAAATCCACCAAACGTTTCGTCAACGACACTGATACAATAAAATATGTGATTACATATTTTATAAAGGCAGACATAAAAAAAAAACAAAAACAGAAAAATATCCTACCTAACCTAACAAACCTCCTCGGAAAGCATCTGGACCAAAGGATCCAGTACGCTGGCAGCATTGCCAAAAATTACATTTACAACAAGTAGACATGATTAACCTTTACAAACTCACAATGTCAATGTCAAAGTAAATTCAAAATTGTTAAATAATGTCAAGAATAATCACTCTATCTCTTATATCTTCCCGTAGTTTGATGAACTGTGACAGCGGTGTGATTACACGGTCTTTTTATAAAAATATAATGCCTCTAAAACACTCCTCAGAGGAAGCATCACTGCCTCTGACGAGTGTTTTAGAGGCATCTTCTTTTTATAAATAACACATGGTGTGGTGAGGGACATACCTAGCAGTAGACAGATATGGGCTGATTGATAATTTATATCTATATAAATAAAATTCAAAGTCCTGACTGACTCACTCATCAACGCCCAGCCCAAGCCGTTGGGCCTAGGAAGCTGAAATTGTGCACAGAGGGTGTATATATAATGTAGGCAAGGAATAAGACAGGATTTTTTGAAATTCAACCCCTAAGGGGGCGAAAAGGGTTGCCAAAATTTGTATAGGAGGTATAAAGAATGTTTGAAAGAAAGAGTGTTTCGCCGTTTTTCTCAATTTAACCCTTAAGGGAGTGAACGGGGTTGCAAAATTTTGAACTAAAGTCCACGCGGACGAAGTCGCGGGCGAAAGCTAGTTGCTAATAATAAGAAAGAGACAGAGTTATGTGAGAGTAAAAGTCAGTACTGCACTACAACTTCGAATAAGGGAAGAGACCCGACAAGAAAGCGCTTACTTTGCGATAGCTGCTCGGATTACCAAATATCATGTTTGGTATTGGTCGGTAAATAAAAAACAACGAAACAAAGCCTGTGCCCCGCAGGTACGTGGATCTTTAGCAGTCTTAACATCCTGTCAAAATTATACATATTATGTATTGCTAGCTGACCCGGCAAACTTTTATTTATTATCTTATCAATCTTTTTATTTTCTTAAGACTTCTATAGCACTACCCTTTACTCTTTCCACATCACCCATGGTTAGCTGGTAGAAAATACTTTATAGTATTAAGCTCACCCTTGTACAGAATACTGTTTATTGTGCAATAAATAATTTTCATTCATTCATTCAAACTTTATTTCCCCAAATTTTTTTTTTCATTTTGGGCTATGAAACATAGATAACAACCTATTCTCAAACCTACCGAATATACATTGTACAGTTTCATGAAAATCGGCGAAGCCGTTTCGGAGGAGTTGGCGCATTAACATTGAGACATGAGAATTTTATATATTAGAAAGAAAAGATGTTTTGTCGGTCTAAATCAATACTCCGAATTGTTATTTTATTTTGCATGAAAATTTATAAATTTGCTGTTTTGTTTTTCGTTCTGACATTAATTTCAGTCACTTTTTCTATTTCTAAATTACTTTATGACGACCTCTGTGGCGCAGCGGTTAGAGCATCTGCCTACCATACGAGAGGTCCTGGGTTCGAACCCCGGCTGGGGACAAAAAAAAATAGGTCTTGGATGTTTACAGTTTGTGACGTCGTTGTTTCTGGTTTCGATGACACAGGGTCTCCTCGTGTGGGGCCAGAAGCAATGTATGTGCCTGTATGTAA
This sequence comes from Yponomeuta plumbellus, assembly GCA_947310845.1. Classification (NCBI taxonomy): domain Eukaryota; kingdom Metazoa; phylum Arthropoda; class Insecta; order Lepidoptera; family Yponomeutidae; genus Yponomeuta; species Yponomeuta plumbellus. The sequence continues at coordinate 6,218,129 of OX371210.1, forward strand.
ATGTTTACGTTTTATATAGTTTTACCTCAAAGATACCATTTCCCTCAGATGGAGAGATTATCCAATGGTGTAGCAAAACTGTTAGTAAACTAGCTTTCGCCCGCGACTCCGTCTGCGTGGACTTTAGTTCAAAATTTTGCAACCCCGTTCACTCTCTTAAGGGTTAAATTTAGAAAAACGGCGAAACACGTGTTCAATCAATTGTCAATCAATTTATTTTAAGTTTCAAGAAAATTAGACAACATTCTTTATACCTCCCATACAAATTTAGGCAACCCTTTTCGCCCCCTTAAGGGTTGAATTTAAAAAAATCCTATCTTATTCCTTGCCTACATTATATAAAGACCCTCTGTGCAAAATTTCAGCTTCCTAGGTCCAACGGCTTGGGCTGTGCGTTGATGAGTGAGTCAGTCAGTCAGGACTTTGAATTTTATTTATATATATATATATATATAGATAGATAGAAGATAACGCATTTATTAATTTCATTTCATTTTTGTCATATTAAAATACATAAACTCACGGCTCTATCCCAAAAGGGTAGGCAAAAACAATTGTTTGCCACGATCCTGATATACTGATTTCAAATACTTCAAGTTTTTGAATTTTTTTTATAATGTTCGAAACTAAAATCGAGATCTGAAACAGTCAATTTCCAAGAGGCCTTACGCTAAATAGAAAGTCAATAAGTGTGACCCGCAAAGAATGGATTAGGGTACGATCGTAAAAAGTTATTTGGGAGATTTAGACACGGCGACTTTTCGAAACTGTAGTAAACGTAATAAACTATACCTGAACGTATTAAAAAAAAACGGACAAGTGCGTGTCGGACTAGCCCATCGATGGTTCCGTATTGTATGTACATAATAATAATTATAAGTAGTTCAGCCGAACTTCAAACACTAATTTGAATATAATTATATTTGTATTAGAAACATCATCATCATCAACCCATTATGTCTCCACCGAGGGGCACGGATCTCTTCCCTGAGGAAGGTATAGGCCATACTCCACCACGTGATCAAGTCCGGATTGGTGAAAGCTTGTAAGACAGTAACAGAATAAGGAAAAATAGTGGATTGGTTATTTAGGGAATTTAAGTCACCGTTTTTATGCAGTAATGCCAATTTATCGCCGTTCAAATTTCGCATCATGTAAAGCTCTGGTCGCGGGCCGCGTAATAATATTCCCGATAAAAGGGTAATTTTTCTCAGGTCTTCATTGTGACGGTCCATAATGGCACGATGAAAATAAAGTTGCGCCAGTAAATTGAAGACGACTGGAAAGAAAATAGGCCTCACTCGAAAAATGGTTGAAGTGATTGACATTATATTGGCCAAGCCCATAGAGTTAATAACTCTCCGTACATAAATTCTGCTTCCTGGTTGAGCAATGAAGTGTTCTCTGTCTATCTAATACCTATCTATCTATTAAAAAAAAGGCAAGCACGCGCACAAAGTGTACGGAAGAGTACTTTATCTGTAGAAATTAATTATTAATATCGAAGTAAAAACGACAAAAAAACGCGATTGTTATATGAGAGCTCAAAATAATGTATAGTTAAGTAAACAAGTTGCAAACTTTTCAAGCGTCCACCTATTGCCTTATTGATTTCGAGCAAAAAACGACTGTAAGGTAGGGTTTCAGCAATCAAACAGAGAACGTCGTTACAAGTACCTACAAAGGAAGCTATTATACTATGTCACTAGTCGACCACGTAATGGAAACGACTCGCAAGCTTAGTTAGTATCCTACCATTTCCTAATTACAAGATGGATATTTGTCTAATATATGTATTAGTGCCCTATAGATAAAACCATAGCACGATGTAAGGATTTAACAGCGCAATGTACGAGTACATACATATGTATTGTTGTGCTGGGGAACGGTTGCTACCATATACATACCTACATATGAATAATTCCATTTAGTAATCCTTTTGACACATTGGCATCGCTATTTGTGGTCGAGCGGCGGGATTAATGCTACGCAGCAACAAAAAGAGTTTGTTGTATGGTAGCCCCACTTTGATATTTATTTTATTTTTAATATTAGTATGTGCTGTTATAGCGGGAACAAAAATACATGATTTGTGAAAATGTCGACTATCTAACCATCACGGTTCATGAAATGCAGCCTGGTGACAGACAGACAGACGGACCGACTGACGAAAACTGGTTCATCATCAACCCATTATGTCCCCACCGAGGGTCACGGGTCTCTTCCCTGATAAAGGTATAGGCCATACTCCACCACGGGGGCTAAGTTCGGATTGGTGGAGGCTTGTAAGACTAGTGGCTAGTCTTACTGTCAGAAGTTTTCAAGCCGCCCTAAGGCCTCTGACTTGGCTTAACGACTGCCATCTATCGACGGCAGGCGCCACCAACTGCTTAACGTACCTTGCGAAGCACGGAATCACTCGGAAAAAATGCCACTAGCGTTAGTCATAGACGGTGACCCATCCATGGCCTGAACGCGCCGTATGTTGCTTAACCTTAGTGATCGTTTAAGATCACTCAGGCAGCCCAGGCTACGAGCTATTCAAAAAACTTGTTCGGGGACTAAAATTTTGTTTCCTCGATTTGGTTCCTACTTAAAAACATTTCAAAAAGTTTTGCATCGTGAGGCGGTTTCTTAAGGATTTCTTTAGATTGATGACGTGCCGCTCGCACGTCGCATTCTCGCTATAATGTGGATGGAACTTAAATTGATCTCATCTTGTTACGATGATTTATGACGTAAGGGTGCCAACAGCGAGCTCTATGTAATGTACGGAATGCCACTGTCAAGAGTGATATATGGATACATTCTTACTCCATTTGTTACCAATATTTTAGTTTTCGTACATTCATTGAAAGTTACGTTTTATGAATATACTTCGTAGTAGTAATATCACTCGCTAACAGTGACGAAAATTGTGAATGAAAACATCGTGAGCAAACCTGCGCGTTCGAGGTTTGAATGCAGGCTGGGAACAAAAAAGCCTAGGTCTTGGATGTTTACATGTTTGTGATTACGTTGTTTCTGATTCCTACGACACAGAGTATAAATTCTGGCCAGAAGCAATAAATGTGCCTGTATGTAAATGTTTATGTTTAAATGAATTTTTTTATTGTTTATAAAAAAAGTACAAGTCGCGGGGCGGGTATAGTAATAAAATCTACCTTATTTAAATGCAGATGGTCCGGTCCGTTGGCACCTATTCTAGTGATTAATTTCACTAAGGTCCAGATCTGCAATCAGTGCTTGCAATTGCCGATCAGCGGTCTACAAGCGTTGGTGATTAAGCCCATACTTACTCTCTGTCCAAAAGAAGTTAGAAATAAAGAAGAATGACATAATGTAGGCTACATTACGATATTTTTATTCTGTTTTCGAAAGGCCTTAGTTCTATTTATGACAAGATTTTTCAATTTAAATATAGTGAGAGGCTCACAATAAAAAGACTGAGCGGGTAACATCACTTGGTGTTTTTATTGATTAACAATATCTGTTTCACCATAATAATTTATTTAATACCCCGATAGCGGAATAAGCATTTTAATTTGAACCAGTGGTGATAGTTTATATCAACTTTAATTGCTGAATAGAAATATGGCTTGTAACAAGGCACTATTGGAGCCTATAAATTAGTTCGCCTCGTGGTCCGTGGTCTAAGCACAGTTATGTGGTATTATTTACACCCTTAATATATACAATTTATTGCAAACAGCAAGCCGATATCAGACTACTTTGTATCATAGGCACGTATGACGAGGATTATCCAAAAGTTTTAGTCAGTTGGTAAAGTTTTATATTATAGCAATGCGATGGTTAGAATCGCTCGTAGCCCCGGCCGCCTGACTGATCTTAAAAACGATCACGAAGGTTAAGCAACATAAGGCGCGTTCAGTGCATGGATGGGTGACCGTTCGATGACTAACTCTAGTGGCATTTTTCTGAGCGATAGATGGCAGTCGTTAAGCCAAGTCAGAGGCCTTAGGGCGACTTGAAAACTCCTGACAGTAAGACCAGCCATTAGTCTTACAAGCCTCCACTAATCCGGACTTGGCCCCCGTAGTGGAGTATGGCCTATCTTCCTCAGGGAAAAGACCCGTGCTCCGCGGTGGGGACATAATGGGTTGATGATAATAATGATGATGGTTAGAATAAATGAGTACGTAAGTTAAGTATTCCTTTAAAAATCGCTGAACACACTAACTAAACTGTACATTATTAAAACTGGACTTATTAACCAGTTGCGTCATAAATAACCTTTAAAATAATATTTAAAAATCATTGTTACAGTAAGCTAATTGGCCCACCAAAAATAAACTTTTGATGAACTTTTTTAAACGAAAACACAGGAACACTTTCCTAGATTACCCTCTTACTTTATGTGTTATTTGTTTCATGAGTTATATCTAAGATTAAGTAAAATACTGCGTATCCATTATTATTACTACCATTTTGGAAAAATTCTATATCTTTATACCCTAAGAATCGCTCGTAGCCTGGGCTGCCTCAGTGATCTTAAACGATCACTAAGGTTAAGCAACATACGGCGCGTTCAGTCCATGGATGGGTTTCTGTCTATGACTAACGCTAGTGGCATTTTTCCGAGCGATTCCGTGCTTTGCAAGGCACGTTAAGCAGTTGGTGGCGCCTGTCGTCGATAGATGGCAGTCGTTAAGCCAAGTCAGAGGCCTTAGGGCGGCTTGAAAACTTCTGACAGTAAGACCAGCCACTAGTCTTACAAGCCTCCACCAATCCGGACTTGGCCCCCGTGGTGGAGTATGGCCTATACCTTCCTCTGGGAAGAGACCCGTGCCCCTTGGTGGGGACATAATGGGTTGATGATGATGATACCCTGGACACAAACAGTTATTTCTTAGTTTATTTTGTAGAACAACTAACGGTTTTTCGCCTAGGTTATTCCCCCTTCCTCTCAGTCCTTGGTCGTAAAAATTACATTGTTTGCCGTACTTAGCACAAAAAATCTTTAAAAGAGGCTACATTTTAAAAACGTATTTCCAGGATTAATATCTTGACTTTGCCGGAAGAGTGCAGCATTCACTCTTAAGTGCTTCCGGAATTAAGTTGAGTTACGGTATCTTTATCGGAATTATGTTGTAGTTACGTAGGATCAAGAGGTTGTGGAGGTCGTGGGCTCGAATCCTATTGGAGACCACTGTTCATCTGTACATCTGAATGGCCTCAATTTGGATGTATGTCTATGTTATGGCCCAAAATATCCTAGCTTAAGACTAGGAAAAGTGTAGTTCAATCATTCAATCGTTCTCTGTAATATCATTTTATATCATGTGATCAATAAAAAATATTCATCATCATCATCATCATCAACCCATTATGTCCCCACCGAGGGGCATGGGTCTCTTCCCTGAGGAAGGTATAGGCCATACTCCACCACGGGGGCCAAGGCCGGATTGGTTCGAATAAAAAATATTCTTATGTTTTAATTTCTGAGCATTGGTGTCGTATCAATTTCATGCAGCCTCTAAACTTTTTTTTTGTTTTGTCCAGAGTATATTAAAACCGAACGCCTACATCGTGACACAAGGACCAACCGAGGACACCGTGGTGGACTTCTGGCGGATGATCTGGCAGGAGCGGGCCGCCGCCATCGTCATGCTCACCAAGACCTTCGACTTTATCAAGGTAACTTACCCTGAACTGAAGGATCGCAGTTACTTGTAGCTATCATGGAGGTTACTACAGGCCTTGCCTCCCTATGCCTACTTTTGCAGTAAGTCGGCCGCATTGTACTATATTTTTATTAAAAATGTAAGTGCAATAAACGTTTTAGTAATAATAATATTCGAAGTAGTTTTTAATATTTACGGAAGAAATAATACATTTGAGTTTTGGCCTCATTTCTATAACTCGTTTAAGGGGTAAAATTTACAATACAGTAATCGGTAGTAGCTCCACGTAACAGCAGTGAATCCCTTTGCATAATGCGATGAACAATTTTCATACATTTTCTTCCCACCTGAGCGTTGCCAATTTACAAATTCAATAAGCCGTTACAACCAATCGTCGCGCCATTAGATTACCACGGGCAAAATTTATGCAAATCCCATTCATGAATGTGCGAGAATCGTCTACATTTCGGATCCTCGACTGGAGAAATTAAATTATTGTTGCAAACTCACGCGTGCCTAGGGAGATTCGGGCTAATTGGGATGGAAGTAATGCCCTAATGAGGAAACTTTCCCTTACAGAAACAGCGAATAGTTTTACTCAACTAGTGTTAGTGCCTAGTTTGCGGATCATCCCTAGCTGTGTTCAGTTTTAACATAACTCCTACGAAACTGTAAACAAGTTGTGAAAGAAAAAAATCAACTGTTTCCGAGAACGTTGTACGCAACGATAAATGTTGTTGTTTTATTATTGTCGATAAATGTACTTGTTTTAATTTACCTGACATGCAATGGTAAAATCAGCCTAAACCACTAAAAAGGTTATAATAAATTAAAGACGTGAGTGGATGAAGGTGATAATATGTCGTATCAAAATCTAACAAATTGCAGCTAAAACAATCCGTGATTTTAAGATGGAGTCATTTGATTGGTCGGGCTTAAGAGGTCATCTCGGAAACGGCCGCAACTTTTTTGATAAGAATCATATATAGCGAAATCTAGGTTTTGTTTTCAGTGAAACTCGTTTGTCCCATGTTCTTGTGTCTATTAAAAAATATCGCTAAAGTTGGTAGTACCAATTTTTACCACATAATCTGTTTTACTGATATCACGCAGACTTTGAGGCAGAAAATTATTCTACGGTGTACGAGGCTTATCAGCCACATACACCGTAATAAAATTGTTAGATTCATTTTAAACTTACTAAAATACCACCGGATACCAGGACATTATATGAAGACAGGACATTACTTTTATAAGTATGATATATATGAAATAATATATCATACTTATAAAAGTATGATATATTGTTTCATACTTTTATAAGTATTGAATGTTTATTATATTTTTATTCAGGTGATGTGTGTCCAGTACTGGCCACCAAATAAGGAAAAAGATGAGACATATGGAGACATCAGTGTGGGCATAGTGTCTGAAGAGGAGCTGGCAAACTTTCACATACGCACTTTTCGCCTCTATAAGAAAGAAAAAGATGTAAGTATGTGTATTGCATACTACGGTACTGCAAACTACTAATTGCATAAATATATCTTTCAACATAATTCAAATGATTTGTTTTTTAAACATGAACTGAAAACTAAAGCCAATATTTGATCTAGTATCGGAAACATTTTTGCCAGTTACGATGCCTGCAGTAAATTGAGAGCTTGGAAATGCTTTCAATTAGTTTCGCAGAATTCCTATTTCACCCGAACGAAATTTTACAGAAACGAAAAATCGGTTTAGCATTTCACATGAATTAACTAACTTTATATTCGCTCTTAGCCCCGGCTGCCTGAGTGATGTTAAACGATAACGAAGGTTAAGCAACATGGATGTGTGACTGTCTGTCTATGACTAACGGTAGTGGCATTTTTCCGAGCGGTTCCGCGCTTCGCCGGCTGCAGTCCATAGATGACAGCCGTTAAGCCAAGTTAGAGGCCTTAGGGCGGCTTGAAAACTTCTGACAGTAAGACCAGTCACTAGTCTTACAAGCCTACACCAATCCGGACCTGGCCCCCGTGGTGCAGTATGGCCTATACCTTCCTCAGGGAAGAGACCCGTGCCCCTTGGTGGGGACATAATGGTTGATGATGAAACTTTGTGTTCATTTGGGTCTCTTATCTGTACTCTACCATCCGGAGACCTTAGAAAACCATGAGGAAGGCCTATGTCCTGCAGTGGGCGTCAAATTACTGAAGATTTTGACTCTAATATCTACCTTTCAATTGGCCTGTTGTCAAGCCGAACCCACCTCTACGTTCCTTCGTAATAGATTGCCTTTCCCTTGCCAGGTGGTGGTCGAAGAGCGCTTCATCCTCCAGTTCCACTACACGCAATGGCACTCACACACTTGTCCCTTTAGCAACGCTCTGCTGGAGTTCCGGCGGCGGGTCCGGGCGGTGGTCGGCAGCCGGCTCGCCGCCAACCCCGCCGCTGGGCCCATGGTGGTGCATTGCAAGTAAGTTGTCATAACAATTAATTGGTAGGTAATAATAAGTCTACGTCCGAGCAGTATAGTCGTCCGCGGGCACGGGCGGTGATAAGCAACCGGGTGGTTGGACCAATCATTCCGATGCCATGGACGAGAACTGCAAAATTTGATATTTTTGACGTTGTCATGAAAATTTTCTTAAAAGCATTGTTTTTCTGGCGATTTTTAGGTTGCGTTATATATTAATTGTTATCGGTAGGTTAAGAAAAAAAGACTTTTTTTTTTGTTAACGGGGTGAAATGCTTTGTGCACCATAACCGCCACCCTCGGGGGAGGGCGACGGCCGTGTGTCGGACTCTCCTCTCCTAATAAATAGGAGAGGCATACCTCCTAAAACACCCCGGTGGCCGTCCTGTCGCTCGTGCAATGGGGCGCCGCCGGATCTCGCTTGTGGTAAACCACAGTGCGAATGCTACAGCGGCGCCCCGGCGACGTCGACCCGACTCGCAAGGAGTCGGGCCCACCCTCACTGGAGAATGGGCATGGGCCCCCCACCCCCTTCTCCCGTCACGATGTCGGACGGCAGGTCCCCCAACCTGCCGTCTGTGACCCTCCCTCAACCTCCTCTATGCCCTCTGCTGAACAGAGGGACATAGAGGAGGGCCCCCACCGTGTGTTTTTTATAGAGGTTGTCTCCTCTCGGCCCGAAGGCCCCCGGCCCCACTCAGTGTGGGATTACGGGTGCGGGGCCCATAGTGGACCCCGCGGGACATCCAGCAGCGCAAGCCACTGGACGTCCCCCTCCCTCTGGTTTTGGTCCGCGCCGGCCGAAGCCGGTACCCCCCATATCTGGAGGGCGTTCCCCTATCCGCCACCCGGGGGACGCGTCCAATGGAAGACCAGAAACTCCACACGGAAAGAAAAAAAGACCTAAGAATAACTAGATAGTGGCTGAAGTTACAGTGCCAACTTTCTGTTAAACAAAAAGGTAAAGGAAAAACTAGAGATATAATAGAGATATTCACTATTCTATTCCCTATTAAAAACTAATGTTGTCTTTGACAGTGATGGTGGTGGAAGGTCTGGCGTGTATCTAGCAATAGATGCAAACCTCGAGCTAGCTGAGGAAGAAGACTGCTTCGATGTGTTCGGATTCCTTAAGAAACTAAGACAATCGCGGAAAGGCCTTATAGAAAACGAGGTAAGAGTCATATTTTTGCCTGTATACATAACATAATTAAGTTCTTCACCTCATCTATATAAACATTTTTTATGATGAAACCTAAACGACTGCTGGTATAACGAAAAATATGTCAGCTGTTTGTTCCATACTACGTTTTGATATTTGCTAAATCGAATGTATTAATATTTTGTTTGTTGTGTATGTTTTAATATTTTGGGCTTGATCTCATAATAAAAGTGATTAATAGAATAAACTCCACCCCTTACACTGTTGTTGCTGTGTTTTCGACCACCAAAGATTCTACATATTAAGTTTCATCAAAGTTTCAACCGCAACTTCCTACCATGCCAGAGGTCTCGGGTTCCAACCCAGTAGCCGCAGGGCTAACATCAAGTCTTAAAATGTAGAGCTTCAAACTAGTAATTAAAATATTTTTATAAACTAACCTTGTCTTCTAGGAACAATACAAATTCATCTACGACACGTTAGAGGAGCACGTGGTCTGCGGCGTATCGTGGTTTCCCGTGTCCGGGCTATCCCAGACGTTAAAGCAGAAGTCCCAAAGGGACCCAGTCTCGAAGCTCAACGAGTACCAACGGGAGTACCAGCAGATCTGCAAGCAGACGCCCAGATTCACCATCGGGGACTGCGCTGGTGGGCACAGGGGCGACAATAGGGAGAAGAATCGAGACGTTTTAGTTGTGCCGCGTAAGTTTTAGCCTACTAGGCGACACGTGACAGCTACAGTTCGGCGACTAGACGCGACGACGGGCTACGGCCGTCAATTTTCATATATTTTGTTCGAATCTCCGCACACTTGGCGTCAGAGTCGCGGAGTCGCGACGACAAGCCGCCAGAAGCAAATGACAACGATGCGTCTGACGCGGCGACTAGACGCGGCGACAAGTCGCCCTGTTTGCGATGGCTCTTAATATTAGAAGCTGTAACGATTGTCTTATCTATTGACGCCATTTTGTTTTAAGCGTTCCGTGCCGCAAAAGGTATAATGGAACCCTTATGGAGTAACTTTGTTATCCGTCCGCCCGTTTGTCTGTCTGTCTCTCAGTGTCTTTGTCTCTAGACGCTCGGTTTCTAGAAGAGCGATCAAATGTTAATCTCACGTCAAGCTAATTTCAGCCAATCACGTGCCGGTATTTTGAATTAATCGTAGATTAATCTCTTGTTACATTTGAACACTCTCTCAGAAACTGAGGGTCTGTCTGTCAGTATGTCAAGTGGCACTCGACACTCAAGAAAAACCAAAATTTTTGGGTAGTTTCCGCTGACCTTGAGTTATGAAATTTAGCAAGTACTAAGTACTGTCTTATTATACTACAAGTACACAGTATAAATAAATAATAAAAAAAAAACATTCAGGGTTGGGTACAGCTCGGTAAAATCTACGAGGCTCGATTCCTGAACTTTTATTATTTATGTTGCTAGCTGACCCTGCAGACTTTGTTTCGCCATGCAATTTTATTTTCACTTACGGCTATGAAAAAAAAAAATAACAACCTATTCTCAGACCTACTGAATATACACATAAAGTTTCATCAAAATCGGTCAAGCCGTTTCAGAGGACTTTACGCACTAACGCTGTGACACGAGAATTTTATATATTAGATGTTAAAATATGCATTTATAATATTATTGGTTTTATTTTGCTTCTCCTAGTAAAGACAATATTTTGCACATGGAAGACTGAAAAGTTATTTATAAGGGAGGTGCGACCTTAAACCTATTGAAAAATGTGTGTGATTATGATTTTCGTTTGTTGCAGCCGATAACTTTCGTCCATATCTGACCTCGTTCCAAGGAAACAGTTTTACGGACTACATCAATGCTGTGTTCGTTGACGTACGTAATAAATACAATACTCAGACTTATTTCAAGCACCTTAAAAGCGATTGTATTTACATGTTTCAACAACTGTTACAGGGTTACACGAAGCCGAGGGAGTACATTGTAACCGAGTGGCCGTTAATCAAGACCCAAGGAGAGTTTTGGTCGCTGGTCTACGATTACGAGTGCGCCGCGGTAGTAGTTTTATGTGTTCCGCCCAAAAATTCGGTAAGTCCTAAGAATACTAAAAAGCCTTTTACTCGAATGTTGCCTATGCGGGCCCTTTACTTTAGTGAAATGTTACACTTGGTTTAATAATGGAGTCGCTTGCCCTTAGGCACTTAGCAGTAGATATATGAATCCCGAATACTAATCCAAGTAGCAAAAGCATCTTGTTGTCACTGTTATGACTCTTTTTACTTGACATAATTTTGTATTATTTTTGTATTTTTTTTTTTAGATTAGCATTTTGTATTTACATGCAACGAGCGCGGCACACTGATTTGATTTTTGATTTTCAGATTTCTTTACTTATAAGTTTACAATAGTACACGCTTGATACAATAAACAAGTGTACAATATTAGCTTAAACATAGAACATTTTTACCAGGCTGTCTTACCTATAAAAAACATAATACTTACTTAAAAATTAGGGCTATTTAGAAACTAAGATGTAACACTAACCTCTTGAGGTGCTCTGCCTGAGGGGCTAGGTTTATGCGCGACCCGGTGAACTACTACCCGGGTTGGCGCTATAAGGGATGCCTATGGGACTACTCACAAATGACTACGCTTGGATCCCAAAAACCGACACCATTTAATACATACAGATATTTACATAATTAACCCTACATACTAAAATTGTCTCTCACTTAATCTACCACTGATTTTAACCCGTGTCTCTGTATTATCACTGTCTTTATTATACCACCAACACTCACACGACTTAACTACTGATGGACACTAGGGGCGACTTGCTCACTATTATTAACCGCTGTACTTATTCCTGGTGAGAGGTACCTACGACTCTCAATGATCCCGGAGCGGCCGATATCGGGAGCCCCAACATACCGCTCCCAAGATTCCCTATTATCTGGATGTGGCCACCATCGGGAGCCCCAACGTACCTGCATCCAGAGGCTAAGGCGGGCACACGAGATGTCCTAGGTCGGCTACTATCGGGCCACCAACATGCCGGGTCCTAGGACATTTCGTGAGCGGCATCGGCTGACCTCGGATGGGCCCACAGAGGCGGACCCCTGTACCTGCTTCCGGCGATCAGCCGATGTGCCGTCGCCTGTTCCTCAACCCTCTACAGATCGAGATCCCCTCCGACTGTCCTGAAACCCTACCGGGACTCCCACAGCGAACCAGAAACCCCTTAAAATCTCACCGGGACCGGACCTACGGTGGACGTCTTTACTGGTAGTTTAATCAGGTTTTTTAGCCCTATAAAGGGCACCCTCCGGAGGACACGGGGGAGGGAGGTGGTGAATGCTCATGCATAACAGCACGGGCCCGGCCGTGCTGCCAATGTGGGACTCGCAGAGTGCGCCTACCCACTAAACACCACCTTGGGGCTGGTTTGGTCCTAAGGACCCCTAAACCTACATCATGAGCGACCCCCCTCGAGGCCGAGGAGGGCGCACAGCGGAGCTCACTAGAGCTACCGCTTAGGGGTCACATAGTGACAGAAAGAAAAATTAAGTGAGAGTAGTGTCCCCGGGGACACTGTTGGGAGCGGGGGCTACATCTGACTGGGCCTGGGCCTCCAGGAGGAGGTCTAGGTCGGATGAGAGCTTATCGGGTGGGTCGACTAGAACGTGCCTGCGCACCAGGTAACGAGGGTTAGTCGTGGGGGGAGAGTAATCTGCTGATTCGCGGATCAGGGGGTTAGAGTGTTCTTCAGCCGCGCTGAAGAACGACTCTGAGAGGGATTTAATGAACTGTTGGATAGTTGGAATCTCCATATCCCGATGGAGGTCGGCATTTCTGACGCACCAGTGTGCGTTCAGCTCGACTGAGCTAGCGCTGCGCCTTTTATATTCGTGTCGCCGCCGTGCCCCACGCCTCCCGCCAGTCCCCGCTGGCGTCGCTGCGTGCGGCACCCCGCGCCGCGGGCCGCGCTCCGCTGGCGTCTTGTCACCCAGTGCCTGCGTGGTGCTCGTTGTGTGGCTGGTGACGTAGTTAGCTACGTCACAAAGATATTTATGAGTATTAATGACAATGTGTATTTATGTGCTTCTTGTTGGAGGTACATTTTTGTCTTTTAGAGCGCGGCACACTACCGGTGGTGCTATGTTGATTTATTTTGGAATCTTGTCTCCTCTTGAATTATTTATTAATACTTTCTTTGCAGCAACACTACCCGCCGTTCTGGCCGGAGGGTCGGCATCCGAAGAAGTACGGACCAGTGTTCACCATAGACCATGTATCGCATAATCATTACACGAACATCAAGACTTGGATATTTAGAATCAATAAGAAGGTAAGTGTAATTCTACAAATGATAAAAAAACTGTTAAATATGAACAACCAAGACAACCACCGAACAACCAACAAGACGCATCACAGAAACGAAATAAACAGACGAGTAGATAGATTTAGCATGTGTGTCTAGGTTGCGACAAAAGGCAACTGAACCAGCGTTTTGCTGAGGGTGTGAACCCTCTAAAATACATTATTATACTAGATGTGTATAGACTCAACGTAATTAGACTTCTAACAAGCGCTAAAAAATTATTCCTTGGTAAAGCCTAATATAACTATAGTTCTGTGCACACATTGGTCCCGTTTGGAGTAAATTGTCGGAAGCAAATACTCTTAGGGATTTTGTATTCACATCATTATAATGGTACTGACACACGTGCTCATTAGTAGCACGAAAGCATGCTGTAACGACTGAAAGGGTCTACCCTTTCACCCTTACAGTTTTCAGCAACATATTCTAAAATCGATACAAGTAACGCCATCTGCTATGATTTTGAAGACCTATTCGACGTTAGGAGGGGGTTGTTTCAGTTTAGACACTTTTGTCCCAAGTTTAGGGTCTCACGATTCTAGAAAACAATAAATATTGTTCGTTATTGGTCTTACAAGAGTTTCATAAGAAATTCGGCGCAGCTCGAGTACGTATTGTCACATGGTGACGGATGAATCGAGTGGGAATAGGGTTAGTTCCACTACATCCATGAAATTGTGTAGTACTTTTCTATGTAAAATACTATGTTAGTTGTCAGTCGTAAGAATGTCTATTACTATAAATTAGTAGGTATTTTAGGTAAATATAAAATCAGATTAAAATACAGAATAGTGTCGTAGTCGTACCTATAATATTTCAGAGAATTTAGACGCCCAATCAAAAGTTGATATATTCTATTTTTGGGATTTTTATTTGCGCCCGCGAATTTAGTGCTTCGTGAGGTTTCCTATATTTTGCCATACAATCTGTAACACCAAAAGGACCAAACGGGACTACGCCGACAAATGTCAAAAAAATTCCCCCCCTTCCTCCCCCTTGTCACACCATGTCACACTTCGTCGACCCCCTCCCTCCCCCTTAACGTGTGACGTAATTTATGGATGGCCCCTTATTAACAAAAGAGTTTTGGTATTCAAATGATCCTGAAGTGGAAAAATATTTTCCTACATGTCTATCGAAATATGCTTGAGAAAATAAGGTTCCAGTCTATTGTTCAGCTACTCGATTTTCTCGAATTGTATATTTTATTCATCATGTTATGTTATGTTATCTTTAAAAAATAACGAAAATAAAAATTCGTATTTTCAATTGTTTCCTTGGAAAGCAATCCGTCAAAGATACGGAACAAAAGAGAGAAAAATATCAATAACTTCTGAATATGGTTTAATAAAAACTCCAAGAACTGCATACGGTGCGGGATATTATATTCCGCTATAAATCGTAGCGGAAAAATACTAGCTCAGAATAAACAGAGCATTGACATCATACCCTTTGTAGGATATTTTTATAGTTAGGTGGAGGTTTTCAATGTCTCACTTTATCATAGTACAATAATAACCTACATACATTAAATCGCGTTATCATAGTTGTACATATATTTGTATTTATCTTAATTCCCGATGTTTTGGCAATGTTGGTAACTTTCGTTACAGTCGTGGCTAGTAGTTAAGGTAAATAAAATTTTACTTAATGAATTATCGCGATACTCTTTTACGACTGTAGTAGAGGGTAGTTCATAATTTGACGTCGCCTTCTCGGATTTTATTAATTAAATCGCCAAACAAATACTCAGAGGAAAACAAAAATAATTATGCATCGAACCCTCAGACCACATTTTTAGCGTATTTCATTACAACAAATGGTTTAATTATTCAAGCGAGACGGCATGCTCCACTTAAAACACTTTTAAGTCACCAAAAAATTTACTTTTTTATGAAGAATTTTAGTTATTAATACTCAACAAATAATTGAAATTGAAAAATGTTTATTTATCACACCAGAATAGGTACGTAATATAAAAAAAATATAGACAGATAACATAATTTTGTGATAAAAAGGATAGGGCTCACTTTCACAGCGCTGATTTTCAGCCCGTCCCTGTTTCCACTGAATAAAACATAACAATGATTGCGGTATTCTAAAGACAACACTATAGTTATAATACTTATAACAAAACATGGTGTATATGCAGTAGTATCTAATAATAATCATAACCACACTCAAGAAATCAAGTGAGCCTAGTTGTCAAACTGACATTTAACGCCAAAAAACGCGTCAAAACGCTCACATCTCCGTGCTAGCCAGGCTGAAGATTTCCCGTCTTCGCCCTCCAGATCGTGTCACTAACGGAGCTGATGGCCGGCGTGAAGGCGCCGCCGAAGACGGTGCAGCTGTTCCAGCTGACCTGCTGGCCGATGGGCCACAAGGTGCCGACGTCCACCAACTCGCTAGTCGAGCTCATGAACATGGTCGAGGGTTGGCGGCGAGACACCGACTACGGGCCTGTCTGCGTCGTATCGCCGTGAGTTGACTCTCTCTTGTACCTATAATATTGTCGTGGGATCGATTTTTGAAACTCTCAGGTAATACTGAGTATGAGACCTTTTGTCCACTGCATCGTCGTACAGCTTACATCTAGAATTTTAGCCTTTGTTTTTCTCGCTGTAGCTTCACATTTCTTCTACTTTTGTCCTATACATCTGTATTTAGCGCATCTGCCTACCTCCCGGATTCAAATCCCGGCTGAGGAAAAAACAATACATACATGGTGATATCACTGTTTCTGGTTCCTGTAATACAGGGTATCCTGGTGTGGGGCCAGAACCAATATATGTGCCTGTATGCCTGAATGTAAATGTTTATGTTTATTTACTTTTGCTGTATAATTAAGTATATCTATGTAGCTTTAAATAATCGTTTTTCTTCTTCTTTTCTTTTTGTTTATATTTGAGGCTACCATACTTAATTTGTACAAATCTGTCTGGCTAACATAGCACATGATATCCTTGTAACCAAAACATGTAATTTTTTGTTGTGAAAGTTATTATTAAAAACAGCAATGCAAGTGAAGCTATAGTTCACTTTCTAATGATTGTGCAAATTGCCTCAGTGTATAAGGTTGTCTATGTGATGGCCTTGCTTGGTTACCGTACCGTAGTTTAGAACCAGGACCAGTGATGGTTTTGAGTGGAAGTTATTATTATCATTACACGTTATGCTATTGAAAGGATCGGCTTTTGTCGTTGTTCGCTTTCTACGGGACGGGATTCCATGTTATTGACTTTTCGTATTTAATCAGCGACAGTCAAAGCCATCTTTATCACGGCGGCATCGACTACGAACATCAAAGGCATGGTATTATGAAAAGCCTTTTAATTTCATGGACCGTCGTTCCCTAACAAAAAAGAGATATGTTTTTATGGTTGTATTTCTTTATTTCATCTAACGATACCTTTTTATAACAGCTGGCTGGCGCAACCATAGCTATATTTTGAATTTTTTGAAGGAAATCGTTACGTTTTGCTTTAGGATGTCAGTCGCATATCGAAAAGAAAATAAACGTAGCGCTTATACGAAGCTTGTGGTGTGCACACGATTGATGTGTTTAACCCGTTGGCTCGGCGGCGGCTACTAAATTTGGTAGCGGGTACTCGGAAGCGAAATTAAACCTTATATTCATTACCTGTCGTTCTAAAGTCTCTTATGTCATGGCAACTTATCATTTGCAGAGTAGAGCCAAAGGGTTAATTGTTTATACATGGCCACGGCCACGGATATTAGCAGCCGGCGATGGCTCCGTTTACGGGGTGTCCCAAAAATGACACGTCACAGTGACACCGGTGGTAGACCTAAAAGGCATCGAACCAACCTAACACGACCTCGAACCAACCTAACACGACCTCAGTCAAAGTTGCACGGTTTTTGAGATGTGGCCAATTTAATATGTTCTAAATTTTCACTTTTTTTAATTGCTGAAATACGCATTTTAATAATTAAATTATCACAGTACCTACTTAGTTTTTGCGAGAATCATCCCGCTTAAGATGGCGTACCTAAACCAACAATTGAATTAGGTATGCTATGTTAATCGGGATTTACAGTCAGCCGTGTTTTTTCTATTAATCAGTTTGTATACGGGTCAGGCTGGCTATTAATTTACTCTGAATCTAATTAGATTATCCCTATAGAGGTCTCTATTTCTTTCGTCCACAGGGATGGGCGAAGTCGAGCTGGCGTTTACTGCGCAGCGAACGCGTGTATTGAACAGGTTGTGCAACACCAGGAGGTGGACGTGTTCCAAGCCGTCAAGACGGTGCGGCGACATCGCCCGCAGCTCGTTGAGAACATGGTGAGACATCGTCTCTTTGTCAACGCAAATCTTTGTAGCTCTCCAGTCATTCTAGTTCTGTGATTGCTAAGTTTCAGTAAGATGATCAACTATTCCAAGACCTGGAAAATAATTCATCATCATCATCATCATCAACCCATTATGTCCCCATCTAGGGGCACGGGTCACTTCCATGAGGAAGGTATAGGCCATACTCCACCACGGGGGCCAAGTCCGGATTGGTGGAGGCTTGTAAGACTAGTGGCTGGTCTTATTGTCAGAAGTTTTCAAGCCCTCCTAAGGCCTCTGACTTGGCTTAACGACTGCCATCTATCGACGGCAGCGGGCACCAACTGCTTAACGTGCCTTGCGAAGCACGGAACCGCTCGGAAAAATGCCACTAGCGTTAGTCATAGACGGTGGAAAATAATTACTGTCGTCTTTTCTGAGAGCTTAGCTTAAATGACACTGATAAATACATTGCTTTTTTACTATCTCATTTTGTTTCAGACGGAATACAAATACTGTTACGACCTCGTGCTACATTACGTGTTGCATTACTTAAATAAAGACATGAACAAAAAGAAGTGAGAGTGCGAACTCAAGGACGAGCTCTGGTTCATCGAATTTGGACGAGGGGCAGCGCTACCAACTACACCTGAGGAGACAAGCCCTTCGTCGCAAGGGAAGAAGGGAACAGTACCGGGAAAGCCTGACGCGCAGGGAGCAAGGCGAAAACCACGGCGAGGGTTGTCTCTA
This sequence comes from Yponomeuta plumbellus, assembly GCA_947310845.1. Lineage (NCBI taxonomy): Eukaryota > Metazoa > Arthropoda > Insecta > Lepidoptera > Yponomeutidae > Yponomeuta > Yponomeuta plumbellus. The sequence continues at coordinate 6,236,798 of OX371210.1, forward strand.
GACCGACTGGTCCCAGCGGCTCGTCCACCCTTGCCTCACACTGTCACTTTAGAAGCCCCACCGCGGCCTCGTCACGGGGACCGCCCGCCCCTACGCCGCTCCATCCGTCTAGAAGATGAAGGCGCCGCCGAGGAACGTCGTCGCGTGTTTGGACACGGCCCTCATCAAGTTTCCTTTGACGAAGGCGACGTGACTGACGAGGAAGAGTACGAGCACGAGTGCGAGTGCCAGCACGTCTCCCTCGATCGCTCGCGCGGCACCTCGGCGGAGACCCCCGATGACGTCGACGAACTGGAGTTCGCCATCTCGCCTCCTGCGGACTCCACGCCCCCTGCCATGCCACCTCGCCCACATTTACGGGGCGTCTCTTCTGACAGAGTCCTGAGTGACCGCCGCGACGGCTCTCCTGCTATCAGGGCACCGGCACGCGCGCTGTCACAGGGCATATTTGAGAGGAGGTTGCCCAAAATATACAAATTCGGACTGATGGACAAATCTAAAAGGGCGAGTTCTAGCGCATTATATGAACGGAACGACGATCGCTCGCCGACCGAACAGTTTTATAACGCGACAGGGTCCACGAGACTCAGCTCGCAGGAGCTGTTCGAGAAGTTCTGCTCGGAGGACTTCACGTCATTGTATGGGAGAGGGGATGATAGGCGCAGACGCGCACCTCATTCTAAGTCGACGGGCAGTAGCGGGTCCGACGTACGCGCGTGCTGCCGACGCGCTCCGTGTGGCTCACAGCCGGCGCTGGCACAGCGGCATGTACTGCGCGCGCGATCCGAACGTTCAACTGACTCCGAAGAACAGTCTTCTCCTGGCCGACGCAACCCGCAGAACCAGCGTTCCCAACCTTACGAATACGATGACGAGGAGGCAGAAGGGCATGACGACTTCTCTCGTTCCGCGCCGTTGCTTAGCCCCGACCGGTTCGAAGCTCGTTTCACTTTCGATATCTCTGAGCACAGTGAAGTGCCGTCCTGCCGCGATGAGACTCCGTCCGATGCCACTGAAACGCGGAATTTAACTCTTTACGAGGAGCCTCATTCTGATCGGACTAGTCTCTGTGAGTTGTACGATGCGGCGTTCTCTTCAAACCGTCCGTCGTTCAGACGCGGCAGCCAGCGTCGGCGCGATGGAAACTTTGACCTGAGCGTTCTAGACTTTCGTGCGATAGACGACGAGAGTCCGCGTATTAGCCGTCACCCTTCAGAGCGAAGCACCGATGAGACACTGCAACAAAACTCTGAATCCCGCAGCTGGGCTTCGGACTCTGTGTTCGCTACACCAGAACGTCGGGTCAGAGAGTTGTCGCCGACCTCGATCGACACGCAAAAGTTTATCTCGGTGCAGAGCGACTCAATCCGAGCTGATTCGGCTGCGGCTGACTCGACTGTCGCTGACACTACAGTAGTGGAAGAGGAGCCGACGAGCGTAATCGAACGCACGGAATACGCCTTAGCGTTGAAGCTGGGGCGTATCAATCTAGAAGAGGGAGACGACGCAGTGACTTTGCACAGTGAAGGCGAGGCTGGGGCGGTGACGTCACCTGGCTCCGACACCACGCGCATGTCCAGCCGCCCGTCGATGCACAAGCTGGAGCCAATAGAGCCGGCGCGACTGGGTGGTGGGGCCAGTAAAGGCGGCCGGACCGGCAGCCCGAAGATCAAGCGCAGTCGCCGGGGCGCCAGCGAGCCGCGGCGCCCCAGCCGCTGCTTCCCGCTCTGATGGCGGGAGGCGGCGCCCCGCCCGCGCCGCAGCCCCCTCACACGCCGTGCCTTCCCGCCGACGCGCTGCCACCTACTGACGAGATGCAACATCAACATGCATGTACTGTTCGATGAACTAGACGCTCGTGTATTCAGATTCAACGGAATCCGATGTAGTTATAGCTTAGGGGATTCCTGACCTTTAGATGACGTATTGAGAAAAAAATTTGATAACTACTCTTACTACTATAATAAATTAAATCTTGCTCTTATATAAATGTACTTTAAAACCCTAGTCACGCCTGTTTACCTACTGTAACTGCCAAATTGATAAGTTATATTAAAGTCTCGTAGTGTACATTAGAGAGCCGTTTGGGCGGCGATTCTAGCGCTAGGTAGCTAGGCAGTGCCTAAAGACCGTCTACGTATGTAGAGCTGAGCGTAGATTCTAAATCTATTAGATAGGATTGATCTCGGGCGAGGCTTGGCCCCCGGCCGCCCCGCGCGGTACTCACAGGGTCAACTTTAGATAGACATTTAGCGTGGACCTTATTTATGAACGTCGTTCGGATGACTGAGATTTCGATATCGTTTTATATCAACTCTGTCGGGTGTTCTTCGGCTGTCGACAAAATGTCTTTTGCAATTGGAACCTTATAGGAAATCTCCAATAAGCGTAACAGAATTATTCCATAGAGTTTGCCTATTGGTAGAATTTCTGCGCAAGATTTTGTTTGTATTTGAATAAAAATAATATAATTATGTTTTATCGTAATTAGCGATTACTTCCTTTACTGTAACTTATTGTACCTACCTGTAACTTATACGAACAATTAGTGCAACTAAGTAGGTATTGTATTGTTTCGTATTTTGATGTTAGTGTCGTGTCAATGTTTTTAGTGTTCGTGCCATTTTATTCCAATTTAATCGTAATTTGTCGGACTGTAATCAAGTGGTAGTTTATCGGGTGGCCCCAATATATGCCAATTCAGCCTTCCTAAATCGCTCAAGAATAATTCAACTGTTTTCCTGTTTTTGCATCGCTGGGTCCACAAGATCCCTAATTTAATCAATCCCAACTCCGCCAGGTGTACTCCCCGCTATTTGAAGAAGAAAATATCAATTGAAAAATATGTTCGTATCCTAAGGCTTAGACAAATCCGGCCCTGGTTAGGGTTTCCAGATGGTATCCAAATAGAGGACGTGTCCTCCTTTTCCACGTTTTGTCTTCTTATATTGCTTTGCTGACCTTTTGCTATTAAGTCGTCAATACATGCAGAAAATCCTCAGGCTGGCATAAATCGAAACACGATGGATAAAATAAAGTACAACACTCACATTTTTTTATTATTAGTATAGTTAAAGTATTTTATGGGTTTTTCTCCGCTACAATGACGGCCCAATCTTAGGCCCAATTAGTCAATCTTTATCGAATTATCATCCGTATCTTTTGTGCCACCCTGTATATTTTACTGGACTTATTGTTGTTTTTTATTTATTTATAATAAGAAAATCAACAGCTTAACTAAACATATTTCTACTTATAAAGTATCCATAGTAAGGCCAATTACAGATTTTCACGGAAATACATAGGTATACGATATTTCTTTTCCTTCTGTTAACTAAATATATTATATTGTACGAAATGTATAGAAAAGAGTAAATCTATTCAAATATTCGACAACTGCAAGTAGAAAACAGTCAATTTGCAATTTAATCGTTAGTCCCCTAAAAGCCAAAACAAAATTTGATTCTATTCTGAGTTTTAACTAATTAAATATATATTTTTAAAAAAGCATCATTACCGATACCGTTACGTACCTATCTATCAATTTGTTTAACATACTCTGTATATTCAAATGAGGATCAAACTTTGCTTATTCGAAGTATTCAAAATTAAAGTCTGTTTTTTAATTCAATCCCAAAAAAAACCTGTCACATTGACATATTTTTTTGCATCGAATTAAAAAACGGATCTTAGCATGATCAAACATCGTTATGTGGAGGGGGAAGGAGGGTTATTTTGCTAATAATTATAATGTATTAAGGTAAAATAGAGCAGGGCAGCAATTTCACTAGTTGTGTTGGCGAGCTATAAAATATATTTTTCAAATAATGAGTGCCAATTCTGTAAAAAAAAAATGTTGTATGAATTGTAGTTAGCGTTACGTAAAATAATTATTAATTTTATCTGAATATTAGCTTGTGACAAGCTCAGTGTGCCAATATAAAATAAATTTTGAAGGAGATAATTGAGAGCGCTGGCGTTCTGGCTTTTTGTTTAACTGTGTTCTTATAATAAACTAAATAATTATAAAAAAAATACTGAATCGTTTTAACTAATTTTGAAAAACTGAGACCTGACACATCGAAATATAACATTCAATAAATCATCCATTGGTGTCCAGAACATAACCTACATTTGTCAAACGCACAACTTAATTATTTGTGTTCTTAACTATTTGTGTCTAAAATTATGTAGGTAAATACTTTAGATATCTTTAGGCATGATCTGAAGTCAGTAACACCAGTTTTGGTTCTAGTCTCGCACTATAGTAGCTAGGTACCTTTGCATTGGTTACCTACAATGACCCCGAATAACTATACTTACACTTTTTTTCCAGAAGAAAGACAATGTTTGTAATTTTTTGACTAAAATATATACTTTGTTGTATTATGAATCCCTTTTTTAGTTTTTATTTAAGTGTACCTATCTAGTTTAAGAGAAATCATATTATACTTAGTTCGTATTGTAAGTAAAAATTTCCATGTGGACCATTGTTCGGTGTTTTTAAGAAATATAATACAATTTAATTATTATAAGTAATATACTTAAGAAAGTATACTTTTTAATTATAAATTGTCCGTACCTATCGAAAAGGAACCAAGTCAATGTTTTGTAGTCACTAACTTGTATTTTTCTTTAAATGTTAGTTGTTGCTATTGAATTACGAAGCTGTTATCCCAAAAAATGCACTATTCGAAGACTGCGCTGCGTTTAAAATATCTTTATATTTTTGCTTATGGGATGGGATCCTCTGAGTAAAACTAGCGCCACTGAGGAGAAAAAACCGGTCAAGAACCTAATTCTGTTAAGGCTTCCGTAATTGCAATTTTATTAATGACCGAATTAAAAAAGTTCTGAGTTTTTTCCCAGTGCTAACATTAGCATTAACCAGTTTATGTAGTATTCATCTCTAACATTAGTACATAACATTATCATTATAAGTAAATTGACATTTAACAAACAGAATGTAAATTATTTACGTTGAAATAAATTTTATTTCTAATTTCTGTATATCACCAATTATTAAAATTGACAAACAATGCCAATTTTCATAGTTCTAGGTCGTACCCCATGAATTATGATTCCCTTATGATCCTAGGTCCTTAAAATTGCGAGATTGTACAGATACTTTTCGCAAATTATATGTAAAACAATTCTTTTTCTTGGTGGCGCTATCGTTACCCGTTGGATCCCCTTAATATTTTATAGCTTTCGAGGTTAAAACTAGCAGATTCAACCTAACCGCTAAACTAGATAAACCTTCATCGTAACAAGATCTCGCCGCACCGACCATTTTAAGTAAAAGAAACATAGCTTAAATTTAATAATGATAGAATTACCAATATTAAAATTTACCAAATTATAAATATACACATTATAAATGAAAAATATTATATAAATGTAGGTTATTTATAATACTACATTATATATAGAAAAATTGTGATTAAAGTTTTTAACTTCCAGAATTATTGTAAATTATTGAAATATTGTTGTCATAAATGTTATTTAAAAAGTAATTTTAAAATTTATACATGGAACTTAATGGAAAATATATTTATTTGTTGTATAAAAATACATCGTTTCATTAAGCGGAATACCCTGAGCTTACTATTGCATGGGACAAAACAAAATAAATCTGTAGATATGATAACATGTGCAATTCCTGAAATAGATGGTTATCGCACTTTTTTCTGTGAAATCCCTACCAGCAGGAAAATATCGAATTTATTTTAGTCCCAAACTCCCACTGATCCTCCAAAATCAACAGTTTGAAACTAATTCTGGATTTTCCTGATTTTTGTCTGACTGCCGACCAAAAAATATAGATGTTACCGGCCAAACCCGATTTCAGGACAAACTAGTTTGGCCTAAACCCGATAGGATAAACCAGTTTAGGCTAGGCCAAACTAGTTAATCCTGATATAAGTACGCACACTCTAGGATAAACTGGTATGATCTAGTCTAGCATTGTAGTAGGTATATAGAAAGTTTGAATAAAGTACTCCGAAATTGGAAAAATAATATTTTTTAATAAAAGGGCATTTACGGCTTCGTGTGGGACTCCCATCGAGCATCATGCACGAGGCCGGACTACCCACTAAACCCCGCGGTGTTCCTCCTACTCTACCGAGCCACAGGATAGGCCAGAGGTTAATTCACTGCGACCCGGCAAGAGTTCGTCCTCGACGGGACTTTACTGGTGGAGAGCCATAGTGGCTCCCCAGCGGCGCCTCCGTCTCATCGCCCATACAACGGGGCAAGGAAACGCAGCCTCTCCTCGTGGGGGGCCATATCGGCCCCCCATACGCTACCTCGCGCCGCCCTCCCCCTCCTCTTCACCCATAAAAGGGGGCAAGAGGAGGACCCCACGAAGCTGCGTCGCTCGTCGCTCGCTCTCCAGCTCTTCTCTGAAAGCAGAGAAGTAGAGAGCGAGCGCGCGGACCCTCTCTTTGTGCAAGAAGGCACCCTCGGAACACTCGAGGGTGCCTTCCGGCTCGCCGCGATCGTGGACGGCGGCAGGTCCCCCAACTCTCCGCCCGTGGCCACTCTGATCCGTCTAGTGTGAGGCGCCGGACCTCCTCCAGTTGGTCGCCTGGGTCCCGTTTCACAGTGTGAAACAGAGTCCACGCACTCCTACTGCCAGATTATTCGGCGTTAGCCAGCAAGATCCCACAAGGAGCCGTTACTGACTAACGCTTAGGGTGCACCGACCCCGCTACTTGCCCTTCCATCTCGTTCAGAGAATCAGAGGGAACGGAAGCGTAAGGGTACACCTGACGCAGCACCCCATTTATATCAGTATCAACTAGTTTGGCCTAGCCTAAAATGTTGTATCCTATCGGGCTTAGGACAAATTAGTTTGGACTAGGCTATACTAGTTAATCCTATCGTTGTGTAAGTAAATACTTCTGGCCGCGGCTGCTCTAATCTGCACTTAGCCGAACAACACAAAAGTTAATTTCCTTTGCCTAAATAAGGCAAATAGGTATTCCATGATTGTTAAAAAAAACAAATAATGAAAATATCATTCATTTCAAACTTGCATCTAGCCAGTACAGTAGGATCGAATTCAGCAAAAGAAACTATGATTTCAAGTGACCGATATAGCCCATTTTAGCAGAGAATGTGCGAATGGTTGCAGGTGGTCGGGCCTTGAGCTCGTCTTAACATCAAGTTGTGATCTGAGTTTCACTTCAAACCGTACACCTTAGGGCCCTCGCCCACGACGGCTTTTCATAAGTCGCGCGTTTCATAAGCGCTCGACGGCATCGCTACAAACGCGCGTAAGTCGCATTTGCAACGCGCTGCAGAAGCAATCCAACGCGCTACTTACGCGCTACAGCATCGCGGCTGTATCGACGCGAACACGCGCGGGGAAATAATGGAGGAAGGGCTCCTAGGTTAGTGCATCGCGTTTGCATCGCAAAAGAAGCGCGACAGTATCGCGTTTACATTGCGACTGAATCACGGTTACGTGGGCGAGAGCACACAGCTAGCCACCACCGCATCGCGACTGTATCGCGGTGAACGCGCGACAGCATCACTACAGCATCGCTGCAAAAAGTCGCCGTGGGCGAGGGCCCTTAATGCTCACACGGAATGCCTCAATACTGCCAGATTGGCTACCATGCCGAGCAAGTCAAGCGAAGTGCGGAAATTTATTTTAGAACTCTGGGTAGTTTTAGAGCCAAAGCCTTTGAACCTGCCTTAACAGTAGCCATCGAATAAGCTAGTTTGTATTTTTTAAAGGCACTTTCCGATTTTTTTTTAATACAAACTTCAATCTATGAGAATCAATGGTGGCCACCCAAAGCGATGAGTGAAAACTCCAGGTTAGAGGGTCATTTAGAGGGGTTTAGACAGACAGACAGACGGCACTAATTGTCCGGAAATTTGTCCCTCCAGACACGACCTCCTTTTCACCTCGAGACAAGATTTATTTTAGATTAAAAGTAATGGTCTAAATTTATGGCACTTTAATTACTAATCATATAACCGCGGCTTTCAAACCACCCAGATTTCAGCTTATGTACCTCTCGCTATAAGCGGTGCATCTCAGTCCTTATTCAAGTAATTTCCCACAGTTTTTGTATTCCTAGTATTCCACCACGAATTGTTAAAACCTCGCCAGCGTGTAACGAGAGCCTCCCATAATGAACAAGGCGACCCGAGAGAGAGGCAGTTTTGCATAATATTTTGCAAACTAATGCACCTGCCCTACTGGACGACAACAAACATTAGCTCGCCAAGCAAAGTACAGCGTTGAGCAGCAAGAACAGAAGGTTCGCTTCATTATAAACGCGAAAAACTTGCAACGCTAGAAATAAGATTGTGTTATGGTCCGATGGGGCTGACATGATCACATCGAGATCAAAGCCTCTAAATAAAATAAAGATTTAAAAAAAAAGATTGCTTAGTTCAAACCACTTGTCGATAAAATACCTACGTATTCATAAATCTGGACGTCAGAAGTAGATGTTCGTATGTTCTTCTGAAAATACTTTTTTATCCCTTTAATCTCAGCTCGTCCAGCTCTTTGTATCCATCTGAGAAAAATATTTATATTTTATTCTATTGCTGGGATAATTCAGGTGCCTAATGTTGTATGTACTCTTATAGTAACTTGTAGGCTCGCTCTCCTGTTAAGTATGAAAATGACAAATCTGAGCTCTTTCAATCCAAGAAAAATATGTCTGTCTTATTCTATTGCTGGGATAATTCAGGTGTGGATTATGTTGTTTGTAGGCTTATAGTAACTAGTAGGCTCGCTCTTATGTAAAGTATAAAAATGACAAATCTGACCAAATACTTCCGAAGTCGAGACATACATATGCGTGCATACTATCTACGCAACTTTACTCTAGTACATAGTACAGTGCTTTTAGCTGCATATTATTATGTAGTATGACAGCAAGAGTCACTTAAATTTCAGACTGAGTTAATTTGGAACGTGGACTTGCTGACTGGAAATACCTATCTCTATACACAATGTATACACAGCTCATAACCTTTATTAGTACGTTCGACCACGACTACGTTCATCAAAGGTTAGTAATGTAGGTTAAAGTAAAGTGAGATTCTATTTTATTATAATTATGAAATATGTTACAATGTGCGAGTGCGACGGAATGCCAAACGTCGGGCAGCCTTAAGAGTGAGACGGCACGACGCTCTATCGTGTGTCGCACTGGATACAGTCGTCATGCAAATACATATTATAGACAAACGGCCGCCCATATCACCGAAGAACTCATAACTGATGGGGTAGACGAGTTCTTGAGTGGAGACCGCGGATCAGAAAACGTAGTGTAGGACGTAATCAGACTCGGTGGGGCGGCTTCGCAGGGCGGCTGGCAAGAGCTGGATGAGAGTAACCGAGGACCGTGCTCAGTGGCGTGCAATAGGAGAGGTCTATGTCCAGCAGGACAAGCGTAGGCCGATGATGATGATAATGGGTGATGATAAAATAGGTTACGACGAAGATATTGATTGAGGTCTGCCTTCTGCACGTTATCCGGTGATGTGGTTGTCAGCTTTTAAAAGCTTAATAATATGGCGCTCAGTTCAAAGTTGCAGTAAACGCTCATGAGTTTTGATGAATAACGAGGGAGGAATTTGGTGCATATTCAGTTGTCTGCGTAGGTATGTGGGTTTACCATCTTTCTCAGTAAAATAACTGTTTATTCTTATTCCGGAAACACTATTTACTGTGGAAACTTGAGAACTTTTCTTCTGAGAGCGAATACCCGCTTTAGAACTTCAGCGAGATTAAAAAGTATTGTTGGAACAAGAATATGAAATACGGCTTTAATTCAATTCATCTCACGACCTGGTTTTGCCTACGTTTGCGCTTGTTTCGACTAGTTTTTGGAGCAGACAATGAAATCTGAAACTGACCCGAAAGTGTGTTTAAAGGAATAGTGTTTTTATAATAAGACTGTATCTAAAGTTGACAATGTGACTTGCTCGTGTTCAATTAAAAAATCATCATTTTGTACAAATCTTGCAAACATTAATAGGTATTAATAGGTAAATATTAATGCACCCTTTATGAGGCAGTGTATATGAATCCTAATAATAGATATATTGGCGCTAGCTCCGATGCCATTTCAAAAATATGTTAAGCACATTCTCTCTATAAAAACCTACTGTTGTAGTTAAGTGTTGGTATTAATCAAAGTCGAATGAGCTCGGATAAGTGGGCGAGACTCGCCACCGAGTTGGTTCCACAAGACGGACATCGACGGCCTAGAAGACGGTGGAGAGACGATCACGACAAACACCTGCCGGAGTGGTCGGAAGTGGCCCAGGACCGAAAACTTTAGACTGAACTGGGTGACGCCTTTGCCCAGCAGTGAGACACAATAATGGAGGCCACGTAAAAAAAAAAATTTATCACCACATTTTATGGGTGTTTAGAGGACTGTTGGGTATAGTGTTAAACACACTTATGAGTCATATTGAAGCTGAAAACTGTGTTAATTAAGTTAATACTTTTTTTAATGACAATGTTGAGTTTTTTTGTTATGTTTTTCTTCACTTACTACCAATTAAACACTTAACTAACGAATGTCGATGAAGCGAAAGTGATTTATCCGGATCGTGGCAGTCCCTGGTCCCTGCCTACCCCTCTGGGATACAGGCGTTAGCTTATGTACCTAAACATACTTAATAGTACATAAACATACCTAAAATAAAGTTAAAGTCATATCATACCAAACACACACACATAATATATATGTACAGGGCGTTGATTTGTACAGTTAAACCCGATTACGGGTATCCACCCGTAATCGGGTAGCAAACTATCCAGTTTACGTATCGCTTGTAACTAAAAACATATTTGAATTTATCGAAGCATAAATTTGGCTCACAAAAGGTCGTATTCACTTAGTCTTGAAATCATTATAACGTGTGTTCACACGTTGCGCGGTCGGTCCGCCAAGCGCGCGCGCGCCACTATCTACTGCACTGCGGTGGCGGCGACACAGAATAGGATCGCTTTATCGTAAAAACTGAAACGGTAGGCATAGTAAACACTTGTTTGATTCGCCTTTCCCTTCATAATTTTGCGGGCTTAGGACCAACAAAGTTATTGAGGCCGGTCCCTACTGTAGCAATTGTAAGTACTTACAGCACGTTAAAGTCCAAGATGGCTTCCTACACTGGGAGTCCAGTTTGTCCTCTTCCCTGTGCATGAATTGATGTATTGAAACTCCCCCACTCTCGCAAGTTAAAAACAATAGTTCTTGCGTTGTAACAACTTACGGCCGGCCGATTAGGATATCGGATAACCCGCCATCAGCACGGGTTCGACACAAGCAAGTTACGTACATAAGTCATAAGTGACACGCGCGCGCTCTCTATGCCGGTAGCTCGCAGACTGACTAGTGCCGAGCGCCGACGCCACGCCAGCCAGGTGGGGAGCGCGAGCGCACAGCCCCGCTACGGCCCGCAACACCCGAATCGCGTGCAAGCGATAGAGGCCATATAAACTTTATGATTTTTAGGTGATTTTCACTAAAAAAAAAATATTATTTTTTATATTTTTTTTTTTTGCTTCAGTATCATGTATATAACCACCCCTGAGTCGGAGTAAACTGTATATACAAACTGTATAAACACCCTGTATATACATATATATAAGCACATATTTTTTAAACATTATAAATAATGATTAACTTTATTTTATGACCCAGAAGCTGTCTGTTTTATTTTTGTGTTCATATATTAAGTATGCTACAGACTTTTCATTTTTTAATTTTAACCGGTTCCCCAAGATACAGGCCCTGCCTAGTTTGGGGACCCCTGGATTTTTTTTGTAATTTACCTTAGCTATGCACCATACATTAAAATAAGTTATCACTGTAAATGTATCACTATGTTCGTGCAATAAATAAATATTTTACTTTACTTTACTTTACTTTAGGAATTAATATTCTGAAATTAACCATTATAATTTAATCTGAAATTAAACATTTTCGGTCTTGTGAATAAACAGACGATTCCTGTAAAACACAGAGGCCTTTAAGAGGCAGGTATAGGCCATACTTCACTAAGTCCCGATTGATGGAGGCTTGTAAGACTAGTCTGTCTTACTGTTAGAGGTTTTCAAGCCGACTTAAGGCCTCTGACTTGGCTTAACGACTGCCATCTATCGACGGCAGCCGGCACCAACTGCTTAGCGTGCCTTGCGAAGCGCGGAACCGCTCGGAAAAATGCCACTAGCGTTAGTCATAGACGGTCACCCATCCATGCACTGAACGCGTCCTATATTGCTTAACTTTCGTGATCGTTTAAGGTCATTCAGGTGACCGGGCTGCAAGCGATTCATGTTTTTATTAATAAGACAGTATATTATCATATTCCTATATATAAAAATCTCGTATCACAGTGCTTGTTATCGATTTCCTCCGAAACGGATTCAGAGATTTTCAATTTAACTTCGATTAGCACAGTCGACAGCACATCATCCTATACACCCATGCACTTTACTCGGTTGCATTACGGGCGACTTTGCAACTAAAATGTGAAGGTTGACGTGTTGTCGACTGTTCAAAAACCTCGCAAATTTCGTCAATTATGTTTTAGGAATTTATAACAACAATTGGTTTCTGACAAAAGCACAGACAACATAAGAATGAAATAAATGCTTAGTATGACATGGAAAATAAATGAAAAAAATTAAACGTCCACGAAGATTAAATAGAGTTTTACTTAAAGAGACTCTGACCGCCGGTTCCTCAAACGTTAACAATCTGTTAATCTACTATTAACAGCTGTTAGTTGTTTTTTTCGTATGCACTACCATCAGTAAAAAAAATATTGGTCCTCCAACCGATCAAACGAGCCGGTCGGACCACGTGGCCTAAGGGTTTTGACAGATGACTTCTGTTAACAATAAATTATCATTCTGTTAGCGTTCGATAAACCGGTGGTAAGAAAAGCATTTCTTCCCTTTTTTATGAACTAGACCGTGATCTTTTGCAGATTTTATGCAACAGAAAATGCAAACGCACAGAAAATAATACAGCAGGTACCACCGGCCCACTGAATATTTCCGCTCGTATTTCACAATCCCGTTGACAGAGAATCTGCTCCCCCGCATTATTGTTTCAACAGTATTGTTTTACTAAGCTGAAAAATACAAACGTGCCCAGTACGCAATGCATACGAGACGAGCTCTATTCCGCGGCCAACTTATCTAGATCTCTACTTCCTTCGTGCACTCCCGGCACTGTAGCGGAATGAAAAGGAAGATATCGTATTTAATAATTAATCTTATGTTAATTAAGGGCTTCTTCACACGTACCACAACCACACTACGACCACAATCACACCTCAACCACACCACGTGGCCGGGTGTATATTTTGTATGGAAAATGAATAGGACTATTCACACGTACCACATTTTGCACTCGTTATCGACCGTGTGTGTGATAGCGACCACAACGCGACCACATCGCAACCACCAGCCACACGGCTTACTAGTGGCCGACCTCATCGTAAACACAACGTTGCGTTGTGGTACGTGTGAAGAAGCCTATTTTCTATTTATTAGTGACTATTTTCTAGTGAAAACAGTAGGAGTTACTTAAAAATAAATCCGGTCTGGTCAAGTGGGAATCGAACTCACTCACCAACCAACAAACAATGTATTCAGTACCCACATATTTTCTTTTTTTATTACTTTGGAGACAAGTAATAATTAATAAATAACTTACACACTTCACAATCACTTGACCAGGGTTCTGTTCGTGCATTATAGTACAATGACAGATGCATAGCCAGATCACGTGACGTGTTTTTGTGTCGCACGTAGACGTGAAGCGGCAATGAAGCGTCATTGTACTACATTGCATTAACAGAATCTAGGTCCTGGGCGTAGATTGCACTAATGCATTGTAAAACAATGTCAGTTGCACGACTGCGTCGATTTCTTTTCATTGCCGCTTCAAATCAACGCGCGCACGCTTATCCGTATTTCTACGCGTCAATGGAATTTAAAAACATGTACGTGACCCGACCGTGTAACTGCAGTATTGAACTGTAATGCACAGACAGAATCGAAAGCCTGGTCCTAAACAATGATGCCCTGTGCTATGGTTACCAGCATGGAAAAACAGCCTGTCTGATATCATCTGTACAAAGTTACGGCAACCCCCAGTGGGGATCAAACCCACGACCTCTGTCTTCGCTAAACTGCAAGACCAACGAGGCTGGCATCTCAATCTCTCACAGCATCATAATTAAGTTATTAGTATTATACATAATACATATTAGTATTATGTATTATACATATTATGTAGTATGTTTTGTCATCTTAATTTTAAGTAGCTAATGTATGTGTGACCGACTAGGATAACGTCCAAGTGTGGAAGAGCGGAGCTTCCTGATACAAGTATTTACATACTTAAAAGGAAGATCTTGCCCGATTGTGCTAATGTAAAACTCTGTTGAGTAAGGGCTGATTTTTCAATAGTCAGATAACTCAGATAACTTTTATCTGAGGAATAAAAATTATGGTTTGACAGCTTATGTATGAAAGTTATGTCAAACCGCCATATGACCGAGCTTTGCTCGGTATTTTTTGGTAAATATAATAGGGCTCCTAATAATAGTTTTTCACATAAAAGGAGGAACTTGAAAAAAAAAGAAACTTCATGTTCAAGTCTCGAATCAGGGTCTTCTGTTTACGGTATCGTCCAATCTCCCACCTGGGCTACTACAACCTTACAGATTAATGCGTTACGTTCTTATAGGGTAGCAGTTATTTCTTTGCCCAAAAATACGATTAAAACGACGTTTTCTTAAAATGAAACCTTGCTGGATCAATTAATCGTAATTAAACCCTCTGTTTACAAAATTTCATGAAAATCGTTGGAGCCGTTTATATATATATATAATATATAATCAGAATCTCGGATGTACAAGATTTGCTCGTCTAAAGAGATTAGATTTGACTATTGAAAAATCTTCATAATTATCATAATTATTTTTTTCATAATAAATGACAGACCGTCGTTGAGGCATAGTAATAGGGTATCCTTTGAAGCCAAAACAAAAAATTGTAGATTTAGATTTTAACCCCTGATTTTAAACAACTAGGGCTACGACTTTACCTGAGGCTAATTAGCAGCAAAAAAGAGGTACTTGAGTAGTTGACTTTGTAGACTTGAGCGCCTGACATTACGGAAACATCAAAGGTAAACACAAAATAAAAACTCGGCGCAGACTTCTAGAAGTTGAAAATTTGTTATATATGTATACTGTTGTTCATGCGTCGAGGAATCGTATAACTAAAACAGTTATTATAAATACCTAGATAAATTTACACAAAATAAGTACATGAACCCATTATGTCCCCACCGAGGGGCACGGGTCTCTTCGCTGAGGAAGGTATAGGCCATACTCCACCACGGAGGCTCAGTACGGATTGGTGGAGGCTTGTAAGAGCTGGTCTTACTGTCAGGAGGTTTCAAGGCGCCCTAAGGCCTCTGACTTGGCTTAACGACTGACTAACTGTACTTAAATACCTACAGTCTATTTTTTGAAGCGAACGACTAAGTGTCAACATGTCAAAAATTTGGTTTTTCAATATGCCACATTTATAACACTGCATAATATTTAGCATAGTTATACAAAACGATATGCCTAATAAATCCATTAAGCAATTAACACAATAACACTGTTATTACCTTATTTATCCCCCACTGGCAGTTTATTTAACGAATATTTTATTTTATCATGAAAATACCATTTGCTTAAGAGATCTATGCCCCAAAAAATACCTAAAATTTCAGTGGTCCTCAAATAAAAGCGATCCTACTGCTGCCAAATATGTTCGCAACTAGGAAAGATGACGGACTTTTGTTTAAAGGCCGATTATGATCGACTATTTTATGCTAATGGGCTACGCGAAGTGTGGGAAGAAGTATGGAGAGCTGACTACGAACCTCTTTTTTAATTAAAGACAAAAAAAGTAAGATTGACGTTGTTGTTGATGGGAGTGCGACTAAAGAAAATAAAATAGGTAACTTATCTTTAGTCCGTTCATCATTGTAAATAAGGTATTGGTAAAGTTTTTTGGTCCATCGTCCAGTTGTTTTATACTTTTGTTTTGTTATTACGAAACGGAAAATATGGGCGAGCAACCCGGACCCAACGCTGATTCTGCCAAACCGATGTATACGATGCCACAGAATACATAATAGTACAACGATGCAAGCAAAGCTGCGTGCATGAGCTATTTTGAGTGAGATGTAAGTTTGAGAGATGCTGTGTCTTTGTTTACCTTTAGTCGTTCGCTTCAGTAAGTACATACAATCATGATCATCAACCCATTTGTCTCCACCAAGGGGCCCGGGTCTCTTCCCTGAGGAAGGTATAAGCCATACACGGGGAAATCACACTAACGAAAGGCGAAAGTTTGTGAGTGTCTATGTTTGTTACTTCTTCACGTCTAAACGGCTGGAGCGATTTTAATAAACTTTAGTATGGAGTTAGCTGACACCCTGGATTAACACATAGGCTTCGTTTTACTGCGGGAAAATACATTATTCCCATAAGAAAATCGATGATAATTCCGATGCTGAAATTCAAATTATTTTCCTTCTGAAAATGTGAATAGTTATTATTTTGACTGTTAATACACAATTTATTTTCCCTAATAAATCGCGGGTAATTCCGCGGGGTACAGCAGAGCTATTAACTACATATTACAACAAAACTTTTGTGAATAGTATGTATAACTATCGAGAGAACTCTTTGAAAAAATCGCAGTACTAAAATTCGTCAGAAGAGACAAGAAAATATTCTTACTTGTCTCTTTCGAAGAATTTAAGAATCAACAGTAATTTGAACCTATCTTAGATGTTTTGGGATCGTCCGTCGGGATTTTGTAAATTCTCATTTTCATTGACTTCTTCCTATATTTGTCATAAAGCGGGAAGGGTCAGAGGATACTGGTGGCAAACAGATATTTGCTCATTCGTGCATAACAGCCGCCTACGCGGTGTCCAATATGGTGGCGGCCGTCTGCCTTTTATTACCAGCCCTCTGTTTATTACTAAAAGAAATTCGTGCTCTCTTTATTACTCGCCGTATCTAGGAAAGAGTGGTTTCTCAAATTAAATACAAAATAACAAAGCAAAAAGGAAACCTTTTGACTGGTTCCCACGACACGGGGCCAAAAGCAATGTGTGTGCCTGTATGTAAAATGTTTGTTTATTTGCCAAACTTTTGCAAATTAAATGAGACGGATGTTACTAAGGCTTCTTGAATTACAGTCGTACTACAAAAAACTAAAACATCTGCTGAGCACGTGTCTAAAAAAAGTGCTACCATAAAACAGTGTTTAACGGTTGCCTAGAGAAAGATACGGCTTAGACATTATTTAATGTTAGACAGACGAAGGGGCCTGGTTGCTAAACACACCGTTAACAATGATTAAATATTTAGACATTGTTTAAATAGTTTAACGCATGGTAAACCAGTGTTTATTTTATTTTTTGTGGTAAGACTGTAAGTTTCTTAGTTGGACTCTGACAGCCGTACTACAAAAAACTAAAACACGTTGAGCACGTGTCTGCTGAGCACGTGTCTAAAAAAAGTGCTACCATAAAACAGTGTTTAACGGTTGCCTAGCCACTGAAACGTCCATTGGGACTATAGTCCCAGAAATGACAATACCGTCTAACGTCCCTGGGACTATAGTCCCAAAACCAGATGTGACCAGATGCTGCATTTATTTTTCGTTTTTTCTTTGAACGCAGCCAAAGATCTTCTGCTACTCGATACTAGATGCCGCTAGTATAGTTACACTATCCACAGACAATTTTTGTTCAGCCTTGATCACAAGAAATATTTGAAGAAAAAAATTCTCAAAGTTCATTCGGTCAGAGGTTACCAGTTCAGTGTTTACATGGATTTTTTAGGTTAATGAATGTGGTAAATAATACATAAATACGACTTATTTTTACGATCATTGTATATAAAATTAATCGTGAAGATATTGGCTCTATGGATGTGTTTCGTTACGGTTGTATTAAGACGTATAACTTGAGTAATCCTACTTGAAACGATACAGCATCGCCTCACGGTTTTTGTTTGACGATTCAGTGTTGAATCATTATTATTCCTTTTTAATTATCCATTATTTTTTGTGAAATATACGAGATTATGTCATTGTTATCATATTCATATACATTTACATTTGAAAAAAGTCTGATTTATTGAAGATCACCCCTACAAAGCAACTTGTTCTCCGATACGTAATGAGGAGTACCTTTTTTTTTTTTTTTTGTTAACGGGGTGAAATGCTTTGTGCACCATAACCGCCACCCTTGGGGGAGGGCGACGGCCGTGTGTCGGACTCTCCTCTCCTAATAATAGGAGAGGCATACCTCCTAAAACACCCCGGGGGCCGTCCTGTCGCTCGTGCAATGGGGCGCCGCCGGATCTCGCAAGTGGTGAACCACAACGCGAATGCGACAGCGGCGCCCCGGCGACGTCGACCCGACTCGCAAGGAGTCGGGCCCACCCTCACTGGAGAAGGGGCATGGGCCCCCCACCCCCTTCTCCCGTCACGATTTCGGACGGCAGGTCCCCCAACCTGCCGTCTGTGACCCTCCCTCAACCGGCGGCGCAAGCACCGCGCGGCGTCCCCCGGCCACCGGCTCTCCCGGCGGAGAGGCGCGAGCTCCACAAGCCTCCAACTACCGAGGACCCGTTGTGGCCCTCTGCCCGGATCCTCGGCCCATCTAAGTTGCCCTCCCACAAAAACACCCCTCGGCCAGAGACCATATGGGGTGACCAGTCCCTGGCCCCTGGCTTACCTCCCGCAATGTCCCTCCCAGGCCCGGCTTGTGGATCTCGCGCCCCTCCTCGACCCTCCAGCCCTCTTCCATGCCCTCTGCTGGACAGAGGGACATAGAGAGGGCCCCCACCGTGTGTTTTTTATAGAGGTTGTCTCCTCGCGGCCCGAAGGCCCCCGGCCCCGCTCAATGTGGGGTTACGGGTGCGGGGCCCATGGTGGACCCCGCGGGACATCCAGCAGCGCAAGCCACTGGACGTCCCCCTCCCTCTGGTTTTGGTCCGCGCCGGCCGAAGCCGGTACCCTCCATATCTGGAGGGCGTTCCCCTATCCGCCACCCGGGGGACGCGTCCGATGGAAGACCAGAAACTCCACACGGAAATGAGGAGTACCTACGTAGATACTTTCGATTTATTTTGATAGAAAGCAATTATTTATGCTATGATACTAGTATCATTTTAATCGTTAGATTATCTTGGTTTCTAATAAGATAAGCAAAAACTGTAAATCTGATGGTCAAGTGCAAAATAAAGTAGACTCAAACTTTTTTTATGGAAATAAGCAAATTGTACATTTTTTTCTAGTTTTCAAATTAGACTGAGTATATTTTTTGGAATTTTATAAAATTGTGCACTTTTTTAACTTTCTGTAGATATTTTTTTTTGTTTTAGTGTAGCTATAGTAGTCTTTCAGATACAATGTTTTTTGTCATCAAGGTCGCGGGTGAAAGTGCGAAAAAAAGCGCGAAAAAAGTGACCTTTGACTCGCGGACGGAAGAGGCTACTGTCGCTCGCGCACCCTAGGTCAAGCCCCGGGTGAAAAGACAAGTCTTAAAGGTTATCAGAAAAATATCAACACCGCTATACAGGGAGTCCGAGTTTTGGGACACCCTGTTTAGGCTGCTTACATTCAATGACTTCCAACTATAGAATTGTATTTGCCTGACCCGACTTTCTGTAACACGTAACACTACGTCCGGGCCTGTCTCTAGGCGTCAAGTCATAAAGTTTACGTTATTACAAGGCTGTTACCGCAGATTATGAGGGCCTGAGGCGTTTTAATCTGGTTTTTACTGCAGAGTTAGGACGTCGTCGTTGGTATTCTCTTATTCATGCCGTCTAACTGTTTAGCAGCTTCGGATAACGTCAGGGACCTATTCATTGCCAGGTCAGGTTGCTTATTGTACGAGCCTAGACTTTAGAATCAGTCAATGCACTGCAATGACCACTGCATGAACGTGGCGATTTAAGCCTAGGTTACACAGTGCGAGCTAGCGTGCGAGCTGACCTAGTCAGTTACTGAGGTGCAGCTACACGCACCGTGTGACCACATCATACGAGTTAATGTCAGGTGCGAATGGGTCAGTTGCTGGCGTCCGAGTTACTACAACATTGTTTGTTTTCACTCGCCACTCGCCTTCCCTACCACGGCACAGGTATTGGCTCGCACGCCGCTCGGTCATCAACTAGCACTTGGTGTGACCGAGCGATGCGAGCCGAGCTACTGGGCGAGCTACGAGCGGTTCCATGCTTCGCAAGGCACGTTGGGCAGTTGATGCCGGCCGCCGTCGATAGATGGCCGTCGTTAAGTCAAGTCAGAGGCCTTAGGGCGGCTTGAAAACTTCTGACAGTAAGACCAGCCACTAGTCTTGCAAGCCTCCATCAATCCGGACTAGGCCCCCGTGGTGGAGTATGGCCTATACCTTCCTCAAGGAAGAGACCCGTGCCCCTCGGTGAAGACATAATGTCTTGAGATAATCTATTTTATTTACACATATATTGCAAAAATAGTTTAACTAATTTCACAAGAAGCAGCATCAGCATTATCTTTTATTTCATTATCTGAAAATAATTTATTTTGCCAACCTAATGGTGATGGCAGCCTGTGGCTTTTTCAAACATGGCAACCGCGTTATTTAGCCGTAAACGAATTTACATTAGAGTGCCGAACCCGGTTATCTCCATTTATCCACTGCCGTTCAATAATGTCAATGTGATTACGGTACAGTCGGCTAACTTAATTTTTATAGTTTAGTTGCAAAAACGCCAGTTATGGTACTTAATCACAACATAATATGACCTGTTGTAGGGTTTTGTTTTAAATTAGTTTGATTGAATGGTCAATATCTTTTTAAAGAAATTATTTAAAAGAAAAATAACACCATTGATTTCTGAACATAACTGTATTTTTGGAAGGTTATTTTTGAACGAAAATGAATAACGTCATTCGGGGATTTTGGGAAGAAAAAAAAGATGGAGGAAGGTGAGGAGAAGTTTTTGTAAAGTTGGAAGAGGAATAAAATATTTTCCTTTTGAAGTACTACGTGTTTTTTTATACTGTCCATATGTATTATGTATAATATCCGAAAAGGCAGCTTCGTGACATAGACATATTAAAGACTCTACCTTGGAGGTGGTTCTCAATGTTGGTGAAAGAATTTTCGAAATCGGTGGTGTACCTACTTAAAAACTTTTCCTCTTTGTAATACGAGTGATAGTGAAGTGTTAATGATAGTTATATTGTATTTTAATGTGAAGTGAAGACAATAAAAAAAAAACCGGCAAAGTACGAGTCGCTCTAGCGCACGAAAGGTTCCGTACCACTATCTAACTATAAGGAGAGCATTTGAATATTTCAAACGTCTACCTGTTGCCTTTATTAATATCAAGCAAAAATCTACAAATAAAATCGCCTCTGTATCTGAGCCACCTTCAATATTAATTTTAAATTAATTATATATTTGTTTAAAGCGTGCAACTTAATATTATGTGAATATTTCAAGCATCTATCTACCTGTTACCGTTGCATGGAGAATATGCGAGTAGATTTGCCGTTTACTGTACATGCTCAGTTTGAAGTTAATGTACATTATCGTTTCAGTTAATTAAAAATGAATTTGATGTGGTTTTGATTGGAAATGTACTACATTAATTAAGTGTAAGCTGACTGTTAAGAAAAGGTGAATAAGAGATAATGCATTATTTTTGGCCTCAAATATTCATACAACTAAAAAATAAAAAAAACTCACGCACGTTATCCCCGAGGGGGTAGGCAGAGGCACCAATCACTAGAACTGGGCCCACGTTTTGCCGATTTTATTAGGGAATTTATCAGCTAATGGTGTTGCTGTACAAACAAACAAATGTACGTAGCTAAAAGTCATTGGTACATGCGTGGTTCGAACCCAGACCCTTATGATCGAGAAGCAAGGGTCAACCCCACTACGCCACCACCGCTTCAACTAGTTGTACCATAATATTTAACAACAATGATAACAGAAACAAATTAGGGTACTCAAATTCACCTGTTGTCTTATTAGGGGTTTTCATTCTGATGAATAATAAATGATGAAAATATCTGCAATAATATTACTGTATTATTTATAAGAAACACCAATCTCGAATCTAAGCCAAGGGAAATTTCGGAAGGTAAAATGTTAACTTATACCTTAAAATTTAATGTTTAAACGTCGATATGAAACCTCAGGTCTGAAAGCCCCCAGAGGAAACCTCTCATATCTCCTGAACTCTTTGATTTTAATTAAAACTGCCTTTCGAAGCTCAATTCAGTTTTCATTTCCCACTGGATTATAAGAGAACTTAACGCTCTTTCTTACTCAACTTTTTATATACAACGATTCCCGAACAAAAGTTAGACTGGAGTCGACCGGGATTCATTATTGCAATTGCTTTTGGTTCACCCGCTACCTCCTCTCTGCTTAAGAATTTCTATGCGTTAAAGCTGAAACACACTAGACTACTCGTAACTGAGATGATCTGAATGGTTATAAAAAAATAACAGTTGGGTACATAGAGAAAAAGACTTGCATAAAATTTTTACAAAGATGCTCCATACAATTGGTAGGATTAAACAAAATTGTTATTCTTGAATGTCAGGGAAATGTTGGGCAACATTAACTAACACAGAAAGATGATAAAGTGGCAAAATTTTTAATTATTTCTTTAAAAAAAAGTATGGCTTAAGTCTATTTTAATACCAGCTTTGAATGTCTTAAGTTGTGTAACTCCCTTAAAAAAAGTATTGTAAAAAAAGTAGTTCAGATGTGTGCCAAATTTCATAGATTGTGCTTACATAGTAGGATGGTATAAAGACTACTCCCCTGAATTATTACTGACGTATTCAAGGAAAAGACCACATCTGATTCTGCTACAAATATTTAAATATCCATTCATTGAAGAGGCCTCAAAGGCTTTGTTAAATATTTAAGCCCGCAACCTTTAAAGAGATTCAGTCAGTGGCTTTTCCCGGATTTTTTGCCCTGTCTAAGGGTAGGCGCGCATTGCGATATCGTTGCAAAAAAATATCACAAATCTGCGAACAAAAGAAATACACTACAAGCCGTGGACTGCGAAAATTAATCGAAATCTGCGAAATTGTACCCTCTGAAGTGGTACCGAGCCTCGCGGCTCTTTTATTCTGTAAATCCATGTATCGATGGCCTCCGCTATTTCGCAGGAAATTATAGTGCGCCTAGGAATTTATGTTTTTTGTATATGTTGTTTGCGAATTCATTTCGCACATTAAAAATCGCAACGAATGAATTTCATAGTGCGGGCAAACCCTTACTCCCAATCTTTTTTAATCCAAAAAGGACATTTTCATAATTATTGAAAAAGAGAGTGAGAGAGCCCGTCCCGTCTTCAGTTCAGTTCTCAACCCCTCTCTTTTACGTCCGTAGAAACAAGAATTAGAAACGTGGACTGTATTATAGGTATAGGGCCAGTCGAGCGCCCGTTCAGTTCGATGTCACGTCGATCCGCCGTAGTAGTCTCGTCGCTCGTCGCTCACGCTGCCTCTCCTCCGGTGAATTCTTATCGCCGCTCGTTCTGCGGCTAGCTGCACAGCCTGGGTTCAGCTTCGGTTCGGGGGGTAGACTGCCGCAAAGAAAACACCTTGTTCTCGAGAGTATCTTCAGCTTCCAGCTCGCTCGTCCGTTCGCGGGAATCCTCCAGGATTGAATGAGTCTGAATGAGTGCCGATCGTCGGAGATCGGCCGCCTTTTATATCAAATTGCCCTAGTTCCGGGGCGGGGGCTGCGCGAGGGAGTGCGTGAGCGAGCGAGATAGATAGCCTACTTATCTTTATTTACTTTCCTAGCGAATTTACATGGGATTACGCATTAATTTATATTAAAATTATGTTTTCTCATTGGAATAAGTAACATTCTAATAAGTTTCTAGCATTCTAATA
Organism: Yponomeuta plumbellus; assembly: GCA_947310845.1. Lineage (NCBI taxonomy): Eukaryota > Metazoa > Arthropoda > Insecta > Lepidoptera > Yponomeutidae > Yponomeuta > Yponomeuta plumbellus. The sequence goes on from OX371210.1 coordinate 6,260,823, forward strand.
AGTTTCTTATAGGATTTTGTACAGATTTACTGAGGAAAATAGACTGAACTTTTCTATCGAAATAACTCTGAACGATATTAATAAATCTTATTAGGGACAATAAAAATGGTTAGATATTAGTAAAAACTACCTGCTGTGCAAATTTCATCAAGATCGGTTGAGCCAATCGAAAGTTATCGCTTTCGGAAACATAAGATTTTGTTAGCTAATTTTGGCTCAATGTCACCATTCTATAGAGTGCTATGTGTTGTATTTCGACAGATTTTAGGCTGATCTATGTTGTTTTACCAGTTTTATCCTAATCCGTGACGTGCTTCTAATGTGGTTTACGAGATAAAATTCTACATAGAAAATCTGTTCTGCAGATTTAATACGCTAGTAATTGTGGTGTAAGAGGTATGCTATTACAATCGCTTACAAAGTAAATAACATAATATGCATCGTACTGGCTATGAAAACAAATGAAAGGTAAGTGAAATCATCCTAAAACTAAACAATGTAAAATTATTATTAAAAAACTGACTCTTAAGCCTAAGGAAATAAGACACAAGGTGATAAAATTATTTAATAGAAATGTGACTTAAATCTAAACAAACGTATTCTTACAACTAATGTACCTATCTACCAACTACCTATCTAATGTCTATCTAATCACTAAGGAACTTAAATCTAAAAAGTCGTCGATCGCCGACAGTCTCCCCCCTGTGTGCCAACACCATAAAGTCGAAGGCGATCTTGCAGCGTTGCTGAAGAGGAGGTTGCGATCGGGCCAGGTCAGGTCAGGATGATCAAGCGCGATGTTGGTCTTCGCAGGATGCCGGTTCTAGTCCGCACTTCCACCACTCGTATTTTCGAGTCTGAACCTGGGTTGACGTTTATTACTTCGCCTCGTTGCCACAGTCCTCTGGGCGTTGTGCCATCGGAAATAAGTACTATATCCCCGATCTTTGGCTCACGGTGGTGCTGTGACTTGGATGGTCGTCTTGGTAGTAAGAGTGGTAGGTATTCTTTGGTCCATCTTCGCCAGAATTGATCGGCTAAGTGTTGAGCCGCTTTCCATGTATGACCATCTGCGTCTCGGGCGTTAAAGTGGCCTGTTGGTGTAACACCACAAGAACGTCCGATGAGAAAGTGGTTTGGCGTTAACGCTTCTTTATTCAGGTCTGGCTGGACTGGTGTTAACGGTCGTGAGTTAACGATGTGTTCGACTTCCAGTATTAATGTGTGAAGAGTTTCTTCTCTGGGGGCTCGCTCTTTTAGAACTGCAGATAGTGATGTTTTTACAGTCCTTATCATGCGTTCCCACGCACCTCCCATGTGTGGTGCTCCTGGTGGTATGAACTTCCATACGATTCCTCGCGCTGTCGCGTAATCTTTAACGTCGTCTGCTGCGGCCATTAGTTCTTTGTTCGCCTTTACGAAGTTGGTTCCGTTGTCAGAGTAGATTACGCTCGGTGTTCCTCGTCGTGCCATGAAGCGTCGTAATGCCATAATAGCGGATGATGGCGTCAAGCTAGCGGCGAGTTCAATGTGTATGGCGCGGGTGGTAAGGCAAGTTATCAAGGCTCCCCATCTCTTCTCCGTACGTCGGCCGATTGTGACTGTCATTGGGCCGAAGTAGTCGATAGCAGAGCAGTTAAAAGGAGGAGATTCGCTGTTCATTCTCTCTGGTGGTAGCGCGCCTTCTTGTGGTTTTGTAGGTTTTAGTTTGCGCAGCTTACACCACTGACAGTTGTAGATCAGTTTTCTAACGGCGCTTCGTAGACCGAGTATGAAGTACTTCTGTCGCAGCTCATTGATGACGGTGTCGTGATTCCCATGCATGAATGCCTCGTGCGTGTGCTGAATCAACAATCTTGTGATTGCGTTTCTCGCATTGAGGATGGCGGGTCGCTTCTTAGTCTCGTCTAGATTTGTGTAGAGGTCTAGACGGCCAGTCACACGCAATAGACCATGTTCATCTAGTTCGACGCATAGCTTTCGTAGTGGAGAAGACTTCGGTAGTTGTTGCTTCGATTTTATTCGGGCTATCTCGTCTGCAAAGTCTGCTCTTTGCGCTTTCTGTATAATCAGGTTTTCAGCGGCTTGTAGGTAATTTACGGTTAGTGGATACAATTCTCCGCTTTTAGCAGTTTCGTCGGGTCGGTATCTACGGCGTAGGATTTCTACGCACTGGATAACACGGGCAGTGGCTCTAACGTACCTACCCAAATTGCTAAACCTATCAACCGCGGGCAACGGATCGCGTTTGTGTTCGGTGGCGATCGTTGTGTGAACACTCGGGCGTCTCAGCTCTGAGTCGTCGACGATGGCTTTTTCCTTAGGCTTTTCCTGTGGCCACTCACTCGGTGGCAACTGTAAGAAAGGCGGTCCGGTGAACCATCTGTGGGCTGTCGAAAACTCTGCTGGCGAACTTCTTGTAGCGTCGTCTGCTACGTTCAATTTGGTTGGAATCCATCTCCACTGCAGGGGTGTTGAACTTTCTTCAATTTCGGCCAGCCTGTGCGCAACGAATGGCTTGAACTGTCGCGGATCTGACTTTATCCATGCCAGCACTGTCTTGCTGTCCGTCCAATATACAGTGGTCGTCGTTTCGCTGTTCAACTCCTTCTTGACGGAAGCAGCTAATCTGCAGCCTAAGACCGCTGCCTGCAATTCCAGTCTAGGAATGGATACGGGCTTCAATGGCGTCACCTTGGCCTTCGCTGCGATCAACGATACTTCTTTTGTCTTCTCGTCCAGCCAGTACGCGGCGCACGCGTACGCTTGTTCGCTTGCATCAACGAAGACATGCACCTCCCCCCTGTGTGGGCTCGGGGTGATGCTCCTTGGTATCTCTAGGCCTTCCAGTTTTCCTAGGTCCTTCAGCCATTTGTTCCATTCTACCTTTAATTCTTCTGTCACTTGTGTGTCCCAGTCTATGCCGCTTCGCCAAATGTTCTGTATAAGTTTCTTGCCTTGTATCGTGATAGGTGATGCGAGCCCCAGCGGGTCGAAGACTGACATGACCGCGCTCGTGACCTCCTGCTTGGTGGGAGGTCGTTGTCCCTCTAAGACCTCCTTTGGTGTGTTACGTAGATTTAGCGCGAAGCTAAGCGTGTCGGCCTTTATCTTCCATATGAGACCTAATGTTCGTTCTTCCTTGTCGGCCAGTATGGCTGTACTTGACGACGCGCTTGTTTCTTCTACGCCTTTCAGTGCATGGGGATCGTTGCTAGCCCATCCTCTAAGCTCGAATTTGGCGTTCTCGTGGATGCGTATCATCTCATTTACGGCTTTGCTTGCTGCTTCGGCATTTTCAAACGCTTGCAAGTAGTCATCCATGTAGAATTGTCGTTCTACTGCGGCCGCTGTCTCGGGATACACATCTCTGAAGTTCTCGGCGTTCTTATTCTTCACATAGATCGCCGTACACGGTGAGGATGCTGCGCCGAAAATCAAGGACGTCATTCTGTATTCCTTGACGGGTTCGTTCTTGTTAGCTCGCCATAGAAATCGCAGGCTGTCTCGGTCTTCCTCTCTTATCTTCACTTGAAGAAACATCTCCTTGATGTCCGCAATAACCGCCACTTTTCCTTCTCTGAATCTCGCTAGTACCCCGAATAGGCTCTGCAACAAGTCGGGTCCTGGCAGTAATGCGTCGTTCAAGCTGCGGCCTCCCACTCTTGCTGCAGCGTCGAATACCAGTCGCATCTTTCCCTTTTGCGGATTCCCTTCTCTCTCGTTAGGTGGTTGATGATGGCGCGTCCTCTTCCGCAGTTCTTCTCGCGCCCATGTAGCACCCATCCCAACAAAGTGTACGACGCGACTGGTTGATCGATGTCTCCCTCCTTTATTTCGCGCGTAGTGATCAAATGCCTGTTGTCTTGTCCTATTAGTACAGTAGGGCGGACGCGTTCATAAGTCAGCTGCTCCTCGATATCCTTCAGGTGAGCGCACTTTGCCACTAGTCCCCGTGGCACTGCCTGCGTCGTAAGGTTCAATGGCCCTATGGTGTAGGCCGTCATGCTTTCTAGCTTCCTTTCGAATCGACCTTTTACTTTTAATGTTAACTTGAATGATTGCTTGAAGTCGGTGCGCTTTCCGCCGATTCCCTCTATGCTGAGCGGCTCTGCTTTTCCTCTAGGTGCCACGGCTAATGCTGTCTCTTCTTCTATCAGCGTGAGGGTGGACCCCTCGTCCAACAGAGCGAACGTTTCCACCTTGCCTCGCGAGCCGTATAGTTCGATCGGCACTATTTTCAGGTACGTAGTGTGTTCGCCGACAACAGCGTTAACTGTCGAAGAGACCGTGGCCCTTGTTTCCTCTTCTTTGTGCAGAAGTTCATGGTGGCCCATTCTACACCCGCCTTTCCCGCACGGTTTAGCTCTGCAGTTGAAACGGCGGTGCGTCGTGCTCAAACACCGAAAACACACGCGTAGTTCTCTTGCTTTGTTCCATTTTTCATCGTATGAGAACCCGCGGAACTTTTCGCAGTCTCGTAGGCCGTGCATGTTGCTGCATAAGGGGCAAGTAGTCTTCGTAACTTGCCGCGGTGTGGACGGTCCTGGTTCCCTCTTGAACTTCTTAGCCGGCTTGTTTATCGCTGCAATCATTCTAGTCGACTCTTCTTGTTCGCTATCTTCGTCACTCGACTCGCACGATTCCGAATCTTCGCTTTCATATAATCGTGTCGAATGTACAGGTCGTCGTTTCCTTCCAAGGCGCAAATCTTTTTTCTCTTTCTTTTCTTCTTTCCGCGTCTCGTAAGCTGCCATCGCGCCGCATTGCTCCGTCATTTCGTTCAAAAACTCGCTCATCTTTTCTAGTTCTGGTTCGTCTGGATTTCTGTTCGAATACTCGCTCCACTTGAACTTCAATATGAGATTGAGCTTCCCGGCAATGCGGCTGGTGAGCTCCGGTGAGTACAAATACTGCGGTTTCCCCAGCGCCTTAATAGAAGCTACGCAATTTGCAACCTTATTTGCAAACGAGGCGATATTTCTTCCATCCTCTTGCAAACGCGGCATCTTCTTTATAATATCCATCTCGTTCATAATTAATATCTCGGGCCGCCCAAACCTTCGTTCCAATGATTCCATTATTTCTGCCGTATGTGAACCCGAGTATAGCAATGCTTTAACTGATTCGCGCGCGACGCCTTTGAGTGATTTTCGTAGTCGGGCTACGTTCTGCGTCTCACTGAATAGGCGCCGGGTATCATCAAAGACAGTTTTGAATGCTATCCACTCGCTTATTTCCCCATCAAACATCGGCAGATCAAGTAGGTATTTAGGCGGCGGCGCTCTGCTTTCTGATTCCGTTTCCATCTTCAAATACTTCAGCGCGTTCGATAACGCGTGAGTAAGTTCGTTCACGCTGCTATCCGCTTGAGCTTCGTTACGGCGATGCCCGTATGGCATATCTTCTATCTCTCTCCTCCCCGCGCAGCGCCCGCCCCTGTTGGTCGCTGCCGTAGCGCTGCACCGTGCGTCGACGCTGAATGTCGTTTCTGAGCGAGTATGTTGTATAGCCAACTCGTACTCGGTCTGAGCTAACTGTAGCTCCCTCTCGGCTTCAAGTCTTTTGGCTTCCATGAATCTTATCTTCGCTTGGAGTGTCCTCGCTCTCTGCTCGCTGTCCGCAGTGCCCGCTCGGGAGTCGTCCCTAGTGACGTTTTCCATAACCGTAACGTTGTGTTGCTCGCCCTCAGTTAGCGTGGTGTCCTCATCCCCGGTGCGATTCGTGCCACTGCTCGTGCCGCCAGCGGCGGATAACCCTGTGCCCGCCGACCATGTGTTAGTCTCCGTGCCCGATGATGCTTTCGATGTCGCAACGCTCGAACTTTCCCTCGTAGAGACTTCCTGTTCTTCTTCTTCCTCGTGGGTCCTCAGCGCACCCTCAGTCGGCGTTGTGGTCCTGCCCGATCGCAACCTCAGTCCTCCGTCGTCGCCGCCGTGGCTCCATCTCGTAGCGGTGGGCTTCATCGTGGCTTCTTTCTTCGGACGTCTTCTTTCTTCCTGCCTACCGTCTGTCAGTGAGTCGGTCGTGCGTACGTCACGGATGTCCCTACTAATCGTCCAGTCAGTGGGTCGGTCACGTTCCTACCGGGCCCTACCCCTACGCCCTACCTACTTCCTACGGGGTGACGTCCTACCGGTGTACGCCACCCAAGAGCGAAATAGGGGGGAACTGGACCGCAAGTGGTGTCTGCAATGCCAATACGGCTCCACTTCGGGACAGCCGGACTGTTTCTATCCCGCTTGTGGGATAGGTGATATACGTCCGAATATACCACACCGCTAGTCTTGGCCACGGCTGGCTTCCGACCGGCGTGCTACGCTTTTGGGTCTTGTTGTCACCGTTATACGTATTCCCGACCCGCGTAGCTCGTACCGGATGGTACTATGGTCTTTCCCTCAGTTGGCTGGCTTCTGTACTCGACGTGGCCTCTTGATGTGACTTGCTCGACGTGGCTTGCTCGACGTGGCCCAACTGCTTTCAGTGATCCGGCTCGAAGGACCATGAAAAAGAGAGTGAGAGAGCCCGTCCCGTCTTCAGTTCAGTTCTCAACCCCTCTCTTTTACGTCCGTAGAAACAAGAATTAGAAACGTGGACTGTATTATAGGTATAGGGCCAGTCGAGCGCCCGTTCAGTTCGATGTCACGTCGATCCGCCGTAGTAGTCTCGTCGCTCGTCGCTCACGCTGCCTCTCCTCCGGTGAATTCTTATCGCCGCTCGTTCTGCGGCTAGCTGCACAGCCTGGGTTCAGCTTCGGTTCGGGGGGTAGACTGCCGCAAAGAAAACACCTTGTTCTCGAGAGTATCTTCAGCTTCCAGCTCGCTCGTCCGTTCGCGGGAATCCTCCAGGATTGAATGAGTCTGAATGAGTGCCGATCGTCGGAGATCGGCCGCCTTTTATATCAAATTGCCCTAGTTCCGGGGCGGGGGCTGCGCGAGGGAGTGCGTGAGCGAGCGAGATAGATAGCCTACTTATCTTTATTTACTTTCCTAGCGAATTTACATGGGATTACGCATTAATTTATATTAAAATTATGTTTTCTCATTGGAATAAGTAACATTCTAATAAGTTTCTAGCATTCTAATAAGTTTCTTATAGGATTTTGTACAGATTTACTGAGGAAAATAGACTGAACTTTTCTATCGAAATAACTCTGAACGATATTAATAAATCTTATTAGGGACAATAAAAATGGTTAGATATTAGTAAAAACTACCTGCTGTGCAAATTTCATCAAGATCGGTTGAGCCAATCGAAAGTTATCGCTTTCGGAAACATAAGATTTTGTTAGCTAATTTTGGCTCAATGTCACCATTCTATAGAGTGCTATGTGTTGTATTTCGACAGATTTTAGGCTGATCTATGTTGTTTTACCAGTTTTATCCTAATCCGTGACGTGCTTCTAATGTGGTTTACGAGATAAAATTCTACATAGAAAATCTGTTCTGCAGATTTAATACGCTAGTAATTGTGGTGTAAGAGGTATGCTATTACAATCGCTTACAAAGTAAATAACATAATATGCATCGTACTGGCTATGAAAACAAATGAAAGGTAAGTGAAATCATCCTAAAACTAAACAATGTAAAATTATTATTAAAAAACTGACTCTTAAGCCTAAGGAAATAAGACACAAGGTGATAAAATTATTTAATAGAAATGTGACTTAAATCTAAACAAACGTATTCTTACAACTAATGTACCTATCTACCAACTACCTATCTAATGTCTATCTAATCACTAAGGAACTTAAATCTAAAAAGTCGTCGATCGCCGACAGTTATGTCACATTTGAATTGAAGAGGTACTTTTGGTCTGCGGTCGTATCGCCCGGGCGCGTAAGCCTAGTCTTAATTAATTAAACCGGGGATGAGAAAAGGTTTATTCTTTAACTTCCTGACCTTGAAAATAACGTTACTTTTCTGTTATTACTTTCAAGGTCAGGACTAAAGAGGATAAATTTAAACGAACATTTATAACACATAATGTATAAAGCTTTAAGATAAAAATGTTTTATTGGTCATACGTTTTGTCAGGAGGGTTAATTACAAACCCAAATCTGTTATCATAATCCGTTTTTTTTACATGATGGCGAACAAAAAGTTGTAACTCTCGTTTATACACTCTCTGACGAAAATGAAGGATACTCAAACAGTCATTTCTTTTCTTGTTTTTTTTACATAAACACCTATGGATTACATAATTGATGTTAATTGCTTGGTTCCCATATGCCTGTATGTAAATGTTTATGTTTATGATGTTGTAATTGTAATTGACTGTCTAACTCTGCAATGGCCTAATTATGGTAGATAAAAAAATGGTATGGTATCCATATGTCTCCTAAACTAGGCGAAAAACCTGTATCTTAGGAGAAACATTAGCTTTGCCAGACTCTACAAGTGTATCCTTTCGGGGATACACGTGTAAGCTTACTCTTAGATTCGGTGTGAGTAAATGCATGTGTATGACTAGATAGACATTCCAAGAATTCGCTATATGGGTGTCACTAGCGATTAAAACAAGTCATCCTCATTTAGATCACCAATCCGGACTTGGCCCTACCTTCCTCAGGGAAGAGACCTGTGCCCCTCGGTGGGGACATAATGGCTTGATGATGATCCTCATTTAGATCCAAACTAAGTTTTAGCTCTTTTATTAGAGGCGAAAACAAAGCTACGCTACCTAGCAAGGGCCAGATTCGGTCGAAGCTCGAAAGTCTCGTACATCCGCTTGTCATCAATCTCCGGGTATTAAAAGGGTATTCCGATGGATCTTAGCCCGGAGCCGCGTCCGATCTTATCGGTTTTACGAGTGGCCCTGATTAATGATTTTGTTGCGACACTAAATGGGGTTCGGCGAGAGGTCCGGGAGCCGTGCCCGCGTGACATCTACCAGCCAGGGCCTCGATTCTGCTAGTGCATTACAGTTCAATGACAGATTGATGTCAGACAGGTGACTGGGTCGGGTCACATGTCTACCATTGACGCCCCTCACGGTTTGGTACGTCTGCGTGCGAAGATTAAAAGTGGCAGTGAAATGAAATCAGCGCGTTCATGCAGTTTTCATTGTACTACAATGCATTAGCAGAATCTAGGTAGACAGAGATCAGGGTCTCCCTTTTGCCAAGATCCTGACAGATCTCTTTCGCTTCATCAACATTAAGTTATCGTAGCATGGATGTACGCCGGTTTAGGGTACTTTATACCTAAGTATTTGGTTCGAGTATATCCGCTTGGGACGTCCTCCACCTGTAACACCCCGCCTGCCCTAGCTAAGATCCCCATACTTACTACTGCCTTAACACCGCTGTTTCCTGAAGCTGAATCACCACCGCTCCAGCCTGCTCTCCTTCTCTGCCACCGTTGCTCGTCTTAGGTGAGGTTCTTCCTTAGCAGATTACTAAGTAATAAATGAGTACCTATCTAAGCTTCCTACCTACTATTCCAGCTCTGTGTAAGTTAAATGTGTACTATGTAAAAGAGCAATTCAGGAGTACCTAAAATCTCAGTTAATATAAGTCTTTGGCCAAAATGTGATCGTCTAGTCTAACTAATAGGACCTAAAGTTGTGAAATAGTAACCAGGTACTTTTCAGGAACGTTAAGGTTTGGACAAGCTTAAGCAGTAAAACAACAGAATAGAGTTAAAAGAATAATCTATTTATTTATCAAGATTATTAGGAATATTTACATGTGTGATTTAAAACAGTTTAGTGATCATAATTTAACACAGATTATAAACCAGTATTTGTTAACACTTAGTTTAGGTAGATATTTATTTATATCTATTATACATATTTGTTGGAATATAAGTTTTGTTTATTTTGAACAAATCACATAATAATATTGAATGTAGGTTTTCCACACACAATATCAGTTAGGCTTATTGCCCACTTGTTGGTTTATTATGAACAGATGATTGTATGTCAATTTTCCACACACAATATTAGTTAGGCGTATTGCCTGCTTATTGGTTATTTTGAAGAAATGATTGTATGTCAATTTTTCACACACAATATGAGTTAGACTTATTGCCTGCTTATTGGTTTATTCAGTCAAGGTTTATTTAGATATTTTGTATATTTTTGGTTTGTTTGAGTTGGTTGTTTTAGACTCTACCTAACAAGTTACTTTACATGTAAATGACTTCAGCGGCTTGCTAGATAAAACCTGTGCTAAACTGTCTGTTTGCTGGTTTTCTACCACGCCAAACACCAGTTCCTGACCACCGTGCGTGCCATGTTCAAGACCTGATCCATAGTGAGAAAAGAACATGGCAAAGAAACTCACCGTTCGATCAGATACGAGTATGACCTACTTCTACAATAAGATTACATGTTTGGAATTGATGCAAGCCAGTTCATTTACCTCTTGACAAGATGCAAAACAAATAATATTCAATATTAAATTGTTAGTACCTATGTAGGTGAAGCCTACTCAACGTTCAGCACTGTAGGCCACAGCAACCCAGACGCAATCTGTCTTTACCACATTTACTACTGAGCCCTGAGCACGATCCAGAGAGCTACCTTGAACAAATCGATGTAGTCAGATCCAATCCATTGGTATGGCCCACGAGCCCGCATTGCTTCAGCCCTGATTTGCCAAGCCATCCTGCCAAAACGCTACCCAAGCTTTACCATTTTCAAAGCTGAAATACTTAATATTTGTTGCTGTAACTACATTACCGACACACTAGGATACTTTTATTGGCTTTTTATATTAGTTTGATTGATCTAGATTTAGATGAATGAAATTAACTCACCCTAATCCTATTTAGACCGGCCGGTTGCCCCCAGTGAAAAAACCTCCTGTTTCCCCCCCAAAACCCAAGCCAAAAGTCCACGTCCTAGATAGTCTTTGGTTTCAGAGCGTCTCTCTCCCCCCTCGCCCCGCACACCCTGTTACCACCCCCGCTGACATCCTCCCCCTTCGGGTTCCCATGTATTTCTATCAAAACCCTTTTTAAGAATATTTTTTATAATTTTATTCTCTATTTGTGTAATAGGTATTTTGAGTAGTTTACTGGATTTATATTCAATAGTTTTGCTAATTGAAGCCTTCCTAAAATATTTATAATTAATATTTGTTATTGATTTATTAGTTTTTAGTAGATAACATTAACAATCTCCTAAGAGCCCCTCCTTTGTTATATCTCCAGATCGTACTTGACTGAACTTTCTTTTTATTTTATTTTTTTCTGCAGATACATAAGCATTGATATATTGCCGTACAGCCAACGTCTGTCAAGCGTTTTTATTTGTTTTAGAAGCAATCGCTTAAAATGAGCAATCGTTGGAATCAGAATTAAATTTAGGAAAATGTTGAAACTCAATGTTTTAACCTCGTGAGGCCCAATGTCTTCAAGTGATCACAAAATCAATTGTTCTTTTCAAGGTCGGGCCTTACGAGGTTAAGGGGGAAAAGCGCCATCTAGCTTTATTGTTTAGTACTACAACGAATCTTTGTTTGATTCTTTTGATGGGAACTCTAGTACTACAGCAAATCTTTGCTTTTATTGATTTTTGTATGAAACAAAGCATTATTATCTTCCCCTACATTTGTGGATAAGTGGCGGACGCATTGCAGAGGCAGTGTGGACCGTCACACACCCAGACTCTCTTTATTCGTCAATCTTTCCTTCTTCGTCGTCTCTAGACTGGTATACCTCAGACGATGTCAGATTCCTTTCTCAGTTGTAGTCGCTACATCCTCTTTATAATATATGTATTCCTCTATCCACCGTATTCCGGTCATCCAAAGTAACACCAGACACACTATTCAACGAACTGCACTTCTACTGCATTAATCCTATTTTTTTTATTCTGCTGCCATATCCAATTCTTGCTAGCTTAATAGGTGTTGAAACCAGCTCCTACATTACACTCTTTAAATCCTGAACTATTACCATCGTCATTTTCCATCGTAAGGTTGTCTGGAAGAAATTGCTTTTAGTAATAAGGCCGCCAATTGTACCATGAAACTTTTATTTTGTGTGTTTTTTTTATTCTATTCTATTCTATCGTCTAATTGTCATATTCCATACCTATTGATGTCGCAAACGTCAGGATTCCAACAGGATAGGCATAATTATCTCCATAGTGGACAGCCAATAGTTGGCTACTACGAAGTGCCGTAGTTCCGCTCATGCGTTTCTATTGAACAAACTGCTGGCTTCGTTAATCCTTTCAGCCCCGCGGGCCTTACATATCAAGTGATAATTTTTACGAATCTAATTTATTCCGAAAAAAATTCTGCTATTTTATTTATTACTTGTATTTTAGAAAACACTGCAGTAGAAGGCACGGCCCATTGTAAGTCTCCACTTACAAATACAGTTCAGCGGGGTAGAGAGATAAATCTAATCATAGGCAACAGATTACAGATAGCTGAAATATCACACAGAATTTTCTCAACATCAACCCATTACGTCCCCACCGAGGGGCACGGATCTCTTCCCTAAGGAAAGTATAGGTCATATTCCACCACGAGGGCCTGGTTCGGATTGGTGGAGGCTTGTAAGACTAGTGGCTGGTCTTAGTGTCAGAAGTTTTCAAGCCGCCCTAGGCTTGGCTTAACAACCGCCATCTATCGACAGCAGCCGGCACCAACTGCTTAACGTGCCTTGCGAAGCGTGGAATCGCTCGGAAAAATGCCATTAGTGTTAGTCATAGAAACGGTCACCCATCCATGCACTGAACGCGCCCTATGTTGCTTAACCTTAAATATGCTTAACCTTAAATATGCATTACCTAGGTTTATATTTCTGACCAGCCACTGACACTCCTATCTTTGACCTCCACTCTGATCAGACTATGGCAGTTCAGTAACCTTTGTATTATGATTGATCTTGCGATAAACAAACTCACATACAGTCAACAGCATATCAAACTTTACACACTTGCACTATACTCTATTACGGTTTGGGCGACCTTGCAACAAAAACGTTAATTAAAAAATTATGTCGACTGTATCCTGACACTTTCTGTTATGTTTCTTCTTATCGCGCAAATACAGATGTATTTTAATTTACCAGGAAAATTCCATTATTTGTGATAGTATTATGTGGAATGTTGTGCGTCATTCTACCAAGCCTATAGCGTAATAATATATTATTATATACCAGAGATTCTCGTCCTTATAAAAACACAAATCTTCTAAAATCAATCTAAAACACTGTTTACTTACAATAATAAACATTTTTCCTTGTATAATCTTCACCATGGACTATTTTAATCGGTGTTATCCGAAAGTTTCCATATAATTTTCTCCTTGAATAATTACCAAAAAAACTACTAAGCAATACACAAATGTATTTTTTTATACTAACAAAAGAAATTACCTAAGAAATAAAAGGATTTTTTTAAATTATTTTCATGAATTATTTTATTTATTGCTACAATAACTTTACAAATATACTAACGCAACTTAAAGACAAAGACATTCGGGATTCGGACCCAGAACCTCTCGAATCAGAAGCCGGCATTCTACCAGTACGCCACCACCTCTTCTGCCCTCAATAACTTGCAGAGTTGCAGGCGTTGAATAGGAAAATCTTTCGCACTTCGCCTCAGCTATAAATCTATTGGTCCATTAAAATCTCTTCTTTCCTTCAATTTGATGTAACTGGAGCCGGAGGCGGGCGGTCGGGCGACTAAGTGGTTGGGGCCGGGGCGGCTGTGCAGAATTTATGACCTTGTTCATTGCCCTGCCGCCACTAACCGCATATTGCTTGGTGTATAGTGTATACCTCCAGCGCGACAAGGCGAAAAAACGAATAATAGTCCGCTCCCTCTTTTGCTTTTTAGCGTTTCGTGCTTGAAGAATAAAAATCACTAGGTCTTGGATGTTTACATGTTTGTGATGTCGCTGTTTCTGGTTCTCGGGACACGGGGTATCCTTTTTTTTATTTTTTATAACGGGGTGAAATGCTTTGTGCACCATAACCGCCACCCTTGGGGGAGGGCGACGGCCGTGTGTCGGACTCTCCTCTCCTAATAATAGGAGAGGCATACCTCCTAAAACACCCCGGGGGCCGTCCTGTCGCTCGTGCAATGGGGCGCCGCCGGATCTCGCAAGTGGTGTAAACACACAACGCGAATGCGACAGCGGCGCCCCGGCGACGTCGACCCGACTCGCAAGGAGTCGGACCCACCCTCACTGGAGAAGGGGCATGGGCCCCCCACCCCCTTCTCCCGTCACGATGTCGGACGGCAGGTCCCCCAACCTGCCGTCTGTGACCCTCCCTCAACCTCCTCTATGCCCTCTGCTGAACAGAGGGACATAGAGGAGGGCCCCCACCGTGTGTTTTTTATAGAGGTTGTCTCCTTGCGGCCCGAAGGCCCCCGGCCCCACTCAGTGTGGGGTTACGGGTGCGGGGCCCATAGTGGACCCCGCGGGACATCCAGCAGCGCAAGCCACTGGACGTCCCCCTCCCTCTGGTTTTGGTCCGCGCCGGCCGAAGCCGGTACCCCCATATCTGGAGGGCGTTCCCCTATCCGCCACCCGGGGGACGCGTCCGATGGAAGACCAGAAACTCCACACGGAACACGGGGTATCCTAGTATCTCCAGGTTATCCTACCCTTTATGTTTACAATAAGTATTGCGTAGGTATACTCGTAAATACCTATATAAATATTTCCAAAAAAAAATTCCGTTACTAGGTTGTCTAGGTACCAACATTAAAAAAATATGTACATAAAATATGTTCAGGACTTATTAAATGCAAGTATACTTATATACTATGGTTGCCTGGAAGAAATTGCTATAGTAATAAGGCCGCCAATAGTACTTCAATTTATAAGAAATATGTAAATGCAATTTATGAGTATCATATAACACAGAATATTCTATCTATCGATCTATCTATACGCGAGTGATAAAGCGCAAGGCTTCAGTATCAGTTTTCGACAGCTATAGAATTAACGATTCATTCCCCTCATCCTACAAACACATGGCCTACTGTATGCCATAAAACCATTAGGCGCCACATTGACCTAGTACGTCGAAGTCGTAATCAAAATTGCAATAAATGGCAAACTGATGGTGCCGGCAAACATTTAATGTGATGTAATTTTCCTCAGATTGAGGAAAATAAAGGCTTTCATTCTGGGGAGCTTTTACAACTATCGGAAATACCCTATTTGCAGAGCGATTTTCGGTTCTAGGGAACTCTATTAAAATTTCACGAGTGCAATTAGATCGCTTGTCTATACTCCGATTTTTTATTTCGTGTACCAAACTGACATTTGGTGGGTTGCCAGTTTTGGATTTTGATGTACAATAAAATACTCGAAGACTATCGAGATATTGAAACGAGATATGATTCGAAAGCCAAACTAGTATTCGGTTTGGTGATTTGAAAAAAAAGTTGCATGTTACATTTATGATTTTCTTCCTTAAATTAATTTAACCATTTTGAAAATGTCACTGTAGATAGACATCAACGCTACTTTTATTACTGATCAACGTAAATTAAGATTCTAAAATTACTTATTTTAGTAAATTTAAAAAAGAAACGGCTTGATCACTCAGCTGATACGATACGATTGTTTTCATTACGATAAGTTTGCAACGCAGTACCTAGTTAGAGAACTCGGTCGAGACTCCTTGAGCTAGCAACATTTTAAAAAAGAAAGAGCGCTTGCAGCTGTCAGTGTAGTACACGAAATTAAAAATCAGAGTATAGATAACTCTCTGCCTTTCCGTAAGTACTTCCCTGTACCCACGGAAATAATGGAAAATATATTATATGTAACGTGTTTTTTTTTTTATTGTTTCAGTCTTTTTGTATTTTTATTGACTAGAAAGATCTTTTCTTCAAAGGCGCACATTCGTTCGCAGTATTATTACATACAGGCACGTGCACTGCTTCTGGCCCCACACTAGGATACCCTATGTCGTGGAAACCAGGAACAGCGACTTCACAAACATTTATAGGTCTCGAGTTTCTTAGATGGACATGCATACCAGTATTTCACATTAAAAAAAAACACATTACAAACACAATAAAAATTCACATAAAGCTTCGTCAAAAATAACAACAAACATCAGGCTAAAAGGGTGTGTCCCGGGGCGGTATTTTTGATTGACTTGTTACTGTTAGTGTGTTAGTTTATTAGATTTAAGGCGAGTTGAGAAAAGATGGTCAGAGTGGAATTTTTTTTTTCGCTGCCTTAATCTCCACTAGATTCGGCCCCAAGTCAGCGGCTAACAGTAACATTATAAGTATATTGACATTCAACAAACAGAATATAAATTCTTTACGACGAAATAATTTTCTGATTTCTGTAAACATACACGCCTTAGAAATGTGGTGCTGGCGACGCCTTTTGAGAATAAGCTGGACAGCCCACCGCACCAACGTATCCATTTTAAAGGAACTACATATTAAACAGAGACTTTCGTCGATTGTGCAGTTACGAATCCTAACATTTTTCGGACATGTCACCCGTAAAGAAAACTCAATGGAACGTTTGGTGATTCAGGGTCGAATTGAGGGCAAGCGTTCACGCGGTCGATCTCCAACTAGATGGCTTGATCTCATCAAAACTGTGACAAACTGCCCGGTAACCGAATGTTCCAGAAATGCCACAGACCGTGTTAAATGGAGAAACATCGCAAGAGCAGCGGCCATGTGCGGGAGGCCTACTCCATAATCACGACCACTCTGTCAAGAGTGTACGACTAAGAAGAAGTAAACATACAAGACCCGGGGTTTTGCTGTCCCCAGCCACGTTTCGAACCCGGGACCTCTCGCATGGTAGGCAGATGCGCTAACCGCTGCGCCGCAGGTCGTAAGTAGGAGGCTAGGTAATTTGAATCGAATTGTCAACTCATGATAAACTGTCCCCCGGTTTTGCGTACATTAACAAGCTGTTAATCTACTGTTAATCGCTGTCAGTTCGTCAAAATGCATACGAAAAAACATTTGACAGCTGTTAACAGTAGATGCGTTCTTTTCTTGAACTCTTTTCTCTAGATTCTTGAATCGCTCGTAGCCCCGGCTGCCACGATCACGAAAGTTAAGCAACATTTGGCGCGTTCAGTGCATGGATGGGTGACCGTTTCCGGTTCCGTGCTTCGCAAGGCACGTTAAGCAGTTTGTGCTGGCTGCCGTCGATAGATGGCAGTCGTTAGGCCAGGTCAGAGGACATGATAGTGCGGCTCGAAAACTTCTCACAGTAAGACCAGCCACTAGTCTTACAAGCGTCCACCAATCCTGACTTGGCCCCCGTGGTGGATGGAGTATGGCCTATACGTTCCTCAGGGAAGAGACCCGTGCCTCTCTGTGGGGACACAATGGGGTGATGATGATGAACAGTAGTGTAACAGACTGTTAGCGTATTAAAAACCGGTGGTATGAGATGTATTATGATACACGGCTTGGATACCACTGATTATTCTGAGTGAAGCGCAGACGTTATGACGTCATTCCTTTCGTCTCCAACATGGCGGGGCCGGAATTAATTTCGCGAATATGTCGTAAATAAGCCATTCTCTTCCGTATAAAGCGAACATTGCCGAGGCCATACGCTGTTTCATTGCACCTCTAAATATTTTATAGGCCTGTTGCTTGCTTGCATACGTGTGTGTGGCGTGGAGGAAGTTACAGGTTGGCCATAAATATTTTCATGATTTAACAGAATAGGTAATGCCTCCGTTGTATGGTGTGTTTTTGTCACTATTGTGCCCTGGCTTCGTTCACGGGTAGTTTTTTAACCCCTAAGTGCCTTTTCACATGTACCCGGCCGCCGGCCGTTCGCCGGGCTGGGTAAAGTAGTAATGTATGAGCTCCAATGGGAGCTTTCACATGCACAACGACCGGCCGGTCGTTGGAGCTCATACATTACTACTTTACCCGGCCGGCGACCGGATGTGAAAGGGCACTTAGGCCTAGCACCTAGGACGTTTTTCTTTCACAGCTAAATTAGTTATTACAAAGGAATATTTGAAATTTATCACAGTTTTCAGGGAATAAAACATGCTCATATGACTGTGGTATGGAATATTCTATCTATCTATGTATCATCTTCGAAATTTGATTCAAAGTGCCGTTGCAGACCTACCCGCCGGCGGGTCTACTGGGTCTGATGGAATGCGCCGTAATTTACATTGGATCCGCCGGCCAGTCCTCAGGGCTTTACTGTTATTAGGCTTACTTTTCTATCAGCATGAAAGTGTAGGCTTGTAAACAAAGATATCCTGTGCTATAGTAACCAGACAAGGACAATATGAAGCACGTTAACTTTTCGCTCGATGAGGCAGCTGCGAATTTTACAAAGTTTTATAGATTTTTACATATTTTTTCTTTTCGATATTCCCATTACAAGTCTGGTTGGAAGTTCCTGACTAAAACCAAGGCCTTGCTAAAACTCAGCATATCTTCTATGTGCATCCCACACTAACGAAGCATAGAGCTCAGCTAGCGTTCACATAAACCCAATAAATAAGTAGGTAACTAACCCAGTTTCCCTAAGCGGCAGCACAAAAAGAACCCTTAAACGTATTTCCAGAAAATAAGGACAAGTCACGTTATCAAGTTATCACCGAGACCTATTACGGCCGACCCCGAGCGTGCTACGATTACCGAAATGTATATGGCACTCCAGCGCTGAGTGTAGCGAGCTTTTGTTTTCCTAGCCGATAATGTACGAGTGGGGTTACACTCGTTAGGAGTCCATTATTATCTGTAATCTATATATTAATAATTTCGTACTGGTCTACCGGTAGACTCGAACGAAATCCACATCAAATTAAAGAGCGTAAAAAATTAGCCGATCCGAGTTGACAACTTCATCATCATCAACCCAGTATGTCCCTACCGTCACGGGTCTCGTCCCTGAGGAAGGTATAGAAGCCATACTCCACCACGGGGGCCAATTCTGGATTGGTGGAGGCGTGTAAAACTAGTGGCTGGTCTTAATGTCAGAATTTTTCAAGTTCTGGATTGTCGGCTGCCGTCTATAGCCAAAGCAAATGTTCAATTGTAGTGCTAATAACTTTAACAGTTTCCCAATGGGAAGCGCCCTTTGCTACAGCACAAGAAAAACAGAACAAAAGCCTTTGTGCGGCACCTGCTCTTTAGAGGCCTACTGTTCCGCTAGTTCAGCGCTTACTGAAATGACTAATTGATATATCCAGAACTAATTATATATATTTTTTTATATGGCGATAATTATATAAAAAAAAAAAATAATTGAAAAAATAAAAGCCATAAAGCATTTCTGGTTTCTTGAAAAATCTCTAAATTTTCAAAAAAAAAAAACAACTATCAATAATCGCTGAACCCACATGTAGGGGGTGTTTTGGAAAAGGAAGGACATAGGTACCTGCAAGACACTTCCTCCTTCCAATACTTATTGGTAAGATTTCTGTTGACGTGATATTTCAATAAGTTCTTGGAAAACTGCTTTGTGGTATAAAACCAGTGTTTTTTACCACAAAGCAGTTTTTCCAAGAACCAAGGCTATCAAAATTTCGTTATCTACCTCCATTTTCAAATCGCCAATATGTGTAAAATATTTGCGATTTAAAAATGGAGGTAGGTACACTCTACTCAGGCAAAGAGTTCAACCGGTATGATAAATGCAAGTAATCCGTACCTATACGTACCGACAAGTATTAACCTGCATCTTTTATAAACGGGCACATAGAGAATGGTTTGGACCTACATACCAGAACCAATTGGTAGGTACGGACCGTTTCTTTATAAATAAAATAAAAATTCTTTATTTCAGGCATTAGCCATATTATATTGGTAACAATAGTAACTTAAAAACCATATTTAGATACAATAATAATTCATTCTAATCTAATCTGTGCTAATTTACTTTTGTATCTAACTTTACAGAGACTTCTATGTCTCTCGGCCCACATTTCGGTGTATCGACTATCCACCCTTTCTGCTATCATAGTCAGAACGCTATTGGGGTTGGCGCGGAGCCTGCAGAGCGCTGCGGCAGACCGGTTGCGTAGCACAGCATAAAAACCATCCACCTGTGCATCCGCGAACATGCCTGATGCGCTGCAATCCTGCGGCAGACCCAGTAGCATCCTGAAAGCATTATTATACTGGACTCTTAATTCTCTTCAGAGTCTTCTGCCAATATACAGCACTCAAAGGCTGTAGGCTAATCCGTATACCACACGAACGTAGTCGACAGTCGTGTGCACTGCTGGTCATGAATTAATCAAAGTGTTGGCCCAAACAGATAATTCGGTATCGGTTCTTGGATCTATTTACGAGGACGGTTCCCAGAACTTAGTAGTTTGAAGAGCGATAAATATAGTTAGGTCATCTTTAATTGACATTCAGAGGGCGTCCGGCAAATCGAGCTCTAAGCCACTACTGAAACTTGTTTCTATTCGCGAGCACAAAGTTACGGTTAGCTACGTTCACTTAGAACACGTATTGGCTTCTGACAGACTGCTGGTAGTTCATAAAACTGGAATTCTTAATGGGCTATTTGACAATGTGAAAAAAAAGTATTATTTATATATATATTCGTTATTTGGATAAATACGATATTAAGAGGAATATCTACTGGTGAAATATCGATACATAAGAAATCAAGAGCCAAGCGAAGTTGAGTTTTCGTCTAGTTACTTAATAATTTTACAAAAGTAAGAAAACACCAATGCTGCGGACATACGGACAGCACTCCTTCACGAGCATAACGCACGGTCTCCCTAAACCTCTTTTTTAAATGCAGTTGAAATAGCCTTCAGATAAGAAAAAAAAAAACAATTTAATGTGCATTTAAGGAGTGATTTTAAGAATAACACCGAGAATAAGATATGCTTAGATAAGCTATTCTACTTACTAACAACATCCTATAAGTTAACTGCACGTGCAATCCTGAAAGTCATAGGTACTCGTTAACGGAATGGGTCCTTGAAACTTCTTCGTACAATATAAACGCGAATCTCAAGTGATTCAGGAGGAACTACTTCCACCGTAAATAACCTGAGGCGAATCGTAAACATCGCGTAGTCGATTTGCAAGTTAATTTGCCTGTCCTGGATTTCGGCGACCGACATACTAGTAAATAAAAGAACTTCTCCTTGCCAAAACAACGACACCGATACGCGCGCTACTACTACGCCAAAGCGTAGTGGTAGCGCATCTGCCTACCTTGCGAGAGGTTCCGGGTTCGAATCCCGGCTGGGGACAAAAAAAACCCCTCGGTCTTGGATATTTAAATACAATTTGTGATGTCGCTGTTTCTGGTTTCCACGACACGGGGTATCCTAGTATGGGGCCTGAAGCAATGTATGTGCCTATACGTGAATACTGATCCGGCAAAACAGCCCTAGCATGAGCCAATTTTTTCACCACGTCCTGCAGATACGTACCCCATAAATGTAGCATCGTAGAATTCTCTAAATAACACAGGCTTCTACTTATTTATAGACCGATCGTCGATCGAACGATCGATAGAGGAATCGTTCCTCTAAAACCACTGTTTAAAAAAAATTTTTTTTTTAAATCTGTTGCTACATGTTTTCCTTGTAAAATCTCCGTCACAGACTTTTTTAATCGGCGTTTTTGGAGCGTTTTAGGGAATCGAGTTTTTATTATAAGACCGTTAGTTCATTGTTAAGATTATTATTCCGGGAATAGCTTTTATAGGTCGCCCCTTATATTACTTTTTCCTCGCTTTCGGACGCCCTACGCTACGTAAATATGTAATAACTAATTGTGACGTCACACTATGTATGTAAGCCTATTCGGAACCTAGGAACATGACTCTAAGTATCCTTAGCCTTAGAGAAAATAAAAATTACACTTCAGAAGAAAAAGTGGACAACGTTGATTGAGTAATCCCTCCACGGTGGACAAACTATTTTTTGTTTTTTTTTTTGTTTTATCGGAACAAATGTTGAAAAAAATACTGCTGCTTAGCTGTAGACTGAAAAGTCCTTCTATGTAAATTATATTCTACTAGCTGGGACGTTTTCAGCATGACTTACAGCGGCGTCGATTTAATAATGGGCTCTTTTAGTTTGGAGGAACGAATGTAAATTGAACACCAACAAACTCTTGCTTTTCTACTTTGCTTGGAGATATTCTGTGAGCGTTTGACATATTTGAGCGGGAAATTGTAGGTAAGTAACTGTTTCTCGTAACTTTTTATTAACTTTAAGGTTAGTAACTTAAATTTTACATTGGCATCAAAAATTAGCTGACAGCTGACAGCGAGCTAATTTAAGATACCAAGATAAAGTATATCTAAAGAGCAATATTTAAAGCCCATATTTGAATGGTATTATTTTTACCGGGTGGTAGCAGAGTGTTGTAAGTGGGCTATGACCTTTATTCCGGTATACTTGACTTTTTGTCGGAAGAGTCCGACCAGGGTTTCGCTCTGATTCGCGAAGCTTAGTCATGGTGAGCAGAGACAGAGGTAGCGCACTAAAGCGAAAATAAGAAAAATCTTGCCCAAAATTATATTAATAAATTTTTTTTGTTATCAAATCGAACACTTGACTTACAAAGGGAACGAACTAGTGTATTCAAGTAATAAATGTAGCTCTTTGTCTTGAACAGACCTGTTTAGACAATCAGTCCTAAGCTCAACGTTTGGAAGACGGATGAGTATTGTTATTAGTTAGCGTTTAAAAAAGCCATTGTTTCTAAAATTCATATTTTTAGGGCTAATTTTTTAATAGTCAAATAACTTTTTCTGAGGAATAAAAATGGCGGTTTGACATGACTTTCATACAGAAGCTGTCAAACCACCATTTTTATTCCTCAGATAAAAGTTATCTAACTATTGAAAAATCAGCCCTTAGTGTTGAGAGTTTGAAGTTATATTTTTCCAATGGAAGTTATAGTGGTTAAGTTGTGAAAATACCCACAAAAGTATCATGGGCTAGCAAATAAAATAAATAAGAAATTTATCAGCTAAAATTCTACTTTTTATTTGCTTATTGATAACTAGGTAATGCGTTGCAAACTTATCGTAATGAAAAAAATAGTATCGTATCAGCTGAGTGATCAAGTTGTTTCTTTTTTAAATTTACTAAAATAAATAATTTTAGAATCTTAATTTACGTTGATCAGTAATAAAAGTAGCGTTGATTTCTATCTACAGTGACATTTTCAAAATGGTTAAATTAATTAAAGGAAGAAAATCATAATGTAACATGCAACTTTCGTTTTTCAAATCACCAAACCGAATACTAGTTTGGCTTTCGAATCATATCTCGTTTCAATATCTCGATAGTCTTCGAGTACATTATTGTACAACAAAATCCAAAACTGGCAACCCACCAAATGTCAGTTTGATACACGAAATAAAAAATCGGAGTATTAGTAAATACTTAGGGGTGTAACAAGGGTAAATGTTGCAAAATTGGCTAGCTTTAACTGAAATGTTAGGCAAAAGTACGCACTAAAAAATTCTGAATAAAATATTTGGTAATAAAGGATATATCAGTGACTAATTCTTACGGAAAAAAAATTGCATTTCGTCTAGATGGGAAAAAAATAATTCCAAAAGCTTTATTTTCAACAAAATCCAATTTCGCTGGTAAACGATAGTAGCTTTTCATTTAAATCTTTCATGCAAATATCGGCCACATCAATATCTGCAATCCTAACTGCTCATATATTTTTTAATGTCAATATTAAGCGTGATTAGTACAAAATTGTACGATTTCTTAATTAGCGCAGGGAACAATCGCCATCGAACATCCGCCACATCTCTTCTCTGTGTAATCTTTGGATTATGGATTAGCCTTTAAAGTATTCGCCGAAGAAGTAACAAACATTCAAGAGATTGCACTAGTTTATTATCTATAACTCAGAGGTCAAATGCTCAAAGTCATTCGCCCTTGTTACAGCCTTAACGGGGATTGAGCGTAACCGCTACCGTAACCGAGAGGAAACACAACGGCAGTTTTTCCATACAAACGTAGTCCCCTGATTCCTCCCTGGATAATGCCAGTAGAGCAATTCTTTTTTTCCATAAAATCTACGGCTACTATACGCATGTCCCTATTATTTGATTTTTTTCATAAATTTATTATTAAAAGAGATATGAACATTCAAAAACCTAAAAAATTGGCCCGATTTTCCGCTGTATTAAAAAAATCAGAAAAGCAATTTTCCTAGATTATATAAAAAATGGAAAACATAGGAACACGCCCAAAGCCTTACTTTAATTATTTATGAAAAAAGTAGTTAAATTGGTTAAGTTTTGGAGAAGAAATCAGGGGACTACGAATCGTTGATTTTGTGTATTTTTAATTGGTATTTTCGGTCCAAGCTGCAGTTGTCTCTATCGCGCTCTGCGGGGGGAGACTTGAGGTTGGGGAGGCGCGCCTAGGCGCGGACTACGTATACATACACTAGTGACGTGACACGTAGTCGATAATTTAATCAATACTTTAGTGTTGTTCATTGATATCGATATTTCTAGTTAGAGTATTTTACGTGAAGTGCATTTAGCAGATTATTGTGTTGTTCGATTGTTGGAAAATAATAAGTAGGTTATAAACCTTTTATATTATTTATTGAAATGCTCAAAGCACACTAATATCAATACTGCCGCGCTAACAGTAAGAGCAATAAGTCGATTTTTCGAATCGCCGCGTCATGTCCTAAAAACTGGTCTAATCCCCGTTTTTCTAGATTCAGTGGAACCTAAAAATACCATGAAGCATAACAGCAGTAAGTCAATGAAATGATTTTGTTTTCTTAGCGTAAAAGCAGGAAATATACTTACTTCACGTTAATTACTGTACCTACATCCGAAATTATGTTCTATTTTGCTAATAATAAAAACAGTCTGTAAGAGAACATTATTGTTGTGTAAATGAGCTTAATCAAAAAATTTTAACTTAGAATGTCAGCACTAATCACACTTACTGCTTTTATCTCAAATCAACTGAAAATTTTAACTGTCTAACTATCACGGTTTATGAGATACAGCCTGGTGACAGACGGACGGACAGAGACGGATGGACCAACAGCGGAGTCTCAGTAATAGGGTCCGTTTTACAGGTACAGAACTTTAAAAAGGAAACTCAAGAAGTACCTAATAATATGGAAGGATAATTGTTGCGCCCAAAACAAAAATTTCGCTGTTTTCAGTTTTTTTTGTGTACATTATTAAAAGCCAGCATTTACATGCGATAAAAATTAAAATACGAGCCTAGTCACTCTTTTAAATCAGTCGACAGCTTCCTACACCAGGTTGAACAAGCTATGCACAGAAAACAAAAACGTATAATTTTTTAGATTTTATCGATTCAGTAGGGCAAGCAAACTCTAAAAGGGTTATTCTCAGAAAATGGTTCAAATTGCATAATTTGTTTGGCACATTTTTTTCATATTAACTCAATAAAAAGTAACAAATATTGTAGGTGTAATGGCTCCTGAAGGTTGAATTGTAGCATATTTGTAGGTTTCATTAAATTAAACGGTATTCACTTTAATTACGTACTTTCAGAGCCTTCTAGAAAAAAACTTTAGGTAATTTACTACATTTCAAGGTTTGTAAGTATAGATGTCTCACTATATTATCTTTTAAATTGTGATTACTGCTTATTAGATAACATCTTAGTTTTTTTGTACCCTAAAGTGACACGTAATTTCATACAAAATATAGATATCGAATGTATGGAATACTTAGTATTAAAGCAGTAACTGGGGTATAGGTCAGTTAAGTAAAGCTGGCACGTTCAACACATTTACACGTTACGCTTGTGTAGTGTCTGTGAATAGCGCGCGGCGTGAGGTGTACTGCATGCGCATCATGAAAAGTCTGCCCGTCTCTCTTGCGCGCGGTCTAGCTTATGAGTGTGAAGGGGACAGTTATAGTTTTACTTTTACTACTGTTTATATATGCAGCGTGATCTTTTTGGTATTCAACCGTATGTGCGTTTCAATGAGGGATTTTTCTGACAGCTAAGAAAAGTAGTTCCAAATGAGCCGCTTTCAGAAGAACTAAAAAAAAAAACGAATGGCTGTCAAAGGAATGCAATTTTGGACCTCAGTCCAATAGCCATGTGTGATACATCATCGAATAGGTCTCAGCGAGCTGAATAAAAGTTACTAGAGTCTGACAAGCGAGTCCTGGGACGCGATTTATTTCGAATTCTTCATATGGCCACACTCTGACTGTCAAACTTAGGTATTTCAGCTGCAAGTAGTACTGCCCAAACAGTTTGATACTCGTCCTAGATTTAAACAAGAACTTTTGTTTCTATTCAACATAATTTTACCTATGTTTTAGTATATACATACGAGTAATAATGTTTTAAAACAAACATAAATTATTTCTTGTTGTAAGGTCTGTCGGATGACGAAAATTTTAAACGTCAGATCGAAGACTTAGTCAAAGAACTCAAAGATGTTGGAGAAAAAAGATATGAATCAGATTTTGATTATGGTTCAGCATTAATAAATGTTTATAAGTTTATGTGGTGCATCTTTATTATCCCTGTTTTTGGTGGAGTGGAAATGTTGGTTTTGATGTAGTTAATGTTTCGTTTTGCCTATATTTATTTATGTTTGGAAAAAAATCATTGGAGACTCCAAACTAATTAAACAAATAATAAACTTAAGCAAAAGTATCAAGATGGTTTATGGCATATAGATGCAGGGTTATCAACTAAAATATTTTTAAATTTCCCGCCAAAGGCTTGTGCCAGGACTCACTTGTCGCACTCTATGACGTCAACAGCCAAATGTTTGTCCTTTCGGAGTTATATTGTATTGAAAAAAAAACTAACATTTTCAATTTCAAAAAAATAACATGTATACATCACACATGGCTATTGGGCTGAGGTCCAAAACTGCATTCCTTTGACAGCCATTCGTTTTTATTTTCTTCTTAAAACGGCTCATTCACAGAACAAAAAAAAAGAGTAGAAATAGTGACATGACCTATCAGTAGGAAAACCAGTGTGACCAAACTCACACACACAAATCAAAAGCACACTGTGAATGCCAAGCTGCCATTGGCAAATAAAGGCAATTCTGAAATGGTCTACATCATAAAAGTTCCAAGTAAAATATGAACCTTTTCAATCATTTAAACAATGATCAAAATCAAATGATAATTATGAAATTAGGTTTGACATACGATCTTTGCTTTGTAGTACCGCTACTCTACATTAGATGGAACTACCGCCGCGTGTGATCGTCGAGAAGCTTTAAGTTTTATGCCATAAAGTCGAATATTGAAAAATAACTATCTGCTATGGTGCTACTCAGGCTAAGGATGGGACATATTGCCATATCGACAAATTATAGAACTGTTTCATAAAGCGACAGTTGAAAATGAATTTGTTATGACAATGTTTCTTAATCATTTATTGTTTTTAGTATCTACATTGACAAAGTAACATAGTGTATTCCCTTCTGCCAAACTGTACCACAGTTCGATGTAAATTACGCAGCCGGCTACCATATTAACTGTCCTTCTGGATGATTGGCTACGCAATGTACCTATAATGGAATTCTCATAATCTAACCATAGTCGCTTTATGAAACGAAGCCGAGCAAATTTATCGTGTAAATTTATAGAGAATAAGAAAGCCTATTGTATATATATTTTTTAACTGTAACTTTTATTTGTCTCTTGCTTCTTGTGTGCAATAAGGAATATTCTTTTTTTTTACGTAGCCTCGATTGCCACAGAACAGAAAAAAAGAGTAGAAGGAGTGACATGACCTATTAGCAAGAAAACCAGTGTGACCAAACTCACACATAAGCCAAAACCCACACTATGAATGCCAAGCTGCCATTGGTAAATAAAGGCAATGCCAAAAAGGTCTACATCATAAAAGTTCCACGTAACATATAAACCTTTTGGTGATATAAACAACGATCAAAATCAAATGATAATGATGAAATTAAGTTTGACATTAGATCTTTGTTCGTAGTACCGCTACTCTACACTAGCTGGAAATCCCGCCGCGTCTGACCGTCGAGAAGTTTTATGTGATAGACCATAAAGTCGAAAATTAAAAAACAAGTATGTGCAATGGTGCTTCTCAGCTATGGATGGCCTATCGACAAATTATGGAATTGTTTCGTAAAGCGACAGTTGATATTTAATTTAATTACAATTCGATGTAAATTACGCAGCCTGTTAGTATATTAACCTACCTTCTGGATGATCGGCTACGCAACGTATATGGAATTCTCATATGAAACTAACCATAGTCACTTTTGTTTATTTTTTTATTTATTTATTTAAAATGTCGTTATCCATCAACGCTTGTGCTTCACTTATATTATGGAGATGACATGTTCCAATGAAAGTCACGAGACTTCCCCATAGATTTATGGAGTAAGCGTTGATTAAATTATCTAGACCCCCCAGATGATTTTACTACACGAGCACATAAAATCATCTAACTTTGAAACTATGCATGCTGGTTTTGTTTTGATGACAATACGCCAATCTATACTAATAAAAGTGACATGTTTATTGAACTAAAACTTTCGGCACAACACATTGTAAACATTTAGTCCGGATCTACTTACGGGTGTTGTTTTATCGGACGAGTCCGACTAGGTTTCGCTCCGATACGCAGAGCAGTAAGTGGGTGGTGAGCAGAGACGGAGCTTGCGTCGTTCGGTTGCTCGTCTCAAAATGGGATGGGTAAGTTGATCCGGATTAAAAGTTTACAAAAATGACATGATGCTGTAGTCAGGACCACATTCTCGCAAAGGAACTAAACAGCGTCAAGGAACATGATCAATAAATTTTGCGCAGTATCAAAAATAATTGCAACTAAAAATGTGTTAAATAATAATAATAATAATATAAGATGATAATAAACACTTACATACAGGCACATACATTGCCCTGGCCGCACCCTGAGATACCCTGTGTCGTGGGCACCAGAAACAACGACGTCACAAACATGTAAACATACAAGACCTGGGATTGTTTTTTGTCCCCAGCCGGGATTTGAACCCGGGATCTCTCGCATGGTAGTCAGATGCACTAACCACTGCGCCACAGAGGTCTTCATTTAAAATAAAATAACGACAATTATTTTCCCAAAGTACCTAATAAGACGCAGGTACTCTACCTAAAGTACCGATAATTATTTATTACTGCTAAGTCATAGACAAAATATTATCGATAGATTTTTATAATGTTGTGTCTCAGCTGAATTGAGTAGCATTTGAGTAGCATTCAAATGTTGACAGAAATTTGTAGAAAAAGTACACAGACTTCGACGAAAATTGAACATTATATTCCAGTAAATAAAGGTGGTTTTACTTTCTCACTTTCGGATTGCTTTCCTTGTTCATGTCATTGCAAATTTAATTTCTATTAAATTAAATACAATGGAAATACTACTTACCGATGGAATGTTACGGCATGATCGGTACATTTTGGTCCCCAACTTTTATTTTTGCACTCTAACACAGCACAATAAGGCATTTTAGTAGAGTTTTCACAATTGTTTTCTTTACTAGAAGCGCACGGCATCTGAGGTAAGAAAAACTGTCATAGACTACGCTTAGGCAATACATTGCTAATTTGAGGCACGCGGGCACCGCCCACTTACGATTTCTACTCTTTTTTTTTTGTTCTGTGGGCTCATTAGTCAGTAGATGGCATTTTTAAGAGAGGGTTTTTGATTTTCTAATGGGAATTGCCAGTTTATTCTTTGGTCTTTCCTCTTTTCTTTTGGTTCTTGCATTTGATTGTGATTGGACTTCGAACAACTGCTACTGGTGCTTAAATCATGGAAAAAACGTTGAAGAAAAAGAAGAAGAATAGGAGAACAGAACATTCGCGTAACCACAATAGAAACCGAATGATGTTGCTCAGTTGATCACAGATTCCTTCCAGTTGATGAAATTACAGAACAGTAATAAAGTTTTTATCTGTGGCAAGCAATTAGAAAAAAGGTAGGGTAATTCATCCAGTAACTGACCACTGAGCGTCCGTTACCCTTTGTTACATAATTAAATTATAATTAAATTGTTGAGGATTTCTGGGATAATTATTTTCTGTTTTGGTAAAGATCTTCTTAGGTGAAATTATTTTTGTTCATGTGAAAATTTATTGAAATTTAAAACTATTTTGTGACCATTGATTCCACCTTGTTTTTAATACTTTTCGCTCGAATATGCTAAAAATATGTTATAACAAGTAACCCATATATTTGTATTTATTTATCTACAACGCACCTATCTTACTAAAACCTAACTCTAGTCTACACTTAAACTAGAGTCGCATTTTGAATCAAAATCATATACAGGGTGTCCCAAAAAGTAGTGTCAAGCGGAAGTCCTGAGATAGAACACCCCTTGGTGCATCCGAAACACCCCCATGTATGTTCCGCGATTTTTCGTAGTTTTCGAGTTATGAATTTTTTACTTGTATTTTGAGAATTATTGACCTAAACAACTTAAACGTTTCTAAAAAAAAAAGTATGAGACTTTTTCGAGATATTTTTTTTGCAACTTAATTCTCATGAATTGTACATTAATGTTTAAAACATTCGTATTCGTAACTTAGATGGAAGTTTTAAAAATGATGGTACAAAGTGAAAAAATTACGCTCAGTGAATTATGTCTTAAAATTTTAACTTTAAATTTAAAATCTTAATAGGTAGTTTCATGGCTCCTAAGTAAGTCTAAAAACTGCGCCAAACTCTCAGCTTTCTTAATCATTAAAAAATAGTAGTACTTAATGATCTACTTTTGCTAAAATCTGACTTCAAAGACAGAGAGGTGGAAAACTCTTAAAATTTGCCATTTGGTAAAGAAGTATTTTTTTGGGCAATTAGTTAACTAATCGAAAATTATTACAAAGTTAAGATTTTGCCATTTGAAAGTTAAATTTTTAGAAGATTCTTTGAACTCGCTGTATTGTGTGATACTTAAAAATTAAGTTACAAAAATAAAATCTTTAAAAAAGGGAAACTAAAATAAAACAAAAAGTAACTGTTAATTATTATTTATTACAAAAAGTTCTCAAAATGCCTCCCTTCCTGCTCAATACAAATTCTGCACCTTCTGAAAAAATTATCTTTTAATCGCATAAACGCTATTCTGTTGTCTTTTATTCTTTCTTCTGCGTTTCGCAATTTTGTGCGTAATTCTTGAATATTTCTTATTTCTTTAGCGTAGACTAATTCTTTGTAATATCCCCAGATGAAGAAATCAATAGGGTTTAAGTCTGGGGACCGTGGAGGCCACGCGATGGGCCCTCCTCGTCCGATCCACTTGTCTCCAAACCTTTCATTTAAATGTTGTCTCACGATGCTAGCGTAATGACATGGAGCGCCATCGTTTTGAAAAAACATGTTCCTCCGCGTTAATAGATCTACATCTTCTAGTAAGTTGTAGAGATCTTCTCTTAAAAATTCTAAGTAGGACTCGCCGTTCAATCGGTTAGGTAGCGCGAACGGACCAATCAGCTGGCCGTTTATTATGCCCGACCACAAATTTACACTGAATTGTTCTTGGAAATTTGAGTCACGAGTCAGGTGTGGATTTTCTATGTTCCAAGAGTGATAATTGTGGGTGTTAAAAATCCCACACCTTTTGAAGTGAGATTCATCGGTCCACAAGATACTTTTGAAAAATTTTTCGTTTTCAGCTTGACGCCGCAACATTTCTTGACAAAATGCCACTCTTCTCGGGTAATCTTGAGCTTGAGCTGCTCTTTGAATATGGTATCGGTGAAAACACTCTTGCTGGAGTATTCGATGTGCCTGTGACTTTGGCATTCCAATTCAGCGTTCTAGGGTCCTCACACTAACCGATGGATCTCTAGCCACTTCTTCGAGCACGGATTCGATGGTATCTGGGTCGTGCATTTCACGTGGACGGCCGGATCTTGTGCCTGTTAAACGCCCTTCCATGTAAGAGTTATGGACTCTTAAAATCATTCGATGATCAGGCCAAGTTTCAGGTTGTGGTCCACCTCCATTTTGTACTTGCTCCCTGTACAACCTGGCTGCTTCAGAAGCGTTTCCTCTTGCATAGCCATAATAGTAATGCATAAGAGCATAATCTCTTGATAAAAAAGGCATAGCTCACCAAATTAATCAGCTCGAAAATTCCGTTGAGAAAGCCAAAGTTGTCGAATTCCGTATCACAAAACCAAGTCGTAATCGCACTCAAAGTCCATTATGAAAGCCAAAGTAGTCAAAGTCCGTGCCACAAAACCAAATCGTAATCGCACTAGAAGTCCGTAAAGAAGGCAAAGTTCGTCAAGAGATCACAAATTAGGAGCGTATCGTACACAGCTATCGTAAGGCGCAAAGGTAGGCAAACGACTGGACGAACGCAGGCACATACAATAGACCGACGCCCGCGCCCCACTCCTTCTCACCCCCTGATGGCCTACCTGTAACTCAGGTAGTAAATTCCGACCATCGCATATCCTTTTTAATAACAATAGTATTTGTTCTGGATGCGAAAACATTACTAGCGCAATGAAATTTAAATTACAGAAAATACTAAGACATCCAAATTTTTACATCTTTGCGTTCCTGCAGTAAATTTTGGTTAGTTAACAACCTAATTAACTCTAGGAATGATAAAATGCCCAAAAAAATACTTCTTTACCAAATGGCAAATTTTAAGAGTTTTCCACCTCTCTGTCTTTGAAGTCAGATTTTAGAAAAAGTAGATCATTAAGTACTACTATTTTTTAAAGATTAAGAAAGCTGAGAGTTTGGCGCAGTTTTTAGACTTACTTAGGAGCCATGAAACTACCTATTAAGATTTTAAATTTAAAGTTAAAATTTTAAGACATAATTCACTGAGCGTAATTTTTTCACTTTGTACCATCATTTTTAAAACTTCCATCTAAGTTACGAATACGAATGTTTTAAACATTAATGTACAATTCATGAGAATTAAGTTGCAAAAAAAATATCTCGAAAAAGTCTCATACTTTTTTTTTTAGAAACGTTTAAGTTGTTTAGGTCAATAATTCTCAAAATACAAGTAAAAAATTCATAACTCGAAAACTACGAAAAATCGCGGAACATACATGGGGGTGTTTCGGATGCTCCAAGGGGTGTTCTATCTCAGGACTTCCGCTTGACACTACTTTTTGGGACACCCTGTATTTTAAACATCCTGTATAGTGAAATTGCATAAGTGTGAGTACTGTGAACGTGCCAGCTTTAGATAACAGACCTATACTAACTGCGGTTATTCTAAGCAATCAGTACAAATAGATTTATATAAATAGACTAAAAATATTGTGAGTTTTCGTCAATTAAATAATATATTATAATAACTAAATAGTAATTTAGTTATTATAATTTAAGCATGTGGGTGAATATACGGTATTTGATTTTTTTGTGTCCTAGAAGGAAATGTAATCTGTTCCATTCAATATTGATAATTTCTCTATTTGACACAATTTTTAAATGTTTAATGATGAGGGCCAGAAGATTTTTCCATTTTTTTTAATTTCATAAGCACGAGAGGAAAATGTGTTACCAGAGGACTGACACTATTGGCAGAGTAGTCACAAATTAAAGCAGGGAAGTGACAGGCCATTGATTATAGCTAAGAAAGGGACACGTATTAAATAAAACATGAAACATGCCACAGGAGTGACGCCAGAGGAGTGACAAAATCGCACAAAACCTACAAAAACATATCACTCGCTTTTCTGATCACCGTTTAACGTAATACATGACATCTACACACAATAAACATTTCATTGTGCAAATATACAATTTCGCAACAATAAAATACAGAAACATAGACTTGCCAGAGGAAATACTGCAACGACTGGCAGAAACACGCTTTCCTACAGTGAATCGCAAGTTGACGCTATATTATAGGAATTTTGCTTAACGTCATTAGCTTGTTTCTAACTTAACACTATTGTATGCGCGTAGTTCATGGACAAAAACATTTTTTTGCGGTTTTAAGTCAAATTTTACTTCTTTGAGTTTCGCCAGATGAAGTGATATTATTGTAACGTGACATGAAAGTAAGTTATTTTTCTTTATATTAATAATTTTTTTTACTGTTTATTTTGATGAAATATGTTTCGATGTTTATAAAAGCATATGATCATATTTAAAGAAACATAATGGCATACGTATTTAAAAATATCTCGCCATCTCGCCATAAAATCATTATAATCTAGAAATGGGGAGGCCGGAGGAGTATACATTTACAACTATTTTTAACGATTAAAGTCTTAAATTAAACAATTATCGTGAATAGACTATGTGGGCCAAATAAAATACCATATTCTTTAATATAGCGGTGGTGGCGTAGTGGGGTTGACCCTTGCTTCTCGATCATGAGGGTCTGGGTTCGAACCACGCATGTACCAATGACTTTTAGTTACGTACATTTGTTTGTACAGCAACACCATTCGCTGATAAATTGTGCCCGGATAACGGCGACAGGCTTGCCACTTGTCACGTTTGGGACCTAATAAACTCGGCAAAACGTGGGTCCAGTTCTAGAGACTGGTGCCTCTGCCTACCCCTTCGGGGATAACGGGCGTGAGTTTATTATTTTTATTTTTATTCTTTAATGCTTAAGCAAACGGACGCAATTATATAATAAGTTAAACATAATATTCGTCCATGGACCACAGAAATTCAAATAGCGTATATTGACCCATGTATCATGAAAGAACTCCATTTAAGCTACATATTGAAAAAATCACACCTACAAAAACATATAAGCTAAAGTAGAAGTAAATAAAAATGTAATACAAAACTTTGTCCTCCATTTTCTCAACTTTGAAATTTCCGACTTACTGGTCGCCCTTAGCATGGCAGAATAATGTTGAAAGTATATCTAAAGTTAGGTATAAAAAAACTATTCAGTGGTCAAACCGTTTCTCTCTCTCTGATCTATAAAAACTTGTACTTATCTAATGGTCCGGAGCGTGCTAAATTTCGTGGTAGGTATACGACCGTCGCGGGAATGGGAAAATGGGGATTGGTTGAAACGGATATTGAATGAAACGGGAATCGGATCAATAATGAACTAGGATCTACAAAAAACGAGCGGATTATTTTTCGATCTGGTAACAGACAATCGATATAAAAAGTTTCTAATATCAGATCGATTTTCTGCCAAAATACATCGTCTCTTTTAATTTTTTCGTAAAGTAAGCCTGAGCTCCACAAAATAAAATACTCAAAGTAAGTAATAGCTACAGACAAACAAAGAGCAGGTAGGTAAAACAATAAGACGAAACAACACTCCGCACACGCCGCGCCGAACGAAATCAACTTGCAGACGTGTTGCAGACTACGCCCGGCCCGCTCGCGAGCTTGGCGGGGGGCGGCGGCGCGGCGTGTGCGGTTCGGCGGGCGTGCCACGCACACATTGACAGTCCCATTCACACATTGATAGCTCGCTTCTTCGGGCATCGCGCGACAGCAATAGATTTTACAAATACCTATTTTTCAATTCTCTAGCCCGTGATGTTCCCTCTTAAGTAACGTTCTGTCACGCTCTTTTCTGACAAATTTGACGAGACAGCACTACAGTTGAGTAGTTACTCAGAAATATTCTCAATTTAATAACTGATCCTCACACACTTAAAAACCTAAACTTCCTTGATTCACCGCGTTTCCTTTTCATTTCCCAACAGCGCGTCCTCCAAAGAAAACCCACTACATTCAACCACTCCATCAGCCAATCCCATTCCTGGGTTACCAGCCCCCAAATAAACAATTTTGATTGGATTTGATTCGATTTAATTATAATGATAATTATCTTATTTAATTTCGCGACTGAATGTAATAAATATATACTTTATTTCACACGAAACATTAAACATAAATGTTCGATAATAAAATACAAAATTGTCTTTAACCAATAACAAATTTGCCTTAAATATTGAATACGCATAATAGGTACGTCTTAAAAATTTAAACAAATCACTAGTTGTAAAGTTTTTAAAGTAATAAAGATATATTTGAGACGAGCAACCGACGACGCGAGCTTCGTCTCTACTCACCATGATTAAGCTCTGCAAATCGGAGCGAAACCTGGTCGGTCTCGTCCGATAAAACAACACCCGTAAGTTGATCAGGACTAATTTTTACAATATATTTATTTAGAAAAAAAATCTGTATGCTTCCTGTTCACTGCTGTACTAAGCATTCATTGGAAATATTTTTACATTCATAATTATGTTAACAAAAACTGAATGTAATAAATTCACTACTTTTACGTTCGTCACCCGCTTGGAATCGCACACACGCAAACCCGCCTCCTTGGCAAAAGCCCCAGCTCCACTTCAAGCGCCATCTCAAAGGCGATTCTACTTGTAATCAAGAAAACTTGTAGCACACAAATAAACTACACGGTCTCTGGCGAGTATTGTTCACGTCGTCGTCTCGGTCGTCGCGGGGCTTCAAAGTTTCCTCTCTAGAGTCTATTCCAGCCATGGGCCAGCCAGCCAGAGAGTCAGAGTTTTGTTCGGGGTATTTTTAAATGTATTTATTTATTGAACTAAAACTTTCGTTAGCAAGACATAATTAATTTTATTCTGGAAACCAGCTCAGACCTCTTCCGACAAAAATAAAGTAATTTATTTTATACAAATATTGTTTTTGTCGCTATTGTATCGCTCGTAGCCTGGGCTGCCTGAGTGATCTTAAACGATCACTAAGGTTAAGCAACATACGGCGCGTTCAGTCCATGGATGGGTCACCGTCTATGACTAACGCTAGTGGCATTTTTCCGAGCGGTTCCGTGCTTCGCAAGGCACGTTAAGCAGTTGGTGCCGGCTGCCGTCTATAGATGGCAGTCGTTAAGCCAAGTCAGAGGCCTTAGGGCGGCTTGAAAACTTCTGACAGTAAGACCAGCCACTGGTCTTACAAGCCTCCACAAATCCGGACTTGGCCCCCGTGGTGGAGTATGGCCTATACCTTCCTCAGGGAAGAGACCCGTGCCCCTCGGTGGGGACATAATGGGTTGATGATGATTGTTTTTGTATAATACATAAATTACGTTACCATAACGCGTCGCGACTATCAGGTATCCTACAGGTAGGCTACAATACATATCCGTGCATATACATACACATATTTTACAAACATGACATGACATAACTTTGATCTTCTGAAACTCTCTCCAACTGTCATAATATTATACGCATTGTGAGTGCCAGGCTGGCTATGTCTGATATTATTTACTTCTCACTGAATTTTAAAAAGTTTTTGTCTTTCGACTTTGCAGTGCTTGCATTAGATAGAGGTAAACTTATTTTTGTAGGTTACCTTCACAATCTTTCTACTATTATATAACTGGGAAAGTTTAAATATATGAATGAATGTTTGGGACAGAGATAGGACTTAGACTACAAAGCACTAGGCTACTTTTGATTTCAGAAAATACAAGTGAACATTACCATGCGCGCGAAGCCGCTGGCTAGTTGTAACAAACATAACGTTACATTCAAAGAGGTTTAGGTTGACCATAAAGTCTAGAAAACGGAAGTGAAGTGTAACTTAATATTGTAAGAACTTTTCAGGCCATCTTCTATTCTAATATAAGCACAATTATTGTAACGGAGACCAAGGTTAATTCTCCTTGCTGAGACTATGTCTTTTAGTACTAAAAGTTTGGTTATGGAAAATAAGAGTAGTAGCAAAATCACACTCTTTAATTTTCTACTCTTTCTGGTCAAACTATACAGATGCCACTCTTCTATTGTGCCAACAACATGCGAACATTATCAGTCTTATTTATAAAACACGATACCTCCAGTCCATCCAAAGGTTGTCTGGAAGAGATCACTTTTTGTGATAAGGCCGCCGTCTGTACTCTTAGATTAAGAAATACCTGTGTGATTTCCTTTTTTATGTACAATAAAGTGTTCTCTATCTATCTATCTATCTACCTCAAAAAATAGGACATAGTTAATTAAAAAAAAAAACGTTTTCTCTTTACCACAGACGTTTCAATTGACTCTTAAAATAAAATAAAAAGACCCTTAGGAGTGTTTTATTTAGTTGCGTTATGAGCTTAAAAAGAACAAATTAAAACCATTCTTGGTGCCATTGGTGCCGATCGGACCAACTACATTTCTACAGGTTAAGTGTTTTACAAATTAATACCGTATACCTTTCTCAGGGAGGAGACCCCTGCCCCTCGGTGGGGACATAGTGGGTTAGGATGATGATGATATGTCTTGTTGGTATAATAAAGGCTTTTCTTCTTCTTCTTATTTAGTGCAGGCCCTAAAGCTGCGGGTGTCGCTAATATCTTATAATCCCTGGCCAGACGGCTCATCTGTCGTCCTGCAGGGCTATAATTGTGTAATCCCGTGGCACGTGACCCCGTGGGTGGCGCTATGAAATATTATAACCTTTTTATCCCGGGCCCTCGTCAAGCGTCACTCCGCCACCGCGCCGCCGCCGCCAGTTCAGAAGTACAAAAATAGCAGTAAGAAAACAACAATTGCCGCTACGGGTTACATTTCGTATTTAAATCCTATCATCATCATCAGCTCACCTCTGTCCACTGTTGAGCTGATAGGCATTTTCCCGATTACGCCATATCTCGCGTCTCTCGCCATTCGCATCCATGGTCCCCCGCCAACCTGGCCACATCGTCCGACCATCGGGCTGCTGGTCTGCCGACTGACCGCCGCCCGTTTCTCGGCCGGCACTCCGTTACTGCCTTGGTCCACCAGCCGTCTTTCCGCCTCGCCAGGTCTCCCACCCATCGCCATTTCAGACTTGAGATCCGGTCACCAATATCATCGACCTTTATCCGACGTTGGATGACGAATATAAATCCTATTTGTATTAATACACGAAAATTGTTTCGTGAAAAGAATAATACTTAAGAAATAGCATTCGTTTTGTTCTTTTGGCTGAAGTTATCCTAGGGGATACCCCCTATTTTCGATTAAATAAATGAAATCGTCTCCAAAATGCAGCGACTAGCAGTGATTTTAATCCCTTTAAGTCGACGCTGGACAGTTCAATATATTCTCGCTAATGAGTTCCCGACTGGATAAAGCTCACAGCAGCTCAGGAGCTGTTAGGTAAGAAGAACCAAGTAATGCCGGAGCGACAGGGTGGGTGGTGAAATGATGGAAGAAAAATTGAAACTCTCAATTTTTTTATAGTTTTAATGTGAATTGATGTGGTCAATTTTCGATATTGTTTAAAAATTTAATTCAGAATGTTATGCTTATTTGAAATGGTTTACTTTCATTTCCTTATTATTGAAATTTGACGTGAGATTTCCATTAACCCTCTTTCAGTGACATTAAGCGAGAATTCAACAGACCTCACCTACCTCCTCTCTCCTTATATAAATAATATCTTTCACACAGGACAATCACTTGCCCTGGTCCAAACTAGGATACTCAGTTGAATTATTAATACAACCAACGGTCATTGGTGGCGTATCCTTAATACAACCAACTTCATTCACGTGATTATTTATTCGACTTAGTGACTTAGCACAGAAAATAAAAAAATAGGGATTTCGATTGTAGTAAGTCATCCTATTGTCCTCCCATGCCTCACCGCCGCCACAGACTCGGACAGCGAAAGACACTAACATTTCAGCTGTAATGAGTTTCGTTGCTAACATTTTCATTATAATTTAATTCCTTAAGAGCCCACAGTAGCGTAAAAATGGACACAAACGCTCGTCGTACTGAAACTTTTTAAGTAAATAAATACAGCGTGTTAAAAAAGTGACACTCTATCCGATTACTTAATCACTCTTTTCAAAACAGCGAAGCATACTGAGGGCCGGTTTCTGAGTTGAGCATTTTCACTTGTAATGATGTAAGATTTGTTATTGGGAAGGTTATTGAAACAGCGACTGTATGAAGTAACGTCGTGTATTCTACTGTCGAGGAGAGAGCGTTACATACTTATATGACTATGAATGTGTGGGTGAGGTGTCACCACACTACACCTCCCCCCTTTTTATTAAAAAAAAATTTTATTATAAACTGCTATTATTTTTTACAATTTTCTCACTTTGTTGACGATGCTTTTTCATTAAACTTAGGTTTTAAACTGTATTCATATTTAAATTCATTTTAAAACTATTATTACAAGACATATTTGTAATTTCAAAGTCCTTTTCTGTTTCAGATACTTATCATGTCAATTACTTACAATATATTTGGGCTGGCCTCGCCTTTCATATTTTTTATCATTTATTTACTTCTTTATTTATCATTCATTTTTCACTCATAACATTTATTTTTTATACTGGCCCCCATTTATTACACAAATTATTATTGACAAATTGTTCTTACTTGTATCCCTCATTTTTAAAGTTGACTTTACAGGACTTTTAAAATACAATTTTAATTCAATAAACATTTTCCATCATTTAACAAAACCAAACAAACCATTCCTACAACAAAGTCATTTACATATTTTATTCTCCGTCACTTTTAACATATTTTATAGAGGCATTGCTACACCACATTTCACTTATGGGGCGCGCGCTTCCTTTTGATACATTTATTTAACCCTTGTTGGGCGGTACATTTAATAACAAGAGTCGACTCAAATAAAACTAGCATGTCTTATTACCACCACGCTTGTGCACAACAATATTATAATAATGGATAGTGTATTTATGAACTACGTTCACCAACTTACTTTCTTTACAGAGCAAAACTCGTTGACACCATAATCAGTCAGAAGGATCACATCTACCCTGTACCTTTAACCGTTTTATGTGTACCTCTTTAATGACTTTAATACATTAACGTATCAGACTCGCTGAACAACATTGTCATGTATCTACATTCTTTACATTTTTAAAACACAAACCTCAATTGAAAGTTCGGTTTTTCACCCATGTTGAGACTTCTATAACATTCAGGTGATCAGTCTATTTGCTATACAAACTCAGGGAAGAAAGACTTTAAATAACTTTTGGGTGATCAAACCAATCATCACTTAAGACTCCTCAACCTTCGTATTCACATGCGTTTTACATTCCTTTATTACATTCGTAAAACCTTAGCTTTGATGTTATAAATTTTCATTTAATACATTTAATATTCTTTAAACGCTTCACACTTAACTAGTCGCTATGCGAATCAGATTACATTACTTTGCTGCTGATAAAACGTAACTTAGGACACTTGCATCGAAGATAAGCGATTGCAATTCAGCATGTTCTTGTCACTCGATACCTTACCTATTTGGTAAGGTATGCATCAGCGCTTCTAGGTATTGTTGCTAACTTGAATCGAGTAATAGAATTAAATTTAATGACATAACACGAAAAATAAAAATTGACTTACTAAAACAGTATAAGAATTTGCATCACCAACAAGCGAATTTTTGACAATTATTATATTATAAACTGAATAATTACTAAATATAAAATTACCTTAAATATTAATAAACTCGGCAAAACGTGGGTCCAGTTCTAGAGACTGGTGCCTCTGCCTACCCCTTCGGGGATAACGGGCGTGAGTTTTTTTTTTTTTTTATAAAATTACCGAAAATAAACACTGTCACACTTTCTTAGCACATTTTCACTATTTCTGCAATACTCCCGGCGCCTCTCCATCAGACTCACATCATAGGCTTGAGCGTATCTCCCGGCACCGGCGGCTCCTCTTTTATTTTAATTTTTTTTTCTGCACATTTTATGTTACGAAATTTTCTGGTTGCTCTCTCTCCTCTTTTCCTGTGTCTGTATATTCTCGTAGATTTATTATTTGTTACACTTTATATTTCACTTCACCACTGTACTGTCTATTGTTTTCTTAATTATACACTTTTAATATTATTATTTGATTATAGGTTTTACTATTATTTATTGATTATATAGGTATGATTGTTTTTTTTATGTATTATTTTAAACATTATCTTAATTTTTTGTGCCTTCCGGCACTGCCTCCGGCAGGCCGGCCTGGCCGGGTCGCCATGTAATGATGTATTATTTTAATTAATAAATAAATACTTAACTCTAGATATTGTATCAGGCGTTACTTTGCGGAAATCCATAATAGCATTAAAATGAGAAAATTACTTTGCTATATTCCGCTAATATCCCACAAGCACCATGCGGTTAGATAATGCACCGCCCTCCCTTCCACTTTTCAAGCAGAAGCAAGACACGAACACACCACAACCGATAACAATACTTGTGTGAGACAATGCGCGACGCGTTTCGCCTCCAACACGAGGCATCCTCAGGCTCACAAGCACAAATGACCGTCACCCTTTTTCTTTTTTTTTTTTAGCCCTATAAAGGGCAACCTTCGGAGGACACGGGGAGGGAGGTGGTGAATGCTCATGCATAACAGCACGGGCCCGGCCGTGCTGCCAATGTGGGACTCGCAGAGTGCGCCTACCCACTAAACACCACCTTGGGGCTGGTTTGGTCCTAAGGACCCCTAAACCTACATCACGAGCGACCCCCCTCGAGGCCGAGGAGGGACCGTCACCCCAAAAACACTCGGTATTTATAGGCTAGGCCGCCCCGCCCCCGATAACGTTTTCTAACCGTCAAACCGGTGACCGTTAAACCGTCAACCGCCTAACGGTTATTATTGTTTTGCGCAAAAATAGCGATTAATGGGGAAATAGAGGAGCTGCCTACCTGTTCATTCAGCATTGTAGACAACCTATCCTTAGATAATTTGGAAATTTCTAGCTGCTCAAGTATAGACAATCTCAACCCTTTACTGCAGGTGTGTGCTTGTGGGATATTAGCGGAATTTAGCAAAGTAATTTTCTCATTTTAATGCTTAACTCTAGTGCTGTCTCGTCAAATTTCTCAGAAAAGAGGTTGACAGAATGTTATTTAAGTATTTATTTAGTGTAAATTCTCAATTCAGACATCGGCACTTATGCTATTTTGAAAAGAGAGCCCATGTTGGGCAAAGGCTTCTTCTCTATCACGCTAATCCAATTCATGCAATACAAATTGTGTTTGCTATTAACAAAAGAAAACTCAGCTTGGGATTAACTATGGTGTACAGTCGACAGCAAATCATCCTATACATCCATACACTCTACTCAGTTGCATTACGAGCGACTTTGCAATTAAAATGAAGGTTGAAGTGCTGTCGACTGTACGATGGTACAAATAGATTGAAAACTTACGGTCTTATTTGTAAAAAAGTGAAGTAATGCCTCTCTTAGCGTCTCTTTAAGTTACTCTAAGGAACTTTTTATATTAAATTTAAACTCTATTTAACCTTAATATAAAAAGTTCGAGCTGATGTGTCCTCATTGATTCATTCATATGGACTACATAAGCTTGCTTGCGTCAGAAACTATTTGTAAATTCGGTTAAAATAAGGTTTCTTTTTAATTAGTTATTTTTAATAAGTAAGACCGCTTTGAATCTCTATATCTAAGCCGTAGATTTTGCAGATATGGCCCCTTTCAATTCTTTTTAATAATGCGATTAATCAGGTGTCAGAATGAAGTCAGTAAACATGCAATATTCTCTGTTGATATCTTCTAAGTCGCGAAAAAAAATCGTCTGTTTCATACTATAGTCCCACGATATCGTAATGACTCGAGTCATGATTTCAAAGTTATCCCCATGGTACAAGTTGATAGAGGGTGGTGGTAGTGCAG
Source organism: Yponomeuta plumbellus (assembly GCA_947310845.1). Taxonomy (NCBI): domain Eukaryota; kingdom Metazoa; phylum Arthropoda; class Insecta; order Lepidoptera; family Yponomeutidae; genus Yponomeuta; species Yponomeuta plumbellus. Next base: position 6,304,364 of record OX371210.1, read on the forward strand.
ACAGTGGAACTAGAAGGCTTGCTTTACAAACATAAACATTTACATGCAGGCATATACATTGCTTCTGGCCTCACACTAAGATACTCTGTGTCAGAAGCGACGACTTCACAAACATGAAAATATCCAAGACCTGGGATTTTTGCCCCCAGCCGGGATTCGAACCCGGGACCTCCCATATGGTAGGCAGATGCGCTAACCGCTGCGCCACAGAGGAGGCCACTCACACTCAGGAGGTCGTAGACGAAAGGTCATAGCCCACCTACACGACTCCGCTACCACCCGGCAAAAACGATACCATTCAAATATGGGCCTTAAAAACCGCTGTCTAGATATATTCTACATTGGCATCATACATTAGCTGACAGCTGACGGCGAGCTGTCCGCCAATTCACGACGCCAATGCAAAAGACATCTAAAGAGCATTGACATTTAAAGCCCATATTTGAATGACACTACCTACTCTTGCCGGTTGGGAGCAGAGTCGTGTAAATGGGCTACGACCTTTCAACTCCGGCGAATCCGTATCTACAGATTACTTTGTTTTCTAAGTTACGAATTTAACATTTTATGATTTGTATGTATTTGTATACCACTCGCTAACGGTGAAGGAAAACGTCCTGAAAAAACCTGCGTGTATGTGGTGTTACGAGAATCGCTCGTAGCCCCGGCTGCCTGAGTGATCTTAAATGATCACGAAGGTTAAGCAACATAGCGCGCGTTCAGTGTATGGATGGGTGACCGTCTAAGTCTAACGTTAGTGGCATTTTTCCGAGCGGTTCCGTGCTTCGCAAGGAACGTTAAGCAGTTGGTGCCGGCTGCCGTCGATAGGTGGCGGTCGTTAAGCCAAGTCAGAGGCCTTAGCGCGGCCTGAAAACTTCCGACAGTAACACCAGCCAAGTCTTACAAGCCTCCACAAATACGGACTTGGGCCCTGTGGTGTAGTATGGCCTATACCTTCCTCAGGGAAGAGACCCGTGCCCCTCGGTGGGGACATAATGGGTTGATGATGATGATGACGTGGTAAACATACCTCAGCGGTGGAAATCACCATTCCGCGAGGGACACGCGTGGTGATTACGCTCATACTCTCTTTCTGGGAGAAGGCCTGTGGCCTACAATGAGACGTATACTATCGTATAGTATAATATTAGTACGGTGCAGTGCAGTGCAGTGCAGTGCAGTATAGTATAGTATAGCCTATAGGCTGCATTCTTATTGTCAAGTAAACTCCTCATTTCGGGAAAGTAAGAAGGTTTCGTTACATCCTGTAAAGAAGGAAGTTTGTAGCGCTATTTGTGGATTCAGATTGTCTGATTCTGTGTAAAATTTTATTTACAGGCACTTTCAGTCTGGCAGTGATGGTCACATAATGCAAATAATAATGAGAGAAGTTTGCATTTTGAGATTGTATGTACGTACCGTATTTCTTTCGACAGTATATTATAACTTGGCAAACTCATTTGGGATTATGAAGCTTTGTTTGAAGCAAAACAAGTCGCTCGCCTAAGTGCTTATCCCGAAGTTTATCTGCCATTCGTTTTATTCCCTCGTATCTAATGTCTTTTGCAGGCTTCTTTTAAGACTCTCCTCTTTATGATGCGCGATTACGTCACAGTTATGATAGAAACAGACTACACTTTAATCCGCTATATAACAGGAGCAAACGAGGGCATGCCTGGAGACCGATTTTTTAATCACTCGCATGAAATTGTATCATCGAATGCGACTTATGTTACAGTCGTCCTCTAAGTTGCATGATCTGTATTTTATCCGTTCCACACACAAATTAAAAAAACCGGAACATACCGTAAAGAAACGGGACGTAAAATACTTCGTTTTATTGGCTGTTTAAATGAAAAATCTTTGTCTTTTGTAACAAACAAAACACTACTGTCACTTTGGTTAGTTTTTGTTCTAACGCAAATGTCGAAACAAAAAATTTATTCCGCACAAAAACACAAACTGCTGAAATTGCTTTCAAACTAGCCACAGTTACGCTCCGGAAATTTTGACAATTAATCTACCGAGTGCGTATACTGAGTTTTTTCATTCACTCTCGATAGTGAGAGCGTTTGCAATTTGCATAGGAGTGACAAAGAGACAACTAGATGGCGCGCTTTGTCACTCCTATGCAAATCGCAAACGCTCTCGCTATCGAAAGTGAATGACAAAACTCAGTATACGCACTCCGATCGCCATACGAGACGAGTGGTAAGGACCATTCATTGCAGTCGAGTGATTCAAAATCAAAAATATTGAATTACAGATGTCGAACGAAAAACAGTAGAAATCGAGCGCTCGACGCGATTCGAGTGATTCGAAAATAGAGCTCCGTTACTAAAACGAAACTGATCTCTGTCAAACGATAAATGAAGCGTTTAAACAGCGATTTAACACTTTCAAAAGTGCTCCATCAGCTACGAGTAAAATAAGGTAATAAAAATATAATTTCTTAACAGCATTATTGTTACTCGTAGTAGAAATCGTTCTATTACCGCCCTTCGTTACCGCCATGTTAAAAATGAATCTACCAAATTGATTGCATTTTACTGTCACTAAGATTCGCTTCTGTCTGCTTTGTTACAAATCAAAAACATAGATTTACATATATTTTTTATTTTGTTAGCAACTACGCACGTCATTTCTTATCCAGCATTAGGTGCTACTCCTTCTTTGTTTATCCTGCCCCTGTACAACTGTAGATTGCCTTGTATATTGTGTACTTTTTGTACTGTGCTGCACACTATCTTATCGTTATCATCATCATCAACCCATCATGTCCCCACCGAGGGGCACGGGTCTCTTCCCTGATGAAGGTATAGGCCAAACGTATTGCATTGCATTGCATTGTATTGTATTGTATTGTATTGTATTGTATTGTATTGTATTGTATTGTATTGTATTGTATTGTATTGTATTGTATTGTATTGTATTGTATTGTATTGTATTGTATTGTATGGTATTGTATTGTATTGTGTCTGTCTCGATGGATCGCTCCATCGTGTACATTATATTTCTTCAAACTTTTTAGAAAATCCAATCGGTAAAGGGTAACGCCTACATTTGGACCTATGTCAAATAAATAGAAGTTCATTACAATAACGCACTAACAAAATCTACCAATATCAAATCGTGAAACTGAATTACAGACTGAAGCTAATTGGCAATCGAAGCCAAGGCCGTGTATTGTGCTCTGTAATATCGGAACGGCGCTTATCGCCCGTATTATTCATGTGCCCGGAGCTCCCTCTGTCTCGGCTAATTGGTTATTAGAACCCTTAATAATAAAGGTAACATGTATCTTCACTTCGTTTGCCTACCAGACTCAGCCTTGTGGAATACCTATCTGAGATTTTCCATTTCATTTTGATCCCAACGTTTTTTGCAAAAACAATCTAGAAGAATGTATGACGACGTATCATTCGACGTCTTGTTTTTTTATTGGCCGTGCTAGTGTTACTTCACAAAGCACCTTTACAAACGCCTGCGCGTAAATCCACGAGCAAGACAGGTATACGATGTACGCGCCAGTAGATGGAGAACCTTTATAATGAACATAACATAACATTTACAAATAGGCAAATACATTGCCTCTGGCCCCACACTAGGATACCCTGCGTCGTGGGAACCAGAAACAGTGACGTTACATACATGCATACAAATATACATAAGCTCCCGCCTGTATCTCAGAGGGGTAAACAGAGACGGACTGCCACTTGCCACGATCCTGACAGATCACTTTCGCTACTTCGACATTCATTAGTCGTTGGGTCCAGGGCCTCAATTCTGTTAGTGCATTACAGTTCGACGACAGATAAACTGTCGGGTCACGTGACGTGTTTTTTCATACCATTGACGTCTAGTTTGCGTGATTTGAGTGCTCGCGTAGACTTGAAGCGGCAATGAAACTAAATCACCAGGTTCATGCAGTTGTCATTGTACTACAATGCATTAACAGAATCTAGGCCCAGGTAGGCCGGTCTCGGGTATAATAATGATAACTTCCACACCACACAACCACTTCATTAGGGCCCAAACTAGGCACGGGTCTCTTCCCTGAGAAAGGTATAGGCCATACTCCACCACGGGCAATGGATAAAGGGTCATAGCGGCTCCTTGGGTAACGATGCTGCGGATGAACTGCCCCGAACCCCTGCTACCACTCCCTTACAACCAGTTTAGGAAATGGTTGAGGACACGAACAGAAAATCAGCATGCTGAACTCTGGAGAACAGAAACTAAATGCAGACAAGCCAAGGAGGCTTTACCAATAATCTCAAAACGTCTCTCACGTAGCCTGATTCGTCTGAAAAGATATGATCTGCGCAGAGCTGTGGCAATACTAACAGGCCACTGCTCACTGAACAGACACTTCCATAACATGGGACTAACCGACAGCCCGCTTTGCCGGGGATGCCTGAAAGAAGAGGAAACACCCGCCCACGTGACCATCTACTGCGAAGGCGTGGAGAAACAACGGACCGCCACCATTGGGAAGCTGGGAACCCTTCAGGAGGCCTGCAGTGACATCAGAGCACTGCTGGCCTTCTGGAAAGAGATAGGCTGGCTGGAGTAAGCTCACAGCCCTGCTACGTACAATGGCCCAACTATGAGGCCAAGTGCGGAAACCCTAAGCCAAACTAACTAACTACTCCACCACGGGGCCAAGTCCGGATTGGTGGAGGCTTGTAAGACTAGTGGATGGTCATACGATCAGAAGTTTTCAAGCCACCCTATAGAGGCCACTGATTTTTTGTGGATCGATCGCCTCACTATAACAATGGTTTTTAATTTTTTTTTAGACCATAACGCGGTACCAAAAACGTTAGAACCAATACGTTATTTGACACTATCAACAATAAATTATTTGAGATGCTCGATTAAAACGAAATTTACAAAATGATTCGGAAAATGTATTCTTTTAATCATTTACTAGTTATCACAATATTTAAATAGATGAAACATAAAAAGAGTGCTCTGAAATGTGACTTCACAAGCAAGTATTTTCATACAAAATTCCGTTTTAAAAGTAACTCATTTGACATCCTGTCAAATAGCCAATTCTCGGTAGGAAATTAAAATGATCTATGCAAACGTAAAATTAATAATACTTCGCCTGTGGCGTACTTTCTAATTCCATTACTTCGTTTTCCTAGAAATGAATTGAATTGCGTTCGTAATTGAAACCGCCCCAACAGCAAGAAAAACAAAGATGTTTTTCTATTTAACTCGCTGTAAGCTTTTTACTGACGGAGGTCGTGGCGGTGCGGTGGGCGCAGTGGAGTATTCTCGAAGATAGTACTACTTTGCTCAATAATAACGTCGCCAGAAATAATAATTGCGTCTAATTTTGAGGATTGCGTCAAATTAATAGTCCGGTCGACAAGTCGCAAGAAGTGGAGTTGGGTAGAAAAAGGTCGGAATATAATGAAACTTGGAGATGTTGTTCAGGGATGGTTAATTAACATTTTGTCAAGTTTTGGACCTCGAGGACCCTGTGCAAAAAGAGGAGGGCGGGGAGAACTGCAAAAATCTGGACCTTTCGTCAGTTTTTCGTCAATTACCTTTTTTCCTTACATCCTACGACAAAAGCGTTCAGAAACATTTTGTAGTACGTGAAATTATCTACAATTTGAGTACTCACATATGTCTGTATGTCAATTCCTTACTGAGATATGGCATCATTTCGATGTTGATGACACGAATGGCGAATGCTAGCATCGAAGTGAAGCAAGCACATGAAGACGCCGACGTGTTGATCGTCAACACCGCCATATCCAAAGCTAGCGAATTCGACAGCGTCATTATTATTGCTGAAGATGTGGACATACTTATTCTGTTGACGGCATTGGGTATGTCCATAAAGAACATCTATCTTCAGAAAAGTGGAAGAGGTGGTGGTCCTAGTGTCCTCTACTCACCAAGTTCCTGTTCCTTTCCTCCCAAAGATATACTTTTCCTCCACGCAGTGAGTGGGTGTGATACCACGTCAGCACCGTATGGATTGGGGAAGAACAAAATTTGCAGCACCTATATGAAGAATACCGCCCTCTCTGCAGTAGTGGCTCCGTTTCTTACATCAAACGCTACTCCTCAGCAAATCAAGGACGCTGGAGAAAAGTTCCTGGTAGTAGTTTATGGAGGCAATATTGACAATGACAACCTTGACGACTTGCGGTACCGATTATTTACACGATCAGTGACGAAGGCTAAATTGGAACTAGCCCGCCTACCACCGACAAGGGACGCTGCCAATTACCACTCCCTCCGCACTTACCAGCAAGTACAAGCGTGGTTAGGTAATGAACTTCGCCCATCAGTTTGGGGCTGGAGCCTAACCACGCGAGGGGTACTACCAATCCCCACAACGAAAACTGCTGCGCCAGATAACATCCTCCAAATTGTTTCCTGCAAGTGCAGCAAAGGCTGTAGCACCGGAGCTTGCAGCTGCAAGAAAGCAGGTCTTAGATGCTCAGCTATGTGCAAGTACTGCACAGGCCACTCCTGCGAAAACGCCCCTGCAACTGATTTGAACGAGGAGGACTCGTCAGACATAATCGACGAACACGACGACGGCGAGGACGTCCTTAACAGCCTGATTGTGCAGGAGGACGACGAGCAATTAGAAGCAGAACCAACGGCTAAAAAATCTCGACAGGAACTGTAATGAGTACAAATGCGTACCTACTATGTATGAGAGACCTTTCAACAATATCTCTGTTGCCTCTAGTGTATACTTTGTCAAAACCTTAATTTTGTTAATATCATTAATTTTGTTTACGAAAGGACTACGTCTTTTTTTACCTACCCTGGAACAATTACGTAGTGGAGGGAAGGAGAGGGAGAGGGAATATCGGTCTAAAAAGTAACTAATGTCAATACCAATATTACCGACATGATATATGGTTGGTATGAAATTACAGTAGAAAATAAGCTTTTGAGAATTGGGGTTAGGTGGGGAAGGGAGGGGGGATTGGGGGGGGGTTCAAAATTAGTTATTCTAACAAGAGACCATAATAACAACAATTATTATTATTAAAATAAGAAATAAGGTTGGTTTCTGCTTTTTTAAGGTATTTTTACTGAATTTCGGAAAAAAATATTTTCTGCGAAGCGCCATATCTCAGTAAGGAATTGACATACAGACATATGTGAGTACTCAAATTGTAGATAATTTCACGTACTACAAAATGTTTCTGAACGCTTTTGTCGTAGGATGTAAGGAAAAAAGGTAATTGATGAAAAACTGACGAAAGGTCGAGATTTTTGCAGTTCTCCCCCCCCTCCTCTTTTTGCACAGGGTCCTCGAGGTCCAAAACTTGACAAAATGTTAATTAACCATCCCTGAACAACATCTCCAAGTTTCATTAAATTCCGACCTTTTTCTATCTGAAACCACCTGTCGTCTGAACTATAAATGCAATATGTCAAAAAGTAACGACTTGGTAAAAGGTAATAAGACCGTCCATTGTAATTTTTTTAATTGTTACTTTATGTCTCTTGGCCCCCGTGGTGAAGTATGGCCTATACCTTCCTCAGGGAAGAGACCCGTGCCCCTCGGTGGGGACATAATGGGTTGATGATGATGATGATGTCTCTTGTTGCTTGTGTGCAATAAATTGTCCCGTCCCGTCCCGTTCCGTCTCGTCCCGTCCCGTTCCGTCACGTCCCATCCCGTCCCGGTTGCTCGAACACTAATAATCTGTTAATCTACTGTTAACAGGCTGTCAGTTAAAAGTAGTACTACAAAAATCAGACCTCTAGGTCTATTTTTGTATATAGGTACATACTTTTATACTTTTTCTGTATGACCGTTTGTCTGTGAATAAAATAAAATAATTTAAAAAACAATGTGACAGACACTTCACACGAGAAACTGGGGATTAGTCTTAAGAAATTGCATTGAAACGAAAGGCATGTTTTGGCTAAATCAACTCAATCCTCTAAAACGTGAAGTGAGAACCAGAGTGGGTATACTGAGTTTTTTCCTTCACTCTCGATAGTGAGAGCGTTTGCGTTTTGCATAGGAGTGACAAAGAGACAAATAGATGGCGCGCTTTGTCACTCCTATGCAAAACGCAAACGCTCTCGCTATCGAAAGTGAACGACAAAACTCAGTATACGCACTCTGGTGTATTAACGTGAGGGCGGGTTTCATAGAACTACAATTTAAAGAACTGTAAGGTATCTTTCGTTTTGTTTATGTATTTAAAGAGTTCTTGTATCGAGACACGGTATCGCTAGAAACTGACAGACTTTGGTGTATAGCGTACCTATTTCAGGTGTAGCAGACACGATCTTTTTATTTCCCTTTGAAAAATAACGCAGCCAAAATAGAAATATTCAGCCCATGCTGAATACCTATTTTGAAACGACGAAGGTTCTCAACTTGACTGGTTTTTTTAATATTTTTTTTATTTTGAATCCGAAGTAAGTACATTAATGGGACATAATTGGGTCATTATGGTTAGGTATATTGTAGTGTTAGAGGCCTTAGAGCGGCTTGGAAACTTCAGACAGTAAGACCAGCCACTAGTCTTACAAGCCTCCACCAATCCGGACTTGGCCCCCGTGGTGGGGTATGGCCTATACCTTCCTCAGGGAAGAGACCCGTGCCAATCGGTGGTGACTGGGTTGATGATGATGATGAAGATATTGTAGTGTTTCCTTGGCTGACACTAATTGTTACGCAAGTAATATGCAATTATTTTTAAATTTTTTTTTCGTAGTTAACTTTGTTTTTGCAATTTTTTTTCTTAAATATAAAACAACAGTTTAAAAAAAAAAAAACTCACGCCCGTTATCCCCGAAGGGGTAGGCAGAGGCACCAGTCTATTTAACAGTTTATTTTATGTTTATGTTTTAGGTGACTGTTACATGTCATGTTTGCAGGAAAATCATCCGCAAAGTTATGAAACACGGTGCATGTATGTAAATTTACAACTCGAAAATCGTTAGCTCGCCTCTGTCTATTAGAGCAGGCTTATGCCCCTCGTCTATTGCACGTGGTTGCTTTACAAACAATCTTACTTTAATAATCATCATCATCAGGCCACATTAGTCCACTGCTGGACATAGCCCTCCCCTAATGAGCGCCATAGCGCCCTGTCTTCGGCTTGCCGCATCCAGCATCTGCCTGCAGTTTTTCGCAGGTCTTCATCCCACCTGGTTGGAGGGCGACCTACACTACGTTTGCCAAGTCGCGGTCTCCACTCAAGAACGCGTTTACCCCAGCGTTTACTTTAATAATAAATATTAACATTTACAGGCACATACATTGCTTCTGGCTCCAGACTAGGATACCCTGTGTCGTGGTAACTAGAAACAGCCACACCACAAACATTACATATCCAAGACCTGGGGTTTTTTTTTAAATAAAAGTATAATTATCTAATATATAAAATTCTCATGTCTCAATGTTAGTGCGCATACTCCTCCGAAACGGCTTGGCCGATTTCGATGAAAATTTATATATACAATCGGTAGGTCTGGGAATAGGTCGTTATCTATTTTTCATAGCCCTAAGTGAAAAATAAATATGGCGAAACAACGTTCGCGGGCTCAACTAGCCTAATATATAAAATTCTCGTGTCTCAATGTTAGTGCGCATACTCCTCCGAAACGGCTTGATCAATTTTGATGAAATTTTATATGTCTACTCGGTAGGTCTTAGAATAGGTTGTTATCTATTTTTCATACCCCTAAGTGATAAGGACAACCAATTTTGCAAACAAAGTCAGCTAGTAGTATATAAAGAATTATCCTATACTTTATATGACCTCTGGCGCACCAGTTAGGGCATCTGCCTACCATGGGAGAAGTCCCGAGTTTGAATCCCGGCAGGGGACAAAAAAAAAGAGAAACCCAGGTCTTGGATGTTTTCCTACATATTTGTGACGTCACAGTTTCTGGTTCCCACGACACAGGGTATCCTAGTGTGGGGCCAGAAGCAATGTATGTGCTTGTGCCTGTTTGTAAATTTATACATTACATAATAATATATTTATTTTTTATGTACCTCCCATCGTGCGTTATGCACGATGATCCTTCGAGTTAAAATAGGAAAACGTCTGGTGGCGTCTGCAGCGGCGGCACACCGATTGGATTAGTTACCAGGGTATAATTGAATAAAGGATCCGACCCGTATTGAACCCGATTTAAGGCTAAGGATACAATTTATATTGCTCCCGTACCTTCCGAGTGCTGTGCTGGGTTTCCGACTCGGAGATCGGATCAGAGGCCTAATAGGTCTAAAAAATGCAGCACGGCGTAACGTCACACGTAACTTTAATGGGCTATATCTTTGTCATTTTTGGTCTAATATACAAATAAAAAAATACGTGTCCCTTATTTTTGAATAATCTAAAAGACGGACTAATTAAATTTTTTAGGGCAACTAGCCTATTGCGCGTACCAAATCTTGTCTAAATCCATATCAATTAGTATAAAATTTGAAAGTTACACGATTGAAATCGTTGAGACTTAGGTGTGCGTCAAATATAAAGGTAGAAATAAAAAAAAAACTTGAGTCTCACCGAGCCTTTCTGAAATATCTTGTTTAACCTGTACCTAGCCAAATAACTGAACCAATGCTGTTAATAAAACAATAAACATTTACATACAGGCACCTACATTGCTTCTGATCCCACACTAGGATGGGATGTTTCTGGTTTCCACAACACAGGGTGTTGTGGAAACCAGAAACAGCGACATCACAAACTTGTAAACGTCCATGACCTCGGGTTTTTTTGTCCCCAGCCGGAGTTCAAACCTCTCGCACGGTAGGAGGATGCGCTAACCGCTGCGCCATAGAGGACGCCAATATCACCCTCATTAAGCTTTTATTTAGATTAAATAGTTTCTTAGTAGTTATTTATATTATAGTGCAAAGCATTTATGTCAGTAATTTACAGCAGTAATAGCTTATGCTGGTTTCAAGAGAAAGATTCAACAAAAAATAATTTGGTGGTTATTAGCTGTAGTGCACACTTACTTGACTTTTTGTCGGAAGAGTCCGACCAGGTTAAAAATACTAAATGTCAAGTAAGGGTAGCCGGAATGAAGTTAATAATGTGTCATCATCATCATCATTCAGCCACAAGAAGTCCACTGCTGGACATAGGCCTCCTCCATGGATTTCCAAAAAGACCGGTTGAAAGGGGCTTGCATCCAGCGTCTCCCTGCCACTTGGATGAGATCGTCTATCCATATTGTGGCTGGTCGTCCTACGCTGCGCTTGCCGATGTGTGGTCTCCATCCAAGAACCTTTCGGCCCCATCGGCCATCAGTTCTTCGTGCTATGTGCCCCGCCCACTGCCACTTCAACTTGCTCATCCGGTGGGCTATGTCGACGACTTTCTTTTGTCTACGGACCTCATCATTTCTGATTCGGTCTTGTAGAGAAATTCCGAGCATAGCCCTTTCCATAGCGCAATAATGTGTAGTGCCTACGAAAGTTATATTTTTTTTTTATTTATTTTACAAAAACAAAAACCTTATTCAATTACACAATTACGCCAAACTGCAAGACAGTTTGTTGGCGAAGCGCTCTTTGTGGTTTTGTGATTGTTTGAAAAGCAAAAATTATATGATCTTGTCAAAGAGTATGTACTGAGAACTGTAGGCATAGATTCCAATCTGCTCCTGTATTACACTGTAAATTCTAAACGATTCCATACATCTAACTCAAATGCAATACTATTTACTGTAGCAAACGTCAACATTTTTAAGTATTTCTCGTCTCCTCATAGATAGATATATAGAATATTCTTTATTGTAAACATACATAGATTCAATAAAATGAATATACTTTCAATCAACAGTATAATGATGAGACACACCTAGGCGGTGACGGTGGCCGACCATAATAACTTATTATTATTAATAAGGTAAGATAGGAATATTATTGATGTCCACCAGAGCATTAGACATTTAATGCAGTCTCATTTATATGGACGTGTGTATGGAATGTTACCGTCTACCTACCTCACGTTGGTGTGTTTAATCCTTTCGGTTGAAAATAAAATGAGACTAGTTTATCAATTCAACATTTTTTCTTTCTATTTCTATATTTTCCAATTGTGCTTGCAAAATTATTTACAACTCGTCGTGTAACTTTTTCACAGTATAAATTTCTTCTCTCAGCTCATTCCAGAATTTGAACCTCTTCCCTTCAGGCGCTTTGATCATTTGCAGATCTTTATTCAAGTTCAAAACGTTAAAATCGTCGCGCCCCAGTGGCTCCCATTCTGTATTACCCCGGAGCGATGACAATGGCGTCGGATTTCTGAAATCGGAAATTTGATTTAAATATAACGACGAACGTAAATGGAAGTTCCCCTCGCCCATTCATCAGTTTAAAGAACTTACAATACGGCTTCTGACAATTGCGCTTTATAAGACCACAGAATTGCCAACGGCTTTCAAGTAGGTAAGTAGAATGTAATTTTCATTAATCTCACCCGAATTTGGCGAAATTCGTCCACAGACGCGTTATTTTCTTGATGAAGTCTCTCTCAGGCGCTGCTTGCGCGCTAGTGTAGAAATCGTTAACGGATTTGCATCTGAACAAGTAGCAGACCTCGTCGCCGGATGTCGCGCCCGGAATCCTCGTCGAGTTGTGAAGTGCGGCGCGCCATCCCACATTCAGTAGACTATTATACGACAGTCGGTACAAGTACACGCTCTTAGACGAAACTTTAGCGTGCAACTTCGCTTGTCGAAGCAGCGGGTAAACCGTCTGGTCGGCCACGTACTTCGCGTACCGTCGGAAGCTCTTCTCCGTAATAGTTCCGTTGAGGAAATAAAAATCCATTATCCTTCGCCTTATCTCCCTGTAACTTTTTGTCCCGTAACCATCGGACTTCCCCTCGAACGGGAGCAAATACTGGAAATTGTAATTGAAGCACGGCAAAAGATTGCGATTTTTCGCTAATCCGCATAATTTCTGAATAGATTCCAGAGATGTGTATCCCATCATAACTTCCACATTGTTATTCGTCATTCGTCGATCATAAGCTTCTACAGGGCTTTTATTCACGAAGGAATGTTTACTGAGAATTTCTACTGAGGTTGTAAATGAATTGATCAGGCGTTGACTGTCTCTCATTTCAGTGCTATCAAAAAGATTATGGGAAACCGCAACAAGTTTATCAGTTGTTGTGGTAGTCAACATTTTGTAAAGCCTTTTCCTGTTGAACTTATGAAATGAACCTCCAAGTCTCCAGTATAACTTGTTGGCAACTTCAAAGTGACAGCCTCTGTAATCAGCTGGTGACAGCGCAGTACCACTTTGCACTATGACTCTCTCGTACCAATCCTCTGCTGCAGGTGACACAAGTAGCGATGCAACTATAGTAGCCGCTGACCCTGAACCGAAAACTGTTACTTTATTTGGATCACCTTTCAGATACCCAATGTTATGTCGTATCCATCTCAGAGCCATCACAACATCCTTTGCTCCCATATTTCCTTCAGCAAACGAGTCTTCTGTATTAAGGAACCCGAAGATACCGACTCTGTATGACACAGTGACCACTATAACATCTTCGTCAATGAAGAAATCAGGTCCATGATCTTTAGAATATTCGTGAAGCCATACCATGACTGGTAAAGTTGTATCCTTCTGGACTAGTGGGACGAATAGGGAGATGTAGAGGCAATCCTCGGTAATATAAGATGAGCAGGGGTCCTTATATGGCATACTATAGTCAGTCAAGTTCTCCAAAAAGTCTAGACGTCCTTTGGGTGGCTGAAAATGCAAAAAAAAACTATAGAATAGAATAGAATAGAATAGAATAGAATAGAATAGAATAGAATAGAATAGAATAGAATAGAATAGAATAGAATAGAATAGAATAGAATAGAATAGAATAGAATAGAATAGAATAGAATAGAATAGAATAGAATAGAATAGAATAGAATATTCTTTATTGTATGTACACCAGGAAACTATAGTTGAGAGGGATAGATAACCATAGGTTTTAAAAACATAACATAACTACCTTTATTTTCGACTTATGTACATTGTTATCTATCAGTTCAGTCTATAAAAACGGCTCACCAATATTGAGCATCTACAATATTTTTTTAATTTATTTTATTGCATAATATAAGACCCCGTCCTTATATGTAACGTTTATTTAACTCAAAACCGGCCAAATACATGTCAAGCCACGCGCAGTACAGGGTTCCGAAGAAAGAGGGGGTTTAATCTGCTTTACATAACTAACAACCAAGAAGGAAGAAGGGAGACACCCTATCAGACAAACAATTTCACTTTACAATTTGATATTTCGCAAACGAAAACCTAAATCGAAAAATTGTCTTCCTACACAAACAATAATTGGCACAATACGGTATTTGACACTATCAATTATAAATTATTTGAGATGCTCGATTAAAACATCGAACTATGGTGCCAGGCAAACAGGATGGCTCTAAATGCTAGTAAGTGCTCCTGTATCAACTTTACAAAAAAACTCAATCGTATCCCTGCGCAATACACAATTAATCAGACACCTTTAATAGAAGTAACGCAAATTCGAGATCTGGGTGTGATACTAGATAGTTCGTTGACTTTCCGGGACCATATAGACGCTATAGTAGCGAAAGCCTGGCGAATGGTTGGATTTGTTAAAAGAACTTGTAGGGATTTCAAAAATGTGGATACAATTAGGTGCTTATATAACTCTCTGGTCAGAAGTCACCTAGAATTTGCCTCGGCTGTATGGAACCCTTCATATAAGGTGCATATTGACCGCATAGAAAAAATTCAAAGAAAATTTACAAAATTCTTGGCTTTTAGGAGTTTTGATTGTCCATATCGTGCAGATTATGCAACGCATGCAACTCACTTTAACCTACAGACATTAGAGAAGCGACGAACGAATACTGATCTAATGTCACTGCATAAACTGGTGAATGGAGTGCTAGACGCACCTGATCTTTTGAGTAAGGTGGCATTAACCATCCCAAGAGCTCCTCCTCGTAATCCTCTCACACGGATATTTTCTGTAAAGCCGTATAGAACGAATGTGGGTAAATTCTCTCCTCTCAACAGAGCAATGCTGACTTATAATAATCTTCAGGCAACCTCGCCATTGTCAGCCGAACTGGACATCTTTGGAATGCCATTCTATCTATTTAGGGAAAATCTGATGAAATGTAAAATTTAAATGCCTTAGTGTTAAGTCCACTAATATCAATTAATTTCCTAGATAATAATATTGTAAATTTAAATTTAACTGAATTGTTAATTTAATCTATTGCTAACCTAATTAAATTTAGGTTCCTTAAAAGCAGCAATGTAATGTAAAACGAGATTAATTTTATTCTAAATTTTAATTCATACTGAAATATTATTTAATTTTAATCTACATTTGATATAATTTATTTAACTCGGACTTTCATGAACTATTTTATCTATTTTTATTTTTACTAAACACACAATTTTGAAAGATGTATACTCCTGTAAAGGTGCTTCACACTGAATCATACACAATTAGAATAAGTAGTTTTTAAATTAATTGTGAAAATACTGTTGGAGTATCTAATAAATAATAATAATGATAAAAACAAAAATTACAAAATAATTCGGAAAATGTATTTCTTTTTATCATTTACTCGTTATTTTTAAATAGATGAAACATAAAAAGAGTGCTCTGAAATGTGACGTCACAAGCAAGTATTTTCATACAAAATTCCGTTTTAAAACTAACTCATTTGACATCCTGTCAAATATCCAATTTGGGGAAATTAGGCATTTTTCAAATCACAGAAATGCACATAGTCATTTTGGTACATGTTTAGTATCCAAAATCAGCATAGCTCAAATGAATAAAAATGTTGCGTCGTTATATTTATCTTTATTATTCTCAGCGTGAATTGTTTGAAAAACACCTGGTGGTGATAATAGTTAGTCACCTATTATCACGGTGTGGCAAACAAGATTTTTTAATGTAAAATTTGTGTGTGACAAAAGCTATTATAATTTCTCCGAGCATTCCATACTGAATCAACTTTGAGAGAAGTAAGGTTTCTAATCTCGTTACTTACAGGAATAATCAACCCGACTGGCAACGTAATGCTCCCATGTATATTCATTCGCTAAATACTATAAATCATGCCTTCACGTTGTTATTGTTTTTTGTGGTTTCATTAATCTTCATTCCTAAACATACTGGCAGGTCCCTACGGCTTGTCTCCCGAAAAAAAAGCGTTACTTTTTTTTCATAGCAGTAATATCGCCCTAATTTGTAATGATTAGGAAATGTCAAAATCCCTCTGCATTGAGACAGAGGAATTTTGCCACATTTACCCCCTGTCTCTCGTACGCTGATAGTCTGTTAACCTATAGTTAACAGCTGTCAAATGTTTTTTTCTTATGTACTTTGGTGAACTGACAGCTGTTAATAGATTAACAGCTTGTTAATATAGCAGAAAACGGGGGTTATTGTCATTAGTTCTTGAGCTGTTGTTTAATTAGCTTTATAAAATATATAGTTACCTTAAACCGTAGATCTCCTACAGGAGGTTCAGCATAAGGGACTTTCCAATAAGCCACGTAAGGCTTATTTTCGAGTACAGTAAACAACTTCTGGCCCACTATCACTGAATCGTTCGTTTTAACTTCCACAATAGTATCACTTTCGAAAGCAAAGACATTGATTACAGTATTAAGAAATAAAATTATGGGAACCATTGCAGTGAAACATTTTTCAAATATTTTTTCCTAAAATGCTATACTTTACTGATGTTGATGCTTTATAGTTTAATAACGAAGAACTTATCAAAGGACACGTCAAATGAAAGCGGCCTAGTGTTTTGAAAATAGCTTCAGCGAAGAAAATTTACTGAAAACATCTTCGCCTGACTTTGAACGTTTTTGCTAATAATAAATGCCTTGCACTTACTATAACAATTAACAGGTGGTACGAGAGACGCACAATGGTTAAATTCAGAACGCCCGTTTAGAGCTTTATTATAAAACGAAGTCATGAAACAAACAAATTCATATTGATTTTCTTAAAATAAAAAAAATAAAATTTATTAAAATTTATTGAAAATGTCTATGGATGAGTGACGGGTGTCATTCATACTTTTGCTTTTATTTGATATTTTGGTATTATTTGCATTAGTCCACTATTATTAACTATAAGTATTTATATCAACGTTCTTATTTGCACCGACTACCCGTCTCACTTTTCCTTCAGCAACTCTTCATCGTCGGTTGTCTGGAATAAATTGCTTTGAGCAATAATGCCACCAATAGTACTGTATCTTTGTATTTGTTTTTCCTGGTACAATAAAGGACATTCTTATCTTATCTTATCCTGTGCAGTACCTGAGTAGGTACCCGCACACTTGCGTAAATATTTTTTCAGACGAATAAAATCTTAATTAAGATCGCAAGGCCACATGCTTTTCGATATAAGCGAGAAACCTGTCTTACAAAAATCAGACAAGTACGAGTAGGACTCTCCTATCGAAGGTTCCGTACAAATTTGTAGGTAATTAGGTACATCATTATTATAAATAGTTCAGGAATCGACACTCTCAGTTTTTCCAAGCTCATCCTGAACTTAAAATACTAATTTTATTATGATTTAATTACAAATGTATAGTTCTCAGTTTTTTTCTTCTATTTGTCGTTTTTCTTCAATATTGTTAGATTTCCTGGTCATAAGTCAATAACATTTAACATAACATAACATTTACATACAGGCACATACATCGCTTCTGGCCCCACACTAGGATACCCTGTGTCGTGGGAACCAGAAACAGCGACGTCACAAACATGTAAACATCCAAGACCTGGAGTTTTTTTTTTTCTCCAGCCGGGGAAAGGTAGGCAGATGCGCTAACCACTGCGCCACAGAGATCGTCATGGACCCTTTTAATTTCTATCACTCCGTAGTCGGATTAAATATTTACAAAGATATCGTATTTTTTTCACTCATATATTTATTTATTAGTGACAATACATACATAATTATTTATTTTACCAAACAAAAAGATTGAACATTTTAATATTATTTGTTGAAGAAGATGATTCTCCAACATCTAAAGCTAGGTAGTAATGGAAACGATTTTAACTAAATCTCCCTCTCTTTCTACCTGAGTGATCTTAAACGATCACTAAGGTTAAGCAACATACGGCGCATTCAGTCCATGGATGGGTCACCGACTATCGCTAGTGGCATTTTTCCGAGCGGTTCCGTGCTTCGCAAGGCACGTTAAGCAGTTGGTGCCGGCTGCCGTCGATAGATGGCAGTCGTTAAGCTAAGTCAGAGGCCTTAGGGCGGCTTGAAAACTTCTGACAGTAAAATCAGCCACTAGTCTTACAAGCCTCCACCAATCTGGACTAGGCCCCCGTGGTGGAGTAAGGCCTATACTTTCCTTAGGGAAGAGACCCGTGGCCCTCGGTGGGTACATGATGGGTTGATGATGATGATGAACTAATTAAGAATTTTTCATTTGATGATCAATTTAGAAGAAATGAACATGAAAAAATTAACATAACATAACATAACATTTACATACAGGCACATATATTGGTATCTCCTCGTCTGAACAAACCTTTTGTGCTTTCATTATTCATAATTGGAGAGGTGTATCATTATTACCAAGGTAATTAAACATTGGCTCTTCAGTGTTTATTGACCTAGAAATTCAGTAGGCAATCCTCGATACTTTTGCTGGCTTACGTGAATCGTTTTAAGTCAGTCATAAAGCGATTTATCAGGAAAGATTAGGCTAGACACCACGAAATATTCCGGCAATTAACGTCTTTGAGGTTAGTCGACTAAAACCATTAAAGTAATCACTTATGTTTTCAATGATGTATAAATATTTGTTTTGTATATTGTTACTTTACAGTGTGTCAAGTGCAAATACAGTTGAAGTTTCGACGAATAATGGAAAAGTTTCTGGAAAATTGCTCAAAACGTTGACGCATAAAATGAAATATTATGGTTTTATGGGAATACCATACGCCGCTCCTCCTCTTAAAAAATTGAGATTTCTGGTAATTTCATCATTCACGGCTCTAATTGTGCGCACTTAATCCTGTCAGAATACTGAAATTTGTAATAGCAATTAGTATGGAATTTGACACCTATATAGACTATTGGGTTCGTTCAGAATTCGGTGCGGTTAATTCAAGTTTAAGTCAAGTTTTTAGAAATAGATAGATAGATAAATTTTATTTCAGATTGAAGTACTAAGCGTCTCTGAGGTAAAAGGGTTAATAAACAGGTTATCTTTCGAAGAAAAGTCTTAAAATATTTTTGCCTCATCTACAATTCCATCATAACTCAGCTCATTTCATTTATAAAAAAGCGAAGAAAAGATAAAGTTTATTCATAAAAGTACCTACAGGCATAGCAGCGTAAATAACAATTGAAAT
Source organism: Yponomeuta plumbellus (assembly GCA_947310845.1). Classification (NCBI taxonomy): domain Eukaryota; kingdom Metazoa; phylum Arthropoda; class Insecta; order Lepidoptera; family Yponomeutidae; genus Yponomeuta; species Yponomeuta plumbellus. The sequence continues at coordinate 6,323,772 of OX371210.1, forward strand.
CTAGTATATTAAAAAAGCGTAACCGTAACTCGAAATAGAGCTCCGCTGAATATGAATATAAATATTGTAAAGATGTAAAATAATTACGGAAATAGAGTTTTCATCTTTTTTATTACACCTTGCATCACAAAAGATGACTCAAAACTTTCATTGTAAAAAGGTAACAAAACATAATTACTGGCCCTCATACTATGGCCCCGTTTCTGAATTGAGAATTTATACTAAGTAAATACTTAACTGTAGTGCTGTCTCGTCAAATTTCTCAGAAAAGAGTGTGACAGCATGTTACTTAAGTATTTACTTAGTGAAAATTCTCAATTGAATAATTGGCCCTCTCATTACCTGTGCTATGGGTAGCCAGACGTATCGTATTCTATAATATATAGTTATCATCATCATCAACCCAGGTGGGTTGATGGGTGATGGGCAGAGGTCTTCCCACTGTTGGGTATAGGCCTTTTCCCTCTCACGCCACACCTCGTGGTCTCTCGCCATTCGCATCCACGAGCCCTTTGCCAGCCTGGCCACATCGTCCGACCATCGGGCTGTTGGTTTGCCGTGTAATAAGTATTATAAAGTATTCTAACTTTAGGTCTTATCTTTCAGCCACCTCAGCCAGTAAAACAATGGGATGGCATCATTGACACTACCTTTGAAAAACCGGCCTGTTTACAGTTCAATAACAATGTAAAGAAAGGCCAACCATTGGGACAATATGGTCGAGAAGACTGCCTTTATCTTGACGTATATTCTCCGGACATCGAAGGAAAGAAGTATCCAGTTCTAGTATTCTTACACCATGAGCACTTCAGAAATTCCTACAATAAAACTAGAGACTACGGTCCTGACTTTTTCATTGAAGAGAAGTTAGTTGTTGTTACTATAGCACATAGGTTATCTTTATTTGGCTTCTTAACTTTGGAAGATGACACTTTGCCTAGCAACGCAGGCTTGAAAGACATCGTAAAGGGGTTGGAGTGGTTACGAGACAATATCGAGTATTTTGGTGGAGATCCTTCAAAAGTTACATTATTAGGATCACAAGGAGGCGCAGCAGCTGTCGATATTCTTCTCAATTCTGAGGCAAAACATCTATTTCACTCTGTAATCCTGCAAAGTGGGACTTCGTGGACTTCCAGATATCTGCAAGAGAATGCAAGAGATAGAGCTGTTAAGCTTGCCGAAGTGCTGAAAATACCTTTTAGTAACAGCCAAAAATTTCTTGAAGAAATCCAAGAAGTTTCTCCCGAAAAGCTTTTTAAGAGGCAATTTGACGCATTACCGAAAGATTATTTCAAAGAAGAACAAAGGCAGTTACTGCCATTTGGTCCTGTGGTGGAAAAAAAAGGAGGCCTTTTAACAGGATACCAAGATGATTTGGAGAAAATAGATGTGCCCGTAATGATAGGATTAAACTCCCTGGAGGGTTTAGAAGCCGCTTTGCAATACTTAATCGACCCGCGATATCTTAGTTTTGTGGAAAAAGATTTCCCCTTTCATTCGCCAAGGCGGGTGAGGTTTCGTTTCGATCCACTCAACAACGCGTTTTACGAAGCGGTGGAAGAAATCAAAGCATTTTACTTTACAAAAGGTAAAATCCGTAAGCTCGACGAGTTTGTCACTTACTTGGGAGATGTATTGACTGCTTATGCAGTAGATTATACTGCTCGTTTTCATGTTAATATTTCAACGAAAAGCGTCTTCTATTACAATTTTGATTACACTGGTAAATTTAATGAGAACAAGAGAAATCTACTGAAGTTATCTAATACTGAAACAGAGTTTATAGGAGCGGCAGCTGGGGATGAACTGTGTTATCTATTCCAATGCCCAGATTTACTTTCGGAATATGTTAAAGGCAATCGTAGTGGATCAACGGATATTGCTATGCAGAGAAAAATGGTACGGATGTGGGCAAACTTTGTCAAGTTTGGGTAAGTGCAAGAAGACAGATAGAAATATTATCAAAATAGTAAATTCTTCAATCAATCAGTATGTCTTTGCTCACTGCTGGACATAGGACTCCTTTTTTTTCTGCCCTATGCATCCTCATCCATACGATGCCAATGGTGTGCGAATCTTATAGACAACACAGTGTGGCAAACTTAGCGAAGGACACCCGCCAGCCTGCTGGACCAATGATTCATTAAAATGTAATTATACAAACAAATAAAATTATGCTATAGTATAATTATAATTATGCTTCTTGGTAATGCACTGGAAACAAGCGGTTGAAAGTCGGGTTGAGTTTGCTAGCAAAGTTTACTATACTGACCGCAGCAATAATTCACAATAAATTATACAATAGAATACAATTTTTACTAAAAAAATTAAGGTACATTAGCTTACAGTTTTTTTTTTTCAAATTATAATACAAAATACAAAAAGTGTATAAAAATATAGGCATGTTTTGTTTCTTTCAGAAACCCGACACCAGATGGCGATATCATCTTAGACGGCATAGTGTGGAAACCCTACGACGTCGACAACAGAGAATACCTTCACATTGGCAAATATATAGAGATGCGACGAGATTTAAATAAAGACAGATTTGATTTCTGGAATGGCTTTATCGAGAAATGGAGCAGAGAAGCGAAGAATGGTGTTGTCTCTAAGCGAACTTTGAGATCGCTTGATGAGCTATAAATATGTACATAACTGCACAATTTGTTTAAATTATATGTTTAAGAACATATAGGTACATAATTATCTTGTATATGTGAAGACCAGGGACTTCACAGCTGCACTCAATCAAAATTATTGTTTATTAATTATTTTAAAACTGATATTTTTCAATTACACTTGATACAATTACAGTTTAATAACAGTGGTAAGACAGCATTAGCCTGCTTGTCTCGTAATGTAAGAAGCGGTTGGTTCTAATCACGACACATAAATATAATTGTGTTCTCAACTTTCGCACAATTGGGGCCGTTTGGCGATTAAACTTTTTTGTAAATTATTTCTTTGCGATAGCAATACAAAATCCAGCATGATTACTAACACTATAATAATATATAAAAAATAAATAAACTCACGCCCGTTTTCCCCGACGGGGTAGGCAGAGGCACCAATCTCTAGAAGTGGGCTTACGTTTTGCCGAGTTTATTAGGTCCCTACGTGACAAGTGGCAAGCCTGTCGCCGTTATCCGGTCACAATTTATCAGCAAATGGTGTTGCTGTACAAACAAATAAATGTACGTAACTAAAAGTCATTGGTATATGCGGGATTCGAACCCAGAGACTCTTGATCGAGAAGAGAGGGTCAATCCCACTACGCCACCACCGCGTCTACGAACACTAGTTAATATAAAAATTTAACATAGATTAGGTACTAACAGAGAACAGAGTTCTTGATATCTGTTATTGAAGATGGACAGCTCTACTGTGCCGAATAAGACAGAACCTTCAAAACAAAGTACGGATGGGAGCACACGCCAGGAAGCAGTGATGGTCGCTGTCGTCAAAAACGACAAGAAGGCCATCAATATCATGTTCATCATCATCATCATCTGATATAAATTGAGTAAACTTATTTATATTGTTGTCGAGTAAATCCGTAACTTACACTACCGTACTATCTGTCTCTCAGTTGTTATACATCCTAGGTATATGTTATATGCGAGAGAGGCATATAACATTTATATGTGATGTAATTATAACTTTACAGACAGCTACCCTAATCGGGTCACTGTGACAAAATTACAGTAATTATTTTCTTCCTACTGTATCACTTCATAACTCCTAACAGATAACGCTAAGTACACAGAGATTACGCCGATTATCAAATGGACACGTAAGGTGTTAACGTGAATTTAATATGTGGAGGCGAAATTATCAATTAGTAAATAGACATGGAGCGGGTTGAGCAATGTTTGAAGTTAATAGCTTTACTTTTGTGTCTTTGTAACCTAACCGCTGGTCGAGATGTCGTCGTTACGACAGGCTCTGGTAGAATTATTGGCAAAACAGTGAATTCAATACTGCCAAACGAACAATACTACTCTTTTCTAGGCATCCCGTATGCCAAGCCACCTGTTGGAGATCTGCGCTTTATGGTAAGTCTGAGAATAATATAGTCTATTCCTATATTATTCTCCTATACTATATTAGTTTTATCTTCAAACAATAGAATTAGAATAGAAACAATAGAATTACAATAGAAGAATTAACTTAGAACTTCGCTCAGGAACCTACTTAACTGTAGTACCGTCTGGTAAAATTTCTCGTAAAAGAGCTTGACGGAACGTCACTTAAGTATTTACTCTATTAATTATTAGTTCGTTCAATTATTATTACATATAAATTTCGTTTCATTCAGCGTTGGTCTATGTTACCCAGGACAAGTAATTTATCTTTTTTTGTAGCGACATTAACCTCTTCAGTCCTAGCATTTAAAATATCAATAGAAAACCATTGTTATTTTCAAGGTCAGAACTGAGGAAGTTAAATCGTTGATTTTACAGAATTTTGTGTAGAATTTGTTCCCTCTTCAAATTTCAGGCACCACAACCTCACCCAGGATGGGAAGACGAGCTGAACTGTAAGAAGGAACGCAAGGCTTGTGCTCAGTATTTTCTGCCCGTCTTGCTCACTGAAAAATACGGTTACTATGGTGACGAAGACTGCCTGACTCTAAGCATTCACACACCTCACTTGCCCCCTGGAGACACCAAGCTACCTGTTATAGTATTTTTGATGAATGAACAATTTCGAGTTACCTACAACGTCACTAAAGACTATGGCCCTGACTTTTTCATGAAAGAAGATGTCATAGTCGTAACAATAAATCATCGAATCGCCTCTTTAGGTTTCCTTTCTTTCGAGGACGATCTGTTGCCAGGCAACAATGGCCTTAGAGACGTAATTTTAGGACTGCAGTGGTTGAAAGAAAACTTACATCACTTTGCTGGTGACCCTAACAGAATAACCCTCATGGGTAACCAGGGCGGCGCGGTTGTAGCGGATATATTACTATTATCACCAAAAGCCACAGGGCTGTTTCATAGAGTTATTTTACAAAGTGGTTCGTCATGGCACGCCGTACATTTCGGTGACAAAAGCCGCTTACGAGCAGAAAACTTAGCTCAAGAAGTGGAGATGCCATCGTCATCTAGCTCTTCTTTAATTAAAAATCTTGCACATGTAAAAGCTTCATTACTGACTGAGCTCGAGATCAGAACTGTTCATGCTGATGAAGCAAGAGAAATCCAGAAGGGGATAACACCGTTCGGTCCTACAATAGAACATGACCACCCTGACGCCATATTAAGTAAGCTACCCGATGAATCGCCTCTTGACATCGGCATTCCAGTCATGATCGGATACAACTCCAGAGAATCTCTAGAACTCTGTGGGAGGTTTATAGAAAAGCCACAATATTTGACGTTTGCCGACCGAGATTTCCTCTTACTGTTTCCTGTGAGATGTGGCTACCATTTCAAACTGAACGATAAAGTTTACTTCGATGCCATACAAGAAATAAAAGACTTCTACTTTGATGAAGGTTATGTAAAAGTTGGGAAACTTGGCGAATATCTAACTTATATCAATGACATACTGCAGTTTTACCCTATAGACTACACAGTAAGGAAATATGCAAATGAATCTAGAAGTAATGTTTACTATTACACTTTCGATTATAGTGGAGAATTCAACATGAGGAAGAATTATATCCTAGAGTATGCCGTAAGTCTGGACGGGACTTGGGGGGCAAGTATAGCGGATGAGCTGTGCTATCTCTTCGTCTGTAGACCCATTAAAGATGCGTATCTCAAGGCACTGCAAGACAGCGACTCTGAGGAGATGAAAGTTTTAAGAAACATGGTTAAACTGTGGACCAACTTCGCTAAATCCGGGTAAGGAAGTTTCCGAAGGAAATTATGTAATATAAACTTATGTTTTGAGCATTCCATTTAGCTGGTATTGTAACACTTACATACTTATGGTTGGTTATAATGTAACCAACCAAATATTATTTTCTCGACACCCCTAATAGAGCATGCTACAGACAAAGGACGTTAATTAAAGTGGCTTTGAATGTGCTTCTTAACCTCTATAGAGTTAGTGAAATTTTCACATACCTCTATTCTTATAAGACTGTAATCTTCTAAGAATATGTCCGCTGATAGTGTAGTCTCTTACTCGCAGTTTGACTGGCGGACACTTTACGCCTAGGTCGGTATGGATACACTGTGCATATGGCTTAAATGGCCTAGAGGTACGGTTCGATAGGTTTTGACAAATAATGTAATAAGTAGGTACATCCTAAATTATACGATTATAATTAAATGTTGCTGTGGAATGGAATCAAATACGGTAATGGTGTGGTTATGGTATCTACCTATGTCTTAAATATCAAAAGGAAATCTCAACAAATTAACAGAGGACTTGGCGAAACTGTAAAAAAGGTAACAGTTGAGGCTACAGTGAGGAAATATACCTGTAACATTTTTTATATATTTTTAAGTTAATTTCAATTTATTGTTTCTTAAACATTATGTGTTATGTTAAGAAGGAAATTTTTAATAGGAAAAAATGCAAGTTTTCCCCAATCTCTAATAAAAAATAGTTACATTCTATTATTACATAATTATATACAAATTGCGAATCCTTTTTTTTTTCTAGACCATGGTTTTTAAAATATATATTTTCCCTCATGTAAATCCGTCAATAGAAATACAATTTTAAAAGAAGTATTATAAAATTTAAGTCAACAGAATACGAAATGGCTTGTCCTGTTCAAATGTAATTCGGCTCCAGAACGTGTACTTAACAGAAACGATTGGTTTTCGTTAATTTTTTGTATCTCTTTTCAGCAACCCAACCCCGCCAGGTGAAGAGTTCATCTGGACACCAGCCACCAAGGACAGTAAGGACTGTCTCCTCATCAACGAGGAGTTGGAGATGAAGACTGACCTCCACGGTGACAAAATCCAGTTCTGGGACGATTTCCTAGCGAAATACAAGGCAAAGGCTATCGATGGAGTTGTGAAAGACCCGAGGGATGAGCTTTAGAATATTATAATTAAATGCATCGATTTTGTAACTAAGTCCACGTTTACTATTTTTTTTTAAGCACAACAAGACAGATATTTGATTTTTTGGCTTGAAACGTTTAGTAGGAGTGACTTGCTAAACCTGCAAACAATGAAAGCAGCGAAGGCGGAAACTCTGTTACCTGTAGTGTGTAATTAATTTATAATATCGTTGAGCAGAGAAGAGCTCTTGACTCGTGCCGCTATATGGAGCCAGTACCGTGTACATTGCGCAATTAAACCTGGAAATTCACGCTCAATTATAGACGTTTCACATTAAAACAACAAAGGCAGTGTAATCCGACATAGCGACACAAGCAGTTTTTTATAGTATAGGCACCCATCATCACAACAATAAGCAAGCCTTGGTACGTTCAACAACAATTTCAGGTCCATTCATAATATGATAACGGGAAGAGGATAGACTGATGGCACTATTTCAATCTAAAATGATCCTTAAATACTTAGAAAGTGAGGGGTAGGTACGATTTTCATTTGATTTGAGAATAAAACATACATACAAAGAGAATAAAACAAAAAGTTTTTTTCAAAGTAACATAGAAACTGATTTAATAATAATAACAATAACGTAACAGGCCTAGAACATTTTCCTTCTACAGTTAAATTAGTTATTCACACAGTAGTATTTGAAATTTTTCACAGTTATCAAAGAATAATATGCTCATACCAGTGGCGTAGCGTGGGTATCAGCCGCCCGGGGCGGAAAAACGTTTTGCCGCCCTCTGATTTAGGTATTTCAATGGAACTATAAACAGTAATTTTAAAGAAATTTTCATCAAAGACAGTCAACATTATTGTGTAATTTACAAAGAAGTTTTTTTTTCGTTTATTGTGGAAAAGGGACCTTCATGTTCATACTGTCGTAGCTACATTTTTAGTACAGTCATTTAGTATTTTTACTTGGAAAGTTTTCCGGGAGTTTTGGAAATTGGCAATTTTATAGATTTTGACGTGCTCTTTCCGGATTTCTACTTTGCCACCTCGTATATTTGCCGCTCGCGGCGCCATATTGGAAAAATGGGGCCCAAAAGCAGTTTTTGATAATAACTCCTTTCTGACGCATTTTATAGGAAAAACATATCTATACAAAATAATTGTAGAAAAAAATTCCTACAATTTATATTATAGCCTTTTTTCTACTACAATCAATGGTTTCGGCGTACGAGCGCCGTAAAGTTTAGTTCAACACACGTTTCCGCAGAAATACTAATTTCTACACCACCATGAGGTAGAGAAAGCAGCGCGTGTTTTTATCGTGGTATCCCATGAAAAGTGTTATGCCCATCTAAGAATACTAGTAAAGAACCTACGAAAGTGTGCAGGTATGTTACATCTTCGGATTGCAGTGTGACGCTATGTGGCATGCATGCATACATGCAAACTTTGAACTGCATTGCTTCGGTGTACGAAGAGCAAAATCCGAGAAATTATAAAGTATCTATCGTCAAGATCCATATTTTTGAAGTAAAAATACTGCTACTCCCATCTGAACCGACGATATAAAAGATTTCGGCCTTGCTGCAGCAATAATAGGATGTGCAAGAGCAATGCTTTGTTTCTTCCATAATAAGGATATGACATATTATGACATATTATGTCAAGCGAGGCGCGTTTATTTTTTAAAATTATACCACCCAGGAAAATTCGCAAAGTTTCAGGTATATCTGACTACACTCTACGGCGCTCATACGCCGAAGCTATTGATTTTAGAAAAAAAAGGTTCTGACATAAATTGTACGAAATGTTCTCTATAATTAGGTACTTTGTGTATATATTTTTTTCTCAAACATGCTTGGAAATTTGAGCATTATTTCGACAACCTTCTCCGAGATAAATCGAAATTGCTGTACTAGCCAATTACACGCGAGCAGCGGCCGGAAAAAGTTCTATGAAAATTCATAACTGTCGTGTTTTGCGGCCAAACAAATTACATACTAAACACATATCTGTCGTGTTATTTAAAAATGGAACGATCTTTTACTCCGAACAATGACAACCAACCAATTAATTTCGAACTGGCTTGCGATAGAAAGCTGGATATACCTATTAAAAAAAAAGAACACTTAAACGCGGCAAAAATTATTGTTGTCGACTTGTCGTTCGTGGTTCGTCTGATTTTGAAAGTTTATTGAATTTAACAGGATGAGTTCAAGTGATGAAAATGACTGTGATGGACTTATTTTAACGCCATCTGACATTCAAGAGTCGGCAAGAGCCGTATCAGAAAACTTTTTACCGCCAAAATCGAAAGAAAAAAGTTCTGCCTTAGTAGATCAGAAATCAGAAATTTATTTCAACGTAAAAACATTACATTCTGCTTGTTTTAATTTCCGCGCATTATTTGAGAAAAATCATATACAAGCCTTGGCCACAACTAGGCATTGATGGACTCACGTATGTGTGCCTTGGCTTCGCCTCGGCCCACAATCCCACGTTCGTCCATCAATGCTTCTTTTGCTGGCCGCTGCAGTAATGTACTATTTCCTGTAAAACGCGTCGGAAAGGAGTTATTATCAAAAAAACTGATTTCGGGCCCCATTTTTCCAATATGGCGGCGCGAGCGGCAAAGATACGAGGTGGCAAAGTTGGAATTCGGAAAAAGCACGTCAAAATCTATAAAATTGCCAATATTCAAAACTCCCGGAAAACTTTCCAGGTAACCTCTAAGTATTTTTTCAACGAAATGACTGTACTAATTAAGCAAACACTATATTAAATTCACAAAATATACCATTACTACTTTCATATACTACAGACTGTTTACATGGATCACCAGTTGGAAGGATCTGTATAAATGCTCTCGCTCTAGTAACGCACGTTCCTAGTATTTAATGTGAAATTTTGCCGCCCCTTAAAGTTGCCGCCCGGGGCGGGCCGCCCCCCCCCCCCCCCGCCCCTACTACGCTACGCCACTGGCTCATACAACTGTGGTGTGTATCATCTTCAAAATTCGATTCAAAGTACGCCGGCGGGTCTACAGGGTCCACAGATCAACGGGGTCTGACGGAATGCGCCGTAGGTTAGAAAAAAGAAAGAAAGTAAGAAAGAAAGAAAGAAAGAAAGAAAGAAAGAAAGAAAGAAAGAAAGAAAGAAAGAAAGAAAGAAATAAAGAAAGAAAGAAAGTGTTTATTGACATTGCCACAAAAGCACACTTAAAAACAGATATACCTGTGTACACAATGACAACAAAAAAACTAACAATAGGACAAACATACAATGCGACATAGTGCCTCCGTGGCAAGAAAAAGGGTCACCAACTCAGCATGCACTGCTGGTGCGTGCTGCTACTAGCACATCACCAGCAAAACTGGTTTTCAGTTGGAGCCGTTATTTTTTCTTTGGCACCCGGGATAATATTATAAATACAATACAATACATGTTACTTACAATACCATATTTTCAGATTCATCTTCATCAACCCATCATATCCCCACCGAGGGGCACGGGTCTCTTCCCTGAGGAAGGTACAGGCCATACTCCACCACGGGGGCCAAGTCCGGATTGGTGGAGGCTTGTAAGACTAGTGGCTGGTCTTACTTTCAGAAGTTTTCAAGCCGCCATAAGGCCTCTGACTTGGCTTAACGACTGCCATCTATCGACGGTAGCCGGCACCAACTGCTTAACGTGCCTTGCGAAGCACGGAATCGCTCGGAAAAATGCCACTAGATGTTACATTGGACCCGCCGGCGGGTCCTCAGGGCTTGAGGGGTCGTACTAATATGACTCTACTGAAAAACTTTACTATGCATTTTAGAGACTATGGGCCGGTTTCTAAGTTGAGAATTTTCACTAAGAAAATACTTAAGTAACGAGCTGTCACGCTCTTTTCTAAAGAAAATTGACGAGACAGCGCTACAGTTATGTAATTACTTAGCGAAATTCTCAATTCAGAAATTGGCCTTATGTCTCTGTAAGACTATGACTATTATTATGATCTCTAGGAGACTATGACTATAATCAATACTCAGATAGTATTGTAGTTGAAATTGCTTACATACATACATACAATAATCTCACGCCTGTATCCCACAAGGGTAAGCAGAGACCAGGGACTGCCATCTGCCACGATCCAGACAAATCACTTTCGCAAAATGCTTATCTTCTATCTATCTATCTATCTATCTATATATATAAAACGAGAAGCTGACTGACTGACTTAGAATCAACGCAGAGCCCAAACTACTGAACCTAGGGGGTTGAAATTTGGCATGGGAGTTCCTTAGGGAGCCTAGGGGAGCACTAAGAAAGGATTTTTGAAAATTCATCCCCTAAAGGGGTAAAATGGGGGTTCAAAGTTAGTATGAAACTTTGCCGTTTTTGAAGTTATTCGAATGAAATTTGGTACGAAGGTTCTTCATTTAAAATTATGAAACACTATATATTATATATATATAAAACGAGAAGCTGACTGACTGACTTAGAATCAACGCAGAGCCCAAACTACTGAACCTAGGGGGTTGAAATTTGGCATGGGAGTTCCTTAGGGAGCCTAGGGGAGCACTAAGAAAGGATTTTTGAAAATTCATCCCCTAAAGGGGTAAAATGGGGGTTCAAAGTTAGTATGAAACTTTGCCGTTTTTGAAGTTATTCGAATGAAATTTGGTACGAAGGTTCTTCATTTAAAATTATGAAACACGTGTAAAATAGTTTTTTAAAAATCATCCCTTAAGGGGGAAAAAGGGGGGTGCAAACTTAGTATGAAACTTAGCCATTTTTGAAGTTATTCGAATGAAATTCAGCATGAAGGTCCTTCATTGAAAGTCATGCAACACAGGTAAAATATATTTTCAAAAATCATCCCTTAAGGGTGTAAGAGGGGGTTGCTAAGTTAGTATGAAAGCTCTTTCGCATGCGTTAAAAGTATCCCTATCTTATTTTCAAGCTCTTTACTCAACTAAAGCCCACGCGGACGTAGTCGCGGGCAACAGCTAGTTAGCAATAAGATTTATACTATTTATCTTTTTGTTGAGAATCGCCTAACCTAGCTAGGGATCGACTGACGTCTAAACAAAAACGTACCGATACCCTTTCGATACTTCAAAATCATCTTATATAATTACAGTATCCATTTGATAACAGACGGACATAAGCCATATACTTACTTACTGCGATGGCTCAGCGACCCGAAGTGGATCTTGGCCTCCGATACAAGAAGTCGCTACTTGTCTCTGTCCTGCGCGGTCTCCTGCCAGTCACTGGCCTGGAGCTCGCGCAGTTCCTTGGCTACTTCGTCCCTCCAACGATGTCTGGGGCGGCCTACTGGTCTTTGGCCGCTTGGAAGCCCCGAGTACGCTCTCTTAACTGCTCGGTCCTCTTCCATTCTTTCCACGTGACCAAGCCAACGGATTCGGTGGGATTTTGTTTCTCCGATGATGTTAGGTTCGGAAATAAGGTCTTCGATTTCCTGGTTCTTTCTAACTCTCCAACTACCATCTTCCCTCCTCGTTGGACCCAGAATCTTCCTCAAGATCTTCCTCTCGGCAACCAGTAATTTGCAGAGCATCCACGCACTTTTTGTAGACTTCACGAAGGCATACGATAGTGTTGACAGGGATATACTCTACCAAATACTTTCAGTGTTCAAAGTGCCTAAGAAACTAGTCTCAATGATAAAAGTTGCAACCGGCTCGTATAGGATGCGTGTGAAGGTGGATGGAGACCTGACTGACGATTTTGCGGTTATGACCGGACTGAAGCAAGGAGATGCCCTGTCTCCTGCACTGTTCAATTTGGTGTTGGAGCAAATCATCCGAAAAGTGATGACACATGATGGTGGGGTTTAGCTAAATGGACTGCATAAGGTGATTGGGTATGCTGATTACTTAGCCTTGCTGGGTCAGAATGAGCAGAAGGTTCGGGACGCTGCCAGCATACTGGGGGTAGAGGCTAGTATGGTTGTCCTTCGAATCAACCGGGAAAAAACTGAATACCTCCACATGCAGCGTCATACAAGCACCAGGCAATCACAGAAGAACCTTCAAGTGGGAAACACTGTATTCAAAGGAGTGGCGAAGTTTAAGTACCTGGGATGCACGATAACTGACACCAATACCAGGGAACAGGAAATTGACACCCGGGTACAGAATGCCCTCCGCTGTAGTGCTGCTCTCCACAAGGTGCTGGTGTCCAAGCTTCTGAGCAGATAAACCAAGATCCGAGTCTATAAAACCGTAATCAGGCCGATCTTGATGTACGGCTGCGAGGCTTGGACACTCACACTGAAGGAGGAAAACAAATAAGCCACATAATAAGAAAAAAATAAATTCAATAGTCGACACGTCCATTTGTTAGGTTGAAGGTGGAATTCATATAATGTAATTGCTTCAATTTGTGTAAAAGCTTAGATGGGGTCCATCGAAGATTAATATTTTATATGTTGGCATGTCAATAGTTTGGTAAAAACATCAGTAGGTACGACATAAAAATACAAATACAGTAATCACAAGTAATATCTAAATCGCCGAAAATGACCTATTTAATGACTACGCGTTTAGTAAAATCGATTGCATAGGTAGAGAATCAGTTGAACTCGTGTACTGCGTAAGGTCGTTGGTTTGAATCTCGAACTTAAGTTTTTATGTTACGTAGGTACCTTTTCCAGTCACTAACTGTGAAGGTAAAACATTGTGAGAAAACCCGCGGACTAGAAAAATACTCCTCAGAGCAAGCAGTATCATTGGGCCACTGCTGGCTATCTGTAAAAAGATGCCGGCTGTAGTGATACCCAATTTAAATAAGAAGTGATATCATGATGTATGATTGCCAAAATATAAGGCTAAGTGGGGACACCAATAGTGAAATTCGATGACCTCTGTGGCGCAGTGGTTAGCGCATCTGCCTACCATGCGAGACGTCCCGGGTTCAAATCCCGGCTGGGGACAAAAGAAATGTATGTGCCTATATGTAAATGTTATGTTATAAAATAAAACATTAAAAATACAGTTGATTTAAAACCGAAAGAATCTCAATTACATTCGATAGAAGTTTTAAAATTATTTAGTAACCAAGTAAATACAGTCTTAAAATATCGCACTGCAAGTAATCCTTATCTCTACGGGGATTATAAGTACCTAGATAATTTAGGTTTCAATAAAACTCTCTCTCGTAAAAACAATCCTCAAATTAATCTCATTAATTTACAATACTCGCACACCATTTTGTACCTACGACGTTACTATAGATAACAAAAGTACACGTATGTGTCTGTTATCTATCAACCAATCACTTCATCGTTTCATTCTTCATGTAATAATCTAAAGTTCGATGTCTTTATAGTGAAAATGTATGCCCGAGAATTCTACTCTTTGCTCTCTCTAATTCTGGTATTAGTTGTTAAAGTAAATTCTAGTGAGAGTGAAAATAATCCTAAATTGTCTCTCAAAGCGGGTGTGGTGTCAGGAACGGTGAAACAAACCTTTGATAAGAAGCAAAGTTACTATAGTTTTCAAGGTATTCCTTACGCAGTGCCACCGGTCGGAGAGCTAAGATTTCAGGTAGGAAATTCAAGTGGAAATTGAAATGCTATGTCCAGATTACCTAGGCACCCTTTCAGCTTGATAACACTCTCACACAGTTACGACCGACTTAACCTAACTACCGAAAATATTTATGTTAAGTTTCCTTGCCATATTCTGAAATACGTCCATGAAAATAAACGTAGAATAAGAATATAGGGATTTTCACATTATGTTATTAAAAATCACGCTTGTGTCCCGAAGGATCAGACACAGATCAGGATTTGTCATTTACCATTAATTCTAGCGAGCAATATCGCGATTCAATTTTAATTCGTTATTATTGAATTGAACTAATGAACGCTGTCTACATTTTCAGCCGCCAAGGCCCTTGGAAAGTTGGGATGGAACGTACGAAGCTCATTCGAACAAACCTACTTGTATGCAGGGCAACGCCCGTATGAGAAACAACGAAAAGAATGGAGTATCAGGCTCGGAAGACTGCCTCTATCTAAATGTCCACACTCCATCATTCGACGGGTCTTTGCCAATCATTGTATTCGACTACAATGATAACTTCAGAACCGGTTTTAACGGTTCTGATACATATTCACCAGATTTTTTCATGGAAGAAGACGTGATCGTCGTCACAATCAATCATAGACTAGGATTATTAGGTTACTTAACAACTGAAGACGAAGTGATTCCTAGTAATTCTGGTCTAAAAGACTTCATTCTTGGCTTACAATGGGTACAAACAAACATCGAGAAATTTGGTGGTGATCCTAAAAGAGTGACCCTAGTAGGAAACAGAGGAGGAGCAGTGTTAATTGACATGCTACTCTATTCTGAAAAAGCTAGAGGGCTTTTCAGCGCGGTAGCTTTACAAAGCGGATCCTCTTATGAAGCTATATTCTTCCCTGATAATCCGAGAAAAAGCGCTTTTATGCTTGGTAAATCAATTAACATAGAAACAGATGACAGTAAAGCGTTACTTCAAGAGTTACAAAAAAAAGAAGCTTTTGACTTACTCGTGAATGAATACCATGCTTTTGATAAAGATTTCGCCGTTAATAATCATATGGATATCTATCCCTTTTCTCCTGCGATAGAACCGAAAAGAGAAAATGCTGTTTTGACAGCGAAACCTGAAGATGCGAAGGTAGTCAACGACGTACCAATTCTTATAGGGTTAAATTCTAGAGAAGGTCTTGATTTAATTCATCACTTTTTATTCGATCCCAAGCTCATAGCCGAAATACAACAGTTCCTTTTTCACGTACCGATTAGAACAAACTTCAGGTTTGACACAAACAGCACAGTCTTTGAGAAAGCCATTGAGGAAATAAGGACATTTTATCTTCAAGATGGATATTTGCATGTGAAAAACATACTGGAATACTCTTTCTACGTCGGAGACCTGTTACAAATGTATGCTTTAGACTATTCTGTAGAAAAACTGAGCAAGGAAATACAGTCCCCAGTTTTCTACTACATGTTTGACTTCAGAGGTTCTCTAAATGAGAACTCAATATCTTTGTCGAGATATAGCCTAAAGAGTTTAAAAAACTGGGGGGCAACCATAACAGATGAGTTGTGCTATCTGTACCTCTGTTCTCGTATACAGAAAAACTATAAGGAATTATACAAGCTGGCGAGTGAGCAGACGGAAAAGAAATTGTTGAAGAAGATGGTGCGGATGTGGGCCAACTTTGCTAAAACTAGGTAAGAATTTTATTTCGTAATTACTTAGAATTTTATTCTATTCTTGTAGTGCTCTTGATACAGCCCAAAAATAAACGAATAATTTATTGAATCGGGAAAAGTTTCTAGTGGCAGACACCTAAGGTATTTAGGACATAAAATAAAATTGAAAACGATTGATAAAAATGTAACTTTGCTTATGAACTAGTTGAAACATAAGCAAAGATGAATGCAATGATAATAACAAAAGTTTAAAGTGCATATAAATTCACCAATCTGCAATTTCTGCATAATAATATTAAAAAATAAAACTTTTGAGAGAAAAAACACATACGCTAGGAATGACACCTAGTACCAGACAGACTTCACGTCAAACTCCAAACACCGGACATGTTTTTTGTCTGGCATCGAGCCTCAGAATAAGAATTAACACATCGAGCACATTACGAAAGTGTGGACATTCAAAAATTTATTTAGTTTTCAACGTAATCTTAGGCTCCAATGCCATGAAGTAGTTTGTAGACTTTTTGGCCTCATTTCTTTTCTTATTTTTTGTTGGTATGATTCATTTTCTTATTTTTTTCTGCATCCATTCAACGGTGTAATATTGTGTTTATTAAATTTTCCTTCTTCGAACTTAACATTGGTACTAATTAATCTTTCTACTCAGGCATAGAGTTTATTTCAAACTAGCCGTTGCCCGCGACTTCGGCGTAGAAATTTTGATGTTTATTGTCATAGATAAAATGTAGCCTATGTTCTATTCCAGACTAATCTATTTCTATGCCAGATCTCTTAAGCCGTTTTCGCGTGATTAACTGACAAACAGCCATCCATTCATACTATCTCATTTATAATAGTAGTAAAGATTGTTTAAATGTCAATGTGACAGAGTGTTACATTTTTATATTCAGTCAATCTATTTTTGTCTCTATTGACTTTTTTAATTTTCTATCTACTATTTCGAATTTCAGAAATCCCACACCAGAGGGCGACAGCGTCCTCAAAGGCATCATCTGGAAGCCAGTGGACAAAGATAGTGAAGACAAACAGTACTTGCACATCAGTAAAAAGACTCAGATGAAAGTCAATCCGCTGGGAGAACGCAAGAAATTCTGGGACCAGTTCTTGGCCAAGTATGCTGAGAAGGCCGTTGATGGAGTGGTGAGAGACGTTGAAAATCGAGATGAGTTGTAGGGAAATTCTTAGTTAATAAATTAAGTGTCCGTATAGTTGGCTTTCACACGGTCGATTTCAGTAATTTCGAATATGCCACAGAAATGTGTATCAATAGTGCCTAATAGTGCTACAAGGCACAATTAGCTAGGAAAAATATTTCCAGAGATATTTAGGCGACTCACTGAGGCAGCCAACTAGACGTCTACTTAGCAGACACATCACGAACGGCTGTATATAGAGTTATGATTTGTATGCCAGATAATTGTGCGCTAATAGTGCTCCCTACATGCCAAGTTTCCAGAATAGTGCTTCAATACCAGCTGAGAAAACATACCCTATTGTTGAGGCAGCCAACTAGACGCTTTTTTTTACCATGATTTCTTCGTAACGGCGTAGAGTTTTAAAACAAAACCTATACCAGAAAACTGTGCGTCAATAGTGCCTCTTAATGAAACACAAATGCCCCCGAATCACCTATGCGTTTAGCCAAGAAATTAATGTGAACTTTTACATACATTGAGGTTTTGCTACATGTAAGAACAAAAGTGAAAAAATAATATCAATCAGCAACTATGGCACGGAATAAAGTATCCGGAGTCGGTATATTAATTTAACTACTAAAGTAAACTACTATTAAACCTTTCCGAATACTAGTTACCGAATCACTATGAATACTTTGTACTATTTCTTTTTTTTTTATCTTTCCCACTTCCAAAAATATGGAATTAATCACTATTATTAATGTATTGGTGAAATTAATAATATTTTTTATAATTTAAGATAGTAAGACGCTGTGGGTAGACTCTTCTCTCAGAAAGCGGTGAGATAAGTAGAGAAATGACGAACGAAGCCTTCGACATTAACTAGTACAATTTTTTTTTTCCATGAACATAAATTTAGTTAGCGCTAACCAGGAATCAGTTTTTTTTCGGTCATGTGACAACATGGCTAACTGATTTGACTCTTCGTTTTCGGTTTCGGTTTTCGTCCTGCGTCGATTTATTATGAGTAAGTATGTACTGTGTGCAGTAATATACATCAAAATTATCTTTCCAAAAAATATTAAAAAGAAAAATTATATCTCCGAAACTATACGATATAAAAAAATCTTCATCTTCTAATCAAAAATCTCTGTTTTAATTTTTTTGGGTAATCTGCCTTAGCATAAAATATTCTGTGAAAATTTCGACTGGTTACTGCTAAGACACAGCCCATAGAAGGTTGAACAGGGAAGGACAGATAGTGAACGCAGAGTAGGTAAAAGAGACTCGTTTGGCACCCAGGGTGCGACACCTTAAAACGGGAACATCCCACTAAAGCGGGGCATCTGGACATATGGTACTTACAACATTTGAAAATTAATCCTCTTTTTGGCTTCGCCGCCGCATTATTACTCAACATCACCAGCCCACTATTGACCAACAATGCCCAAGACGCACAGTGTACTAAACTAACTAGCCATTAGATGGCCGTGAGTGACACTCACCGAGTGCTATAATCACTGCTCTGCTTGTCGGTATCAAATAATTGTTGCAAACAATTTTCACCCTAATTGCGTTTTCATAAGAGTTCATTTTAATTTATTGCAAAATTATTGTTTAGTACGTAGCAGTTTGCACACATTTCTAAGCTAAACGCATAGGTGATTCGGGGGCATTTTTGTTTCATTAAGAGGCACAGTTTTTTGGTATAGGTTTTGTTTTAAAACTCTACGCCGCCGTTACGAAGAAATCATAGTAAGAAAAAGCGTCTAGTTGGCTGCCTCAACAATAGAGTATGTTTTCGCAGCTTGTATTGAAGCACTATTCTGGAAACATGGCATGTAGGGAGCACTATTAGCGCACAATTATCTGGCATACAAATCATAACTCTATATACAGCCGTTCGTGATGTGTGTGCTAAGTAGACGTCTAGTTGGCTGCCTCAGTGAGTCGCCTGAATATCTCTGGAAATACTTGTCCTAGCTAATTGTGCCTTGTAGCACTATTAGGCACTATTAATACACAGTTCGGTGGCATAGTAGAAATTACTGAAATCGACCACGTGAAAGCGGACACTAAATTAAAAATAAATTTGTAAAATTAGTAAAGAAAGTGGTTTTTTTTGTGGGTGGCTTCACAGATCTCTTACTTACAAAAAAATTAAACGTGATCGGCTAAGTCACATACCTTAAAGCTGATCGCACAATCTGTGGTACGTGTGATGCTTTTGCCCAAAGAGAGTATGGGCGAATGCCATTCTGAGATAATAGTCCAGTCATTATCGTAAGTTCACCTCGGAATTCGAGATACCGAGCTGTAAGTCTGTAAATAGTTGTATATTGACACCCTAATTGTTGTCTCAAAACCTACATATGGTAGGGTGTACGCAACTATTAAATAGCAAGGTCAAGTGTCACAATAATCGGTATTTTGAGCTTTCTTTGTAAATATCTCATTTCCTATGGGTTTTTTGCTGTTTGTATTTATTATCAATATTGTAGAGTACAAAATTCTCTACAAATTTTGTTAAAAAAATTTTTCATACGGTGAACCGTTTTCGAGATAGAAGGCGGAGAGCGCGCGGTCACAGCATCACTTCAGGTCAACCGGTGCAAAATCAAACGCTGTTTGAAAATATGTATTTAGAGATTTCAAGTTTATGAGAATTCAAGACTTTGCGAAATTGAGAAAATCCAACATTTTGGGATATCAACTTCCTGATCCGAAATCTGAATCCTGATCTGATTTTGACCCCCAAACGTAAATCAAATCTTTCAGAGAGCTCACAAAGAGCTCGAGCCAAGAAAATTGCTAGACAGCAAAAATCAACTATCATGCTGAACAGCGCAGACGTGAGTAAGCAGCAGGTCAGGCAGAAGTCAGAGCTGGGGAAATTTCTGCGCAAGCTGATGCTCAGCCGCGTCAGGAAAATGCTATCTAAAAATTAATAAAAGCATATTAGAGCAAGTTGCTCTGAATGGCTCGTAGCCTGGGCTGCCTGAGTAATCTTAAACGATCGCTAAGGTTAAGCAACATACGGCGCGTTCAGTCCATGGATTACCGTCCGGTGGTACCGGTTACCGTCTATGACTAATATGGCATTTTTCCGAGCGATTCCGTGCTTCGCAAGGCAAGTCAAGCAGTTGGTGCCGGCTGCCGTCGATAGATGGCAGTCGTTAAGCCAAGTCAGAGGCCTTAGGGCGGCTTGAAAACTTCTGACAGTAAAACCAGCCACTAGTCTTACAAGCCTCCACCAATCCGGACTTGGCCGCCGTGGTGGAGTATGGCCTATACCTTCCTCAGGGAAGAGACCCGTGCCCCTCGGTAGGGACATGATGGGTATAAACATAAACATAAACAAGTTTATTCTTGTGACAAGACCTTCATGGGACTCTATCACGTAACTTCTCCACTGTATTGTCTCGTCCAGTCAAACCTCCGCCCATCGGTCGAATACATATTATATATTTCTAAAGTTATGAAACATCAAAATGAATAACCGAATACGACTGATACGGTGAGCACTTCCGAAAGAGGCTAGCAATCTTGACACGGGCAACCTACACAGCTTGAAGATATTCAACTCTTAATGCCCGGTCCCAATAACTCATCAATAACCTATCTACAGATAACTAACAGTTAGCTTTCAACGCGATATTCAAATGTTCCGTTTTTCTTTTCTATTGAGTGATCTATTATATCACTCGCGTTGACAGTTAACTGTCAGTTATCTGTAGATAGGTTATTGGGACCGAGCATAAGTTAATCTTAACCTTGGTAACTTTGGACGCAGCCAAACCACTTCACTGCCTAATTTTAAAACTGCTATGTTATATTAACACTTAACTATGTTAAATGTATTCTTTAAAAGGAGGTAGTCCAGTTTGCGCACCCGCCTAAATAGCACCTATAGCATCAATAGGTGCCCAATCTGGACTAGGCTAGTTGCTATTTGTGCAGGTGCTATCTAGACGGGTGCGCAAACTGGACTACCTCTAGAAAAGGACGCACTACTAATTTTAAACTATCTCACTCGGCTCGCTTTTCTACTTTCACGTTTGACGGAGAAATTATAAACTTTATATCGATGTTTTAGAGTATAAGTTTGTATTCATTGTAAATTTGAGTAAGCTATCCAGTTTACGGAAGTTTAACTTTCGTAAAGTGGATAGCTTACTCAAATTTACAATGAATACAAACTTATACTATGTATGTGTATAGGCCCACGGATTTATACATATTATAAATCCGTGGCCTATACACAAAGACACAGCCTCAGCTGGCAACACTGGTTGCCCAGTGAGGTGATAAAGGCGGCCAAAACGTTGGCCATGCTACTTATTTTTGATTTATGTATGTTTTGTCACGATATTAAGAAACTAATTTTGGTATTTTTGAATTTTATTCATTATGTCTATCTTTAAATACAGCCTGATTTTTTCACCGGTACAATAAATTTTACCATATCATTGGTATCGATAATAGATTACATTTATCGAATAAAATTACCATATATTTTTTTTCATTTTCATTAATTCATCATTCATCCAATTTGTAACTCATGGACACCCATTACAAGGTGTGATCGCGGAGCGAGGCAGAGGGCGGCGGGGTGGGGTGAGTGTGAGGGCGGGCGGCGGGCTGGCCGGCGCACGATTTGGCCGGTCATTCAGTCCGCGCGCATTGACCTAGGTGAGTGCACGTGCGCCGTTTCCGCACTTCCTGCAGTCGAAAATTACGCGCGCACGATGTTTACAAACCGCGAGTATTACGAAATGGTTCGTAGTTACTTTCTCAGTGGGGAAAATACAGTGCAGCTCGGCGGGTATACGCTGAAGAAAGTTTGCCCCGCCTGATAAATGCCGGTTTTATTTAACCTCAAATACTCAACACCAGGACATTCATGAGAGTGACGCAGCATTTGCTAGACTACGGACAGTTCACTACACCAGCGCACGCTCAAGGCCGAGGAGGGAGACCTCCCTTGGCCGTGGAGATCGAGGAACAGATATTCGCGTTCTTCGAGGAAGACCCCAGAAGGAGCACCAACGACGCGGTACGCAAGGTGCAGTACGGCGTTAGCCAGTACGTCGTGTGGAAATTCATACCACTACAAACCAGTGCAAGCATTCCACGCCGGTGACGGTCCTAAGCCCATGCAAGTATGAAGAAAGAATTGGTATCAATTAAGATTTTTTTTGCTACGTCATACATAAGTCATACCTACTGGCTGCGCCGCCGCCGCCGCTTCTTTTCCTTCTCGCAAGCCGCGCGCAGTTGCCAGTTCGTGCGTTTAGTTGTGCTCATGCGTAATGGAGTCCACATTTCTTTAAGATTTGCGGATAAGTTCAGACATTGGTATTTTTGTTTTTTTTGTACCAACGGGGTAGTAACAAAAAATGTTGGTATTTGTATTTTGGACTTAGTATTACGTATGTTGATTTATTGTACCGGTGAAAATATCACCCTGTATAAAAGGAGAAGCTGACTGACTGACTGACATATCAATGCAGGGCCTAAACTATAAGGGTTAGAAACTTGAAATTTTGCACAGGGGTTCCTTTTGTAACGTAGGGGAGCACTAAGAAAGGATTTTTGAAAATTCATCCCCTAAGGGGGTAAAATGGCGGTTCAAAGTTAGTATGAAACTTTGCTGTTTTTGAAGTTATTCAAATGAAATTCGGTACGAAGGTTGTTCATTAAAAATTATGAAACACGTATAAAATATTTTTTTTAAATCATCCCTTAAGGGGGAAAAAGGGGGGTGCAAACTTAGTATGAAACTTTGCCATTTTTGAAGTTATCAGAATGAAATTCAGCATGAAGGTCCTTCATTGAAAGTCATGAAAAATGTGTAAAATAGTTTTTCGAAAATCATCCCTTAAGGGGGTTGCGAAGTTAGTATGAAAGCTCTTTCGCATGCGCTAAAAGTATCCCTATCTTATTTGCAAACTCTTTACTCAACTAAAGCCCACGTGGACGTAGTCGCGGGCAAAAGTCTTTAATAATTAAACTAGCTTTAAATCTTTTTCTAAAGTTTTGGTGTTTGTATCGTCATCAGAGGGTGATTAAGATGACAGTCTTTGGCCACATACAAAAAAATACAAATGTCATTAGCGTCAGTTGATTCGGCTTTGTGTTTTTTTTTTGTAAGTAAGGCAAAGGATTAATACTCACACTGTCTTTACTGACGTCATAGAAAAGTCGTTTAGGATCAAGGATTTTTATTGAATATCTTAAAAAATATAGACTTATTTACAAATCTGATAAATAGAAAATGTTCTAAAAGCATCATTCTCGAAATGGTTTTGAGATTTCCGTTCTTGTCCAAAAATGTAGCATTGGACGTACATTTCTTTGTCTTATTAGGTATTTTCAATTTTCCACCTTGTTTTAAAAAAAACTCGCAATACTTCATTAATGGTTTTAAAAACTATTTTTGCTCGCTTCAAATGACGCCAATGTTTCATGCACCACAATATTTATCAAACTCCATAGTTTTTCCTAAGCGAACAAAACAATTTTGAGATTTTAATACACAATGACGCTATGTTCAGCCCAGCAGGGATTCGAACCCGGGACCTCTCGCATAGTATGGTAGGGAGATGCGCTAACCGCTGCGCTGAGAAAATCCGAGTGTCATGAAAATATGAAAAGCCCACATTTTTTCATGCTTTCTGTGTTAACTGTTGCTTCTTTTGTGTGTTTTTTTTTTGTTTTGAGTATTGTGTCGTCAGATAGATGAATTTCAAAAAGATCTTCAAAAAGCTTGCGAATGAAAGGATTTTCTTTTAAGGCAGTCCCCGAGAAGCCATTATCCGCTTGAGGTCGTTCGAGCCTACATCCTTTCTAATGATCTATTTTGTCATACAATCTGGCTAATGATCTATTACGCCATGGATATTTAGTCCTATTTCACCAGAGCAGTCACTTAGTAGGCATTTAGTTTGACTTCGTTAAAAAAATCTTTACTGCTTATTTATTTATTTATTCAATGCCTCATCCGGTATTATTGACCAATAAAAGTAAAGTTTGAAGTTCAATAACATAATTTTATCACTAACATGCCAGTATAATACATAAACTTATAGTACCTACAGGTATAATAAATTAGCTATTCTGGGCTTGGAACGGGTTATGTAAAGGCTAATGCCATAGATTGCTATTTATGGCGCACAGTACACCAATGGCTGGTAGGTCAAGATCTCAATACCGCGGGCAGTTATCTAGTGCTTACTAGACTCAGTCGGTAGGGAACTTGCATCTAAGTCAGATTGTGGTAACTTTGCTTTCATACTATTGAAGACACAGAATCTTAATATTTTCAGGGTTTTGAGGATACAAATATGTGCAAAATAAAGTTTATTTATATTTCTTTTGTTAAGTTACTGTGATAATAAGAAACTCATTAAGTTTTTTCTCCTTTAAAATCAGCTTCCCACGGTCTGCGATATCGCGGACGGACGCGGACCAGCTCGTACGACACACCGTGGGAAGGGTCTCGGACCGCGGTAGCACAGACGTCTGTGGCGATGCGCCGTACCGGTCGTGGCTACAACGTGGTCGTATCTATATCCGCAGAATCGCGCACCGTGGGAAGAGCCTCGTGCGTGGTGCATGGCTGTCCGTGGTCGTCAGCCGGCGTCGGCCGTCGGCAGAATCGCGCACCGTGGGAAGCCAGCTTAAGGGGTGCAGATGCATACAAACATTATTTTAAGAGATTAGTCAAATATTGGTAAACGTTTCATACATTACAATGCGCGAAAGTTGTGACGTCATAGTTTGAGCCCAATTCGCATGGCGTAATTTTGTGCAGTTAACTGCTTGTTAACCTTAGCCCGCAAATAGTCGCCCGTGAAGCAACGGAGTAGAGTGCATTGATGTAGGTATAGCATGATGTGCCGTCTGTACCGTATGACTGTATTGATTTTTCGTCGTTAGCACAGACTGTGTAAAGTATATGTTGTCGCGAAAAGAAACACATTTTTTATCTTTAACACGGCCTCTTTGATTATATTAATATATATTTTAGTACAAGTTCACCATTAAAACGGCTTAAAATTGTTACTGAAGCTTCATAGTATTAATGCTTATTATTACTATACTTAGCTTCAATAACATAATTAAAGGCTGTTTTAACATCGTGACCTTTGAATTACTTTTACCATTAAGGCTACTGCCTATTTGCTACTGCTGGTAGTATAATATTATCTTATTAGCAAAACGTGGGCCCAGTTCTAGTGGAGCCTCTGCCTACCCCCTCGGGGATAACGGGCGTGAGTTTATTTTTTTATTTTTGTAAAATTATTATAATTTTTTAAATAACATTGATAATATAATATTAATAACGAACTATAAATAAAAATAAATACCTATGACTTAGTTAAAGAACTATCATCATCATCATTAACCCATTGTGTAACCACCGAGGGGCACCGGTCTCTTCCCTGAAGAAGGTATAGCCCATAATCCACCACGGGCGCCAAGTCCGGATTGGTGGTGGCTTGTAAGACTATAGTGGCTGGTCTTACTGTCAGAAGTTTTCAAGCCGCCCTAAAGCCTCTGACTTATCTTAACGACTGCCATCTATCGACTGCAGCTGGCACCAACTGCTTAGCGTGCCTTGCGAAGCACGGAACATCTTGGAAAAATGTCACTAGCGTTAGTTGTAGACGGTGACCATCCATGGACTGAACGCGCCGTACGTTGCTTAACCTTAGTGATAGTTTAAGATCACTCAGGCAGCCCAGAATGCTATTGAGATTTCAACGTGACAGTATTTTTTTTTTTGCATTGAATCATAAAACAGACTTTAGTTCAGTATTAGCTGAGGGTTTACACCCAAAGCATTGTTTAACACAGTTCCATATGAGCCGTAACATTATTGTTGGCACTTTGGCAATTAATTTACTTACATCAGAATACATTACTTAGAAATCATACGCCACTACGGTTAAACTAGTACAGTCGACAGCACGTCAATCTTCACATTTTAGTTGCAAAGTCGCCCGTAACGCAACGGAGTAGAGTGCATGGGTGTATACCATGATGTGCTGTTGACTGTACCAAGCATTATGAATAAATACTACACTAATCGCCGCATACAG
The DNA here is from genome assembly GCA_947310845.1 of Yponomeuta plumbellus. NCBI lineage: Eukaryota > Metazoa > Arthropoda > Insecta > Lepidoptera > Yponomeutidae > Yponomeuta > Yponomeuta plumbellus. The sequence continues at coordinate 6,350,255 of OX371210.1, forward strand.
TGAAAACTCCATACCTATTACATAGAAGAGAACAAAGTTTGGCCCATATTATATTAGGTACCAGAATATTGGATCAAAGTTTCCGTTGCTTTTTTCGAATGAGCGAATGAACGAATCACTTGAAATGCTTTTAACCGGCTTAAAAAGTCAAAAACGCTTTTTTCCGACTAATACTCAATTCATCGGTTTTTTTTTTGTTTTTTATGTACGTTCTCCGATAAGTACCGGAAGACACAGTCATGCTGTCCAATTCCATGTGTATTAAGCATCGATAAAATATTTGTTATATTATATGATATGATGTGATATAATATGATATTATTATGTGATATTAAGTAAATTATTTGTTGTATTAAATGGTGGACCTCCTAGGTAATCTAATGTTTATAAGGCCACGATTTGATGATGGAATCCTGGAGAAATCGAGGGGCGCCGAGGGGGAAATTTAATTCAAATATAACCACAGAATCTCTCGTAGCCCCGGCTGCCTGAGCGATCTTAAACGATCACGAAGGTTAAGCAACATGGGGCGCGTTCAGTGCATGGGTGGGTGACCGTCTATACATGGCAGTAATTAAGCCAAGTCAGAGGCCTTAGGGCGGCTTGAAAACTTCTGACAGGAAGACCAGCCACTAGTCTTACAAGCCTCCACCAATCCGGACTTGGCCCCCGTGGTGGAGTATGGCCTATACCTTCCTCAGGGAAGAGCCCCGAGCTCCTCGGTGGAGACATAATGGGTTGATGATGATAACCACAGTAAGGCAAAAAGTCATAAAACATCATTTGGCTCCACTCTCTGCCGAGTGAAAAACTAATATCCTTGGAGATACCTAATTATTTGATTTGGTCATTTATGGCAGTGGTGTATTTTCTTTTTTCAATTTTATAGACATTCAAGAGCGCGTTTGCAGTGCTGTAGTGTAGTAGAAACTTAGTTTGAACTTATTAATACTTGCACATTTTTGTCACTTAGTTATCATAACGCGAAAACTAGCTAATTTTTAGCTTTTAGTTACATTAAACATGTAGATATCTGACCATTTATTTTATAATGTAAGCTCCAATTACTAAAAGAAAAATAACAATGCGCACCGAACTCTGACGTTTGCGATAGTAATTGCTGAGGACTATGAGAGCTGATTGGAATCGTTCAAGACCCTGGCGCGCGTAATACAGGCGCTATTTTCTGTCTGACTATAGTTCGCCTGATATACCACTGTAGTTATATGTATACCCAGAAGAACTACATAATCGTCACGCACTATTTTACTCGCTGTCAACTAATTAAGATGATTGGTCCGCGTAATAGCCTAGCCGACATGCAACAGAGCTATTTACCATTAGCAGTCTCTATTGTTGTTTTTTCAGTAGTCATAGTAATATTAGCAGTCCCTTTATACGGATACATGGCGGTAACCTCCCGACTTAACAAACGAAATGGCTTTTAGGCATCTGCAACAGCCACAGAGAAACGATCCGGACAAAAAAATTCGTTACCTGCTTCCGATTGTTTTCGATTGAGAATCGCTCGTAGCCTGGGCTGCCTGAGTGATCTTAAACGATCTCTAAGGTTAAGCAACATACGGCGCGTTCAGTCCATGGATGGGTCACCGTCTATGACTAACGCTAGTGGCATTTTTCCGAGCGGTTCCGTGCTTCGCAAGGCACGTTAAGCAGTTGATGCCGGCTGCCGTCGATAGATGGCAGTCGTTAAGCCAAGTCAGAGGCCTAAGGGCGGCTTGAAAACTTCTGACAGTAATACCAGCCACTAGTCTTACAAACCTTCACCAATCCGGACTTGGCCCCCGTGGTGGAGTATGGCCTATACCTTCCTCAGGGAAGAGACCCGTGCCCCTTGGTGGGGACATAATGGGTTGATGATGATGATGATGATGATTGTTTTGGGGCACCGGGGCTATCATGGGCGACGTGAAAGTCACTAAATATATTTTTTTACGTTGGTTACGTTGGTGAGGAGCGAAACACTGCTGTTTCGGGATCTCCCCTTAGACACTCTCACTGGACCACCTCTGTGTGTCCCTTGGGCCGAGTTTTGAGCCCATAAAATCGCACTGACTTATCGTGCCCGTAACAACTGACACGATAAGAAGCAGTCAAAGCCTGAGGCAAAGGCTAAGAGAGTTACACAACACTGAGCCATTTTAAATTCATACCGGTTAAACAATAAAAACATACAGACGTATAATTAGAAAGTTCTAGTGCAGCTGGCCGGGTGAAAATTATAATATCAACTTCGTAGATAATAAAAGTCGCCCTAGACATAAGTGGTTCATTTTTATAACACTTTCTTCAGCAGTTTGTTCTACCAGTCCGCTATTACGGACGTGTCGCAGGCTGCTTCAAACAATTCGACTTACTTTGCACTTTTTTATTGACATTGACACTGAATTTTTGAACGCGAAATAAGTGACAATATGAGTGCACAATAATAGTGAAGACAATATTTCTTACACTTCGGCTGTAAAAAGCAGGTACTTTAGCAAAAACGTACCTACCACTCGTCCACACGAGTGACCCACTCGCATAACACCAAAACAAGTTTCTTAATTCTCGTCAGTACAGTTTATTTAGCGGTGATGAGTACCGTGCCTGAGGAACATGAATATCAGGAGAGCAGCCGCGAACTGCACGTAGTTGACATTGACTTTGAGACAGATATGACAGTGGAAGTGGACGGAGATAAAGTAGAGGGTAATCTGGGCCGAAAGGTGTGCTTGCAGGAAGTCATTGATATGAATGGAAACGGTAAGTAAACCTATCTCGATAATTTCCTCTTAGGTGGACTCCAATCTCACGCTAACTAATTCAAGGTGACTAACTTTATCGATCGCTACTTGAGTTTTTCAAGGAAATAGGAATTCTTATGCTAGCTTGCCAATATAGACCTAGTGAATAATCTAATGTATGTGCGAAAAAACATGCCATTCAACTTAAACAGGGATATCCACAACGATGAAACCAGAAACAGAAACTTGCCCCATCTAAATTCAGATTAGTAAGGTAAATACATCATTGTAGGATAGTGTAGGTTTTTACAAATTAAAGTCCACAAATGCCAGCAAATAAATTAATTTGTTTCGATGTGTAAAAGGGCCTATTATGGAATACACAACTTCCACCTCTAATGCAGTTGAGACTCGCGATGGCTGATCCTTGCGTTATGCTCAGGAATAGTGTGTCAGGCCGTAGCAATGGTATTTTCTTACTTGTGTAAGAATAGTAATTCTTGCACAATTATTCAGATTGGTTGGTACTCCAACGTCGTTAAAACGCTTTTAGACCAACAAGGCAGTCAATCCTGTACAATACTGACCAGGGTCTGACGATGAGACTGAAAGCAAGAAATACCTATTATATATAATCTCCCTTTCATCATCATCATCATTCAGCCATAAGAAGTCCACTGCTGAACATAGGCCTCCTCCATGGATTTCCAAAAAGACCGGTTGGAAGCGGCTTGCATCCAGCGTCTCCTGCCAATGGACAATATTTTCTAGGGTCACGAATCAAGAAAGTTTCTTCTAGGATATGGATATGAGCGGTCACTAAATAAGAATCTATTCTTTGTTTATTTGTAGGTGCTGTAGTTTTCGAGAAAATAATTTCTTTATTTAATTTCGCTCAGTGATACAGATCATTACGCCATCACAGATTAATACAAAGTCAGAAAGTATCATTCATTCGAATCTGTCAAAAGTAATTAGTCTGTTTCCTTTAAAAAATAAATACTGAAGTAGGTGCAGCGCCACCAAATTATATGTTCAAGTGGGCAAAATTGTAACTAACTAATTAATTGTAAATTCTGTTCCCCATTTCTTGTTTTATTTATTCACTTAATAAGATTTAAAGATATATGTTAATTAAAATTTAAAGACTGATTAAAATATTCTCATTTTTCTAAGTAATTTTCTTAAATGTTACTACTAAATTCTCCACTATCGCCGCTATCAACTGAACAGATAAGATGGTGGCACTGTACCTACATAAACACGTCAAAGCAGAAATCACTGACAGAGCCGTGACAGTTTTTTTTTTAAATGCTTCAACGTTGGATGGCGTTGATATAAGACTATTATTCCGTTCTGTTTTGCCTATACTCCCTTTTAGAATGAGAAGGTTTTCAAAACCAAAATCATGAATGAAAATCTTATCTGAGGTAAAAACTAAGGCGAATGCTACACGCAAGATATATATTGTGATCCGTCAATATAAACTGTCGGATCACGATATTTATTGACGTGTAGGGTAGTGTATTGAGGGATCACAATATTTATCGCTGGATTTCCGGAAATCCATGTGATCTGATTCAAGATCCTGGATCGTGATATTTATCTTGCGTGTAGTGTTGCGCGTCAATATTTATCTCGTCAGTACGCAGCGAGACGGCAGCAATGGAGGACGTCGGTGACACCGCTGCTGCTTCTGAATTGTTGACAGGCGCCAATTTTTCTCTAGGCGAAATCGATTTTCTCATCACTGTATCTTGTTTACTCAAAAATGGCGCCACCAATTCCAAAAGGTTATCAAAACAGGCATGAGGCATCCGAAAATAATTTTCGTAGTCGTCCATTTCATTGTGAAGGCGAATTTCATCCAATAATTTCAAATGTGTAAACATTGCTCTCTTTTGTAGCCAATTTTTCATCCATCGCTTCCTTTTTACGCGTTTTTTCATGGATAGAACTATAATTATTGCCACACAAGCTCTAATTTTCCTCTGTCTAGGGTCCATCACGTCTGCTTCATACAAAAACGCTTCAATACTGACGCGATCCATATCTTTGGTGTAGGGTGTGCTGTGATCCGGCTCAAGATACTTGATTAAATATCATGATAATTATCACGATATTTATTGGCGTGTAGCATTCGCCTAAGAACGTAGGGATATCTAGTTTAGCTTCCTTTTCATATACAGCAAAGGAAAAAAATCCCGAATTATTGTCCATTGGAGATCGTCTGTCCATCTTGTGGCTGGTCGTCGTCCTACGATCGATGTGTGGTCTCCATTGAAGAACCTTTCGGCCATCAATTCTTCGTGCTATGTGCCCCGCCCACTGCCAATTCAACTTACTCATCCGGTAACCCGGTAATTTACCCCATTGTTATCTCCCTTTACCTATCCAAAATACGAGGTCACCTCAATGGACAACAAAATTCCCTTCGATTTTGAGCTTATTTGATCAATCTTGATAAGAACTTCGTTGAACCTTTTATCGCAGCTACAAAAAACTGTTTTTCTATCTCTATCGTGTCATCAACTATTTATCACACTGTCACGATAGAGCAGAAGTTCAGTAAGATTATACTCATATTATAGCTCGTAGCCCCAGCCGCCTGAGTGATCTTAAACGATCACGAAGATCAAGCAACATAAGCGCGTTCAGTGCATGGATGGGTGAACGTTCTATGAATAATGCTAGTGGCATTTTTCCGAGCGGTTCCGTGCTTCGCAAGGCACGTTAAGCTGTTGGTGCCGGCTGCCGTCGATAGATGGCAGTCGTTACGCCAAGTCAGAGGCCTTAGTTCGGCTTGAAAACTTCTGATAGCAAGACTAGCCACTAGACTTACAACCCTCCACCAACCGAACTTGGCCCCGTGGTGGGGTATGGCCTATACCTTCCACAGGGAAGTGACCCGTGCCCCTCGTTGGGGACATAATGGGTTGATGATGATACTCCTATAACACAAACCGAATGTCTCGCGAGCTAAGCCACAGGCACAACAAAGTTTATTCTAAGTACCTGGGTGACCGAGCTTTGCTCGGTACTTTTTTGTAATATAAAATAGGTAATATAAAACTAAAATAATCCTTTTTAAACAAAAAAATAACTTGGAAAAAAAACATCATGACTCGAACCGGGTCTCTTGAAATCGGCCCGAAACGGGTCGCCCGTTTTCCCGTCAGGACTATCCCAACCTTGCAGATGGACGCGAAATTTACCTCTGTATGTTATTATAGCAAATTTCAATTGCCTTAAAACACGGATAAAACAACGTTTCCTACCTACAAAAGTTAGTGAAAATCGTTGGAGCCGTTTCCGAGATTCTGATTATATATAAATACATATACAAGAATTGCTCGTTTAAAGAGATTGTATTATTATATTAGATGTCAGTTATCTGTATCAAAGAACGCTGTATTCAAAATGTATACATATCTACCCATTGAGCATTTTACTTTAAAATGTACCTCATTAATTTTCACTGACCGCCATCGTTAACGACCGATGGTTACTAATGTATGTGCTTAAATGCATAATATCCAAGTAGTAGGTATATTCTGGTATATGTACTTTGAAGAAGCTGAACAATAATGTCACCTTGCCTCAAACAAGTTTAACTCAAGGAAGTGACTAGGCCATTCTATCTATGTATTGTGTAGTTATGACAGCAATATTCAGCAGAACTAAGCACTACTTACGTATGTCTGTTCCAATTCGGTAGTTAGTTACATACATATGTAGGAGTAGCAGCGGCAGCTTGTCACTCCAGTGGTCTTGAGTTCAAATCCAGACAAACATATTATTTACAAAATAAATTACTATTTTCGAAGCGACTTTTAAGAACTTATAGTAGCAATGAAATTAAATGCGAATGATATCATCATGAAACTTGAACGTCAGTACCAGAAAATGCAAACTTATACGAAGTGGGCACTCGTGATTAAGCCCGTATTTTCTCTCTCTGAGAGAAGGTCTGTGCCCTATAGTGGGACGTATGGGCTGCACTATTAAGCTAGCTTATAGCGGACGGCCGCGGACCAGGTTGCACGATACACCGTGGGAACGGAAGGGTCTCAGTTCGCGGTAGCACAGACAGACGACACCGTCAGTTCGAAGAGCCTCTCGTGGTGCGTGGCTGTCCGTGGTCGTCGGCCGTCCGCGTCCGTCCGCGATATCCCGTACCGTGGGAAGCCAGCTTTACACGAAAAATTAAAAAGGCAAAACATGTGGGTCACTGACTGTGGTTTGTTTATAATCTGATAACACTAGACTGGGATGGGCTTTAGCTGTTATATGCTCATTGCATAGAAGGTCTCTCAAATTCAAGGCTACAACCGGGATTTTATTTATCTAAGCACTTAGCGTAAGCAGGTCAGCGATGTGTTTGAGGAAAATTATGACTGAAGTTCAAAATAATATTATTTGTCCCCTTAGCTTGTCATTATGTCATAATGTCCATAATTTTATGTCATGTCGCTATATTTTTTTAATGCCATTCTCTAATAGTTATAGTTATTATTATTAATATAATAACGGACTATTCCTGGACCTGTTGCTTTATGAAGCCCTGTCATTGGCAGTATTAGTTGCCATTGATCATAAAAAGTATCAATAATAAAAATAAATGTCCCACATGCTGAACATGGTCAAGCGTTTCAACAAATTATAAAGATATTAGCATTGTCTAGTAAGAGGGGATTTTATTTTCGCCCATTCCCATCGATCATAAAAAAGCATCAATAATAAAAATAAATATCTCACATAATGAACAGAGTCAAGCGTTTCTTTGTCTCCAAACAAATTAAAAAGATATTAGCATTGTCTAGTAAGCGGGGAATTAGATTTCAACAGGGTCGTAATCAGGATTTTCTTCATGGATCAGACTGGCACGGTGGCTGACCCGTGTGTTGTGCTTGTGAAGTGTCGTCTGTGTGTCTGGCCGCAGCATTATTTTCTTACTTTTGCAAGAATAGTTTATAATGTTTTGACAATGCAAGTATTGATTGCACTCACGGGTTTTGAACTTCATATGTAGAGGACATCTATATATTATCTATATAAATAAAATTCGAAGTCCTGACTGACTGATTCATTCACTCATCAACACCCAGCCCAAGCCGCTGGACCTAGGAAGCTGAAATTTTGCACAGAGGGTCTATACAGAGCTACAAGGAAAGTCGTACACAATATTAAAGGAGGTTATTATTTCGGTCATTTCTGATGGATTTTATTCTATTATATAGGGTACGAAAAATAACCGTTATGGAGATATTGACACACGGGGGCCTAGTCCGGATTGGTGGAGGCTTGTAAGACTTGTGGCTTGTCTTACTCCCAGATGTTTTCAGGCCGCCCTAAGGCCTCTGACTTGGGGCGTAACGACTGCCATCTATGGACGGCAGCCGGCGCCAACTTGCGAAGCACGGAACCGCTCGGAAAAATGCCACCAGCGTTAGTCATAGAAGGTCACCCATCCATGCACTGAACGCGCCCTATGTTGCTTAACCGTCGTGATCGTTTAAGATCACTCAGGCGGCCGGGGCTACGAGCGATACCCGTATCCTAATGGTTTGCAATCGTACTTTTCAAGGTCATAACGCCACTCATTAACAGGACACAGTATTAAAGACTCCTTGGTAATGTAACGATTATTTTTATTAAGCCTTCTAATGGCGGTAATTAGCATAACAATAGTTAAACAATGGCCGCCTGCCCGCAGCGGGCAAACGCCACGGGAAGGGTTAAAAGAAATGTTTTTTAGCAGTGATACTATTTTATTAATCTTTTTTCAAGAAACGCCTAGCCCAGCTAGTACTTGACTTACATCTTCCATAAAACGTAGCGATTCTCTTTCAAATATTAAAATTCATACTAGACAGCTGTGCCAGCCAGTTACCTACATAAGGAGGAATCGCTACATTTTAATGTAATGTAAAAAGCCTTTCTTTTAATAAAAATAATCGTAACAGTAACAATCACCAAAAACCATTTTACTCCCGGTTTCTCGTACACTAACAAGCTCTTAATATTCCTTAACAGCTTGTTACTAACAACTGGGGGATAGGTAGGTATATACTATGGTGGAGTATGGCCTATACCTTCCACAGGGAGGAGACCCGTGCCCCTCAGTGTGGACATAATGGGTTGATTATGATGATTAGTACTAGACGGTGCTATGTACATCTAATTATCACAATAGACAATGAATCGTAGCTTTATGAAAAGGTAGATTAGGCTAAATTATGTGAGGACATATTTAAATATAGGTTATCTTAGGGTACTTACATAATTGTTATAAAAATAAAATTACACAGTACTTCGCTACGAAGTTGACAGTGACTTGACATGACTTCAGCTAGTGAAGTAGACGTCAAATAAGAGTCATGCCTTGTTTTCGTTTGCTATATGGTTGGTTTTCAATTACACCTTCTATTGATAATAGATAACTATACCTACCATCTAGGCTGCGCGGGCTGAAGCTAATATGAGTCAAATTGTCATTATAAGTGTTGTTCTTCTAGTTTTGTTCGTTTTTCTGGTGTGTACAATCGAAAGCACATCATCCTATATACCCATGCACTCTACTCCGTTCCAAAAATCCTTCCATAAACCAGCTTTAACACCATCACTGTAAGAGTGTTTTAAAAAAATATAAATTTATAAAAAACACTTTTTAACTTCTTCATACTTAGACATTATGTGCTTTAGTGCCGGTTTCTGAATGGAGATTTTCACTCAGTAAATATTTAAGCAACGTTCAGGGTGCGTATACTGAGTTTTTTCATTCACTTTCGATAGTGAGAGCGTTTGCGATTTGCATAGGAGTGACAAAGAGACAACTAGGTGGCGCGCTCTGTCACTCCTATACAAACTGCAAACGCTCTCGCTATCGAAAGTGAATGAACAAACTCAGTATAAGCACTCTGTAACGTTTTTTTCTGAGAAATTTGACGAGACAACACTAGAGTCAAGTAGTTACTTAGCGAAATTCTCAAGTCAGAAACTGGCTCTTAGCTCGCCCATCCTAGCATTTTATGGAGTAGTGGAGTAGTTTTTAGGAGGGTTGTACAGCGTTCAACATTCACCTGGGCCTAGATTCTGCTAATGCATTGTAGTACAATGACAACTCCATGAACTTGGCGACTCAGTCTCATTGCCGCTTCAATTCAATGCGTATCAGTAATGCTAGGCGTCAATGGAATTCAAATGTATATCACGTGACCCGACTATGTAACTGTAATTGAACTATAATGCTTTAACAGAATCGGGGCCCTGGTAAGGACGTTCTGTTCATTGCTGATCTATAATTAGACGTTTGAACCCGTTGGCAGTTCGCCTTGAACTCTATCTAGGCCTCAACTAAAGCCCCGCCGAGGCGGCCAAATCGTTACGTCAACTGCAAATATCAAACAGGTTCCACAAAGTTATTGAGCTATGTCTGACTTACCCCCGGTTTCTTGTACGCTAACAGTCTGTTATTGTACTGTTAACAGCTGTCACTTGGTTTTTTGTATGCACTTTGGCCAACTGACAACTGGAATCAGAAATCAGAAATTTATTTCAACGTAAAGAATTTACGTTCTGCTTGTTGAATGTCAATCTACATAAAATGATAATGTTAGCCTGCCTTGGGGCCGAATTAGTGGAGAAAAAGCAGCAAAAAAAACTCCACTCTGACCATCTTTTCTCAAATCATCCTAAATCTAATACAAAGTTTGGTATGAATGTCCATCTATCTAAGAAAGTCAAAATTCAAGATTCAAAATTCAAAATTCACTGTTAACAGTAACAGGCTTTTAGTCTTCGAGAAACCGACGGTAAGACCTTAAAAAAGTTACATTTAATCCATAGATAACAATATTGTTTCCAACATCTATTTTAAGCAGTTCCTATAATATCTAAGTATTTAAATATCGATGTACCGAAATATGTAATTGATTGATGATAAAGTTTGTTAACTAAGCTGAAACTATTTTGAAAAGAATAAAGGAGTTTCTTTGCTAGTTTCATAACAAACTAACAACTTAGACATTCATAAAGTAAAACTTTTTTTTTTATTAAAATGTGACCCGGCAAACGTTGTTTCGCCATAATTTTAGGGATTTGTATATATTTATATTTATAGTGATTATAATTTATCCTTATTACTTGGGGCTATGAAAAATAGATAAACCTATTCTCAAAGCTACCGAATATACGTTTAAAAATTTCATCAAAATCGGTCAAGCCGTTTCGGAGGAGCATGCGCACTAATACTGTAGGTACTATTATGTATTCTGTGCTAATACTGACAGACGTGAATTTTATATACTAAAACTAGCTGACCCGGAAAACGTTGTTTTGATATCATCACGAGAGACGAAAGAAAAAAGAAAGAAAGAATAAAACCGGCCAAGTGCGTGTCGACCTCGCGCATGAAGGGTTCCGTACCATTACCTATCTATAAAAACGGCAAAAAAAATCATGTCCGTTGTATTGGAGCCAGCCTTAAATATTTATTTTATTTCACATAACAAAACATTTACTTACATACAATCACATATATATTGCTTCTGGCCCCACACTAGGACTATTTTAATTACTTATTTTTAAAGCTAATTATACTTAACTCAATATTCTGTGAAAATGTCAAGCATCTACTAGACCAGTTGCCAAAATCAATATCGACCAAAAAAAAATCACGTTTGTCGTATGGGAGCCCCCCTTAAATATTTGTTTTATTTTAGTTCATTATTTATTTTTAAAGTGAATCTATAACGATATAGGCGAGATACTCCATCGCAAACAGGGCGACTTGTCGCCGTGTCAAGTCGCCGCGTCAGAAGCGACGTTGTCATTTGCTTCTGGCGTCTTGTCGTCGCGACTCCGCGACTGTCGCCCAGTGTGCGGAGATTCTAACAAAATATATTATTATATGAAAATTGACGGTCGTAGCCTGTCGTCGCGTCTAGTCGACGAGCTGTCGCCTGTCGCGTGTCGCTGGTGTGCGCCTAGGCTTTCTGTTTGTAATGAATTTTAAGCAATTTTCCCATCACTAAACTGCTGGTGTGACGTCATAGTAGGGAGACAAAATATGGCACGCTCGTTCATCCATACATCTGAGCGCACTTTCGGCGGCGTCTATCTTGGTCTGTGGTTAAAACCGTTTAACCATTAATAAAATTTATGACCCGGTTGACCTACAACCTCAATTGTCTTGCCAATATTTATGTAAAAATATTCCTACAAAAACCGGTCAAAAGAGTGTCGTCGAGCCCAGCGCAGTGGAAAGCTCCGTAAAAGGAATAACCTTTTTTATTGCTTTAAAAAACTAACAATTTCTTCAATGGAATTTGTACGAAACTTTCCTTGCATTAGTTGGTCAACTATCACTCGTTATCTTGTAAAGCCTACATAGGCAACGTAGATATTATAACTACGTTACAAGCATAACTCTCGAAGTTAGAAGTTTGGTCGGATTTGTCATGTTTATTTATTTATTTCGAATTATTCCAGTAATAGAGTAAGATATTTTAGAAATAGAGTTTAGGAATAAAGATAAATTGTCATTTCCACGATTTAGACTTGCAAAAGTTAATACTTCCTTTATGGGGCACTGTATAAGGTTCTACAACAAGATACCTCAAGATATATTAGAGTTACCACCATCGCGGCTTAAGAATAGGCTAGTTTCCTAAAAAAATGTAATTAGTCCGTCTTTTAGATTATAAAAAAATTTTGGATTCTTTTTTCGATTAAACAAAAAATAACAAAGATATAGCCCATTGAAGTTACGTGTGACGTCACTCAGTGCTGCATTTTGTAGCACAAAAAATACGTATCCAATATTTTTTTATAATCAAAAATACGGACTAAATAGAATTAAATTATTTTGACCCTGGAAACTACCCTATTGTGTTAAGCACACTATTTGCAATAAAGCTTATTATAAAGTCAACGATTATTTAGAAGACAAGGATGTCTGGCATTAAATAGTAGTTTAATATTAAATTTAATCAGAGGACACATCCAAAAGTAGGTACACATTTTTTTAAGTTTGCAATTTAGGCTAAAACTGTTTTGAAAAGAATAAAGCTGGAGTTTCTTTGTTAGTTTCTTCTCCATGTAATCTATTAATTGTGAAACTAACAACTTTGACATTCATAAAGTAAATAATCTATTTGTACTATGAATAAAATATTTGACATTGACTTTGACTTTGATATAAATATATTTCTTAGATGGTTAGAGAGAGCTTAACGATCTGAGATTGAAGGTATAAAAATTTATTTTTCGTCGGAAACGAACTTCCGACCATTACTTCTAACGTTGAGAACTATCACAGCTTACCCCAATTTTTTTCCACGTTTTTTACAAACAACCGCTAGACATTTAGCCGGGAGAGGTCGTTTAGTTATCTTTATAGGTATTCCGCTTTTGTTTTTCAGGAATCCGTCTGCAACGAAAGAATTCCTATCCCTATTTAATATCTTCTAATATATAAAAATCTCGTGTCTGTTGTCATAAAAAGGTACAATTTCACAATAAGCATAACATAATGACTTTTACCGTTTGTCATCGAGGTTCAAATAATTAAAGAGTTTTTGTATCGAGCAGGCATTCCTTCAGCAACTTTCCATCGTCGGTTTCCTGGAAGAGATTGCTTTAAGCAATAAGGCCGGCAATTGTACGTTATCTTTTTATGTTTTGTATGTGTTTTCCTGGTGCAATAAAGAATATTCTTATCTTATCTTATCTTATCTTAGCTACTAGAAACTGACAGCTCGCAGAATCTCAGTTGATGACGTTTTTCCGCGCATGACGTACTTCCAATCACCTAAGCTCAAATATATCTTTTCGTTTTAGAAATTAATTAAAGCATTCTAAAACAAAATATTAAAATCTCAAAACTATCATTTATTTCGACAAAAAATAAAAAAAACATACCTAACTTTTTTGGATAATGCCAAGTCAAGCCTTCCGCAATATTATATTCCCGGACACTGCAGATATATTCAGAAATAAATCTGGTCAGTAAAGAGGTTGGCTCTTATCACACGCGACATAAATACGAATTTCCAACCAAAGTATGTGTATTTGCATATGTCACCTACCAAGTTGAACCTAAGCAAGTTCCCCAATTCATTTATGCATTTAAAAATAACAAGAAAGGCATTGATTCTCGAACCTAATGCATAACCTAATACATAAGTCGTTACATCGTTGGACGGTCGATCGATCATCAAGATCATCGTATCAGTTAATATGAGTCCGCCGGCGCTACTCGACGCGAACCGAGACAGTTGCGACACAAAAAACAAGTCGAATGACGCGGTATTAATAGACGTCGAGCCTAGAGAAATTACCGAAAATACGGTTTTGAACTTGAGTGAGCAGGATTCGCCCGCCATTTTGGAAATAAACATACAGGAAACGGAAATGAACGGAAAAGAGGGAAATGGTAAAGTATTTGTGTTATTATTTTCTTTTTATCGTTTTATCGGATTACTATAATTTAATCTAAACATAATGAGCGAGCTAGATCACATCTAATTGATTAATGAATTTTCGATCGACGTACATATGTGTTTTCGTAACTTTTTATTAAACAAACAAACTTCGACATACAAACACATACATTGCTTCTGGCCCCACACTAGGATACCCTGGGTTTGGAAAACCAGAAACAGCGAACATGTAAACATCCAAGACCAAGACCTCTAGATTCATTGACAAATCACTCATCAACTTACTTCATTACGTTGAAAATATTTTATTCAGCAAATTATACTGTTTCTCATATTCACATTTTCACTTCTCATACACACATTCATGGCAAAAAAATACTGATTAGATTGTAAAATATTATAAAGAAGATTTCTGAGGCCAAAAATTTAAATTATTAGCATTCAATAGTCAATAAGGTTCACGATCCAGAATATCAATGAGTTCATGAAATATTGATATTGTATAGCGTCTTAATACCTACCTGGTGAGTGTATTGAATAAAACGTATACTGGTAACTTGACAAGAACATTCCTAACATAACTTTATTACAATTCAATGTATGGCCACAAGTAAATATCGCCGATGGAAAAACAATCATCTATTTCACTTAAAACTTGTTTTGTGTATGTTATCTATTAGTTTTAATAGAGTAATCGTCAAAAAGTTGGTGCGGTTGACTGCAACTCAACCTTTACGTTTTTGTTGCAAAGCTACCCGGTAAGGTGCCCGCTAGTAAAGGATAATGCAATTACACATTCTGTTAGATAGATAAATAATCATTTATTAAATTACAACAACACACAAATATAATATATAATAGACAGGCATAGCATGCTAATAATATTATTCAAAATAACAATATAATAACTTATAATAAAGAGATTTTCTAGATTGAATTTTCGAGACGCCTAAAGTTACGATTAGCGCTGTATTTAAATGTGTTATGGCAATATAAAAGGTATCTGAACTCAGCATAATAATATTCTTCAGTTATTGCAAAGCAATGGCCTGTAGTGCAGGTTTTCAGTCGCAACGAGGGCCAATGGCATCGTTGAGCTCTCTTTCTTTACTTATAGCCTTACTATAAAAACTATACTATATAAAACAAAATTAAATTACAATTAAAATACATTGGTCCAGTGAAATTGTACACTCTAGATAAAATGGCAAAATTTGACAATATCAAATTAATATTCTATTGCAAAATTACATTAATTAATGTTATTTGTCTAGCTATGCATTTCTCAGCAACGGATAGATACACTAGTCTACATACTTATCATATTATGTGAAATTCATTCATTCTTTCACTTAGTTATTGAATAAAACCTGTGGATACCACATAAGATCCTATAGCGAGAGCATATGGCACCCTTGCAAGAACAACGTGATATTTCGAAAAAAAACATTTTTTATACATAGAAAAAAAAATTTAACGCGATTTTATTTACTCCGAAAACGCCGGAATAATGAGCAAAAGAGACACTGCATCCCGTTATAGCGCTATCTCTTTCGGCCATTACTTTGAAACCTTAAAAAAATGCTCTCATGTAACGTAAGGGTTCCGAAATAACACGTTGTTCTTGCAAGTGTGCGATATCAACTTTTACATGCATACACCATACTTATTCTAGTAAATACTTTATGTATGCCATACGTTGAGTGAACTTTAAACGGTCTAGATTAGTAGGTAAATAAGCTCACGGCTGTATCTCGGAAGAGTAGGCATAAGCACCAAATACTGTTGGAATCCTGACGTTTGTCAGGATTGATATTGTGGAGGCTTTTTGCAACATCCTAAACTTAAAAGTTTTAGGGCCGGTTTCTAAGTTGAGAATTTTCACTAAGTAAATACTTAACTGCAGTGCTGTTTCGTAAAGTTTCTCAGAAAAGAGCGGGGCAGAACGTTACATAAGTATTTGCTTAGTGAAAATGCTGAAGTCAGAAAACGGCCCTAAATCACAATAGTGCGCGGAAGTTCTCAGTTGTTACTTTACTTAATTAATATATTATATTAATCAGGAGTCAAGTAAAGTAACAACTGAGAACTTCCGCGCACTGCAACCTTTATATTAGTTTTTATTCCAAACTGGGGTAACTTGTGCTATAGTAACCAGGCTATCAAAAACATGGAAATACATCTAGACGAAGACAAATGTACAAATCTGCTCTCGTAACGAGAAATACAGTAATAGCAATTACTGCGTTTTTTGTTTGGATGCAAAAATAAGCTACTTGGAGGCATTTTTTGCAGTAAAAAAATAATGATGGCTGTAGATCTACAGCCACCATTATTTTTATGTATTTATGTTTCTTCTTTATGTTTCCACCATCATTTTTATGTATCATTATGTTTATGTTTCTCGTTACGAGGGCAGAAATTAAGAACAGCGTTCTCCTATGGGAATCGAACTCACGACCTCTGCCTTGGTAGTCCAAGTGAAAACCGCTAAACCACCGAGGCAGTGTACTATGTTTAATAATGTTTTGTATCGATTACATGTCTAGTTTGAACTTGAACCTGAATAGGATTAAATTATTTAAATCCCGAGACGTAAGTAAGTCTTTTCCATGATATCAAAAAAAATTGAAACACCAGCGGAATAGAATTCACGACCTCCGTTGCGCTAATCGAGCGTTCTAACTAACCTACGAGGAAGTCAAAGAAAATTGCACACAATCAATATCATGGTAAACCTGCTTCATCATTGCCATTCAACTTGAGGGGATATTAAAATAATGAATGCGCAACGCAAACACATAGACGTCCGTCATTCGATAACATGCGTCCAACTCGCCATGAGATAAACACAGTATAAACAGATTCACAATAAATACTCATTTCATGCTCAATAACATGCTCACACAATTCTCAAAGATTAATTGTAAGCTTAGACATGGTTTATACATACAGTTAGCAGTAACAGTTGCTATAAAAAAATAGTATGACCAATGACCAAATCTTACCTTAACTGTAATCAGATGTAATGTTTGAAGGTATTTGCTGTAGCGATTCCTCAGTAACTGGCCGCTACGTTACGTTACGTCGATCCCTAGCTAGGGTAGGGATCCGGATCGGATCCGGATTGCTGGAAGCTTGTAACTCTTGTAAGACTAGTGGCTGGTCTTACTGGCAGAAGTTTTCAAGGCGCCCTAAGGCCTCTGACTTGGCTTAACGACTGCCATCTATCGACGGCAGCCGGCACCAACTGCTTAACGTGTCTTGCGAAAATACCACTAGCGTTTGTCATAGACGGTCGCCCATCCATGCACTGAACGCGCCCTATGTTGATCGTTTAAGATCGGGGATATGAGCGATTCATTGTAATGTGGGTAACAGACTATTTTAATCAGCATTTATTGAGGAATCGTGTTTTTATTTAGCAAAGTACGTTTGTAGTTTCCGAAATATTAAATTTACTGACGTTTGTTCACTATGTCACATCTTCAATCACCTTGTACACGCGTAGGTGTTAGCTAAAACAAGATGATTTGAGGAAATTGCACGTGATCAATTTTATGACAAAGGTAAACCGGCTGCATTATTGGCATTCAACTTGACAGGATGTTTAAAATACGCAACGCAAACACCTGATGACATTCAACAACATGCGTTCAACTCGTCAAACCAAACACTGAAAATATAACAGTAATTAACATAGTATGCATATTAAAACTCAGTCACTCGCCTAGAAAATCAGACAAACCTTTTTTTTAGCAAATTAGTTTGTTTGTATTTATTTAGTTGTATGTATTTTCTTAGCCCGACGCGCCTATAAACCCATTTTATGCTAGCTTTGAAACTTAAAATGTAAATATTAGCTATGTATTTACTGAATAAAAAAAATGAGTCGTAATTAAAATTTTAAAAAAATCGGATTTTATTCATCACTAGGTACCTACATGTGTTTTACAATTGAAATACTTACAAGTTACAAAATTATTATGGAAGTGTTTTCCTCTCCGGAATAGTTAGAATTTTACGTTTGTTTTTCCAAGTGCAAAGACGATATAACCAATCACAAAATAATTGACAATTAAATAGAGAATCGAGGCCAAGTCTACATGCGCATCTTATTTTAGAAACACTCATATCATCTAAAGTTCACGCGGACGAAGTCGCGGGCAATATTGCTCTACCTACCTTAGTCCAGGGCCTCAATTCTGTTAGTGCATTATAATACGATGACAGATACACGTTCGGGTCACGTGACGAGGTCTTTCGTACCATTGACGACAGACAGCCTTGTTTCATATGTGTGTGCGCGTAGACTTGAAGCGGCAATGAAATTAAATCGCCGTGTTCATGCAATTATCTTAATTTGCACCGACCCGTCTCACTTTTCCTTCAGCAACTCTCCATCATCGGTTGTCTGGAAGAAATTGCTTTAAGCAATAAGGCCGCCAATTGCACTATATCTTTGTAAATGTTTTGTATTTGTTTTTCCTGGTACAACAAAGAATATTCTTATCTTATCTTATCATTGTAAGTACTACAACGCATTAACAAAATCTAGGTGCTGAGACTAGATAGCAACAGTGCCAAAAAATATTGTTTTGGCCGTTAATGCTGTCCAGTCCTGGGTTTTTTAGGTTCCGTACCGTAAGGATAAAACGGACCCTATTACTGAGACTCAACTGTCCGTCCGTCCGTCTGTCCGTCTGTCACCAGGCTGTATCTCATGAACCGCGATAGGTAGACAGTTGAAATTTTCAAAGATTATATACTTCTGACGCCGCTATAACAGCGAATAGAAAAAAATAGAATAGAATAAATATTTAAAGGGCCTCCCATACAAAAAACTTGATTTTTTTGCTAGTTTTTGTTCGATATGGATAACGGCAACAGGTAGACGCTTGAAATATTCGCAGAATATTTAGTTATATGTATTACTTTAAAAATAAAGAATTAAATTTTAATACAACAAATATTTAGAGTAGCCACAAGCAAAGTGATTTTTTTTCCAATTTTATAATGGGTCGGATCGGAACCCTTCGTGCGCAAGTCCGACTCGCACTTGGCCGTTTATTTCACGGCCATTAATAAGCGATGTAATTGACATTCACCGTGACTTTGACAATGAACCAGCCGATGTGTTGATTAACGTAACTGAGTTGGTCTAGCGGAATCACGATTCACGATTATTTGCAACTAGCTTTCGCCCGCCGTTCCGTCCGTCCGCGTGGACTTTAGTTCAAAATTTTGCAACCCAGTTCACTCCCTTAAGGGTTAATTTTAGAAAAACGGCGAAACACGTGTTCAATCAATTGTGTTGAAGAGTATTTATTTTAAGTTTCAAGAAAATTAGACAACATTATTTATACTCCCATACAAATTTTGGCAACCCTTTTCGCCCCCTTCGAGGTTGAATTTTAAAAAATCCGGTCTTATTCCTTGCCTACATTACACAGAGGGCTGTGCAAAATTTCAGCTTCAAACGGCTTGGGCCGGGCGTTGATGAGTGAGTCAGTCAGGACTTTGAATTTTATTTATATAGATAAAATACATTAACGATTTTTTCAGACCTGAGCATCTTTCACCTCACAACATTAGTCTATATTAAACTCGGCAAAACATGTTTGGTTGATTGGTTAAACCGATTTTTCGGAAGCAAACTCCTGCTTTGCATGTAGCACGGTACGCAAGCATGTGTTAATAGCTTTCAAGAGATTTTATTCCCTATAGACGACTAACGCTAGCGGCATTTTTCCGAGCGGTTACCGAGCCTATGCGTTAATCCAGGGTGTCAGCTAACTCCATACCAAATTTTATCAAAATCGCTACAGCCGTTTAGACGTGAAAAAGTAACAAACATACACACTCACACACTCACAAACTTTCGCCTTTATAATATTCGTGTGATGTGATACAAACATAAGAACATTTGAACTGCCTGTGCGGTACTACCCAGACGATGGATCACCTCTCATCGTGCCTTGCGTGCCCTAACACCTGCACACAGGAGGACCTAATGACTGCAAGTGATAAAGCAGTCAGCGTCGCTAAGTTCTGGGCCGCAACTATAAAAATTGGTTGCCATCGTCACGAAGAAGATAACAAAAAAAAGAAGTCGTGTTTAGGACCCTTCTCACCCCCTTGTCACACAATATCACACTTGGCCGACCCCCTCCCTCCGCCTTAACGTGTGACGTAAATCAATGGATGGGCCCTTATGTCGCACATGATAAGAGCCACGAGGGTTATCCACGTTTAACAGACGGATGCCATTGTTAAGCCAATCGAGGACTCATTAATATATCATTAACCTCATTCCACGTTATTAGTTTGTAAATATGGATGGATGGATGCTTGTTACTCTTTCACTTAAAAACTACTGAATGGATTTTAATGAAAGTTTACAATAATATAGCTTATAATTCAGAATAACACATAGGCTACAATTAACATAAGCATAAACATTTACATACAGGCACATACATTGCTTCTGGCCCCACACTAGGATACCCTGTGTCGTGGGAACCAGAAAGAGCAGAATTTATGATTGTGTGAATTGTCCAAAATACGACGCTAAGTGTTAAGGCTGTAACAAGGGCGAATGACTTTGAGCATTTGACCTCTGAGTTATAAAATAATAAACTAGCGCAATCTCTTGAATGTTTGTTGTACTTCTTTGGCGAATACTTTAGAGGCTAATCCATAATCCACAGATTACACAGATAAGAGATGTGGCGGATTTTCGATGGCGATTGTTCCCTGCGCTAATTAAGAAATCGCACAATTTTGTACTAATCACGCTTAATATTAACATTAAAAAATATATGATCAGATAGGATTGCAGATATTGATGTGGCCGATATTTGCATGAAAGATTTAAATGAAAAGCTACTATCATTTTCCAGCGAAATTAGATTTTGTGGAAAATAAAGCTATTGGAAAAATTTTTTTTTTTGCCATCTAGACAGGTTAAATGCAATTTTTTTTCCGTACGAATTAGTCACTGATATATCCTTTATTACCAAAGATTTTATTCAGAATTTTTTAGTGCGTAGTTTTGCCTAACATTTCAGTTAAATCTAGCCAATTTTGCAACATTTACCCTTGTTACACCCTTAAGTAAGTAAGGAAAAATCTACCATTTGCGAGCTATTCTGGCGTGCGCTGCCAAAACCGCTGGAGTTACACATTATGTATGATCGAAATGTATATCCTACCAAATCCTACTAATATTATAAACGCGACGCTAATAATAATCTACTTGAAATACTAATACTGCGCAGACGAAGTCGAAGTTATGTTATAATTTGTTGTTTATGCAATCCGTCTTTAGGTTTCCTACGGTTCCGTATCTGAAGGGTGTGGAAACCTTATTGATTTGTCATGTGAATCTGGGTTTTAAATTCTTATACATATTCTTGCACAAAACAGGCCCTCGATTCTGTTAGTGCATTATGGTACGATGACAGATACACGGTCGGGTCACGTGACGTGTTTTTTTCATACCATTGACGACTTGGAGCGGCAATGAAACTAAATCATGCAGTGGTCATCATTTTACTACAATGCATTAAATAACAAAAGTTAAGGACAGGTAGGCACTTAACATTTTCATATGATAAATGTGTTAATTTAACTTATTATGGAGCTCGGGGCTTGGTGAGCTTGGCTTACTACCATTAGTTATAAATATTTTTTTTATAACACAAATGCATTTTTCTTTAACTAAGGAAGTTGTATTTTTGTAACATGTACTTTTCCATTCTTGGTAAAAATACCTAAAATATACCTAAATGAACATACCTAACTATAAATTTAGATAGCTTAACTGTGATAGCCATTTTTTATTGGTACCTAACTATAAACTAGAAAAAAAACTAAAAAAAAATACGGTCATATTTTTGTTAGATATGATTAGAGTTAGATTTGTGATTTAATTTTTTCTCTAAGACGTAATTAATATACACGAAAATGTGTTTTTAGGGTTCTGTAGGTAACTAAAAAAAACCCTTAATGGATCACTTTGTTCTCGGTCCAGCCATCTGGCGTCTTTTATCTGGAGAACGCATGGTGATATCGACTTGAAATTAAAACCATAATACTCAGATCTACAATGTACCTACCTAAGCTAGAGGCAATCTATATGATCTGTGTAAGAATGTAACCTGATCTAGAAGCAATGTATGTGCATGTATGCAAATGTTTATTGTTATTGTTAGTGTGTGTGTTAGAGTGTAAGAACTGTGTAAAAAATAAATTTCTAAATTAACGTAAAAAAAGATAAGGCAGTTTTTATATGACGCGAAAAGAGATACATTTCAACACTTACTAAATTAGTAGAACACTTGCCGCTGTCATAAAACTACGAAATTTGGCATGTAATATCGTCTTAAACTACAAATACAGAAAAAAATCTGAAAACTATATAAAAATATGTATTTATAATAACATCATTAAAAAATTGTCTGAAGTTCGCGAAAATTTCCGCTCACCCGGACCCGACCCGCTCTAGTCCGGTTTATTCGTTGGTTTAACTACCTAACGAACGCTAACGTTTTTGATGTTTGAATAACTTAAATAAATCTTTATTTCCCATCGAAACTATATGAATCAATAAATTATTGTGTCCTGTATCTACGCATAACTTTCGCGTCCGGTGTCACTTTTAACACCCGGTACACAATTCTGCCCTCGTAAGGAAGAACACAGTAATCGTAAAAACGCAGTTTTGAGTAAATAGCTCTTTATTTCGTAGGATTAGAAGGATTTCATACATTACTGCATATTTTCTTACTGAAATTTCAGGTTTCTAGTAGACCTACAGCCACCATTATTTCTTCACCTACATATATACCTACCACCAGGGAGCCCAATTTTGCATCCAAAGTAAAAACGCAGTAATGGCTATTACTGCGTTCTTCCTTACGAGGGCAGAATTCATCTTCTCAGAAGACATCATTGGAACAAATAATATTTTATTATGTACGGCTTGTACATGTACAAGCCATTGTATTTGCATCTCTTTAGAATCGTGTCCAATGAAAAGACTTAAAGCTTATAGTTATGCATAAGTCACTATGCAAATATTTTTCACACCTGAGATAAAATATAATTCTGCTAGAATAATAAAAATATAACTTAGTGACATGCTATAATACCAATCCAATGCCGTCCATGTGTCTAGCCGTAGCATTAGTGTTTTATTATGTTTGTAAGAATATTAATAATGTTTTGATATTGATTTTGATTGCTTTGATGTTGATTGCACTCATGGGTTCTTGGTAGATGAACATTCATACCTAATTTGTATCAGCTTTAAGGTGATTTGAGAAAAGATGGTCAGATTTTAGTTTCGTTTTTCTCTGCCTTTTTCTCCACTCATTCTTTATGTTGAAATAAATTTCTGATTTCTGATGCACTCACTTGGGCTTCAAAGGTAGACTAGCTGTTGCCCGCGACTACGTCCGCGTGGGCTTTAGTTGAGTAAAGTGTTTGCCAATAAGATAGGGATACTTTTAACGCATGCGAAAGAGCTTTCATACTAACTTCGCAATCCCCTCTTACCCCCTTAAGGGATGATTTTCGAAAGACTACTTACACGTCTTTCATGGCTTTCAATGAAGGACCTTCGTGCTGAATTTCATTCGAATAACTTAAAAAATGGCAAAGTTTCATACTTACTTTGCACCCCCCTTTTACCCCCTTAAGGGATGATTTTCGAAAAACTTTTTACATGTATTTCATGAATTTTAATGAAGGAACTTCATATTGAATTTCATTCAAATAACCTCAAAAACGGCAAAGTTTCATACTAACTTTGCACCCCCCTCTTGCCCCCTTAAGGGATGATTATCGAAAAACTATTTTACATGTATTTTATGACCTTCGATTAAAAATCTTTATTCTGAATTTCGTTCGAATAACTGCAAAAACGGCCAAATTCATACTAACTTTGCACCCCCCCTTTTTACCCCCTTAAGGGATCATTTTCGAAAAACTATTTTACATGTTTTTCATAAAATTTAATGAAGGACCTTCATATTGAATCTCATTCGAATAAATTCAAAAACGGCTATGTTTCATACTAAGTTTGCACCTCCCTTTTTCCCCCTTTAGGGATGATTTTTAAAAAACTATTTTACACGTGTTTCATAATTTTAAATGAAAAACCTTCGTACCAAATTTCATTCGAATAACTTCAAAAACGGCAAAGTTTCATATTAACTTTGAATCAACATTTTACCCCCTTAGGGGATGATTTTAAAAAATCCTTTCTTAGTGCTCCCTTACGATATAAACGAAACTCCTGTGCAAAATTTCAAGTTTCTAACCCTTATAAACTCTTTTGCAAAAAAAACGGGCACTGTAGATTTTTTTTTCTACTTCAATGAAGAAGAACAAGAAATAGGTTTTGTTAATTTGACGATGTATTGGCATGTTTTTTGAAGCATCCTGGCATGATTCTTTACGTTCCAAATTTAAAATTTGAAATTATTTAAAGAAAAATAATGATTATTGTGGATTATTCTAAAATTGCTTTACTAATTTTAACTGATAATTTTAACGATTTTTAACTGATTACGATATTTTAAAACTTTTTGGATATTTTCTGCAAATTAAACAATTTAATCTTTCTTTTTGCCACTCTTTACCACTTTTTGATATGAGTGATAAAGCGATAAGGGCCGGTAAAATTATAGCCCTACTTGAAGAAGGTTGTTCGCAAACTTACGTGTCTCAGCGGCTAAATGTGAGTCGTTCAACTGTCCAGAGGACTTGGCAACGGTATCAAGAGACTGGTTCGGTCAAAAGAAGACCCGGTTCGGGAAGAAAACGATGCACAGAACCAAGAGATGACCGCTTTTTGGTGAGTCAGGCGTTGCGTAATCGTAAGGCGTCAAGTGTGGACCTGAAGAAGAGCCTTGAAGAAGTAAGAGGAGTAGAAGTTAGCTTGTGGACGGTCAGGAGGAGGCTTTTGGCTGCCAATATCAAGAGTTACCACCCAGCTTGGGGCCCTAAATTACTCCGTGAGCACCGTGTTGCTCGACTTCAGTTTGCTCGGAACTGTGCTTCATGGACTCTGGAGGACTGGAATAAAGTATTGTTTTTTGATGAAGCTAGAATCTCTTTGTGTGGAGAGGACGGACCCCGGCGAGTGCTGCGAAGACCACGGGAACGCTATACGGAAGTGTATTTCGAAGAAATCACTCCTTATGGCGGGGGCTCCGTTATGTTTTGGGCAGCAATTAATTCGACGGAGCGTACGGAGTTAGTTTTCATAGAAAATGGAACATTAAATGCACACCGGTACATAATGGAAGTCCTAATTCCATATGCACAACCCACATTGACTGCACTTGGGGAAGATTCCATTTTTATGGACGATAATGCTCGCCCGCACCGTTCTGGCGACGTGGAAGCGTACATGCAAGAAGTTGGGATCCGTTGTTTAGATTGGCCAGCTCGAGGTCCTGACCTCAATCCAATTGAGCATGTGTGGGATGTTCTAAAGAGACGGGTAAGATCAGTGCAACCTGCTCCACAAAACATCAGGGAGCTAAAAAGAATCATTGCAGAAGAGTCAGGGAACGTATTCCTCAAAACGTTATTAAAAACATCGTGGAAAGCATGCCCAGAAGGATTCAAGCTGTGATTTTGGCAAGAGGAGGTCACACTCGTTATTAGGTTTTTACATTTGTAACTTTATTCAATTAAAAAAAGTAAAAAAAACTTGTCTTTATTGCCGACCACTTGTTATTGCTTGGGCGTGTACATCGATTTTACAGAAACCATCGTTTTTTTTCCTTTAATTGCTCGAATTCACTTCACGCGCATTAATTTAAGATTATAAGTATACAGACTACGTCAAAGAAATACATTTCATTTAATCAACTAAAATCTACCTTAGAACGTAAATTTCCTTAGGTGCCCGTTTTTTTTGCAGAAGAGTGTAGTTTAGGCCCTGCGTTGATATGTCAGTCAGTCAGTCATTCAGTCAGTCAGTCAGTCAGTTAGTCAGTCAGTCAGTCAGTCAGCTTCTCCTTTTATCATAGGTAGCTAGATACTCGTACCAACCAATTTGACAAATTTTGCTAAAAGTCTTGCTTCAAATAAGTAGGTACTCATTATATTTCCAACAGGGACTTGTGTTGAGTACTACAACTTCACTAGAAACCGGCTCTCGTATCGTTAATTTTTATCTGGCTCGTAGTTAACGTAGTTTAACGCAAGCTAAGACAGAAAGGACCCGAAAACGCCATGAAAAACGCCATACTTTGTACCAATTCAAATTTTAAACTCGCTACAAAGATCCTTCAAACATTTGGCAAACACGGACTAATTGGAGGCGACATTGACAAGGAAGGCTCCTCGTAAGTAATCGGTGCAGACTTTGTTACTTACTTAGTTAGTAACAACGTCTGCATCGATGTCCCTTGGGAGAGACATGGGGAGAGATTCAAACCAGGAGGCGCGATTTGAAGCAATATGGCAAACCTCAGTCTGCCTTAACTGCCAGAACAGAATATACTGGGTTTTTTTACTGTTTGATGTCATGAGCTTCTTAGGTATATATGATTATGTAGATATCCGTACCAACTTATGTAATAGATTTAAGGTGATTTGAGAAAAGATGGTCAGAGTAGAGATTTTTTCGCTGCCTTTTTCTCCACTACATTCGTCCTCAAGGCAGCAGCTAATATTGTAAATTTGTAAGTAAATTGACATTCAACAAACATAATGTAGATACCTACCTAAATTCTTTAGTGTAACGCTCAGCCCAGTCCAGTGCCATGTCAAGCCAGCCATAGCCAAGCCAGCCATAGCCAAGCCAGCCATAGCCAAGCCAGCCATAGCCAAGCCAGAGTAGCCATGACGTCAGCATACGTCACCGCCTCGCGCCGCGCCACGCGCCGCGCCACGCGCCGCGCCACGCACCGCGTGCCGCCCGTTTGCCCCACCTCGCTCGCACCGGCCGGTTGCGAGAGTGGGAGGAACAACGCCTGCCTATTTAAGCCGTTGCAAATGTTGGATCGTCTCTTTTCCTGTTGTAATTATTTAATAGGGCGAAGCTCTGCCCAAATAAATTTCTATTTGATTAACTTTGTCGTTTGAGTTCCTGCCCTTCTTTACATTCAGAAGTGGGATTACTCACGAAGAGTGCTCGTGCTAAAAACAGAAGAAAAAGGCCTCGGTCTCCTGAAATCGAGCAATCTACATCTTCGTGTCCGCCACATGGTTCCAAGTCTCGCTCACCGAAATCGAAGAAGATCCTTCACCGCCCGCTAAAAAAACTACTGAAAAATCTTCTGGTTCAAGAACTTCTAAAGAATGCTTGCCGCCCGGAACATCTATTACAAAAGTCGAAATACTAGGAAACAAGGACAATAACGACGTGAACACACCTGTGCGCCATCACGACATGAAATGAAACATGAAAGAGTTTGGCCTACTCGCTGCCTGCAACCATCCTACGAGGCAATCAAGGCTTCATAAAGGTGATCAACATCGTGTCGGAGCCGGCCGGGCGAGCTGCTAGTACGCGCCGAGACCTGCGAGAACACGCCGCTTCATACGCAGGTTAGCCCAATTGCCATTACTAGCCATTCCGATTGCTCGTGGTCAGCCAAAAGTGTATTAACAACTTGCCTTGATAAACACTCTGCCATTGGGGGGGTAGATATAGAAAATATTTCTGTAGGACCCTTAAATGAAATTGAGAAAAAAAAACCTTGATTGAAATTTTGTTTGAGTTTAGGAACTGTTTTTGCCATACTAATGAGTTAGGATGCACAGATTTACTACAGATGAAAATAAATGTCACTAGCAATGAGCCTGTATATCATCGCCCTTGTAGATTATCACATAGCGAACAGGCTACAGTGAAATCAAAAGTTCAAGATTTATTAGCTGCCGGTATAATTAAAGAATCTGAGTCCAGTTATGCTTCCCCAGTCATTCTAGTTAAAAATAAAAACGGTGATAACTTTACCCACCAACCGTGATAATCTGTTATGCATCGATTACAGTGCGAAAAGTGTCTAAATTGGCAGGTAAAAAGCGTTTTACTAGTCTAGATATGGCGCAGGGTTACCACTAAGCAAAAATCTGTCCTACTGATACACACAAGACCGCATTTATTACCCCACAAGGTCATTATGAATTTTTACGCGTACCATTCGGTCTAGCAAATGCGCCGGCGGTTTTCATGAGATTAATAAATAAAATCGTTGGCAGCTTACACAACCCTGAAATACTTGCATTTCTAGACGATATACTTCTTCCCTCGTACGATGTACAGGGTGGCTTACTTACTATTGCTAACAAAGGTTCTACAAAAATTTAACACAGAAAACTTAAGACTAAACATGTTCGGTTCTGCAAGAAAACATTTCGTATTTACCTAGGTCATGAAATATCAGCGGAGGGCATACAGCCGGGTGAATCTAAGTTGGCAGCTGTTTCTAAATTCCCAGTTCCACAAAATGTACCTACATGAAGTACGCCAGTTTATCGGACTATGCAGCTATTTCAGAAAGTTTATCTTTAATTTTGCTGTAATAGCTCGCCCACTCACAGATTTGACAAAAAAAAATGCTACTTGGGTATGGAGCGATGAGCAGTTGCTGAGTTTTGAGGAATTAAAAAAAAAACAATTGTGTAGTAAACCCGTGTTAGCATTGTACGATCGATCGTTGCCTACCAAGATTCACACGGATGCGTGCAAGTTAGGTATAGCCGGAATTTTATTGCAAAAACAACCTGACGGTACATTGAGACCCGTAATGTACTTTAGCCGGGTTACCAGTAGAGAGGAAAGTGTTTATCATAGCTACGAGTTAGAAACACTCGCGGTTGTAGAATCGCTGCGCAGGTTCCGTGTTTACATTGTAGGTCTAAATGTGAAGGTAGTTACAGATTGCAGGTGTAGCAAGATTATGACATAAGCATTGAAAACAGTGAAAAATCTAACAATTGGGATAATAGTGTCGCGGTCCTATCCCGAACCATCTAGAATAGAGCCTTCTAGAAGCCTATCGAATAGTCGCCGCATGCTGCGTTTTAGTAAACAATAAAAGCTGCAAGCAATAATGACTCGTATGTCCACTAGCGTAAGGTTCAAAACATTTGAATGGGTTACTGTTCGAGCGACGTTGCCTCGAGTAGGCACGTAGGTACGGGAATGTTCTAGAGCCCTTGCGGCCGGATATAAATAGCGGCCGCCGCGGCGCGCAGTCAGTTCCGTTTGGAATAGCGAAGAGTGAACTTCGAGCGAACATACCTGCGATACGAGCGATAACCTACGACCTCAGCGATACTATTGGACTTCGATTGGACCTGCGATTGGATTCTACGTGTGGACTTCGTGTCGTGAAGACCTGCAGACCAGACTCTGAGTGAATAAATCCTAAGAAGTTGTCATTGGCGTTTTACATCCAAATCCAGAACCCTAGCCCGTAACATTTGGTGTCAGAAGTGGGATTTGGAGATGCCACTGACTCCGAGAGAGGATACTTCTGGAGTGAGGACCAGGTCCAGAGGTGCTGCGGAGGCCACGCCCACTGCCCCTCAGGCCACGCCCATCGGCCATAGGGACACGCCCACTGGCCCCGCCCACCAGGCCACGCCCACCGAACAAGCCACGCCCCCTGGCCCCGCCCACCAGGCCACGCCCATCAAGGAGACACAGCGTACCTGCCCAACGGCTCCGCCCACTGGCCACGCCCACCAGGCCACGCCTACCGCCCCCGTGCACCAGGCTCCGCCCACCGGCCTTGACCACCAGGTTCCACCAACCGACCAACAGGCTCCGCCTCCTAGCCACGCCCACCTGTTCACGCCCACCGAAGACATTAAACCTCCGTCACGTCCAATGGAGGTTTTGGATATGTCATGCCTGATGGCAATGTTAAAGGGCATGCGAGAAGAACAGAGCAAGCAGATGCAGTGCCTGCAAGAAGAACAGAGCAAGCAGATGCAGTGCCTGCAAGAAAAACAGAGAAGCCTGCGAGAAGAACAGAGCAAGCAGATGCAGTGCGTGCAAGAAGAACAGAGAGGCCTGCGAGAAGAACAGAGCAAGCAGATGAAGTGCCTGCAAGAAGAACAGAGAGGCCTGCGAGAAGAACAGAAGGCAGACCAACAGACGATCCTTTCTGCCGTTACAAAGTTCAGTGATACGGTCGCTAAGCTACATGAAGATGTAGAAGTAGTGAACGAACGGGTAACCGAATTAGAGGAGGACCTAAAAAATGTGAAAACCGGCCTCACTGGACTAGAGCAGGAATTTCGGCGTATAAAATCTGCTGGAGTCACGTAGAGTGGAATTGTCGGCATAAACCAGGGGCCTAAAGTGAAAGTGCCTCCGTACGACGGTACTACGTCTTGGGTCGCCTACCGACAGCAGTTCCAGACTGTCGCTGCTTCAAACGGATGGACGGACGAACAGAGCTTGACAGCCCTCACCGTCGCGCTCAGAGGTTCGGCCTTATCTGTCCTGGAGGCATTGCCCACCTCAGGCAGCGAGTTCAAAGATCTGCTGGAGGCACTTGAGGGAAGATACGGGGTACGACACCTGGAACACGTTTTTCGTGCTCAGCTACGCGACCGAACTCAGCGCCTGGGTGAAGGACTTCAACAATGGGCGTTGGAAATTGAGAAGCTGGTTCGAAAGGCGTACCCTTCTACTGATAGTAAGATGGTGGACACGAATATTTTGCAAGCCTTCGTCGACGGAATCAAGGATCTTGAAATTAGGGCTGCAGTAAAGCTTCGCCACCATTCTTCATTAAAAGAAGCTCTGGCACACGCCCTGGAAGTAGAAGCTGTGCGTCAAGATATCCGGCAAGGTTATAAACTTCGAGAAGTTACGGAGGAGGTTAAAGAGATCAAGACACCGCCCAAGAAGAACTCCGGGCCCATGTGTTACAAGTGTGGGGAAAGAGGGCATCTGCAGTTCACGTGTCCTAAGAAGGAGAGGCAAGCAACCAAAACAGATGACAGACTGGATGCGCGTCTCAAAAATATGGAGCAGCGTTTTGAAGAATTCGTAAAGAAGCATCACGCTGCGCCCTCCACCGTGAATCAGGGAAACGAGTAACAGACAGGACTGCGGGGCGGGTACTGGCTGGAGCGGAGGTAGCCCCAGTAACCAGAATCTCACAAGCATGGAATGGGAACAGTCTACTAATACGCGGTGCAGTGAACAAAATAGAGTGCAAAATCACCCTAGATACAGGAGCCTCTAGAACAATAGTGAGACCAGACCTGGTGAAAGCTGTAGGGAGACGCAAAGGCACCAGTTTATGCAGACTTCTCTCCGCTTCTGGCCAGCAGATACCCGTCCTGGGTGAAAGACCGGTTACGATATGTGTTGGGGAGGCGTCATATATTCACGACGTAATCGTAGCCGAAATTATGGATGATTGCATTCTGGGCCTAGACTTTATGAAGAAACACAACTGTCACATCGATGTCACTAACGGTGTCTTTAAATGTGGTGATGAGGAGAACTTCATACTTGGCGGTCCCGATGGAAATGTCACGTGCCTGAAGAAAATCGTAATACCTGGACGAGCACAAACTGAAGTAAAGGTGAAGCTGCCTTCGAGTCAGAAGAATCAGCGGAATAGGTGTGTGCTGATTGAAGATACACGAGACAGTGCAGCCAGTCAGAAATTGCTGACAGCAAGAACTCTCGTCTATGGAGGCAAGACCGCTGTAGTGAGGGTTGTGAATATAGGCGATCGTGAGATTACCCTTAGCAAAGGTGACGTTATTGGACGGTGTGAGGAAGCCGTTTGGATGAAAAGCTGCCAATCATCTCCAAGCTCAAACACATCGAATACCAGGAGTGAAATTATAGTCACTAAGCTCCTCGAGGATTCTAAGAGTAATCTGAGCTATTCGCAAAGCATGAAAGCTAAGAGGTTGCTACTGCGCTTTAGGGATATCTTCTCTGACGAAGGAAATCCTGGAAGAACATCGTTAGTTCAACACAAAATCGACACCGGACAGGAGCAACCTATTCGTCAGCGAGCGAGGCGCATACCGATTGCCAAAGAAAAGGAAGTACAAGACATGTTGGAAGACATGAAGAGAAACAAGATTATAGAACCTTCTGCTAGCCCATGGTGTTCTCCCGTAGTGTTGGTAAAGAAGAAAGATGGTAGCACAAGGTTCTGTGTAGACTATCGACGGCTTAATGATGTGACGAAAAAGGATAGTTATCCACTGCCACGAATAGACGATACCCTAGACACTTTGAGTGGCATGAAATGGTTCCCGACGTTAGATCTGAAATCCGGGTACTGGCAAGTGGAAATTGATCCGAGGGATAAAGAGAAGACTGCTTTTTCAACTGGTAAAGGTCTATGGCAATTTAACGTGATGACTTTTGGATTGTGCAACGCGCCAGCTACATTCGAACGACTTATGGAGTGCGTACTGGCAGGATTAGTTGGGGAAGCCTGCCTTGTCTACTTGGATGACGTCATAATCATGGGAACAGATTTTGAGGACCACTTACAAAATCTAGAGCAAGTTTTTAAGAAGATAATGGGAGCAAACTTAAAGTTAAATCCGAAGAAATGCAGTTTATTTAAGAACAAGGTTAGCTATCTCGGTCATGTGATAACCAGCGAAGGCATACAGACCGATCCAGCCAAAATCGAAGCAGTGCAAAAATGGCCTACTCCCAAAGACAAGACCGAAGTGCGAGCATTTTTAGGGCTATGCTCATATTATAGACGGTTTGTTAAAGGGTTCTCTGAAATTGCCAAGCCTTTACACAGACTGACTGAAGACAAGCAGTCATTTCATTGGGATGACACATGTGAGAGTTCATTTCAAAAATTAAGAAAATGTCTTTGCGAGACCCCAATCTTGGGATTTCCACAGGCTAACGGCCAATTCATTGTTGACACTGACGCCAGTAACACAGCGATCGGAGGAGTGTTATCGCAGAAACAGGGCGACAGAGAGGTTGTGATGGCCTATTTTAGTAAATCGCTATCAAAACCTGAAAGGAACTATTGTGTGACAAGAAGGGAGCTCTTGGCTGTGGTAAAGACATTACAGCACTTCAGCAAATATCTCCTCGGCATGCGGTTTACGCTTCGCACTGACCACGCCGCCCTGAAGTGGCTGTTACAATTTAAAAATCCAGAGGGGCAAGTTGCTCGATGGATCGAACAACTGCAGGAGTACGACTTTATGATTGAACACCGCAGCGGAAAGGCACATGGAAATGCTGACGCACTGTCAAGAAGGCCGTGTCCGGAAGACTGCAAGCACTGTGCCAAACAAGAGACAAAGGAACTGCCATTGAGGTTGACAAGAATGAGTCCATCGAGATCTTGGGAAGATGAGGCGATGAAAGAAGCACAGGAAGATGACGAAGATGGAAGACGTCGCATGGAAGAAACGAGGTGAGGATAAGCCAAGATGGTGCGAAGTCGCTCCTACTAGTGTTGTTACCAAGGCATACTGGGCTCAATGGGACAGTTTTATTCTTCAGAACGGAATACTTTACCGTAAATGGGAGAAACCTAACGGCAGAGAGTTCCATCTACAGATAGTTGTCCCAAGAGATAAGGTACAAGATGTCTTCGTGAAGTACATGACGGCGTGTCAGGTGGACATTTGGGCGTAAAGAGGACTTTAACAAAGATTCGAGAAAGGTTTTACTGGCTCCATTGTCGAGAAGATGTGCAAGATTGGTGCCGCAAGTGTGCTACTTGCGCCGCGGTGAAGGGCCCATCAACTAGAAGCCGTGGAAATCTGCAACTTTATAACGTTGGTGCGCCATGGGAACGCATTGCAGTTGACGTGGCTGGACCGTTTCCAGTAACGGAATCGGGAAATAAGTATTTCATGGTAGTTATGGATTACTTCACTAAATGGCCAGAGGTATTCGCCATACCCAATCAAGAAGCCACGACTGTTGCCTCCAAGTTGTTTGAGGAAGTAGTTTGCCGGTTTGGTGTGCCCTTGGAAATACACTCCGACCAAGGCAGGAACTTTGAGTCTCAAGTATTTCAAGAACTCTGCAAAATATTGGGAATGCATAAGACTAGGACCACCCCATATCATCCTCAATCTGACGGCATGGTAGAAAGATTTAACCAAACACTTGAGAGACATTTAGCAAAAGTCGTTGACAGGCACCAGAGAGACTGGGACAAATACATACCGCCATTTCTTCTGGCCTACAGAACGGCAGAACATGAAAGCACGAAGGTAACCCCGGCGCGTGTAAATTTTGGCCGAGAACTGAGAATACCAGCAGATCTGCTGACTGGAGGCCCTCCTGACGACTCACGTTCTCTACACGACTACATTTCCGAGTTACGTGAGAAAATGCGAGAGATTCATGCCATAGTACGGGAAAACGGATTGGAGTCGAGTGAAAAGATGAAGACTAGGTATGACCGCCGAGCAAATACAAGCGGCTTCGAAGAAGGAGCACTAGTCTGGCTTCACAATGTAACTCGACGAAAAGGAAAATCTCCGAAATTGCAGACAAGATGGGAGGGACCGTACAAAGTGGTAACTCGGTTAAATGACGTGACGTACCGAATTCAACGGCAGCCAAGAGGTGCACAAAAAGTGGTTCACATCGACCGCTTAGCTTCTTATCACGGCAGTAATGAAGATGCTCGGGACGAGCATCTCTAAGAGGGGAGCAGTGTCGCGGTCCTATCCCGAACCATCTAGAATAGAGCCTTCTAGAAGCCTATCGAATAGTCGCCGCATGCTGCGTTTTAGTAAACAATAAACGCTGCAAGCAATAATGACTCGTATGTCCACTAGCGTAAGGTTCAAAACATTTGAATGGGTTACTGTTCGAGCGACGTTGCCTCGAGTAGGCACGTAGGTACGGGAATGTTCTAGAGCCCTTGCGGCCAGATATAAATAGCGGCCGCCGCGGCGCGCAGTCAGTTCCGTTTGGAATAGCGAAGAGTGAACTTCGAGCGAACATACCTGCGATACGAGCGATAACCTACGACCTCAGCGATACTATTGGACTTCGATTGGACCTGCGATTGGATTCTACGTGTGGACTTCGTGTCGTGAAGACCTGCAGACCAGACTCTGAGTGAATAAATCCTAAGAAGTTGTCATTGGCGTTTTACATCCAAATCCAGAACCCTAGCCCGTAACAATAGCTTACCTGACGTTATATGGGGTATTAACAATAGGTACTTTGAATGCATCGACTGGCTATAAACCATATGACTTGATGTTTGCCAATTCAGATAGGTCTCTATGCGATGTCGTTATTCCCGACCGTGTTCCTGAGCCTGTGCAATCAAAGCGCACTAAGGCTACTTTGAGAATAAAAAAAAGCGAGTGACAGGATGAAACGTAATTTCGACAACCGGCGTAAAGATAGCACAGTATATAGGAGGGATTATGTAATGTGGAGACTGATAAATAAGACAATGTGTGTGCTCCGGAATACGTGTATTAGAAGACTGACGACAGACAGCTGGGCCGCCCGCGGGGTATTCATGAAATACCCTCTAATATCTAACACCTTCACCCTTAATTATTACCCAAACTTAATAAACTTAAACTAATTATAAACACTAACCTATCACTATGTACAAATTCAATAATATATATCATCTATGCCGTATCTTCGTGGCGGCCTACGATGTCTAGTTTCCCGGGCAGGTTGCTCGGACACAACGTCAGGCCTGGGCCCATCCGCCGACGGTCCGGCTGCGGGCAATGTCGGCACGGCAGCGGCAGGGCTGTTCGGTTCGCCTTCCGACAACGTCACCGGTGACGTCACCACACTCTCTGTCGCCGGCGTCACCGAAGCTCCCTCCGAAGTCAGACTTGGGGTATCTAAGTTCGGCCATTGCAGCAGACTTTGGGATGTCCCTTGCGGACTACGAGTGAACGCTGGACTGTCAATTTCCTTCGAACCGATCGATTATATTTAAATAGTCCCCGGTGCGTGTTGATCACTGTATACGATCTAGAAGCCTCATCTAGTTCGAGTTGGTTATATGCCTGTGTTAAGTCAATTTTGGTGAAGTACCTATTTCCACTCAATTCGCTAAACGATTCGTCTATTCTCGGAACCGGGTACCTGTCCATATTCAAAACACGATTTAGCGTTACCTTATAGTCCGCACATAGACGAATCCCTCCGTCCGCCTTGTTTGCAATAACAAGTGGTGTGGCCCAGTCGGAGTGGTCAACAGGTTTGATGACGCCGGCGCGCAGCATCGCGTCCAGCTCGGCGTCGACCCGCGCTCGCATGGCGAACGGTAGCGGCCGCGCACGGCAGAATATTGGCTGCGCCCCCTCGCGCACGTTCCACGCCACCGTGCCGCCACTGTACCGCCCCAGACCGCCGTCGAAAACCTCCTTATGCCTGGAAATTATAGTTTTTATACAATCCTGTGTGTCACTTTCACTAGACCTATTTGCATGCACCTGAGTATTGTTTACATTAACATCATAGATTTTGCAAGTTGGTAACTCGATGGACAGCTCTTGACAGCCATTGCCGTCCTAATAAATTAGTACAGCCATTGTCAATTACGTACAAGTCCAACATTTTTCTTTCACCTTGGTAGTTGACATTAACCTCTAAATAACCTAACGGTTTAATTTTCGACCCATCGTAAAACTTGAACTTCAGTTTGCAAGGGTGTAATGTAAAGTTGTGATAAAATTCCTTGTAAGTCGCACGACTTATACAAGATAAGGCTGATCCTGTATCTATCTCCATGTTTAGTATTACATCACCTACTAATATAGATATACACACCGGCTTATACTTCGTTAAGGACATCTGGAATACAGGCTCCTCGTCACTGTAGTCGTCCTCTAGATGACCCTGATCCCGGTCCCGGTGCGCGCACAGATCTGACGGGCCCGCGCCGTGCTCCCGCCGCCGACCGCTCCGGCCGCGGCGCCGCCGCCGGCGCCTCCGCTAGCGCCCTCGTCATGCACCCAGTGGGTGCCACTGCCGTCGGTATTTGCGCAAGCCGGGCGCCAGCCGCGCCCGCGCCCTCCGCGCCCGCGCCGTCCCCGCGCTCCTCTGCCGCCGCTATAGCTCCGCCCGCCACTGTACTGGCGTGGCGCCCTACCCTCGTTTTCCGGACACACTCGACGAAGACGGCCTATCTTTTTGCACAAACTGCACTCATATTCTTGGTAACGGCAATTTTCCGGCTTATGATTAGCACCGCACACTTTGCAGCCGGTTATACACAGCTTATTCACGCCTTCGACTGCCGCGCGCTCCACCATTCCGGCGTTCCTTTCTGCTGCCTCGAGAGAAGTCGCCAAAGTTACTGCCTTTTGATAGCTCAGGTTCTCTTCAGCGAATAATCTTTGTCGTGTGGCTTCACTCTTCAGACCACACACGAATTGATCCCTCAAGTTTTCTTCCAGCGCCTTGAGAAAGTCACAATTCCGTGACATCTTTTTGAGTTCCGTTACGTAATCGGCTACCGTTTCATTTTCAAACTGCCTCCTGTGACGAAAGCGGAATCTTTCCGCTAGAATCGAAGGCTTAGGTTGCAAGTGACTTTGTAATAAGCTTACCGCTCCTTGCAGAGATAAGCTTGCAGGTTTTGCCGGACTCGCCAAAGTCGATAATAATTCGTACGCTTTTTCTCCCATAACGGAAATTAGCGTAGGTAGCTTGACATTTTCTTAGATTTTGTTCGCCAGGAAATACATTTCCAGCCGCTCGATATATGCTGACCAGTTGCCGGTTTTCATATCAAACTCGCCAATTTGTCCAATCATTTTCAAATAATGAGTCTGCACTTCCGTTTTACCTACGTTCGCCACTGATAAATAAGACAATGCGTGTGCTCCGGAATACGTGTATTAGAAGACTGACGACAGACAGCCGGGCCGCCCGCGGGGTATTCATGAAATACCCTCTAATATCTAACAGAGACAAGCCCCTATTAGTAGCGCAGGTAAAGTGAACACCAAGTTGGACGATATTTACTCAGGACCTTACGAAATAACTATGGTACTACCTAATGGCAGGTATCATATTTGTAGCATTAAAGGTATTCGTGGTTATAAGAGCTTTCAGGGATTAATTTCATCTGATGCAATTAGACAGTATAGAGGTATTGCCCCGATGACAGATAGTGTCTGTAGTTCAGACGAACAGGTAGCAACTGAAGACCTAATAGACTTACTAGAGAGCTAATATTTTTCTCTGTTCCCATTGCGGGAGCAATTGTTCCAGGATGGCCGACTGTAACGCTCAGCCCAATCCAGTGCCATGTCAAGCCAGCCATAGCCAAGCCAGCCATAGCCAAGCCAGCCATAGCCAAGCCAGAGTAGCCATGACGTCAGCATACGTCACCGCCGCGCGCCGCGCCACGCGCCGTGTGCCGCCCGTTTGCCCCACCTCGCTCACACCGGCCGGTTGCGAGGGTGGGAGAAACAACGCCTGCCTATTTAAGCCGTTGCAAATGTTGGATCGTCTCTTTTCCTGTTGTAATTATTTAATAGGGCGAAGCTCTGCCCAAATAAATTTATATTTGATTAACTTTGTCGTTTGAGTTCCTGCCCTTCTTTACATTAGGTTGAAATACTTTTCTGATTTCATTGGTAACTCAACAATGCTAATGCGATTCGCACTCGCAGTTAGAGGGACATACCCTTTAGTCGCCATTCTAAAATTATAAACCTAATCCGCCACATTACGTACCGCATGTTGGCTGAAAATGTAGGTATACTACAAATTCAGACAGATACTTTTCCGTTAGTAAAAGATAGGACTAAAGCTCGTCCTAACTTCCCCGTTTTAGAATGAATTAAAAAAAAGCGCTACTTAATCTTTTAGATTTTCGGCTCGGCATGCGGCACTTGGACCAAAATCTGCAAAAAAAAACCTTTCAACTAAACCTAAATTATTAATTCAAAGAGGCCGTGTATGTGGCCGGCTGTCCAGTTCTCAGAATAACCAATTCATAAAGTGCCAAGAAAATTCAATCCTGCTTCTGTACAATACAGGGTGGCATTTTCACCGGTACAATAAATCTACATACGTAATACTAAGTCCAAAATACAAATACCAACATTTTTTGTTACTACCCCGTTGGTACAAAAAAACAAAAATACCAATGTCTGAACTTATCCGCAAATCTTAAAGAAATATGGACTCATTACGCATGAGCACAACTAAACGCACGAACTGGCAACTGCGCGCGGCTTGCGAGAAGGAAAAGAAGCGGCGGCGGCGGCGCAGCCAGTAGGTATGACTTATGTATGACGTAGCAAAAAAAATCTTACTTGATTTCAATTCTTGCTTCTTACTTGCACGCAGCGTTGCCAGATCTCCCGTGTTTCCGGGATATCTCCCGATTTTAGTAAATGTCTCCCGATGTCCCGGATTCCCACTCAAACCTCCCGATTTTTTAAAAACACCACGACATAAAACTATTTTGCGAAACATCTGCGTAAAACGAAACCAAACGAAATCCTGTGCAATGTAAAAGACATTACTTTATTAAATGCGTAGACTGAATTACACTTTAACCTTGTGAAATAAAGTTTAATATTCAGTAGCAAAGTTTTGGCAGTTAAAGATTCCTAATTTTGTAACATTGCAAATTTGCTTTGATTATCCGGCCCAATTAAGACGCATTCTTAAACAGTAGCATGTCACATAGATGCAGTATTTTCAAATGAATCGTATCACTCAACCAACCAGCCTAATCTGTGAACCAGCTTCAACTTGATGAGACCTATTTTATTATCAGGCAGCAAAGGTAGTATGAGGATGCGAGTCGCGCGCGACAACGTCAAAAGTCGCGATTTTCCAGTACATTAACTGTCAAATTCTCGCGACTTTTGACGTTGTCGCGCGCGAATCACGTCCTCATACTACCTTTGCTGGATGTCTTCAAGTTCTGAAAGTGATACAGAGGTGCAAAATACACTCCCCAAGAAAAAGAAATATAATTGAAGAATTGCTACAATTTTGATGTGATAGATATGATAATAGAAAAACACAATAAACACATTTATTGAGAGACCTTGTTTTAATTAATTTTAAGGAAAAATGTGTCTCCCGATTGTTTTCCTAATATTTCCATACATCTCCCGGTTTTTTTTTTGCTACACCTCCCGTATTTCAAAAATTGAATCTGGCAACACTGCTTGCACGGGCTTAGGACCGTCACCGGCGTGGAATGCTTGCACTGGTTGGTAGTGGTATGAATTTCCACACCACGTACTGGCTAACGCCGTACTGCACCTTGCGTACCGCGTCGTTGGTGCTCCTTCTGGGGTCTTCCTCGAAGAACGCGAATATCTGTTCCTCGATCTTCACGGCCAAGGGAGGTCTCCCTCCTCGGCCTTGAGCGTGCGCTGCTGCAGTGAACTGTCCGTAGTCTAGCAAATGCTGCGTCACTCTCATGAATGTCCTGGTGTTGAGTATTTGAGGTTAAATAAAACCGGCATTTATCAGGCGGGGCAAACTTTCTTCAGCGTATACCCGCCGAGCTGCACTGTATTTTCCCCACTGAGAAAGTAACTACGAACCATTTCGTAATACTCGCGGTTTGTAAACATCGTGCGCGCGTAATTTTCGACTGCAGGAAGTGCGGAAACGGCGCACGTGCACTCACCTAGGTCAATGCGCGTGGACCAGGGGGTGTCGACTTTGTATGGGCGACCGAGAATACCTTCGTGGGCTAGATTTCCTCATTGCCATTTTGAAATTAAAAAATCCTCGGTAAGATTTGTAGAATTTCAGTCAGGCCTAGACTTATTGTAAAAAAAAACAAATGCCCAATTTGTTAAACCAAAAGATTTGTAAATAATTGTTAAATAGTACATAAATTTTCGTGCGTTATTGAAATTTAGTTTTGTTTTTGGTCGAAAAAAACTTAGTAGAAACTTACTTTGAGTGTGGCAACACTAAGCATCATGCTTACTTACAAGATGGCGAATTTTATTTGCGTATGTTGTATACTTATTTCGGTAACGGATTCGGTTTGTTTCTGAAATATTTCTTGTGTAATTGCTTGGATACGACGTCGAGCTGAGCTTGTTTGTGATTCTCCGTCTGTGTTTTTCCTAGTTCGTTTTGAGAAAGTGACTCTTATTCAACATACGACGTTGAGTTGAGCTTGTGCTTCTCCTTCTTTGTAATGTTTTTTTATTATGAATAATCTTGTATCATTGTATTGGTTTGTTTACATTGAAGTATTGATTAAATGTTTCACTTTAATATTTTATTGTTTTCTAAAAGGCGTTGAAGTATTCTAGTTGTAAGTAACAAAAAGTATTTTTGATGAATAAGCAATTTCATTTGCAAACTCAGAATCGTTCTAAAAGTATTGTAGTATTGTAAAAAGTTTCTGAGTTTGCAATTAATGAAATAGGGAATGGATTAAAATATCAGAAGTGCTTGATATTTTTTTTGGTGATAGGAATAACCTTCCTTAACTTGGGAAAAAAGTTTCAATTTTTTTGGCCCCGTAGTTAATTTTTAAATATACTTAATATTTTTCCATTCGTAGTTCTGGGCTTAGTACGGCATATCAGACATATTCCTTAGACCGCTACGTATAAAAAAAAATCCACCTTGAAAAGCTGTCATTGTCACCAGATTTTTTTTTCATACGTAGCGGACCAAGGAATATGTCTGATATGCCGTACTGAGCCCAGAACTACGAATGGAAAAATATTAAGATTATTTAAAAATTAACTACGAAGCCAAAAAAATTGAAACTTTTTTCTCGCGCTAAGGAAGGTTATTCCTATCACCAAAAAAAATATCAAGCACTTCTGATATTTTCATCCATTCCCTATTGCTTATTCATCCAAAATGCTTTTAGTTTTTATGTGCCTGGCACCATAGTGGAACATTCAAATTTTGCCGCCACTGAGAAGTTGCTGTGGGCATCCGGCAGGTGGCGCTAGTACGCACATTATTTTTTTTTGTTTGTAGTTGAACTTCTTCTCGTGAGTAATTGTGTTCTGTGGCGTGGACTGAATGACCGGCCGGCCGAATCGTGCGCCGGCCAGCCCGCCGCCCGCTCACGCACCCCACCCCGCCGCCCTCTGCCTCGCACCGCGATGACACCTTGTAATGGGTGTCCATGATTTAAAAATTGGATGAAGGATAAATTAATGAAAATGAAAAAAATATATCTTAATTTTATTCGATAAATGTAATCTATTATCGATACCAATGATATGGTAAAATTTATTGTACCGGTGAAAAAATCAGGCTGTATATGTAACCCTGAATGTGGCTACGCCCCACCACCATGTAATTAAGTTATGTCGCTGTTGCTTACAAAACCTTTAAAAACTTACCTAGTTACAAAAATAGAGAGCTTGTCATCATTATTTATTTGTGTTACAAAGTCGTCCGTAGCAGGCCTCGGTAGAACGAATAAATTATTTTTCATAAATTAATGGTCTTCATAACGTCGACGTTTAGTTCCTACTATTCAAATGAATGTGAGTTCAACGACACTGTACGGAATGAGTTAAAGTTAACAAATTTACCATAACTTGCCATAACATAATTTTTTTTTTTTTTGAACCCATCCGAACTTACCCCAACATACTTTCAACGCCAAATTTGACATTTGGGTATGTAATCTGTAAAAAAAAATAGTTATTTTGTTTGTTTGTCCATATTAGAAGTCTTTTTAGTTAGGTTTATTTAAAAAGTTCTTGTATCAAGCCATGGTATCACTAGAAAGTGACAACTCGTATGATCTTAATTGATAAAGTTTTTCATTAGTTTCATTACCTACCTACACTATGAATTGAGATCGATCGTGACGATGCATGGCCTACTTCCGGTTTCGATAACTGGTTTTTAATTTTGCCTTTTAAAATTATCAAATTTAAGGAATAATACCTATATTATTTTTTATGACAATGCCAATTAAGAAAGTAAAGATTCGAGGACGGCGAGGACAAATTAAGGGTCACTAAGTATAATTGATTCTACAAACCAAACGATTAATATCGTCGCTGCGTGCCTGGAAAATCCGACAAAAATATCTTTAGCAAAATGAGATTTTTATATTTTGTTAGTATTTTCTTAGGCCGACGAGCCTGTCAATTCCATTTCGTGCTAGCTTGCTTGAAACCTAAAATGAAGAAATGCTTAATTCGTAAATAAAAATTCGGGTCGTGTTACCTACCTACAAAATTATTAAAGGGAACAAATTAGGGAAGTAAAATGTGAAGTACTTAAATGTGTTTCTACAATTTTCTGCATTTTTACTTTCGAAGTAAGTAATTACGAAATGATATTTTTCATTCTCAAGAATAGGTATAAAATTTTATTAATAAGTTTGTCGGGTTTTCCAAGCGTAGGTAATGAACAACGATAATGTAGTTTTTGACTGTTTCAAACAGTGGCATCTATTATCATTTTTGGAACTATTTCGTCGAGAATTCATAGGTGCTAGGTGGTGTAAATCTTATAAAAGTATTGCTATTTAACAAAAGATGGCGCTGTCTGTCAAAATATGAAAATATTGACCATGTGTACATAGCTGAAGTTAGAAATCATTCGGTCAATTTTGACGTTTAACAATAAGCATTAATTCCATTCTTTGAATTCATTCAATTTCCGACATTTTCGTAGCAGCTGTTGGTCGGTTGTCGTCGCGCTTTTGTGATGTGTTTACTTTTTATAAATAGTCTAGTCATTTGCAAGTACAAGAAATTGAATAAAAGTTTTGCTACGTAAAGTTCATTACGTTTCATTTGGTGCTACAAGAAGTTCTAAAACTTTCACAATGACTGCAGGTATGTCTCGTTAACAAAACATTCGTGAGATCCTCACATCTAAAACAATAGGTACACAATTCTGTTGGTCCAGCATTTCCTGAGATTATGTTAAAGAATTAACATGAATAATAGGTATTTAGATTCCACCGGTTTGTTACCTAAGCAACTTTAACGCATGTACTTCAGAATTTAACTTACTACCTACCTATTTACGAAAATTAATAATTTAAATTTTCACTTAAAACCACTCAAGATTAGATCCTAATAATTTTGTTGCTTAGTGATAAAGTGGCAAAAAAATAGTGATACAAAATAGTGATACAACTAATATCATTGCTGTGTACCTACTTACTAATATTATAAACGCGAAAGTTTGTATGTATCAATGTTTGTTATTGTTTCACACAAACACTAGTTACTGAATGAATTTAAATGAAACTACAATAACATAGCTTATATATCAGTATAACACTATAATTTGAACCTTGGAGAAGTAAATACCTACTCAACATACTAATCCTGCGCAGATAAAGTCGAAGCTAGTCGTACATGTCTAAAACTTGTTTTTATTTAAACTTTGAACTCTAATTGTTGCTAGATAAGATTCTCAAAATATAGCCATAGGCTGTAGGTACCATACTGTAATTTATGCAATTTATGTACCTGTTTCGACAAGTTTGTTAAGTTTTATATGAAAAATATTAACATTCTGTTGTTGTAGGTGACCTTTGCAGTAAACAAAAAATAAATTAGAGATATATAATAAGATAGCTTAGGCCACAAGTCCACAATGTTAGTAAGCATATTTTAATGTACTTTTAATAATTCTCTTGAACATTTGCAAATACTACATTATAGTCATCTATCGAGTTATCAACCCATTATGTCCCCACCGAGGGGCACGGGTCATAGAAGAGAGCATTTCTTCTATGTTTGCCCAGATTTGGATTTCACAATGTTCGTACTCCGGCATTTAAAAAAAAATC
This sequence comes from Yponomeuta plumbellus, assembly GCA_947310845.1. Classification (NCBI taxonomy): domain Eukaryota; kingdom Metazoa; phylum Arthropoda; class Insecta; order Lepidoptera; family Yponomeutidae; genus Yponomeuta; species Yponomeuta plumbellus. The sequence continues at coordinate 6,395,195 of OX371210.1, forward strand.
AAAAAACATTGATAACACAGACATTTGACGACCTCTGTGGCGCAACGGTTAACGCATCTGCCTACCACGCGAGAAGCCCCGGGTTCGAATCCCGGCTGGGGACAAAAAAAAACCCCTAGTCTTGGATGGTTCCCACGACACAGGGTGTCCTAGTGTGGGGCCAGAAGCAATGTATGTGCCTGTATGTAAATGTTATAAAAATTATGTAAAAGTTACATAAAACATAAAAGCCTCCGTACAAATAAAAAATTACCCATGACATTAAGAAAACATGAAAATGCATTAACATACATTAACGTCAATTTGTACTTTCTACAGGCATTGAGAATGATCATTTTCAGATAATGGAAGATAATGATAAAGATTATTTATTGGTCAAACATGCCCCTCGGTGGGGACATGATGGTTTGATGATGATGATGATGATGATTATACTTTATAATACTTTATTGTACACAAGGCGGAAATGTTACATTGCTTTGTGCCAAGCATTTATAACCCACCTCGGTCTGTCCGTTCGTCCGTCCGTCTGCTTGTCAAGACCGTTTATATCTGTTCCGGATATATCCGGAACAGATAGAGGTATCAAGTTGAAATTTAAACCTTATACTCAAGTCCACGGACTCGTGAAGCTGTGAAAAAAAACAAAGTTCTAAATTTAAGTATATCCTCGTGAGGCCCAATGTCTTCAAGTGATCACAAAATCAATTGTTCTTTTCAAGGTCGGGCCTTACGAGGATATAAAAATAAGGTACGGCTGTTAATGCCGCCCCATAAACAACTATATTTCGACACTCAAGGGAATCAAAATTAATAGGGCACTCCCGGTGAACCTAGGACTAAGTATGTTGAAGAAAAATCGGAAAACTATATATTTGAGACAGCATTTCTTCTATGTTTGCACAGATTCACAATGGTTGTTCTCTGGCATTTAAAATAAAAATAAATAATTCAAAAAACATAATATGATATAATATGATAACACAGACATTTGACGACCTCTGTGGCGTAGCGGCTAGCGCATTTGCTTACCATGCGAGAGGTCCCGGGTTCGATCCCCGGCTGGGGAGAAAAAAATAATTATTAAGTGCCTTTGACATTGCACTCATAGTCAAGTTTTATCGTGAGAACTGTCTATTTTAAACCTGTTATGAATTTAATTTCGAATATTTTTTTGTTTTATCTATTAATTTATGGTAAAGGTTATGGGAAATTATTTTCTAATGATTTTTTTATTTCTTTTGTGGCGAGCTTAATTTTAAAGTGCCCTTAAATGCTCACATATAATATAATTTCAATAGAATAGAATAGAATATTCTTTATTGCACACTGGAAAAAAATACAATAAAACACAAATGATTTACAAAGGTAAAGCAACCTTTTAATGTTTCGCTTAATCTAATCGGGTTTAACATGTATTGATATATCAATGGTATTGTATCAATAGTCTTATACGGAGAGTCTAGGTGTAATTTTTAAATTGGTACAAGAAAATGTTGTTATAAGTAGTCATTTTAGCCTGGTGCAAGTGGACAGACCTTGATAGGTCTACTGTTTCCTGCTTACTTGCAATTTAGTAAATAAACCTATTTACACGCTTATTACACTTTAACTTCTATTATCATGCTACCATAGGAATGAGCTGTATCATTTAAAATGTATTGTGCGAGTATCTACGTTGTATAAGTACCTAGCTGCCTCATGATTATGATAATGTATTCGGGTCAAAGTACAAGCAGTGAACTGGTTTGACAATAGAGTATTTTATTCCACCAAATCTCTACCGATCTTATTTATGAAAAAAAAACTCGACTCCAAAAAGCCTATTAAAATAGTCTATGGTGGAGATTTTACGAGGAAAAGATAAAGACACAGATTAAAAAAAACAGAGGCTTAGATTGGGTTCAGGGGAATCATGTTCTTATAAAATATGGCTGTAAATCTTTTGCTTAGGCATATTTTAGAATTTTCTGCACTCTTACTTATTATAGGTAACCACAACATGGTTCTACAGTTGTTATTTATAAAGAGGCGATTCGTCTTAAACACTGACCGTCAGCATAATGCTGAGTCAGCTGCCATTTATAACAACAGTGGCTCGCCGCGGCCTTTATTTTTCTTCTGTTTTTTCTGTTTTTTATTTTTGGATTTATTCTGTTATTGTGGCGTGTGTACTTTTTTATAATATTTTTTTCTTCTTCACCTTCTTCACCAGAAGCAGTTTGTAACGGTGTAACACCATCTTTTATATTTGGATGGCCCAATTCAAGAAATCACTAAGTCCAATTTCATAGATTTACAAAACGATGTAAGTCCAAATCATGATTTCTATCTATTTCTATCATGAAATCTATCATGAAATCATGATTTGGACTTAAGTCGTTTTGCAAATCTACCTGGTCTATGTAATTCGTGGGTTAAGAACCAGAGTAGCGAAAGGGCAAAAATTGTAAAAAACAATTATTCCGCCATTCGCTTTTAAATCCTTCGTATTTTTATGTGCCAAAAAACTGGATCGATATTGTGAGTCGATTGCTTAGTACCTACCAAAAAAACGTATCCAAAAAAATGATTTTTGTTTACTGCCAAAATGAAGTTTGTCTGCTTGCAATAATTTTGACTTTTTTTCAATTTTTGCCCTTACGCTAGGTACTCTGGTTCTTAACCCACGAATTGGTCTTAGTGATTTCTTGAATTGGGCCATCCAATTTATTTTCATTGTGTCTATAATTTTGAATCAATATTTAGAATTACGTCACCCATTTTCGAGATTTCATTTGATAACCATTTCTACTACACCTTTATTACGACGAGATTATGAACTCACAGCTGTTTACTTGCTAAATATATTTTAATCTGATTCCTTCGTCAATAATGTGTTTTAAAGTATTGTAAAATAAAGTATTGTGCCGTTAAGTAAATGTAGTATCTATCTATCTATCTATCTATCTTCCATTTTTATCACTTTTCTGTTTGTCGGTTGAAGTCGTACAGACCTCTGCCACAGATTATTTAAACTCCCTGTGAAGAGTGTTTTGGTATCGTGTACAATTTATAAAATGAGACAATAGTAAAAATTCTAAAAAACACAATTCCGTTAAACACCCCTCCGTGGCTTGAATAGTCTAGTCTGTGGCAAAGGGAAAAACGTAACAACAGATTATACAGGGTGTTGATTTGTACAGTTTACTCCGACTCAGGGTTGGGTATTCACATGATACTGAAGCAAAAAAAAATATATATTTTTTTTTTTTTTTGTGATAATCACCTAAAATCCCCGGTTTTGCGGGGCCGGAGGCGAGCGCGCGGGCGCACTCTCCAGCCCCGCCCCGCGAAACCCCCGTCGGACCCGTCAAGTGCAAACGATAGAAGCTAAGCCATATAAATTTGCCACTTGTCACGTTTGGGACCTAATAAACTCGGCAAAACGTGGGTCCAGTTCTAGAGACTGGTGCCTCTGCCTACCCCTTCGGGGATAACGGGCGTGAGTTTATTATTTATTTATTTATATTTATTTTAGGTGATTTTCACTAAAAAAAAAATATTTTTTTTTGCTTCAGTATCATGTAAATAACCATCCCTGAGTCGGAGTCAACTGTACAAATCAACACCCTGTATAAACTGCCTCTGAGGTGTGTTTTAGAGGAACGTTTTTGTAAGTTAATAACGCCGTAAAAGTATTGTACATGGAGGACTTGGAGGGTGCCAACGGCAACCTATTAATATACTACGACCGTCTTTCTCTTTGTCTGTCTGACCCATAAAGGTTATCTCTCGAACTGCAGTAGGTACCTATTTGAACATTGTTTATTCCATTCAGTTATTTTATTGTAATATAGTTTTTGCCAGCCAAGTCAGAGGCCTTAGGGCGGCTTCAAATCTTCTGACAGTAAGATCAGCCACGTCTTACAAGCCTCCACCAATCCGGACTAGGCCCCCGTGGTGGAGTATGGCCCATACAATCCTCAGGGAAGAGACCCGTGCTTCTCGATGGGGACATAATGGGTTGATGATAAAATATATCAACTCTGCGCGCGCACTACAATTACGAAATTCCTGCATCGAAGTCTTCCATTTGACATACCATAATTACAATGTCCAACGAACAATAGTTCGAACGGCGGCCGTGCCCAGGCATACGATCTGCCGGCGGGAAATTTCCCTTTATACTGGAAGAGCATGATCACTCTTCCCTATAAATTGTTAGATTCAATTAATTCTTCATGCCTTTGGCGCTTAGGAATGACGTGGGATGAGCCCCCTCGCCCTGTCCTATCTGTGGGGGCCATGTCCCAAGGCTCCAGTACATATCTGCTCCAGTTTTCTTCTCTGTTGGCGAGTGGTATCGCTTCGATACAAAATCGCAAATGCACGTAACGTTTGTTATGGCCGTCGTTGATGTAATACAAGCGTTACCTACTTGCGTTACAGCTATTGGTTCAAGCACGCGTTGCGCCTTTCATTTTCGATACTCAACAGTAGAGCAGTGCGTGCGTGTCTGGCCACGCGCAGCTTCAGGTTCCGTAGAAGGGGTTCTTACTAGCTTTATCTGCAGAACTAACGACTTTATCGAAGTAAAAAACTGTCCATGGTTTTGCAATAAATACCTAAATGAAAATGAAATTAATTTTCAATTAAATTTGTTTCAACTTTTCCTTTTAAAATTTATCACCCATTGTAGAAACGCGAAAAAAATCAGGGTACATATATTTAAAGCAAAGGGAAAACTATTACGGCTCAGTATGCTTAATAAGTTAATGAGTAATACGCGACCAAATAATAAAAGGAAAACTTCCTACAAAATCGATTGACATAGTTCTGTAGACCAGATGTAAACACCCTCTTTCTACGGATCCCTACAATGTGCGTGGCCCGACACGTACTTGGCTGGTTTTTTTTTAAAGATGTTATTCTACCTGTTTTCTACATATGTATATCTATCCAAAATTTCAGCTTTGTAGTACTAACCGTTTCTGAGTTAGGCCGCGGACAGATAGACAATCGAAGACCCTAGCGAAAAAATAATATGGGTCCTTATCGCCTACGGAACCCTAAAAACTGGCCAAGCCGGGTCGTGCTCAGTGGTTTCGTAGTTGGATATGAAAATGCGACCTACGAAAGCCTTGGATATGATGAGAACGTAGTTGGATATGAAAATGCGACCTACGAGGCCTTAAGTCTTGTTAAACTAGTTAGTCGCGTAAGTAGGGTAAAAAAGATAGTAACTGGCTACTTAGAACTTAGTCATTTTGTAGGAATGCTGCATCGATGCGATGGCTGATTTAAATATTTGTTTTTTTTTTAATCTCGATTGTTGAAAATATTATTATTTACATAAAACATAACATAAACATTTACATACAGGCACATCTGGCACATACATTGCTTATTTAAAGTAAGTTCCATTTTTATTAGCACTCCTACTCAGTTTAATCAGAGGATATGTATATAAAGAAATATACCGTTTTCCTTAGTAACCAATAATGTCTTCATGAATAATAAGTCCGAAATTTTAAGGTTTTGGTTATTTTAACAATAAAAAAGTCTTCATAAATTATAATATGTACTGTAAATTACATTTTAATGTTAACAAATTCAGCTAACGTACTCTGCTGAGCAATTTACATCGAATTTTCATAATGAAATTTTATACATTTAGGGATCTTACAGCTTATAGTAATAAAATACACTAAGTACTTTTACTATCCACAACACAATCGCTGGACCTGGTCCCAAACTAGCATACCCTGTGTTATGGTAAGCTGGCAAGACATTACAAACATCGAAAAACACTTAGGCTGAGGACATTGTACAAAATATCGGCGAATAATCGAATATCGGTGTACAAATAAGGCTGTGGGTATAATGTGTGTAATTGTGTGTGTTATAATGACACAAAATCACGTTAATTGTATGGGGAGAGGAGTGGAGCCCTTAAATATGTATTTCATTTTAATGTAATTATTTATTTTAAAAGTGAATAATATAACTAATTTCAAGCGTCTACCTGTTGCCGTTATCAATATCGAGCAAAAAAAATGACGTTTGTAATGTTGAAGCTCCCTTTAATATGTATTTTATTCTGTTTCTCAGTATTTATTGTTATACACATCATGTGAAAAAATCAACTGTCTATCACGGTTTATGAGATAGGTACCTGGTGACAGACGGACAGACGGACGGGCCCAGGGCCCTTAGTGCGAGTTTTTTCATTCACTTTCGATAGCGAGAGCGTTTGCAATTTGTATAGGAGTGACAAAGAGACAACTAGCTCGCGCGCTTAGTCACTCCTATAGAATATGAGTTTACATCAACGCGATCGAGTAGTTAAAAAAACTCGCACTAAGCACTCAAACGCCATGGGTTGGTTAGTCTCGGAGATAGCATTCGTCATTCTTTCTTCCTTTATCCTCTCTGTATACGCAAACCAACTCAACATAACTTTCTCAATTCTTTCTCAACACCGTGTTTAATGCAATAATTTTAATTTGTTTGCAGGAACGATATCAAATGGAAAACCAAAACAGTTGAGCGTTGTGGAGGTGAGTTCGACTATTATTCCTGTCTCTTTATCTCCTACGTAAATATCGTCAGACGATTAAGATAAAGCAAAACTGTAGGCATTTAGCTGGCAGCTTGTTGTTGAAGTGCTAAGCTGACAATAGCATAATAAATATTTCACAATGGCTTTGTTATCGTACAAACATATTATATGCAGGTACCTATGATGATCTTAAGAACTACCCAATCCACACTGCAACAAACCGCCTCCTAGCAGCCGCAACAATACAATCTAAACATAAACATTACACATACATTGCTTCTGGCCCCACGCTAGGATATGTTGTGGTTTGTCGTCCCTGTGTCGTAGGAACTGAAATAAACCTTATGCCTCCTTCAGATTACTCGCGAAGTTCTTCGACAAAGTACTCGGGAAAGTTGACCGAAGTACGTATGATCCATTTGTCTATACTTGACATTTTTCTCAGACTTTAAACGACAATAAATCAAAAACCTTAAGCGTCAGAAAACTCGATACCGTTTGCAAATTTAGTACTAGCTAGCACTAAATTTGTAAACTGTTTCGAGCCCTCTACCGCTAAAGGTTCTTGATTTATTGTCGTTTAAAGTCTGAGAAAAATGACAAGTATAGACAAATGGATCATAGGTACAGTCGAGGTTGGACGAAGTAAGACGAAGTGCCTCTCCACACCTACCGTATTCGCCTAACCTCTGTCGACTTCGCGATCAATGTGGAGGCAACATTAAGATAAAATTTAATTGATAATTAGATGGAAATACTGTCAAGACGGTCGGCTGACAGCCACGTCACGAGAACCGGCTTTTTAGGTATTTTAGTCTCTAACTTCACCAGTATTTAAGGATTATTTTGGATTAAAATTATCCCGGCTTCACGTCGGCGAAACTCAGCAGAGTTCAAATAAAATCATATCTAGTGATTTCAAATAAAATCATATCTAGTGATTCCAAATAAAATCATATTAGCGATTTTTTTAACTGTTTAAAGATAAAAAAAACAATAATATTATTTTTCTGTCCTAGAAATAACGGAAAACCCACCAATCCGTCTCCCGTGGTGGAGTATAGCCTATACCTTCCCCAGAAAAGAGACTCCTGAGAACAAATCGGTTTTTGAGGGAATTCTTATGATAAACCAGGTTTAACTCTGTGTTGAGTGTAATTGTAGTGAAATCTACTTTTAATAACTAAGACTGTAAATCCAGTGGCTCATGTAAGATAACATTGAATTTACTTAAAATTAAATGTATACAACTAAAATTCTTCACACACACACAAATTGAAATGGCCAATGATGTGATGTCTAAGAATTGATGCATGTTGCCCTAACACTACATTTACGTAATTAAAGCAAATCAAATCACTACATATAAGTAATACTCCTCTTACATGAAGCAAATCATCGAGAGAAAATATGAGTATCTGAAGTCTTAAGTATCTAAAATTGCCAATCCGTGGTGGGCACGCGGGATAACTAAGCCCATACTCTATCTCTCTCCCTCTGAAAGAAGGCATGTGCCTTGCATTGCGACGTGTATAAGAAAAACCTTCTCACTTCTGTTGCATAATGCCTGACTGATAATAAATTATACCTTATCCTTATCCGTTGTATAAGCCCGACGACGGATAATTAACCAAAAATGTTTGCGAAAGTTTGCAATGGACACGTTAAAGCAATTTTGTTTTCATATTTCTTAACTAAATTACACCCGCCACGACCCGCGTCTCCCATCCGTGCAACCCGAAATCCGTTCATGCAAAGTCATTTAACGGGTATTAAACTCAAATCTAAATTAATACACAATATATTAAGTACACTATACAAACTATAATTATGTTAATTAATTTAGAATCGCAGATAAACTGTTTGCAAAGCCAGTTCAAATTCAAAACATATATAAAAAAACTTAAGTGCTTAAGTAGTACAGTAAACGCGGTAAATTGTGTAAACAGTTCCTACTACAAAAAAATGCATTACGATTCACTTAGGACCTTTTTTGAACGAGTTTAACAGACAACAGAAGCGCGTGTGTCCTGGCCAACCCTCGCTTCATTGACATAATTAGTTAGAAGCACGCACGTCGGTTTCGTTTTCCTCAATCATTACCAAGATTACCTAAGTACATTTTAAACTAGCAACATCTACGTCACATATAAGATAAAAATAAAGATAAAAAAAACACTTACTAACAAATTATACAAGAATTATAATAGAATTAGATAAGAATCCCATATCTACGTATATAATATACATGTTATGTATTAATAAGTATGGATATTTTTTCTTTCTGAATCCTCAATTATTTTCGAATTCACGCACGCCGGTTTTTTACCCAGCCCTTTGCTAATACTTCCCTTATTTGATCGAAGTAGGTAGGTAGGTGTCAGATTTTTCCCTGTAAAGCCGCCTCTACACATAGACCAATTGGCAAGCGCGCTGGCACAGCCACTGGCCCAATGTGTAGAACGGGCGTTGGCGCATTCGCGGTAGGTATTTGAACGTTGGCTGGCGCGCTTGCGAGCTTGCCGCGCGGTGTCGGGAACTTCAAAGGACACTTGTCGCAAGCTTGGCGCATCATCCACACATAGGCCGCGCGATCAGTTTGCCCGGAGCAGCGATCAAGAGTGCACGTTTCTTCTTGCGGCGAATTAACACCTAACTTGACGAAATGGCGAACATGACTAACGAGGAAACATATAAATTTAACGTACTCTATCAGAGTGAAAACTGCCTGTGGAACCCAAAAAATAAGTACCATAAAAATAAAAATGTTGTAATTTGCGATGTGCCGTTCCCGGCAACGATCCCAGAAGTGGGAATTATCGTGGGATCGTTGCCGGCAACGATAATTCCCAGAATATAGAGCTAAACTATCTAAAACTGAACTATTGACGGCGTTTATATGTCGCACTTGCGTTTTGCCAGTGACATCATCATCTTGGCAGGAAATTCCACGGATCTTCAGTGTATGCTCGCAAACTTGCACGAAGCGTCCCTGGAGGTCGGTCTCAAGATGAACATGTCCAAAACAAAAGTCATGGCTAACCATCTGGTGACTATGCCGAACATCACTGTCGGTAATTGCCCGATAGAAGTTGTCGATGAGTATATCTACCATGGACATTGTTTATCTTTTCACTTAGAAGCCCAGGTCAAGGAGATCATGAGGCAGATTCAGCTTGGTTGCGCTGCTTTCGGGAATCTTGCCGATGTTTTCAAATAAGACTCCGCAATGTCTAAAAACCAAGACATATGACCAGTGTGTTCTAGCCATTCTCACATATGGAGCCGAAACTTCACAAAGCAGAATATGCACCGAATTAAAGTAGCACAAAGAGCAATGGAGCGAGCCATGCTAGGTCTTAAACTCGTAGATCGAGTACCCAATGTCGTCATCCGTCGCCGGACAAGGTTTGATGACATTGGCGAAAGAGTCTCAAGACTGAAGTGGAAATGGGCGGGACATCTGGCGAGGCGGGAAGACCGCAGGTGGACCAAGGCAATCACAGAGTGGTGGCCGAGAACAGGACGACGGTCAGTAGGCAGACCTGCGGCCCGATGGTCGGACGATGTCGTTGAGTCGGCGGAAGGTCCGTGGATTCGGGTGGCGAGAGACAGTGTGAAATGGCATTAAAAAAAAAAAAAAAATCAATTTTTTTTTTATTTCAACGTAAAGAATTTACATTCTGCTTGTTGAATGTCAATGTACATACAGTTATGTATAATGTTAGCCGCTGCCTTAGGGCCGTCTGTAGTGGAGAAAAAGGCAGCGAAAAAAAAAACTCCACTCTGACCATCTTTTCTCAAATCAACTTAAAGCTAATACAAATTAGGTATGAGTGTTCGTATACCAAGAATCCATGAGTGCAATCAATACTTGCAAAGTCAAACATCATTTAATATTCTTAAAAGGTAATAAAACACCAATGCTGCGGCCAGACACACGGACGGCACCCGTTCACGAGCGTAACGCAGAGGTCAGCCATCACCAGTCTCAACCATATTAGAGGGAGATAGGCGACCCGGCCACCGCGCCACCATTCGCATGGCCTTTGGCAAACTTGTGTGATAAAGTTCTTGTCAGTTATCTATAATAATAGCATAGGTTTTTATCATCTATAAAGTCATCTATTCTGTAGTATGCCTTTTTACACAGCGCAGTTTTAATAACAAATTTAAATTTATTTCCTGGCAGGGATAGAATACTTTCAGGAATTTTGTTATAAAAACGTACACTATAACCTACAAATGATGTATTTACCTTGGCTAATCTGAATCTAGATGAGGCAATTTTGTTTCGATTTCGATTTCATTTGGGGGAAAAGGCCTATACCCAACAGTGGGCAGCGGTAGACTAACGATGATGATGAAATAACTTTTCACATTTTGGTATTCAGATGACGAAAATGTTTATTTGATGCGAGAAACTCGCTCAATATCAACAAGTCAACTCTGGGTAAATTAAAGCTGTTTGCCTCAATAAAATATTGTTCCATTGTTGATTATGAACCACGATATTGAGCCACGAATAAACAATAAAATCCACTAATTAAATTATGCGAAAATTAATCGGAACGCGTAGTCACAACAAAAAGTCAAACAACACGGCCGTTGTAGCTAGTCGTGACGTCATTCACTTTGATTGCTGTTTCAGTTAATATGGCCGATTCCGGTATTTTGTACTTTTGTTTTCTTAAAAATCTTATCAATCTCAATGTTTATTTTATAACGGAGTCATTTTAAGGAATTATTTTGACATTTTTTTTTTCTAAAACCATTTATTCTTTAATATTTAATACTGTTATTGTTGTATTTAAAGAAAACTTTCGAAATATTTACAAATTTTCTAATTTTGACTCATGTTTATTGGGAAATCATCATTCATTCATTTATTTAGCATATTTTTTGCCAGAAGTTACTTTAGTTATTTCCTTATGCGTGCTTTTTTTTAACCACAAGTTTAATTTCTAATTACAGCTATATTTTACCACATTATTTGCCATTAAAATTTCCTGTCTCTACGGTATGTTTGGTAAATAAAACAATTTCTGAAAACAGTCTCTCCCTTAGTGTGTGTTCACACATTAATTTGTTTAGTTTTTCCACATTTTGTTCTGCTGCAGCTCCACTGCTTGCAGCGTTAGTGTCTGTTTTTTCAAATAATGAGGTTTTTGAGCCCACTAACGAGGTTTCTTGCATTTTACAAGATGGCGCGCGAATTTTGTTGCATTTTTTACTCCATACTGCGTACATAAAGTCTTTTCCTATGACCTTCCTTGACTATTCTAAAATGTTCACAGCCTCTTGCTGGCACCATTTTTTTATTAAAAGTTGAAAATTGACGAACGAACAACAAAAAATCGCTATCACAGCGCCAACCGTGGAATAATACTGACTATCCCTTCTCCGCATTTAGCTCCTCGATAATGTATAGATGTCTCTTTCTTTCTTTAATGCATAGCGCAAAATGATTTGATCTTTTAAATTTTACTTAAGATTTTTAGGATCTGTCGATAATAACATTACAATTAATATTTACAGTAACAACCCCCGCAAGTTGGCAAAGAAATAAGAAAAAATGTTCTTAACCATATCATTGGGATCGTTCCCATTGTTGCCGGCAATAATGGGAACGATCCCATTATTACCGGGAGTGGGAAGCTTGCCATTATTGCCGGGAATGGGAAGCTTCCCATCTGGCACATCTCTAGTTGTAAGTATTAAAAGTGCTAAATAAATAAGGTTCTTGGACATGTCGTTTTCCTCACGATGTTTTACTTCACAAAGAGCATCCTACTTTGACGGCCTCTGTGGCGTAGCGGTTAGCGCATCTGCTTACTATGCGAGAGGTCCCGGGTTCGATCCCCGCTGGGGAGAAAAAAAAACTCCAGGTCTTGGATGTTTACATGTTTGTGACGTCTATGTTTCTGGTTTCAACGACACAGGGTATCCTAGTGTGGGGCCGGAAGCTATGTATGTGCCTGTATCATCATCAACCCATTATGTCCCCACCGAGGGGCACGGGTCTCTTCCCTGAGGAAGGTATAGGCCATACTCCACCACGGGGGCCAAGTCCGGATTGGTGGAGGCTTATAAGACTAGTGGCTGGTCTTACTGTCACAAGTTTTCAAGCCGCCCTAAGGCCTCTGACTTGGCTTAACGACTGCCATCTGCTTAACGTGCCTTGCGAAGCACGGAATCGCTCGGAAAAAATGCTACTAGCGTTAGTCATAGACGGTGACCCATCCATGGACTGAACGCGCCGTATGTAGCTTAACCTTAGTGATCGTTCAAGATCACTCAGGCAGCCAGTTTTCACGCCTAAACTACTTTTTTATTTTTATTTCGAGAATATTAGTAGTAATTACAAGCTGTGAATAAATATACAGCTGCAGCTGTTAGCGCCTCAACATCCATTTTGAATCCGTCCGCACATTGGCCCGAACCAAACCATACTGAACGACCTTCCAATGTGTGGATTAACTACAAGCGCGTTGGCAAGCGCACCGCCAGCGCGTTGGCGAATGCGCTGGCCTATGTGTAGAGGCGGCATAAGACGATATTACTTATAGGTCTGTTATCTAAAGCTGGCACGTTCACAGTACTCACACTTATGCAATTTCACTATACAGGATGTTTAAAAATATATGATTTTGATTCAAAATGCGACTCTAGTTTAAGTGTAGACTAGAGTTAGGTTTTAGTAAGATAGGTGCGTTGTAGATAAATAAATACAAATATATGGGTTACTTGTTATAATATATTTTCAGCAAATTCGAGCGAAAAGTATTAAAAACAAGGTGGAATCAATGGTTACAAAATAGTTTTAAATTGCAATAAATTTTCACATGAACAAAAATAATTTCACCTAAGAAAATCTTTACGAAAACCGAAAATAATTATCCCAGAAATCCTCAACAATTTAATTATAATTTAATTATGTAACAAAGGGTAACGGATGCTCAGTGATCAGTTACTGGATGAATTACCCTACCTTTTTTTCTAATTGCTTGCCACAGATAAAAACTTTATTACTGTTCTGTAATTTCATCAACTGGAAGGAATCTGTGATCAACTGAGCAACATCATTCGGTTTCTATTGTGGTTACGCGAATGTTCTGGTCTCCTATTCTTCTTCTTTTTCTTCAACGTTTTTTCCATGATTTTAGCACCAGTAGCAGTTGCTCGAATTCTAATCACAATCAAATGCAAGAGCCAAAAAAAAGAGGAAAGACCACAGAATAAACTGGCAATTCCCATTAGAAAAACAAAAACCCTCTCTTAAAAATGCCATCTACTGACTAATGAGCCGTTTTCAGAAGAAAAAAAAACGAATGGCTGTCAAAGGAATGGAGTTTTGGACCTCAGCCCAATAGCCATGTGTGATACATGTTATTTTTTTGAAATTGAAAATGTTATTTTTTTTTCAATACAATATAACTCCGAAAGGACAAACATTTGGCTGTTGACGTCATAGTAACTTTTATTCAGCTCGCTGAGACCTATTCGATGATGCATCACACATGGCTATTGGACTGAGGTCCAAAATTGCATTCCTTTGACAGGCATTCGTTTTTTTTTTTTTTTCTTCTGAAAGCGGCTCTTTTCTTAGCTGTCAGAAAAATCCCTCATTGAAACGCACATACGGTTGAATACCAAAAAGATCACGCCGTATATATAAACAGTAGTAAAAGTAAAACTATAACTGTCCCCTTCACACTCATAAGCTAGACCGCGCGCAAGAGAGACGGGCAGACTTTTCATGATGCGCATGCAGTACACGTCATGCCGCGCGCTATTCACAGACACTACACAAGCGCAACGTGTAAATGTGTTGAACGTGCCAGCTTTACTTAACTGACCTATACAATTGACCTATTGAATTGTGTTATGGTGTTACAATCGAAATAAATGCTTTTCACTTTCACTTTCACTTTCACTTTCTATACCTACCTCATAATTGTAGATCAACGGCTTTCCGTTCCATCCGTAGGCATTTATCTACCCTATAAATTTTGATTCCCTTGAGTGTTGGAATACGGTTTTTCGCGCCATGAACAGTTGTTTATTTTTTTACGTTAGCTTAGAAGTTCGATGAGGTATTTTACAGCTTCAAAGGACTATTATTATAGATAGAATATTCTTTATTGTACGCATAAATAACATTTACAGATTTTTATAAATCCAAGTATTATAGACCTTAGTATACAATTTTGATTTCAACTCGATACCTCCACGCGTTCCCGAGATAAAGGACCGTTTCTGAATTGAGGATTTCACTAAGTAAATACTTAGGTAAGTAACGTTTTGTCACGGTCTTCTGAGAAATGTGACGAGACACTACGGTCACTACAGTGGAGACGTGTAGTGTAGAGACACTACAGAAGTACATGCGGCGACCACTCCGGCGCGCGGCGTGGCAAATAGGTAGGAATTCAGGCCCCAGAAGAGGTAAGAGTTACGCGGCAGAAAGAGAGGCAACATGTAGGTGAATACAGCGTGACATTTTCACCGGTACAATAAATCAACATACGTAATACTAAGTCCAAAATACAAATACCAACATTTTTTGTTACTACCCCGTTGGTACAAAAAAACAAAAATACCGATGTCTGAACTTATCCGCAAATCTTAGAGAAATATGGACTCATTACGCATGAGCACAACTAAACGCACGAACTGGCAACTGCGCGCGGCTTGCGGGAAGGAAAAGAACCGGCGGCGGCGGCGCAGCCAGTAGGTATGACGTAGCAAAAAAATCTTACTTGATTTCAATTCTTCCTTCATACTTGCACGGGCTTAGGAATATCTGTTCCTCGATCTTCACGGCCAAGGGAGGTCTCCCTCCTCGGCCTTGAGCGTGCGCTGGGGCAGTGAACTGTCCGTAGTCTAGCAAATGCTGCGTCACTCTTATGAATGTCCTGGTGTTGAGTATTTGAGGTTAAATAAAACCGGCATTTATCAGGCGGGGCAAACTTTCTTCAGCGTATACCCGCCGAGCTGCACTGTATTTTCCCCACTGAGAAAGTAACTACGAACCATTTCGTAATACTCGCGGTTTGTAAACATCGTGTTGCGCGCGTAATTTTCGACTGCAGGAAGTGCGGAAACGGCGCACGTGCACTCACCTAGGTCAATGCGCGCGGACTGACCGGCCAAATCGTGCGCCGGCCAGCCCGCCGCCCGGTCACTCACCCCACCCCGCCGCCCTCTGCCTCGCACCGCGATGACACCTTGTAATGGGTGCCTATGAGTTACAAATTGGATGAAGGATAAATTAATGAAAATGAAAAAAAAAAATATGGTAATTTTATTCGATAAATGTAATCTATTATCGTTACCAATGATATGGTAAAATTTATTGTACCGGTGAAAATGTCACCCAGTATAACGTAGCTTTTTTAGCGCCGTGCGATCTGAATTGCACGTAATTGTATCGTTGCTAGAGTACCTTTTTCTTTAATTGATTTTGCGGAGTGAATCTTGTACCTGTAATGTATTCTGTGCTACAGTTAAGTAGTTACTTAGCGAAATTCTCAATTCTGAAACCACCCCAAAGAGTATTAACTCTTGACATAGAGTTCAAGACAACAAAGTGATCCTATAAGGGCTCCGTTCTGTCCTTTTCCGATACGGAACCCTAAAAATGAATTTCTTTATCTGTATCCAAGTAAGTATCTAAATGATTAACATTGGACTTTGCAATGCCTAATCACTTTCGACCGCACTCGGTCAGTGTTAATACCTACATACTCGATGCCACGCACTTTAACACAGTCATATTATAATTTCTAGACTTTGTACAGCCTACGAAAGTTTGATCCTCACTATCTTTTTATTGCATTTACAGAGAGTTAAGATAAGATAAGAATATTCTTTATTGCACACAAGACACCAGAGACAAATAAAATTTGCAATTACGAGTAAAAACATACAATAGGCGGCCTTATTGCTAACAGTAATAATAATAATTATTATAATAAGTCAGTCATATTATAATTTCTAGACTTTGTACAGCCTATTGACAGCCTACGAAAGTTTTGATCTTCACTATGTTTTTATTTTTTTTACTTACTCTCCAGAGAGTTTTACAGGAAATGTGAAGACTAGACACTCTTCATATTTCCTCGTTGGTCTAGCGGTTTTCACGCTTGCCTACCAAAACAGAGGCAGTGGGTTCGGCGGCAATGAAACTAAATCGCCATTCAGTTGTCATTATAATACAATGCAGTAGTAGAATCTACTGCCAGGGCAAGTGATAGTGTTGTGAAGAAGTTATTAACATTACCAAATATCTTTATTAACTTCTAACACAACATCACATCCAAGTTCAGAAATCACTTGACCTCGGCCCGAACTTTACTGATGCCCGGACAAGGACATTCGGTTATCTGCGGTAATCTAATACATAATCTCTGGCCAGGTAGTCGAACGTGTTACCAGCACACGAATGACGCCGTCTATGGAGTCGTTACCTAAACAAAAAATCATAGCTCGAGACACCGACTGATGAACTCTGATACTGGCGCCTCACTTGACCATTCTTATTTGGCGAATATTAATCGTCCCGTGAATCGCTCGTAGCCCGGTTGTAGCGATCACGAAGGTCAAGCAACATAAGGCGCGTTCAGTGCACGGATGGGTGACCATCTATGACTAACGCTAGTGGTATTTTTCCGAGCGGTTCCGTGCTTCGCAAGGCACGTTATGCCGTTGGTGTCGGCTGCCGTCGATAGATGGCAGTCGTTAAGCCAAGTCAGAGGCCTTAGGGCGGCTTGAAAAACTTCTGACAGTAAGACTAGCCACTAGTCAAGACTAGTGGCTAGTCTTACTGTTTGCAAGCAAACCTCCACCAATCCGGACTAGGCCCCCGTGGTGGAGGATGGCCTATACCATCCTCAGGGAAGAGACCCCGTGCCCGTCGGTGGGGACATAATGGGTTAATGATGATGAACCGTCCATTGCCCTCGCCCCAAGTCCCTTCTATGTGACAGGCAGGGCCTGACGAAAGTTTAACACTGATTTAGTAAAACCTGAAATGTATTATAACTCGTCGGCGAATAGGCGAATACAAATGGCCAAATAAAGCGCCCGTATGACGTAAGCAATAGCCAACTTATATTACAACCAATGTGTGTCGATGAACTGATACGTCAATCTGTTACGCGGATTATTCCGGAAACTATCGACTGTCTCGAATTTGCAGATTCGTGCTAAATATTATAAAACGCTAACTTGATTGTCCTTGTTAGTAATAAAGTTGCGTAACCGTATTCGATACCAAAAATAGAAACGCTTGGTTCAAAACGCTTGAATGACGAATTTGAGGTGAACACATGAATTTATTTATACACGGTGGCCGGGGGAATGAAGTCAAAAAAAAAAAAAATAGGTCCCTCGTGTCATGGGGTATCCGAATCACCCCCATGTATGTTCCGCGATTTTTCATAGTTTCGGAGTTATGATTTTTTTTCTGAATTTTTATGAATTTTCGCCTTATCAATTTTGAAAATTTAAAAAAAAAAAACTAGAAACTTTTTTCAATTATTTTTTTTTGTAACTGAATTTTCACAAGTTGTTCTTCTATGCATAAAATAATCAGCTTCGTAACTTTGATAAAAGTTATTAAAGTGTTGGTCTAAAGTCAAAAATTTACGTTCGGTAAATTATGACTTGAATTTTCAAAAATAAATTAAAAATCCAAACAGATGTTTTAATGGTTTCTTAGTTAGCCTCAGAAATGCGCAAGACTCTCAGATTTCATAATCATTAAAAAAAAGTACTGCTTAACGAGCTACTTTGTGTACATTCGGCCTTCGAAGACAGCGAGGTGAAGAATTATTAAAATTAACATATATTTTTTTCTGCCATTTCGTCTTTTCTTAGGTTATTAATGAACGAGTCGTCATCATCATGATGAATAAAAGTGGTTTTGTCAATAAAACACAGATTAAAAAATTTGGAGGCATTTTCCGTTTTTTTACAGTAATTAATTTTGCGCGGTCCGTTCTCGTGGGTCATGGGTTGTAAATGCAGACGCAACTTTTTACCTGTAATAACAATAGTATTTGAGGATAGGAGGCCGCCGAACTATTGCTATCTCTCTCACTCTCAGCGGTAAGAGTGAGAGGGGCAGCGCAGCAGAAGCGAACACAAAACAAGTTTGTACCTCAGTCGTTCTCACTTTGTGTTTACTGCTACACGTGTCTTCATTTTGTTTTACCTCACTGTCTCGCTTTGTCCGCGGATTCCGCTGCCTACTTATTTGACTACTTTGCTCGTTAATTGGACTGTGTCTTGCATACTGATTTGGACTTTGTTTACTTGGAAGTGTAAAAGATGAGTTACACGTTAAGTGAATACGCAGAAATGCACTATTTTTATGGAGTTGCACAAGGAAACGGCCTTGAAGCAGCGCGACTGTATCGCGAACAACTTCAACGTCGTGGTGGGCCGCAACCTGAGCATTATCCCGACCATCGCGTTTTTATTAACACGCACAATACCTTAATGGCAGGCCGCATTCCTGGCCAACGAGGCGATAGGGAAGGAATCCCTAGAGTTGACCCGGATCGCAGAGAAGTTGTGCTCGAAGAAGTTCAACGAAATCCTTCCACGAGTACCAGAGCTATGGCTCGTACTCTGAACATCCCAAGAACTTCTATCCAAGACATACTTCACGATGAAGGATATCATGCGTTCCATATCCGACGAGTCCAAGCTTTACTGCCTACAGACTACCAATTACGCATTGATTTCTGCCAAACAATGCTACAAAAAGAACAACAAGATCCTGGATTTTTCAATAAAGTTTTATGGTCAGATGAGTCACGTTTTGAGCGCACTGGAATTTTCAATATTCATAATTACCACACGTGGGCGGTTGAAAATCCACACGAAATGAGAGCGTCGACGTTTCAACATCGTTTCAGCGTTAACTTGTGGTCTGGTATTCTCAATGGCGAACTGATTGCTCCATTTGAATTGCCGTCCAGATTAAATGGAGAAAGATACCGACACTTTCTGGAACATGAACTTCCATTATTGCTAGAAGACGTGAATATTGAACTAAGACGAACCATGGTTCTTCAAAATGACGGCGCTCCATGTCACTACGCAACGCAAGTCCGAAATTATTTAAATGAGGCGTACCCCAATAGATGGATCGGACGCGGCGGACCAATATCGTGGCCTCCACGCTCACCTGACCTCAACCCCATGGATTTTTTTATTTGGGGCTATTTTAAGGAAATAGCATACGCCAGAGAAAGTGGGAGTGAACAAGAGCTGAGGCAGAAATTAACAGAAGCCGAACGTGTTGTAAAGGAAAACAGAGCAGCTTTTAGACGATTAAAAGATAATTTCCTACGTAGGTGTAGAATGTGTATTGCTGCTGGAGGTGGCAACTTTGAAAACCTATTATAATAAACATTTTTTTTACATTTTAATCTGTGTTTTATTGACAAAACCACTTTTATTCATCATGATGATGACGACTCGTTCATGAATAAACTAAGAAAAGACGAAATGGCAGAAAAAAAATAATTGTTAATTTTAATAATTCTTCACCTCGCTGTCTTCGAAGGCCGAATGTACACAAAGTAGCTCGTTAAGCAGTACTTTTTTTTAATGATTGTGAAATCTGAGAGTCTTGCGCATTTCTGAGGCTAACTAAGAAACCATTAAAACATCTGTTTGGATTTTTAATTTATTTTTGAAAATTCAAGTCATAATTTACCGAACGTAAATTATTGACTTTAGACCAACACTTTAATAACTTTTATCAAAGTTACGAAGCTGATTATTTTATGCATAGAAGAACAACTTAAGATTCAGTTACAAAAAAAAGTAATTGAAAAAAGTTTCTAGTTTTTATTTTAGAAATTTTCAAAATTGATAAGGCGAAAATTCATGAAAATTCAGAAAAAAAATCATAACTCCGAAACTATGAAAAATCGCGGAACATACATGGGGGTGATTCGGATACCCCATGACAAGAGGGACCTAATTTTTTTTTTTGACGTCAATCCCCCGGCCACCGTGTATACTGTTTGTATCATACGTTGTAAAGATGTTGTTTACCCACCTCTTAAACATTGATAAACATCATCTCCATACGTCACCGAATCGCATACATTTGGCGACCTCTGTGGCGCAGCGGTTAGCGCATCTGACTACCATGCGAGAGGTCCCGGGTTCGAATCCCGGCTGGGGACAAAAAAAAAGTCCAGGTCTTCGATGTTTACGTGGTCGTATGTGATGTCACTGTTTCTGCAGTTCCCACGACACAGGGTATCCTAGTGTGGGGCCAGAAGCAATGTAGTGCCTGTATGTAAATGTTATGTAATGTGTGTGTAAATGTTACTTAAGAACTTATATAATAATATTAGTTACTTATTGATTACTAGCGTTGACTACATACAACCTGGGCCTGAATTCTGTTATTGCATGATAGTTCAATTACAGTTACATGTTTGGGTCACGAGAAATGTTTTCTATTTCCATTGACGCCTAGAATTGATGATATGGGTGCCCGCATTAACTTGAAGCGGCAATGAAAGGAAAACGAGGCGTTCATGCAACTGTCATTATACTACAATGCATTAGCAGAATCTAGGCACTGTTTAGGTGCTAAATAGGTTTATTCCAAGTAGTAGTTTAGATGACTATTCGAGCGTTGAACGTCCACTAGCTCGCTGGATCGACAATCATCATTGGTAGATCGCTTGTAGCGACTAGATATTGAATTGCAATGAAGAACGAACTGTTACTTTCCATCCAAAGTTATACCAATAATCTTGCAGATTCTCTGTTTAGGATTCCCGATAAGTAGGTACCAATCGGGACCCTAAGGGAAACGGGAACTGACTTTTTGAGGTGTTTTAATAAAATTATAAGATAAGATATGAATATTCTTTCACTTTCACTTTCTCTAATAGGTAATAATGTGTTTCGAAGGCAAAAACGTTTTCAGTAATATTCTAAGTTTAAAACTTTGTTACGACCTGTGTTGCGCAGCGGTAGCGAATCTGTGTACCATGCGAGAGGGCCCGGGTTCGAATCCCGGCTGGGGACAAAAAAATCCCCAGGTCTTGAAAGTTTACATGTTTGTGATGTCGTTGTTTTTGGTTCCCACGACACAGGGTATCCTAGTATGAGGCCAGAAGCAATGTGTGTGTACATGTAAAAAACATTCATATTTTATGGTAGAGTTTTTTGCTATTACACTATGACTAAATTATCCATAAACCATGTTTAGGATTAGTTGTGTGATGTAAGGAAATATTAAGCTGAGAAGGGGTGTTAAGCCTACTATATAACTATTGTAACAGCGTACCTCATCACTGAGCAACAGAATACAATGTCGAGGATGTCTGAAAGAGACGGCTTTTAGCGATAATAAATTGGCGGTCGCCGCTATATACGGCAAAACGTATTGTTTTTTTTTTCTCTCCAGTGTATACAGTAAATAATTTTAACCTAATCTAGCAATATACCTATATAAAGTGCTATAGAACACAAATTAACTGTCAATGTAGCTAGATACACAATACAACAAACTCTAACAGACATATTCCAAGCCTCCTCACTTATACCTCTTAAGTCCTGACCTTGAAAAAATCTTAGAAGGTTCATATGAAATATGTCAACAAAAGATACTTAACAAATTCACAGGCGGTGCAGAAAGCCCGCGACACCTTCAACCGTGGCGTCACCAGGCCCGTCGAATGGCGCCGGCAGCAGCTCCAGAACCTTTTGCGTATGTACGAGGAGAACCGCAACGCGATGATCGACGCCCTGCACAAGGATCTGCGCAGGAGCAAAATGGAGGCGGTCCTGCTGGAGATCGATTACCTGGTCAACGATCTCAAGAACACTCTGCACAATTTGGACGAGTGGTGCAAGCCTACTAGGGTGAGTGATCGTGATCGTTCACAAGTAAATAGGGAGGTATTAATAATAATAATTTCAAGACTTTTGAAGAAGCGTTGTGTTTGTAAACGTGTTCCTGATTTTGTAAGAAAAAATAACAATTTGTTAACGGCACTTATGGAATCTTATTATGTACGTAAAAAGTAACTGATGGATGTCTACTGCTGGACGTAGCCCTCCCCTAATGAGCGCTCATTAGGGAAGGGCTACCTGATGTAATGAATCAGAAAATTATATCAAAGCAAAGGATTTACATTCTGCACTATTCAACAAACAGTACTAAAAACGTGTACCTATTCACTTTAAAAATAAATCTGATTTCTAACTCGTTCGAAGAATTAAACTTTACTAATTACCTAATTACATTTGTCTTTAACTCGTTGGATTGTTCTGTTATTATTACTTATATCTTATATGTTCAATCAAAAGCTTGAAGTGATGTTGAAAATTACCAATTTGTCAGTTTCCATAGTCTTTAAAGCTCAGGAACTACTGCCTTCATTAGGTACCTTTTTTGTTCCTCCTATACAGTAGATTGTTAAATCATTATTAACATAGGCATGTTAATAACATATTAACAATGTTCTTATCTTCTTCTTATTTCGTGAACATCCTAGATGACGTGGTCATCTACGACGACCATTACGGCGTTGCGCTCCTAATCGACGCGTGAAATGAAACATTAACGCTTGCCTTCCCTTGCCTTTCCGCACCACAGCGACCGAAGCGCCTCCTAAGTTATTGTTTTTTTATCTTTCCTTCTCGCCCCGCAGCCGCCAAAGGGCCTCGTGAACATCCTAGATGACGTGGTCATCTACAACGACCCGTACGGCGTGGCGCTGGTCATCGGCGCGTGGAACTACCCGCTGCAACTTCTCTTGCTGCCGATGGCCGGTGCCATTGCCGCCGGCAACGCTGTCATTGTCAAGCCCAGCGAACTGTCCGTCGCCTGCGCGCAGTTCGTGGTCGAAACGCTGCCCAAGTACTTGGACAATGTGAGTTTACTTTTGCCACAGAATACATAATATTACAGGTACAGAAGATTCACTCCGCAAGAAAAAGGGGCTCTAGCAGCGATACAATTAGGTGCGATTCAGATCGCACGGCGCTAAAAAAGCTACGTTGCCTCCTACATGTTGCCTCTCTTTCTACCGCGTAACTCTTACCTCTTCTGGCCCCTGAATTCCTACCTATTTGCCACTCCGGAGTGGTCGCCGCATGTACTTACGCGTTCGATACCGACACACGTAGTGAAACAGGCCTGCTTTTGCATTCAATTTATAGCAGGGAGAGTCATTGTGGGTGTGTGTGTGTACGTGTGTGTGAAGAAGAAGAAGAAGAAAACACATTTATTACAGCTACAGTTACACATAACATTATACATACTGACTATTTAATACATTGAGACACTACAAAACAAAGTATTTATTAACAAAACATTTACAAACAATGGTCACGGTGTGTCTCTGCTGCTGTAATAGGTTGCTGACTCAGCATACTGCCGAGGGTATTATTCCTCAGCACTGATTTTCAGTCAGCGCCTGTCCCATGATGGTTCCAGTGTGCGTGCGTGCGTGTGTGTGTGTCCCCCATGTTGCCGTGGTGATGTATTTCATCAATTGAAAAGCTCAATAGCGACACTCCCACCAGCCTTTCTACCTGTGGGGTTGACTCTACACCGCATTCACAGGCGCCAGTCAGGCGTGCGCATATGTGAACGTTGTTGCTCGACCTGCGAACGCCAAGCATAGCTGGCAGGCTATACATGGTGGAAGTAACCTTGAAGGAAAAAATTGAAAAAATTTCTTTTTCATTCTGTCTGAAATATTTTGGTGATTGATGAGGAATTTATTTTATTATTTATTTTCGTTATTTCTCATGCAGATGATTTAGTTCTTAGTTTATTCGGTTAGTCAGTGCCAACTTCTTCTGTAAATATAATTTCCACCGTGCCAGTGTACCATAATCAGCGAGTGTAAATAAAACGTGAATATAAATTATCTTCCTCTCTTTCTTTGGCACGGGATCCTAAATACCTAACGTGGTCTACACCAATAGTAACCACAAATTCCTTCTCCAGGACGCCGTGGTGGTAGTAGAGGGCGGGCCAGAGGAGACCACTGAGCTTCTGAAGCAGAAGTTTGACTATATCTTCTACACCGGCGGCACCAACGTCGGGAAGATCGTCTACCAGGCAGCCACAAAGTATCTGACGCCCGTGACCCTCGAACTTGGCGGGAAAAGGTAACTGAAACTGTTCATTCAACCACAGAATACATAATAGTACAGGTACAGAAGATTCACTCCGCAAAATCAATTAAATAAAAACTGACTCTAGCAGCGATATACAATTAGGTGCAATTCAGATCGCACGGCGCTAAAAAAGCTACAGTTATATTCACCTACATATTGCCTCTCTTTCTGCCGCGTAACTCGCGCGCATGTCACTGCTCGCTCTTGAAAGAAAGAAAGAAAGAAGGATCTTTTTTTTCTTGCGTGAGTCCCTACTTATCAGCCACTCTGGAGTGGCCGCCGCATGTACTTACGCGTTCGATATCTACACGCGGAGTACGACAGGCCTGATTCAACAAAATAGCTCGTAGATGGTCGATAACTGATGGTCGTTGGGCGGAAAAGATCTGACCTGGCGACCGCGGACCGGATAACGCAGCGTGGGCAATCCCACCGCCAGATGTTGTATCTAAACAACGTGTCGTGCGTATGTTTTGGAGATCATTCAACCTGATAACCATATCTTTTTCGTTCTGTCCACAACGTTCTCTGGTCAAGCCATTGCGTATTCTATTATTCAGCGTAACACACTTAGGTTATACTCACTTGATAAATAAAATAAAATATACTCATCACCCGCCTCCACTTTCCAGCCCAGTGTACATCGACAACTCGGTCGACATTCACGTGGCAGCGAAACGCATCCTGTGGGGCAAATTCATCAACGCCGGGCAGACCTGCATCGCGCCTGACTATATCCTCTGTACCAAGGAGGTGCAGGATCGATTCGTGGCCGAGGCCAAGAAGATCCTCACCAAGTGGTACGGAGATGACGCTCAGAAGTCGCCCGACCTTTGCCGCATCGTCAACAGCAGGCATTTCAGGTGAGGGATTGGGTTTTTTGGGTATTTTTTGTTTTTAGCTGAAGTAGGTAAGAGAGGCATGAAATCAGAAATCTATTTCAACGTAAAGAGTTTACATTCTGTTTGTTGAATGTCAATGTACTTATAATGTTAGGTGGTGCCTTCAAACGGCAGATCCCTCAAGTAGTAAAACAAAATATGAGTGTCAAACTTGATGTAGTAGTAGACGTGACGTGAGTTGTAGTTGTAGGTATCTGTCCCGTAGCAACAAATAATCAAACCCGCGAAGTGTGAGCCGGACTCCCGGACCAAATGATAGGTGTCTTGTAACATTAAGTTCAGGAGAACTGTGTCTTGTAACATTAAGTTCAGGAGAATATTAGTACGCAATATTTATTTACACGGTTTATCGCTCACATCTGTCAAAATGACTGACGTACCGCGACTTTTACCCACTACAGTCTGTTTTTTAGTTAAATGCAAAAAAATAAAATAGTCACGTTGACATCTCAATACAATCCAGTGTCTGAATGTTGCTAGTACGCAAAAACCAAATCACCCCATTTTACTTCCAAGTAAAAATTGTTTGTGCTACGTAGGTGTTTTTTTTTACTTTGCTCTTATGGGGTGTTTTTTTTTTACTTTGCTCTTATGAGGAATTAAACTTTAATGTCTTTAATGTGATAAGGATTTTGGTCACACAAGTCTTCTATTCACGGTAAAAAAAATCTACCGAGTAAACCTATATATTTTATAACGGTAACACCGCGTCATTTTTTTTGCATTGAAAAAAAATGGACTTTACATGCGACAAATGAAATCGCGCGTTGTGAGACTACTTAGCTAGAATCTATCTGACGGTTCCTGAAGGGTCGGCTAGATACAGACTGCATCTAGCTATGTCTTCTAATTTCTTGACGACCGCTGACTGTAACTTACAGTCAGGGGTCGTCAAAAAATCAGAAATGAAATATTTATATTAGCGTAAATAGTTTACATTCTGTTTTTTGGTTGTCAATTTACATTACAATATTTGCTATCTTCAGGTAGGAGTTGAAGTGGAGAAAAAGACAGTGAAAAACAAGCCCCGTGATATTCTCTTTGGTATTTTTCATATAAGTATTTTCGTATGTTTTTCAGCCGCCTCCAAGCCATTGTCGACGCTGACAAGGAGAAGATAGTTGTCGGTGGCAAATACGACCCTAAAGATAAGTTCATAGAGCCCACAATCATGGCTAACGTAAAGCCCACCGACAAGGTTATGGAGGATGAGATCTTCGGGCCCATCCTACCGATTGTGCCCATCGAAAACGCGTACGAGGCGATCAAATTCATCAACGAAAGGTATGTGATTGTGGAACACATTCTTACTGCGTTAGAGTCGAAAATTGATTGAGCTCGAAGCTGTCTAGCTAACATACTCATGAAGTGTCAGCATTGCCGTATGAATGCACGACTTTTCGTGTTAAATTTTATTAGAATATTGATTGAGGGTTAAAAGACAAAAGTACGTTTTCTCGACAGCTCAAATGTGAGAAGATCAACTCCTCTCACCGTTTGTTCTGAGGCCTAATTATGCGCATCAAATCGTGTCAAAAACCCGAGGTTTGCGAATACAATTAATATGGAATAGGGTAGTTTCCAGGGTTAAAATAATTAAATTCTATTTAGTCCGTATTTTAGATTATAAAAAATATTGGACACGTATTTTTTTTCTTTTTTCGATTAAACAAAAAATAACAAAGATATAGCCCATTAAAGTTACGTGTGACGTCACTATGTGCTAAAAAATGCAGCACGGCGTGGCGTCACATGTAAGTTTAATGGGCTATATCTTTGTTATTTTTGGTCTAATTTACAAATAAAAAAATACATGGCCCTTATTTTTGAATAATCTAAAAGACGGACTAATTACATTTTTTAGGGCAACTACTCCATTTGACAGTTAAACTATTGGAATCTTTGAAAATTTGGTGCGCGTAATATAGGAGCCGAATTGAGAATTATCTAGGTAAATAAGTACCTTACAACTGCCCTGTCCAAGGAGTCGTGTGTAACTCGGAGGATAGCATGGGAATAAGTCTACGAGTCACATATGGCTCATTTTCAATCCATCTTCAGACGTACAACTTTTTAACTGTGTACGTGGAGCATTTGCATTTGCAGTTGTGTTGATTATCAGATTTATCTTTTAGATTTTATCCTAAACAGAACGATATTCAAGTGTTTACTTATGCCCGGTTCCAATATCCACAAAACGCTTCGTTTTTGCTTACGATCCGTTACAATTCCTACGAAATTCCTACGGACCGTCAATAAATTGTAGGGAAAACGGATCGTACCCGATAGGCGTATATTATAGGAACTGGGCATTAGTGAAATTCTCAATTCAGAAACTGACGGTTATTAAGTGGATGGAAGTTTAATTATGATTGGAAAGAAGAAGATGAGAGTATAAAAAGTAATTATGTTTGTCTTTTCGCTGGTTTTATTGTCACAATGTGCTTGATGTGGTTTGAAATAAATTTCATTGTGAAGTATCTACTGTCCCAACATAGTCTTAAGAGCTTGTATTAATCTTGGCATTGCCGCTGTGTCGCACATTCTATAATTTACTAAAAGAAAAAGCAAAAATGCAGTAAATCTAGCCACTAGAAAATGAAATCATGGACATTGAAGAGATATTTTAATTTTCATGTATGCAGTTTTTGTTGAAAAATGGTTTATGAAGTTCAGAAATTTTCTAAACATATTTCTCTAGCAAAAACTGAGTAATCAAAAATGTAAGCAGGTACGTATGTTCAAAATGTCCGGTTTTTTTCTATGGCTAAATTATTCTCTGTATTTCTCAAAAGTAAATTTTATTATCGTTAACATTTATTAAAAAATATAAAATGTGAGCGTGCGAGAGAGATTGCCGAGGTAGTACGAGCCCTTAAGAAAAACTCTACAAGTTTGTTTGTGTGCGTGTGTGATCTTACGTTTTTCATTATTGCTGTTTTGGGAACCATTTAAGGTCATAATTGGAAAACCATATTTTAATACATTTGGTGTGCCACCAACCTTATTCAAGTCTAGCACCAAAGGAAAATAACTAGAGTTGATTGAAAAAGATTAACCTTTAGATTCTACTCTAACAGACAATGAAACTTAGTAGCGTAAAAAATTACGCGTGGAACTCGTTTGCGTACGTGATTGCTAATTGCGCCAACGTTGTTTTCCTGTTTGCAAATAACTTTGATTTATGATGACTTTGTTTGGTTACCTTGGTGATTAGACATCATTCATTAAAAAAAAATCGAATCCATGAACGAAAATATCAAAATCATACATAACAAATAATACTGGCACAAAATGACGAGAAACATTTTGCACATTCCTTGATTAAACCAAGTTTATTTGGAACTCGCTCGGTGCGTCCGGAAAACATACTCCACGAAGGTAAAACCATTATTGGGAACATTTTCAGGGAGCATCCATTAGTTCTATACGTCTTCAGCCGACAAAAGAACATGCAAAGTTTGTTTAACGAACAGACCCGATCCGGCAGTATCTGCTATAACGACACGATCATGTTCTATGGCGGTAAGATCATTGGCTGAAAAGGTATCGCGCCTTCTTTGAGAAAAACACTGGCCAGAAAAAAAAATCATAAAAAGTGTTGAACCAATTCGGTACAGTCATTTGTTTCAATCAAAGAAGGCGTCTAGGATCCAAAATTCGGTGTCGGTCTAACTGTTTTGGAACTGAAACTGTAAATTATTCCATTTAATAGCATAGTATCAAGTCATTGTCAACGGTGATAGGTGATTAAGGTGCGAATGGTAATGCCTAGGTGATGGAACTAATGTAGCGGTGGTGGTGACATAATTGCGTAGTGTAAATTGCATGATGAATGAATGTATGTCTCCTCGTTTTAAGTGGTCAGCGTTAGAAGTATGGTACCTGTGCTAATTGTGATCTCTTATTTTTAACTGTGTTTTTTTTTTTACTAGAGTTAAGGTTGCTGTTACGTCTGGCAAGCGTCTCGCACACACATTCTAACATTTTTATTGATTGTAAAATGTTTACACACCTTGTACACTTTTGATTGTGGTCTGAGGTTTTAATAGATAAAATTAATGAAATCTCAAATACCTATGTTAGAATGTGCCAGCGACACACAATGATATACGTAACAGCAGTATTAATACCTACTGATTTTTAAAAATCATTAAATAGTACTCACTCCCAGGTACTCGTTCCGGTTCAATCCGGAACCATTTCGTTGCATTCACACGTACCTAGCCCGTTGGAACGTGGATAGACCTTTGAAATTAACGTTGTATTTTTAAGACACGTTTATTTGATTGATGTCACTTTATGTATACCAGTCTGTGAAATCGTGATTCCTATAAAAAATTCCTCAGAGTCAGTTAATAAAATGTTTGGTGTCATTTTTCGCCTTACCACAGACTGCCTCTGAGGAGAGTTCTAAGAAATTATATTTTTTTAAATAATACCGTAAGTGTCAATGAGCTGTTTAAGACCTTCTTCAGTCGTAAATATGTACAGTTCGCTAATTGTAACATTAAGGTCAACAAACCAACGAACTATAATAATGAAACCAACATTCTATCCACGATATGGGTCATTGGCGTTTAAGTACATTTATGATTCTTTTGAGTATGAACTGAAATACCAAAATTAAGACTCTTCTTCAGCGCGCTCTAAGTTCGTTTTCATTTTCATAGCAGTCTTAAAATTACAATTCCAGAAAAAACCTGTTCCTTTACTCCCATTCTATGTGCACTGGCACTTGCGGTGATGGCTGTTGCTGATCTCCTAAGTGAGGCCATCCATAAATTACGCCATTCGTCATGGGGTAGCTAGGGTCAACTAAGTGTGACATCACATGACAAGAGGCCAGAATGACAAAGATGTGACAGCATGCATAAATCTAAAGACGAAGAAAAAAAAGTTACTACTTTAAAAATAAAGATCTATGTTTGCGCCTTCCAAAAAGTACGCAACCTTCTTGTCACTTCAAAGTTATACTTTTTTGTATAGATCGTGTTTTGTTTTTTTTTCCTGCGTAGTTTTTTGCGCTAGCAGCACGCTTCGTCATTAAAAACGATTGATTCTATTTTAAAAGTCGTCGTATTTTTATTGCGATGATTTGCAGATAAATCTTAACAATCTACGATGCTATTAGATTATAACTCTTTATTGTATGCTATAAAAATAATGAAAAAAATAAAAATTCTCTAAGTATAATAATAATATTAGGAAGACTGTACGTTGAATACAGTTGGATACCAGGCACTAGATTGTATTAATGAGAAAGTGCATGAAACCATCCATAGTCAGATGTTTTCATTACATTCTCGCTTCAAGTACACTCGCGCCATCGCGTCAGTGGCGCTAATGAATTTAACATCTGTCGAAGTCTGTGCTCTTCTACTGGTTTAGTACACTTTTGTCATAACCGTATTCTGTTCAGTCTGCACTGGGGAAGTAAAAAAAGATGCTTAGGTCAGTCTAGATCATGAAATTCTCTGACGTAATTAATGAATGGTCTCTAATGCGACTCTCTCTTGTGCCGCGGTGCAGAGAGAAGCCTCTAACGATGTACGTGTTCACACGCGATGCGGCGACTCGAGACAACTTCGTCGCTAACACCACCAGCGGCGGCATGTGCTTTAACGACACCATGATGCAGATGGGAGGTTTGGACGACCGCCCCCTTAACACAGGAGATACAAAGGGACCTTTTAAAAAACTGGCTCATTTTTATTCAATTTTTTTTTTCTGATCTCTGAGACAAAAATCTACTATCACTTTCGGTACCCTATATCAATCACCCAGTAAAATTAGAGTGATTAGACACACCCCACAAACATGGCCTGTAGGAGGCCAAGCATGTCCCGGAGAGGGCCGCCCTAAAAAAAATGCATGAAATGCTAAAAAAAAATTAAAAAAAAGTTTACAATTCACACAAATTATTATTAATTAATTAAGTAATCTAATTTTCAATTGATCCAATTTCAATTCTTATTTGATGCATGTAATTAATTATTATTTATAACAATCTAATAAAGGCTTATATTATTATTATATCAATCGGGGTGTTATAATATTAATAGGTCTGTGGGATTCTTAACACACCTCAGACTTCGAAATTGGTTCAAGCGTTTAGAAGTTGTGATCGTATAAAGAAACGGTTGGGGAAGCGGACATCGACAACCCTGAGGTTTTTTTTCTGAAAAATCAAATTACTTCACCCCCATACAAAATACTAACCTCCGCTGCACCTTGCCGCGATAATCGGTTTGATCTTGCTATCGAAAAACCAGTAACTCAAATAAATTACCTAATAATCGTGGAAAAATCCTGTTTCTTGTATAGTCATGTCCATGTAGAGCCTCGAACGTTTAAAAACTCCAAAATTACAGAACGAAGTGAAGCTTCTGTATAAGTGGATTCAGTTTACGCATTCAAACCGTTCTCTTGAAAAAATGTGCGGAAAATAAACTCCCTATAAACTCTTGTGGTAAGGGGGACTATATTTATGCTTTTAGAAATAAGTTATCAAACTGACACTTGCATGATTGGCATGTACTTGATTCGCAAAGGTTTCATCGGGAGATAATATACTTACTACTGTATGTAGTTAGAAGAACTGAGACAGCGTCTTATTAATGTCTGTAATCATTCTAACCGGCGGATCCAGTTCATACTAAGCGTGCTGCGGTCTATTGAAGTTTTTCAGATAGATATATGGTCCAACATAAATTGCTCATAGAGAATCCATGATATTTTATAAATGAGATTTTTATGATATACTGACCCTCGAAAGTATCATTACATATTTTTGTTAGACCCTATAACCTATTATAAGCATGAAAACTACACCTAGAATACTATGACTTATCCCATGCTGCATGAATAGAAATCGCATTGTAAATAGCAGTTTAAGAGATTTACTTTGGTATTATTAGGTACATTGATAAACTAACATAAAGAAAGAGCATAAAATATACAGGGTTACTACTACAAGCTGCAAAAAAATCTCGGAACATACATGGGGGTGATTTGGGCACCCCTAGGGGTGCTCTATCTCTGGACTTCCGCTTGACACTATTTTTGGGACACCCTGTATGAGATTTAAGCGAAGTGACGGCTTATTTGGTAAGAGCGCTAGCACGGTGTACTAGAGGTACGGGTTCGAATCCCGCTTCGGCCTTGATTAGATTTTACATTTTCACTCGCTATATGGTATCATATCTCCAGCTGTGAAACTATATGTGGTCGTCACAGACGTAACATACGCTCTCACTCTATTATCATGCTGGAACTGTTTACTTCAATTGTGGTCGGACTCTACCGACAAGCTTTCGAGCGAGTAATTCCGGAATGAATTTGTAGTTCTTACCAAAATTTTATCTTGAAAAATGTTCTACATTTGTAAGCGACATCTATACCAGATTCAAAAGCAGCCTGTAGCCCCCTTTTTACCCTGCAGTGGACACGCTACCGTTCGGCGGTGTCGGGAACAGCGGCGTCGGCGCATACCACGGCAAGGCGTCCTTCGACACATTCGTGCACAAAAAAAGCTGCCTGGTTAAGGACTTCGCCGCCATCGGGGAGAAGCTGGCCTCGTGAGTGACAACCCATTTTGATCCTTAACGTGTAGAACTTAAAACACATGCAATCGAATACTAGATCTTTGCAAGATGTGTTTAAGGTGTCCTAGAAATTAAATCGTCCAGTGGTTTGTTCGGTTAAAACAAACATCGTATGCATGCAGTCAACTCATTTTTTTTTTCCCTTACCAACTCGGGAAGGCATGTGAGCTGGATTTATAGTTTATTTTATAGTTGGAAATAAGTAGCGAGAGTTGTAGTCTTGGTGGTCTTGGTAAAGATCTGGCGCAAAAACAATTTCTATGTACAATTCATCAGGCGTTTTGCTTGTCTTCGGAGTCCTATTTCATAGAATTAAAATTCAGTTCTTACTAAGATAGTTCTATATACATTGCGAAATAGATTAATCCCTAGGTTAGCAAGTAGAAAGACGGCTACGCAATGTAAATAAATTTCTTATACTAAACTTGTAATTTTGTGAATTGCGGCCCAGCATGGCTGGATGGACTATTCCAATTTTAGGTTCGTACACCAATTGGTAATTCCAATTATTTACCTTTAGAACCAATTTGTTCGGTAGCCTATATTTTATACACGTCCCACGTCAGGGCATAGGTCTTCTCTCTTAGATGAAATATTTTTTTCGTGTGACGTGAGAGAATATCGTCGATCGGAAACATTATTGGTATATTTCAAAATATTCTGTTTTGTTTAATTGACGATTAAAGCTTTCAAAAATTTTCATTTATTACAATATAATCATTGTTTCTCTATTGGAATTAGTATTTTTGTGACGTATAAAAAAATAATTATTTATGTACCGTTAGTAATTCGGAGAGATCTTCAATATTTCCACCATTCTGCATATTATAAATGTTCCGGTAATTATTCCGACCGATGATATTTGTTATTCTATTAACTTTATTCCGGATACACCTATTTTATTTTTCATCGGAAAAGTCCGACCAGGTTTCGCTCTGATTCGCAGAGCTATCATGGTGAGTCGAGACGGAGCTCGCGACGTGGGTTGCTCCTCTCTGTCGAAATCAGACCGAAAAATTAATTAAGTATCCGGTATAAAGTTTTCTTTTTATTCTCTTTTTTTCATTTCTCGCCCACAGCGGCCGCTACCCGCCTTACACGGACGGTAACCTGTCGATGATCGCTATGCTGATGCGAAAACGGCACGGACCCTCGCTGCGGTTCCTGCCTCACATCCTGGCCTTCGCACTTGGCGCAGGCCTCTCCTACGGGATCTTCGCCTGGACTAAGGTACAGAAGTGACGCTCTTTCCCGATTGTTCCCTAACAATTTATGATAAATGGTCAACCATTGGTTTCAGGCAACTAGGCCCATACAATAAATACCTTAACCCTATCATAAAATATATGACGTGAAATGTAAAGTTATTTTAGAGCCTATTTGGTTTGGGAGTTTCGTTGACTGTCTCGCCTCCCTATAGCCAGAAGACTATACTCAGAAATTGTCTTTCTGAGTAGCATTTGAAGTGTTATATATACATGCTCTAAATATAATGTTAGTGTCTAACAGAACATGTTTTTCCGCGATTTCGGTATCGACCTCGTAATAAAAGTTGTTTTTATTGATGAGTGGAATAACCCCCTGGATTCTAGTACTTATAGAGTCACTTATCGGTTCATATGTTTATATCCATCAATTGATTTATTGTCCTGTTATGTTCCCACCGGTTCAAAACGAAATACCGTTACTACATGAACAATGCGGAGAGCTAAACAACGTGTCAAAGTCAACAATGGTCACGTGTTTGCTTTATGTTTTATTGTAATAAATACGATGATAGTATGAGTTGTGAAGTGACGTAACTACGAACATTGGACAGACGCCGTAATAGGCTAGTTTCCGAAAAAATGTAATTAGTCCGTCTTTTAGATTATTCAAAAATAAGGGACACGTATTTTTTTATTTGTAAATTAGACCAAAAATGACAAAGATATAGCCCATTAAAGTTACGTGTGACGTCACACAGTGCTGCATTTTTTAGCACTGAGTGACGTCACACGTAACTTTAATGGGCTATATCTTTGTTATTTTTTGTTTAATCGAAAAAAGAAAAAATACGTGTCCAATATTTTTTTATAATCTAAAATACGGACTAAATAGAATTTAATTATTTTGACCCTGGAAACTACCCTATTAGCAATCTAAACGTTATTTTTCAGCCAAAGAGCAAGCTATAACCTTCAAACACGCCAACGAGATTCAGCGAAACGAAAATATTTAGATAATCCTCTATATTAATGTATTTCATATATTCACTCTTGTAAAACTTGCCGCAGTAATAAGCCACACATTATTTAATTTTCGTAACTCTGAGATCTGAAACGCAGATTTCGTCAGATCGAGACTTCATAATAACGTTTTTTTTATTAATAGAAAATAAAAAAAAAGCGTTTGATACGTAACAAAGATGTTGTTTATGTATTGAACCCACCTACAAATACTCAGATTACCACCGACAAAATATTTATGTTATTCTCAACCGTCTAAATTCTGTAATATATTGCTAGTATTAATACTCGTTTTGAAAAATGTTACCGTCAAACGCAAATCAGTTCAGGAAAGTGCTGAAGAACTATAAATTAACAACACTTCAATGAAAGAACAGTCTCAACTTGTAATATTACTATTTCTGAAATCACAATGAAAATATCACATGTTTTATGCCTTGCTAGCATTCGCGATTTCGCATAACAAAAGTTATTATTTGTTTGTAATCGGAATAACATCCCTAAATTCTAAAGGGACTGTCTGAAACACGTTGTATAACTTCATCCACGATATGTTCGTTTAACTATTTAATGCCTCGGAAGCAATTATATAAAGCAATGTTAATTGTATTTTAAGTAATTAAGATAGTTTACAATAATCCGTCCGTGAAAACTTGCGCGATGAAATTTTAATAAAACAGTGCGAATTAGAGACTTGTTTCATTTGCTCACAAGTGGTACATTCGACATCAGATAGACCTTTACTTGCGTGAACTTGACTCAGCGACGTTAGAGATTTTTAATTTCCTTTCGAGAGAGATCTCCTACATTTGAAATATGTTAAGTTAATATATGGTCTTTGCTTTTCTATGCGTTTTGTTTGGCCAACTGACAGCTGACAGTAAATTAACAGTGAACGAGAAGGCCGTAGTAACTAAACAGTAAAGGTTAATCAGCTGTCGATTGTAACATACCTACCAAATAAAGCCTTAAGATTTCCCGAATCCTTTCGGGACTCCTTGGGAGTTGGGGGTTATGGATTCTACTTGTCAATATGAACAACTTTGATTATGGGGAGAACTTCGAAATCACGAGAAAAATTAGATGTTCCATACATTTTAATGGCGCTGGTAGTTACCACCAGTACAGCTGATATTATTTGTACGGTTTTTCCCATAGATAGTTAGATAGAATATTTTTTATTGTATTCTACATCAGGAAATACACATGAGATATTTTTGAACTAAAACATTCATAAAACACATCGTAAACTACATCAGTCGTACTACAAAAAACTAAAACATCTGCTGAGCACGTGTCTAAAAAAAGTGCTACCATAAAACAGTGTTTAACGGTTGCCTAGAGAAAGATACGGCTTAGACATTGTTTAAAGTTAGACAGACGAAGGGGCCTGGTTGCTAAACACACCGTTAAACATGATTAAATATTTAGACATTGTTTAAATAAACGCATGTTAAACCAGTGTTTTGACTGTGTCTCGGATTAACTTAAGAGTTTCTTATCGGAAGAGCCCGACCAGGTTTCGCTCCGATTCGCAGAGCTTAATCGTGGTGAGCAGAGACGGAGCTCGCATCGTCGGTTGATTTTCACCCCCGGTTTCTCGAACGCTATGAACAGTCCGTTAATCAATTGTTAACAGCTGTCAGTTGTCAAAAGTGCATACAAAAAAAATAACTGACAGCTGTTAACAATCGATTAACAGACTATTAGCGTTCGAGAAACCGGGCGTCAGACTCGTCCGACTCTTCCGATAAAAATCAAGTAAGTTAATCTGGGCCATATTTTACAATACACATGTGATTTTTTTACTTTATACAATAGATACTTTTGAGTTACCTCCGAGTTACCTCCGACTCGGCTTAAGAAATGTAACGATGCACACTCACAATAACTATTTACCTACATTTATTTAAAGAATTTGAAGTTACAGTAGCAAGACCACTCGCTAGCTGTGAAGGAATACCTCGTGAGGGAAGGTGTCAGGGGTGTTCACATACTTCAGCGCTTGAAATTGCCAATCCGCGGTGGTCACGCGTGGTGCTTAATCCCATACTCCCACACTCTCTCTCCGAGAGAAGGCAGGTGCCCTGCAGTGGGACAGTACATAAAAAAACAACAAGTACCATCAAGGATTACTTAAGAAAACAAAATGGCTGATATTAAACCTCGACGTCACAAGCATAATGGTCGTTCGATTAATTCGATTCCGACGAAGATGAATTTTTTTTCAGTCTCAGCTTTTCGAGCTCTTTTTAACCATCTGATAAACATCATCATCATCATCAACCCATTGTCTCCACCGAGGGGCACGGGTCGATTCCCTGAGGAAGGTATAGGCCATACTCCACCACGGGGGCCAAGTCCGGATTGGTCCGGACTGATAAACATATTTATATCTTATACTATTGCAGGCTTCCTATTCTGATGCATAATGTCGTATGTAGGCTTATAGTGACTTGTAGGCACGCTCTCCTGTTAAGTATAAAAATGTCAAATCCGACCTACTTCTTTGCTTCTGACGTCGAGAAACATTAAGCCGGGTCCGCTGCGCCATGTTACGCGTGTTACAAAAAATGTAACACGTTAATATAACAAAAATGGGGAGTGGTATTAACACTTTACGTGTTACGTAACACGTAACGTAACGTTATGTAACATGTAACGTGTTGTACCACGCCCCATTTTTATTATAATTACGTGTTACGTTTTTTGTAACACGCGTAACATGGCGCAGCGGACCCGGCTTTACATTGATTTCATGACTATTCAGAGCACCATTGTGTCTAGTTTGTAGAATGTGTTGACACATTCTTGATGAGTAATAATAAAAAAGTAAAGCACCTGTGCAATCTCCTTTTTTACGTACAATAAAGTGTTCTCTATCTACTTACGTAACTTACTAATCGTAAATGCGGGGATTCGATCCCGCAAACTCCCGATTATGAGGCTGGTGTTATACCGCTGCGGTACCACGGCACATAAAATTATTATGAGTGATATTAACACGAAGAAAAACATCATGGCTCCAAAATTTATCAGAGCAGTTCAACACCAGAGTGCTTATACTGAGTTTTTTTCCTTCACTTTCGATAGCGAGAGCGTTTGCAATTTGTATAGGAGTGACAAAGCGCGCCACATAGTTGTCTCTTTGTCACACCTATGCAAATCGCAAACGCTCTCGCTATCGAAAGTGAATGAAAAAACTCAGTATAAGCACTCAGAAATGTAGAGCTTCTGCGAGCAGCTACATCTCGTGACAGTGTAGTCAAAATGATAGCCGACCTCCGATAGGAGATGGCACCGGAAGAAGAAGAAGAAGATATTAACACATTCACATATTGTAAGTGTTATAAAACAAAAGCTAATACCGAAATAAAGTGTTTCTAACGAAACTGAGGGCCGTAGTATACACAAGTATGTTTGTAATGTCGTTGCCTGGTTATCGTAGCACAGAGTATCCCAGTTTGGGACCAGGTCAATTTTTTTTTGTGTTTTTGTAGATTATGTTGTGTGAAAGAAATATCAACTAAAGGTTAAAACCAAAACACCTAGAAAAACTCTCATAGCAACAAGTAACATGAAGTCAACATTCATATGAATTCAACTTTGTGCGATTTTTTTATACTTTGTTCAAACCACCTAATTTGATTTACTTTATTTTTGTCTACATATCAACAAACTGTTAATATTAATAGTTGATAAAGTTGTTGTGGAAGTCGGCCTTAGAATATCAACTCCTATTATCCAGTCTCTTAACATAATAGCATTTGTTGTAAACTTTTAGTCCGGATCCACTTACGGGTGTTTTTTTATCGGACGAGTCCGAACAGGTTTCGCTCTGATTCGCAGAGCTTATTCACGGTGAGCAGAGACGGAGCTCGCGTCGTCGGTTGCTCTTCTCAAAAGGTGAAAATACACCCGTAGGTTGATCCGGACTAAAAGTTTACAATGTGTGGTGCTTACAAAAGTTTTAGTTCAAAGTGCGTCTTACGAAAGTTTTATTTCAAAAATTGCGTTTCGTCAGTTAAGTTTTAACAGCGCGAAAGTCATTTTTGGCTGTTTCGACCTTTTGATGCCATTGGATGAAGAAAAGTGGCGCGCTTCTTTCCGACCAATCTTATCAATCAATCTTATTTTATCGTCAATAAATTGATTTTAAATACTTTTCCCAAATAATGTAAACCTCTAATGTAGTTAATTGAAATTTTACACAGTTTTTTCGCTCTCCTGTAAAGTTGACATTTTTTACTTACGCACTGTTAGAACTTAACTGACGATTTGTTGTTTTTACTTTGACCAACTGACAGGCTGTTGGCAGTAGAGTAACACATGGTTTTAGTACGAGAAACCGGGAGTTAGTCTTCTTACAGGCGAAATTGTTAGTCTTATTGTATGATAGCTTTGACTACAATTTCATAAGTACGTTCAGATCTTTTCAAATTCAAATATTTTATTCATTACAGACAAAATTAATGTTTACTTCATGAACGTCAAAATTGTTAGTTTAACAATTAATATATTACATGGAGAAAAAACTAACAAAGGAACTCCACATTTATTTTTTTCAAAACAGTTTTAGCCTAATTAACAAACTTTCAAACTTAAAAATATTGCTCTTCGATGTGTTGAACACTGAACACAGTTATCCTCTGACTAAATTTAATCAAAGAGTGTGTATTAACACAGTTCTTAAACCGCATTGAAGGTAACTCTAATATATTTTGGGGTATCTTATTGTAGATCCTTAAACAGTGCCCCATAAAGGAAGTATTAACTTTTGCAAGTCTAAATCGTGGAAAGGACAATTTACTGTGAATTTTAGCTACAATCACGATTGAGATTCTGTTGTTTTAGCCTAATTCATCCACAAAATACTCGTAATATTTTATTTTTACCAAAATTGATTAAAGTCAATTGCATGTTATGCCTCTCTTTTTTTATCGTCACTAAATGTACAGTCGACAGCACGTCACCCTTCACATTTTAGTTGCAAAGTCACCCGTAATGAAACGGAGTAGAGTGCATGGGTGTATAGGATGATTTGCTGTCGACTGTACAGGTCCAGTTAAGGTCATAGCCCACTTACAGGACTCTGCTCCCACCTGTCAAAAATAATATCATTCAAATATGGGCTTTAAATATTGCTCTTTAGATATATTTTACATTGGCATCATAAATTAGCTGACAGCTGACAGCGAGCTGTCTGCTAATTAATTATTTTTGCCGGGTGGGAGCAGAGTCGTGTAAGTGGGCTATGACCTTTATGCCTCTTTTTTGTTTTTATTTGTATTTTTAAAGTATATTAAAGATCAACTTGATGTAACATAACCCAACAGAACTCGCTCTCGTCGCGTGCTAAATACGTGTAAAGATTACCGGAGAGGTCAATTCTTATCACTTGCGTTGCAACTTCTATAATTATACGTGAGGCAATAATGAAACTATCTCTACCTACCGACTCTTGTTTTAGATAAATAGATAGATATCATTTATTGAACTTCTTACAACTTCTTCTTCTTCTAACTTTTATACCACCAATTAGACCGCGGGGAAGAAAAGTCTCCCATGGCACAACCAGTAGT
Source organism: Yponomeuta plumbellus (assembly GCA_947310845.1). Lineage (NCBI taxonomy): Eukaryota > Metazoa > Arthropoda > Insecta > Lepidoptera > Yponomeutidae > Yponomeuta > Yponomeuta plumbellus. The sequence goes on from OX371210.1 coordinate 6,436,241, forward strand.
GCTAAACAGTAGTGCCTAAGTAAACAAACGGCATTTTAATTCTATTGAGGTCTTTTGGAGCGTAGGGGCGGTATTTTACATTAGAGAGGTCGTAGGGTCGAATTCTGATTTTGATTTTGATGATTGATGATGAACGTAAGCTTTAGTTTTAAAACAATGATTTTGTTTTAAAACTAACGCATATTTTTGTACTTGTAGTAGCAATACCATTCGTTTAGCGTGAAGAAGAACGTCGTAAGGAAACCTTAGTGTCTGAGGTGCTTACATACCTCAGGGCTTGCTGCGTACAGAAGCCCAACAATGAGGTTAAGCGCAGAAATCTCAGTTATAACTACGTATACTTCAACTTTGAGCACACATACAGTAAATATTTTACATTCGACGATATTGGGAATGGGCATATCACTAATAACCTACAACTTTACTAAAGCCCGGTTTCTACCATATCAGTGCACTCGGCCCGAGTGAGCTACAGGAAAGCTTCTCGTATAGTGTAAACCGGCGATCTTAGTACACTGACGAAAACGCTGGTGCACATGATAAGAGTAGCACGCTCATAGCCTAGACGCACACTAGCGACACAGCACGGCGAATAGACGCGACGACAGGCTACTGCCGACAGTTTTCATACCTATATTTTGTTTGAAGCTCCGCACACTTGGCGTCAGAGTCGCGGAGTCGCGACGACAAGCTAAGAGCTAAGAGCAAACAGGGCCGACTTGTCGCCGCGTCTAGTCGCCGCGTCAGACGCGGCGTTGTCGTTTGCATCTGGCGCAAACAGGGTGACTAGTCGCGGCGACAATCACGCTCATAGCCTCGGCTTCCAGTCTGAGGTGTTATGATGATGATGATTAATCCCATACTCTGTCTTTCGGAGAGGTGTGTGCCCCGCAGTGGTACAGTCGACAGCACGTCAATCTTCACTTTTTAGTTGCAAAGTCGCCCGTAGCGCCACGGAGTAGAGTGCATGGGTGTATACCATGATGTGCTGTCGACTGTACGTGTATAGGCGACGTAATAAATACACATGTTTTGACTCTGGCGATAACTAATTCTCAGATCTCGAATTGCAACTGCGATTAATGAACCAAGTCATTGTTTTATTTTCCTCGTATTTATCTTGTTTGTTTCTTTTTCAGGCGAATTCGGACCAAATGTAAACACAGCTTGACGAAAAACACGCTTGCCACAAAACACAAATAACAGGATATAATGTGATACTATTTTGTACCTATAAAAGTAATGTTGTAAAGATCAAGTACAGTCGACAGCACGTCATACTTCACATTTTAGTTGCAAAGTCACCCGTAATGCAACGGAGTAGAGTGCATGGGTGTATAGCATGATGTGCTGCCGACTGTACCTGACAATAAGGCCGAATCGGGTCGGACGGGATCGATACCTGGGTATAAATGACAATTAACGAAAGAGACTGCACAATCATTTGTTTCTCGCTCTTACAATAAAGCCGTCCATATTGTGTGAGCGAGAGGCAAGTTATTCAATAATAATAATTTAATAGGTATATAAATATTTCGTGTCCACAGCGTTTGATATCGAACTACTCCAAAACGGCTTCACCGATTTTTATGATTTTTTTGTATTTGGTAAGTCAGAGAATAGCTCCCAGGCTGATTAATATGACAAAAAAGCGTTTGCTGGATCAGGTAGTATTTTAACAGTTTACCTAATAAATAATCGCGATTAGACCCGATTAGACAGAATAAATTTGCCTACTCCCTTTCGTATACTAATAGTGTTATTAACTACATTATCCGATCCTTACAAATGAGCCGTTTTCCGTCAGCTTTTTTGACAGCTGTCAGTTGGGTTCACCAAAATTAATTAGATGGCGCTGTACGCAACCCCGTCTGGGAACGGCAAGGAGCAAGGAGCATCATCGACAGATTTTAGAAAGAAAGAAACCTCGCTGCGTACTATCCACTATGCAGACAGGGTTCTTTAGTGTCTGGTCGGCTGGCCTTCCTTCATTCAGGTAGGGTTTGCGTCAGCGCCGTCTGTCGATCAAAGAAGGTACTATTTTGTTAAAAGTCGCTCTGAAAAAGGCTCATTATAATCGTTGTAAAATGTTTGTTTTTACTGTAAAATGGTTACAAAAAAATGGTTACCGGCTCCCAAACTAAGGTGCTATGGGAAGCCAAGCTTATACAATAAGAATTAAATACTTGCCCTTATAAAAACACGATTACTTAAAATACTCTTTAGAGGCAGTATAAAAAGTCTGTGACCGATAAGACGTAACCACAGGTTATTTTAACTGCTTCTCCACAGAGGCAGTGTGAGAGAGAGTGTTTTAGCGCGAACGTGTTTTTTTTCCTTAAAACACTTCAAAAACGCCTATTATAATAGTCTGTGCTGGAGATTTACCAAGGAAAAGTTGTAGCCACAGATTAAAAAGTTTTCGATTGATTTTAGAGAATCGTATTTTAATTCATAAGGTCGTTTGACTAAAAGTAGTAAAGTTTACAAATGGTCTAGCTAGAAGAAGAGTAGAAGATTAGAAGGAGGTAGCCCAAACTCTATTAAGGAGCCATGCGGTAACGCTGGCGCCACTATTGGAAAAAATCATATATTTTTTTTATAGGCAGTTACATCGTTTTTGAAAATAATATGTCAAACGGATCTTTTAAAATAGTGTTTTTAGGACCCATGGCCGTGAACCTCGGTCCTGAAAATCACTATTGATATGATTGAAATGTTGGTCTGCTGGTGGTAGGTATGTTTTTTTCCATTGATGGAATTTTTGTATATTTCCTTAGAATGTTTTTTTTTTCTTATTCCACGAGTTTCACTGTTCTGTAGATAGATAAAAAGCTCTTTATTGCACACCAGCAAAAGAAAAAAAAAAAAGAAAAATTTTAATTCTCCTTGTCCCAATCGTACCAATTTCAATCTACGCAACCTAGCGTTTTATATACAATGTATAAGGACGGCTGACATTCTATTTACGCATTTATGTTTTATATTGTATAACCCGTGTCATTAAAGAAACTATGTCAAACAAACCGCTATACAACTCGTCGTCTTGCTCTTCGCGGTATGTTAGAGTGAAACGGCACGACGCTTAGCGATTTGTTTGAGATCGTGTCTTTAGTGGCACGGCCTTAATACGTATTTTATATGGGTATCATGACTAACTACGTGTTAACATGATATTAGTTAAAGGTAGGTATTTTATGTGTCATTTATTATACATGTTACCAAACTATTTTAGGGTTTTTAAAGTTTAATGATATTTAGACTGATGGTTATGCCTAAGTCCTAAGATGGGAAGAGTTTTTAATAAAGTTATGTCTAAAAATATACCTGTTATTTTATTGAATTTAAAACTCCCCATTATACCTGTTATCTTATTCCATTCCATACCGCTTTATCTTAGCGATGTGGGTAAATACTCGCCTATACCTATAGCTTTGCAAAAATCAACAAACCAAAGTTGAGTTGTGTCGTCTTGAGTTGTGCTAGTAGTAGTAGTATTGAGTATTTATTTATTTATTTGAGTACCACCGAAAGCACAACTGCACAAACCAATTTAGGCGACTAAAATAAAATGAAAGCTTGATGTGATCGACTGTATCTACATCTGTTTTTATAACACAAAATAATAGACTACCCCCCGGATTATCGTACGGTAACAATCTGCAGCTGGCAGTTGGCCAAAGTGCATACGAAAAAAACGGTGGATAAATGGAACATTGTTACCGTACGAGAAACCGGAGGTACCCAAGTCTCACGATCATGATATTTTTTTAAATAAAATTGAAAAACCGACAACAACAAAACACCACTAAGAATGCAGAAATAATGAAGATAAATATATTTTTATTCAAGAAAACAATATACGTTAACCTTATACCTAGGTCAATGTATAATTAGGGAGGTGGTACCCTGCTCCCTAAAAAAGGTAAGAATCTGTGGTTTAGGATAAGCAGTGCTCTTCCCAAAAACATTTTACATTTGCTACCTACTGTATAGGTAGGTATAGTAAGTATAACAGACAATTTTTTTTAAGTTAAACAAAAAGCTAAATAATATTCAAATTAGTGATAACTACCTACAAAAAACAAGAATGTGTGCGTGGGTATTTCGTAAATCCGTAGGTAGGTACTTGCCGACGCCAGCTGTTAGCCTCAGGTGCTGGTTCAGCATCTTGTATTCTGAGGTTCAGCGAACTGAGCATCTAACTGTACGCTTCCAGAGTGCGTATACTGAGTTTTTTCATTCACTTTCGATAGCGAGAGCGTTTGCGATTTGCATAGGAGTGACAAAGAGACAAAGCGCGCCACATAGTTTTCTCTTTGTCACTCCTATGCAAATCGCAAACGCTCTCGCTGTCGAAAGTGAATGACAAAACTCAGTATACGCACTCAGAGTGCGTATACTGAGTTTTGTCATTCACTCTCGATAGCGAGAGCGTTTGCGATTTGCGTAGGAGTGACAAAGCGCGCCATCTAGTTGTCTCTTTGTCACTCCTATGCAAATCGCAAACGCTCTCGCAATCGAAAGTGAATGAACAAACTCAGTATACGCACTCTGAGTGCTTAGTGCGAGTTTTTTTAACTGCTCGATCGCGTTAACGTAAACTCATATTCTATAGGAGTGACAAAGCACGCCACCTATTTGTCTCTCTGTCACTCCTATACAAATTGAAAACGCTCTCTCTATCGAAAGTGAATGAAAAAACTCGCCCACTCGAGAACCTTTCTAATAGAACAATTGACACTTTTGTAAAAAAATTATGTTAGTTCAAGTGTTCACGACCATTGGTAGGTAGGTATAGGTACCTACAATTCAAAGGAGAGCACCCTGCTTACCGACGTACAGGTTCTACAGAGTTTGGCAGACAGGGGCTATAGGTACATTAACTGTAAAAGTATTAGTAACGACGCGCATCAAAATCCTGAACCAATTTATTTATTTCTTTATTGGATACAATTCGACATTTAAAATATCTTTTTAATCTAAGATTTAACAAAATTTCTAAGAAATTTAATATTTTAACAAAAGGCTAAAACCAAGACTAAATCACCCAGGCCCGGAGAATTCCAATTGTAATTTAGTGAACCCGGAAATGAGTTAGTACCTATCAATGTCAACATTGGAAAAGAGAAAATGCTAAACTGCCAAAATGGTACATTGCCACCATCTTATCTGTTCTGAAATAATTGATATTCAAAATATGTATCCTTACCTACCGTGAATTCTCGGGACTCGCTGGACTCTGGAAACTTTTGACCAGCCGTACTAAAAATAGTTTAAGGAAAATACCTGTCAAATTGTTAAGGCAAATAGTGGTGTAAGCGCCTGCACAAACTAAGTAAGATTCTGCGGAAACTCTTCTCTTTAGGTACAATAAATTCATTGGAAGTTTGCTTGAACACGTAACACATTTCAATAAAGGCTATTTGTTTTTTCCATGCTCAAAATACAAAGATAGAAGATAGAAAAGTAATAGATGATAGAAGCAGATACTTAAACCTACTATAAGTTGTTAAACTTCGTTGGATTCAATCTACAACAATCCTAGTTTAAGAAAGTAACCGACAGAAACAAAACCGTTTTACTTACTTCTTACGTATTACGTACTAAGATTAATAATTATTAATCCATTCATCATCAACCCATCATGTTCCCACCGAGGGGCACGGGTCTCTTCCCTGAGGAAGGTATAGGCCATACTCCACCACGGGGGCCAAGTCCGGATTGGTGGAGGCTTGTAAGACTAGTGGCTGGTCTTACTGTCAGAAGTTTTCAAGCCGCCCTACATCTATCGACGGCAGCCGGCACCAACTGCTTAACGTGCCTTGCGAAGCACGGAACCGCTCGGAAAAATGCCACTAGCGTTAGACATAGACGGTGACCCATCCATGGACTGAACGCGCCGTATGTTGCTTAACCGTAGCGATCGTTTAAGATCACTCAGGCAGCCCAGGCTACGAGCGATTAATCCATAATCCATCGCATTTAAAATAATTCATTTGGCAGAAAACATTTTTTACTTTACTTATTAAATAATTCCGTTTTCATAGGTACCTTAAGGTGGTCGTGTTTACAATATTTTTTTTAAGTTTATTATGAAAACCAACAGCTTATACAACCATAGAAGCTTAAAAATAGTGTAATAACAATATTGAAAAGCCAATAACAAGCTTTTATTATTTTTAAACACCCTTATAAAGGGCTAACTGACGTTTTTGTAATATTAAGGTAGGTACCTAAGATGACAGGCAGGTGGCAGTCCCTGGTCTCTGCCTACCCCTCTGGGATACAGGCATGAGCTTATGTATGTATGTATGTACCTAAGATGAGTATATTCTTTAGATATTATTCACCAGAGTACATGGCCTAAAAATTGTCGGACTCTCCTCTCCTAATAATAGGAGAGGCATACCTCCTAAAACACCCCGGGGGCCGTCCTGTCGCTCGTGCAATGGGGCGCCGCCGGATCTCGCAAGTGGTAGACCACAGTGCGAATGCTACAACGGCGCCCCGGCGACGTCGACCCGACTCGCAAAGGAGCCGGGCCCACCCTCACTGGAGAAGGGGCATGGGCCCCCCACCCCCTTCTCCCGTCACGATGTCGGACGGCAGGTCCCCCAACCTGCCGTCTGTGACCCTCCCTCAACCTCCTCTATGCCCTCTGCTGAACAGAGGGACATAGAGGAGGGCCCCCACCGTGTGTTTTTTATAAGGTTGTCTCCTCGCGGCCCGAAGGCCCCCGGCCCCACTCAGTGTGGGGTTACGGGTGCGGGGCCCATAGTGGACCCCGCGGGACATCCAGCAGCGCAAGCCACTGGACGTCCCCCTCCCTCTGGTTTTGGTCCGCGCCGGCCGAAGCCGGTACCCCCCATATCTGGAGGGCGTTCCCCTATCCGCCACCCGGGGGACGCGTCCGATGGAAGACCAGAAACTCCACACGGATATACTGGATACCTACTAAGGTAGGACAATAGACTTTTGCTGTAGTAAAATGTTTTACTGCGCGTTTCACGGGTGTCCGAGGATTAGTTTGATGTCAGCTAACTAGGTATGTACAAGATAACTAGTTTCCGTCATGCAATGAATATTTAACATGGCTAAAAATGCTTTCAATCGTAAAAAATGAAGCAAAACCGTATGTTTGGGAAGGCTATTGTTATGTTTATAATCCGTCTGGCTCCCACATTTTCAAGCGAGAATTAGCGATAAACATTTACCTACAGGCACATACCTTGCTTCTGGCCCCACACTAGGATACCCTTGTCGTGAGATCCAGAAACAGCGACCTCACAAACATGTAAACATCCAAAAGCTGTGTTTTTTTTTGTCCCCAGCCGGGATTCGAACCCGGGACCTCTCGCATGGTAGGCAGATGCGCTAACCGCTGCGCCACAGAGGTCGCAATAAAAATCGTTTTATTGATCTAAGAGGCCATTTGAAAAGGTAAATAAACGAGATTAGTTTTCTTTTCTCTACCTCTAATACTTTTCGTACAAAATGTTCCCAAAATATGGCGTCATACCTATGCACATAATACCATAGAATGTAGGCGTATATCAATATCTGAGTCGTCTTAAAAAATATTGTTTTTACGAATCCACATCTATTAGTTTAGAAAATGATAATTTACTCGGAAAGTAACAAAATGTAATAAGTTTTTATTGTTACACTAACTTGATTTATCACATTTTATGGGACTCCGTAAGTCCTAGTTTTTTTTTATTTCCTGAATTTGTATGTTTTCTAAGTTGTAAATTTAAGCTTGACGCAAGTTTCCATTTAGGCCGTGTCGCAGAAACATTAAAAAATTCGCTTTTTTACGTTTAAGTTGTTTTAACAGTGTTTTTTTTCGTGTTTTGTTTAGATGTGCTTAATGTTAAAGGGATGTTATAAATACCTACATATACATACTAATATTATAAAGAGGAAAGATTTGTATTTTTGTGTGTGTGTGTATTTTTGTAATGAACGTATGTTTGTCTGAAAGAAATTACTTTTATCAATAGGCCAATTTGACTAAGTTAGATAATTTAAGAATAATATATTCTTTATTGTATCAGGAAACAGACATATCTACAAAACATTTACAAAGAGACTATAAATATTTTGTGTTTGTTGTTTTTTCTGGTGTACCTAGGTACATCTACAATAAAGAATAAGTATTCTTATATTATCTCTCGTGGAGTCAATGAGAAGCTCGGAGAGCTTTAGGCATTTGTTTAATTAAGTACTTATCTACTTTGTTTTGTTCTATTTACTTTTTGTGTAATGGTTTTAAACGAATTTGTATTGGGGATTCCCGAAGTCCCTCTGTATTTTCTTGTCACATCACCTGTTAATGACCTAGTTAGATAATTAAATTTCAATCTCAACTGTGTTACAATAAGGTGCAGATTGGACAGACTGCTAGACTCAACCTAGACAATTTTAGTAAAACTCTACAAAAAGTCTGCTTTTGTGGCTCTAAATATTGTGCAATTTTGAGGCTCACATATTTTGTGCTTGTCATTTTCCGAGTTCATCGCTAAATACTTAGTTGAAATAAACCTTGAGTTCAATACTACCGCACACTGGCTTTATTGATTTTATAGATAAAAGTGAGAGATGTTCGGAAAAACAAGGTAGGTTACTAATAGGTATTTATGTAGGTTAAAGTACAGTCATCAGCAGATGACAGGCAGTCGTCAAGCTTTACATTTTTGACGTAACTGAGTAGATGTGCCGTCGACTTTTACTTTTATGTTTTTACAAAACTTTTTTATAAATTTTTACTTATTAATTACTTTTTCCTAAGTTTTGTACGTAGGTATGCTGTTGGTATGCCTAATAAAATAAAATAAATAAATGGACATTATTTAGCACAATTTTTCAGAAATCAGAACTCAAAAAATTATTTCAACGTTAATTAACATTCTGTTTGCTTATTTGTAATGTAGATACTTACAAGGTTGGTACTTATAATGTTAACGTCAGACCCTGCCTTGGAGCCTCCTCACTGACCATCTTTTCCTAAATCACCTTAAATCTAATACAAAATTGATATACAGGGTGATTTTTTTGAGATAGGACAGTACGGGCCATCTTAAGTAATTAAGAATTTCGTGATCTCTACTTATTTTTCCTGTTATCCATCTGCAAAAGATAAGTCTTCGAACATTGTCACCTGAATATGGTGTTTTTTCAATGTCTTGTCTTGCATTAACAAGTGACTTGGAAACCTTTTGGTTTGGAAACCAAACCCACTTCAAGTGCGACATATCTGCACAATGTCTCGGCATAAGCTTCCACATATGTAGGTCAAACTAGCATTCGTGTCTATGTCCGGTACACAAGGCTGCCACACTAACTTCTTTTTGAACGAACCATTTTCTTTGAGATTCTTCAAAATTACCTTTCTTGATGGTGCTATTGGTACTTGTCTCAATGGATACTTATTCGCGTACCAAACCAATGCAGATTTTATGTTCCTATTATTTACAAAATACTCTTCGATTATTAAGTCCAAATCTTAGCGATTTAAAGACATTTTTTAACAAGAAGTACATAAATTACAACTAATGATCTAGAATTTTCTCAGCACAAAGATAAGAATGATTTGATTATGATTTAGACCCAAGAATTCGAATCGTTTTCGAAGTTTGAAATGTAAAACTTTTTTTAAGTAACTACTTTTTTCAGCCAGTCTTTTTTATAGCGGATTATAGCGGGTCTACCCTTGACAAAAATATTGGCTAATTTAGAACCTCCTAATAAGGGCTCTTTTACTTTTCGGTAAAAGAGGATAAGTTGGGGATGGGAAAAGTTATTCGCGATTTCTGAAATTTCTGGTACTCAAAGCTCAGTTGGTTCAGTAGAGACTTTTGATCCTTAGAAGAAACAGGATCGATTGGCATCAAACATCTTGTAATGTTTTACCTAGTTTAGTTTTGTGTAAAATTATCATTGTCTTGCTGACTGTAATTCTTTTTCCGAAATCTGTGAATGCAGTTCCTAGGTAGGTAAAGTAGGTTGACTGGATACATTTTAATTGCAAGGTCACCTGTAACGTAACTGAACAGATGTAAGCATGTAATTGTAAAGTTTCACGTGCTGTAATCTGTACCCTAGTTCTAGTTAGACCTGATATTATGCGCATTTAGCCTCTTAGTTGTGCCATGGTATTATCTTACGTAGCAAGCTCTGAGGTATGTACTGTAGCGATGCCTCTTTATACTCGTAGGTAGTAGCTAGCCGGCACAGCCGTCAAGTTGATTTTGTTTTATTTGAAAGGCATCGCTACGCTTTTGTTTAGTATCAGTCGATATAGCTATATAGGCTAGGCGATTCTCGATGAATTCTCTGCCTACCATGGGAGAGGTCCCGGTGGATTCGAATCCCGGCTGTGACAAATTAAAAACTCCAAGTCTTGGATGTTTAAACGTTTTTGATTTCGCTGTTTCTGGTTCCCACGACACAGGGTATGTGGGGCCAGAACCAATGTTAGTGCCTGTGTGTAAATGTTTATGTTTAATATTTTTTCCTAATAAGCATATTTTAATTAAAAATAAAATAAACCGCTAAAGTGCCTCATATACGAGGGTTTCCCCACGAAGTTTTCCTTTAAGAAGAAGATTTTTTATTATAACAACAGAACACACGCCACAAAAACAAAATAAATCCAAAATTTAAACCAAAAATTAGTACAAAACAAAAAATCTGAAGAAAACAGGATGAAAATAAAGGTCACGGCGTGTCACTGCTGTTATAAATGGCAGCTGACTCAGCATTATGCTGAAGGACAAGCCTTCAGCGCTAATTTTCAGTCAGTGCCAAATATACTCCGCGAGCGTCACAGACCGCGGTGTGGTACAACGATGAAATAATTTAAGGAACATAATACTTATCAGAATAGATTAAATACTTGAAATAGTTTAATACGAAGAAACAGACAAGACCATTACGAATAAATTTATTAATACATAAAACAAAAATATATATGGTTAAATTTAATTAAGAAGGAACCAAAATACATAGAAATATACAGAAAAATATTATAGATACAGCACTTCACAGTCCCGCTACGCGATTACAGATTCATGTCTGTAGTTGCGGCGAAGGGTTGGAAGGGAAGGGAGGGGTGGTTTCTGAAGCTCCAGCAGATATGCCCTGAGCTTACGCCCAAAGGCACACCTACTAGTCGCTTCACGGAGAGGAGGAGGAATGTCGTGCCAACACTTGGACGCCGCATACCTGAAACTACCACGGAAAGTCATGGTCCGGTGTACCGGTGTCAGGATCCTCTCTTTGCGTACATTGCGTTGTCTGGCCCACTTAAGCTTACTAAACAGATAAGATGGGGTTTTGTACGTATTACACCAAAGAGTAGTTTGGCAAGGTGCAAATACCGACGAGCCTCCATGTTCAGAAGCTTTGCTGCGTCGAAGTATGGACTAACGTGGGGTCTAGAAGGGATTTTGAAACAGAAACATGCACATTATGCGTCTTGCACACGTTGGATCAACCTCTTCGTCCGACCGAGTGAGTATACAGCCACCATAGACGACGTCACAGTAGTTTAATCTGGATAATATCAGCGATTCACTCAGCCTGACACGCAAATCAGTGCTTAGCCTCCGGTTTTTTTGCTTCCATAACCCTTTCTACTGGTTCACCCCTGATGACTATATTATCGGAGGCTAAGGCTTGTACCGAATTATGGATTTGATGTTTTGTACCAAGTACCATGTATTTAGACTTACTCGGGTTCAGCACAAGACAGTTCCTATCAGACCATGACGCGACACGATCTAGATCGCTATTGATGGAGTGGACAGCGGCCCTTATGTCAAATGGTACAGCGGAAACATACAACTGTGTGTTAAAATTAAAATTTAAAAAAAATTAATAAACTCACGCCCGTTATCCCCGAAGGGGTAAGCAGAGGCACCAGTCACTGGAACTGGGCCCACGTTTTGCCGAGTTTATTAGGTCCCAAACGTGACAAGTGGCAAGCCTGTCGCCGTTATCCGGGCACAATTTATCAGCGAATGGTGTTGCTGTACAAACAAATGTACGTAACTAAAAGTCATTGGTACATGCGTGGTTTTTTTTTTCTTTTTTTTTTTTTTTTTTTAATAAGGTATACTGCCACTATTGATTATGTGGCATCCTTTAGTCTTTTATTGAAATATGTTAAATTTAATAATGGTACATAGTTTTTGCTATAAAATAAATTTCTCTTATTCTAATGGGTTTTTTGTCGTGTACAGGGTGTCTTCTCTTTTTATCGTCCTTGTGTCTTCTTTGTCTTTTTGTCGTCTTGTGTTTTTTTTTTTTCCTTTGATCGATTTTTTTTTTTTTTCCTTTGATCGTTTTTTTTTTTTTTTTTGCAAAACCCATTCACATTATATAAGACCTAAGGTTACCTTTTTGTCTATGTTAAATATCAAATTATATTCAAATAAATATCAACACTTACTCATTAGAACAGTATGTTTAAAATTAGAATAACTCCGATTTAAATAAAATAAAATTGCAGTGAATTGAAATTACATTAGAATTAAAATTACAATAAATTAAAATGAATGTCATTAAATTACAATAAAATATTATTACATTCAATGTCTTATAGTTAAAATTCGAATTACATTGAATTAATATAAAATATAATAAAAATGCCAGATTATCCTGTTGTTAACATAAGGTGTGTTCCCCGGCGCCTTATCTCTGTCTACTCCATCGAGCAGTCACAAGCAAGGCGCCGGGGTCCTATATTGGGTGGCAACTTAATCTAACCCTTTCGCTCGGCCAAAATACATTTGTATAAATAGTGTAGAACGGTATTTAGGTCGCCCGGGTTAAACCCGGCTCCCGTTCGCCTTGGAGGCCGCGCGCGTCACGAACAGGGCGAAGGCGAGGAAGGCGTCTCGACTCTTGGAGTTGGCCATAAAGGCGGTGAATGCCTCGCACCTCACCGCCTCTCCCAGGAGTATCTCGCAATCGGCCCTAGCAGCTCCAAAACGGGGGCACTCCTCCAGCAGGTGCTCCAGCGTTTCGGGAGTCACGTCATCACAGATGCAGGACGGACTCCCCGCGAGCTTGAACCTGTGGAGGTACGCTCGAAAGCCGCCGTGCCCCGTCAAGAGCTGCGCCTTGGCATTGCACATTGTGAATTTGCCAAGGACTTTGTGGGCCGATGCCACGTCCGGGAAGAACAGTGAGGTGACGCGGCCTGTGGCAGACTCACTGTATCTGGTCTGCCACTTTGCCACCGTCTCCCGTCTCACCTGCAGTTTTGCGTGTGATACGGGATACAGGTCGTAGGCTGCCGCGTCTTTGCGGGACAGCGCCGCCCTCTTGGCCAACTCGTCCGCTCGTTCGTTGCCGGGGATCCCGACGTGGGCCTTGATCCAGTAAAACCGGATCAGGCCCCCGTTTTGCTGTATGTTCGCCAGCTGGCCGTGGATCTTCACGGCCAGCGGGTGTGTGGGCGAGGTGCTCCTGTGCAACTCCAGAGCAGATCTGGAGTCGCTCAGGATACTCGCCCTGATGGGAACGGGTCCCCCGGCAACGAGGTCGAGAGCCTTGGAAATCGCCACCATCTCCGCTTGGAAGACGGAGGCGAATCCCTCGAGCCTGAACCCCCTGGTGCGGACTTCAGCGCCGCCTCTCCACAGAGTGACCGCTCCCCCCACCTTACCCTCGATCTTACTGCCGTCCGTGTAGGCCCGGGGCCAGTCGTCAGGCACCTTGCTGAGCTCCTCCACGCTGGCCACCTCCTCGAATTCGACCGGAGTCCTGCGAGCGGGGTGTGCCAGTGCGAACGGGCTGCAGCGGCTCTCGACGTCCCGGCCCGGGAGCGAGGCGAGGGGCCTCCCCCTTTTCAACTCATAGAGTTGAAGGGCCTCCTCGGCCCTTAAGTCGAGGGGAAGGATCCTCGCCAGTAGGACGGCTGCTGTGAGGGAGGTGGTGCGATGGGCCTTCGCAATGCGGATCGCAAAGGCCCTGGTCACTCTGTCGAGTACGGCCCTGACGCCCGCGCGCTGCGCGATGGTGCCCAGACGTTGGCCGCATAGAGGATGGTCGGCTCTATGACGGTAGTGTAGAGCAGCCGGACGATATCGGCATTTAAGCCCCAAGTCGCCCTGGCCGCTCTAGACACCATCTGGAACCTAGCCATGGCTTTGCCGCAGACCCTGTTGAGGTGGCTATGAAAATTGAGGTTCTTGTCGATCGTTAGACCCAGTACGGTGATCTCGTCCGAGAACGCGATGTCCTCCCCTCCAAGACTCAGTTTGGGTGGGATTACATCGCGCTTCCTGGTGACCACCATAGCTTGGGTCTTCCGAGCGGCGAACCTCATCTTAGCCGCCTCTCCCCACTCTGACACGGCTTCCAGCGCGGTGTTCAGGATCCTTCCAAGCTCACCCGCAGTCTGCGCCGCGGCGATAATTAAAATATCATCCGCGAACGCCTGCAGGTGAGCTTCGAGGTCCCCACCTCGCCGGAGCAAAGGGTCGAGTAACAGGTTCCACAGCAGGGGACCGCACGTCGAGCCTTGGATGCAACCTTTAGAAGTAGGTCTGTCTACTTGTGCTCCAGCGTACCTGACTGTGACCTGTCTTTCGCTCAGGTAGCTGCACAGAAGTCGGTAGACAGACTGGTCGCATCCTGTGGCCAGGATCTGGTGTTTTATTCCCGGCCACCACGCATTGTCGAAGGCCCCCTCGATATCGAGGGAGACTACTCGACAATGCGTTTTTGCCCGACGTGATCTCTGATGAGCTGTACAGCGTCATACAAGGCATCCTCCGTGCTGCGTTGCGGCATGAAGCCATATTGGCGCGGGCTCAGTCCTCCGCCCACCCCGAGCTGCCAGAGCAGCCTCCCGGCCATCATCTTCTCCAGGATCTTCCCCAGGACGGACAGGAGCCCAATTGGCCTGTATGACTTAGGCCGCGTGTAGTCATCTCTGTTGGGCTTAGGCAGGATTTTTACTACAGCGGCCTTCCAATCCTTGGGGAAGTATCCTAGAGAGAGGCAGGCGTTCATCAGGGCAACAAATACATCATTTTTTGCCCGGATGGCCGCACTGCAGATGTCGGCCGTGAGGCCGTCCCCCCCGGGCGCCTTTTTGGGGTGAATGCCCTTCAAGACGCCCGAGAGCTCGTGTTGGGAGAAGGGAATAAACTCCCGCGGCTTGGTACTGGCTTCATCCTCCATGCGGGCAACTATCTGTCTGACACGGGCATGGGTGTCGGACTCACTTTGAAGATCGTCAGCCGGGTAGAATGTTTCCGCTATGAGAGCTGTGGAACCTTCGGCGTCCAGGGTGCGTCCATCCGCGCCGCTGAGGAGGGTGTCCTCCTTCCGACGAGCGGCGCATCTTAGCACCCTGTATATGCCGTCCCACACGCTCTCATGCTCCTACTTTGTGCAGAATTCTACCCAGCTGGCGGTCTTGGCCGCCTCAATGGCGGCCTTGTAGTCTTCCTTGGCCACCAGATACTCCGCAACCACCATATCCTTCCTGCGGCGATTTGCGTGCCGGATTCGACCCCTCAGCGTTATGAGCTTTCGCTTTTTAGCCTGAAGCTCAGGGCTCCACCAAATCACCCGTTTAGGTGCCTTTGGTGGAGCCAGCAGAGGGATCGAATCCTCGCACGCCCCATGGATCGCCGCAGTGTACCTTCCAATGGCCTCCTCAAGACCGCTAGGCGTCTCGATGGTACATGCGTGGTTCGAACCCAGACTCTCAAGATCGAGAAGCAAGGGTCAACCCCACTACGCCACCACAACTGTGTGTCATCTGTATAAAGATGGCACATGCTGTTCTCCACGACAGAAGCGATATCCGCAGTATACAGGATAAATAGAAGAGGTGCTGAAATAGATCCTTGAGGCACGCCCCTAGATAAACGCTTCGTCGAGGAGAACAAAACGGTACCGTCGCCTTTTTCCACTCCAACAACCAGCGCACGGCCAGACAGGTAGCTGTCAAACCACCGTACTGTAGCACTATCAAATCCATAATATGAGATTTTAGATAATAAGAGGGAGGTATTCAGACAGTCGAAAACTCTGGAGAAATCTAGCAGTACCAGGATTGTGCTTCTCCCCTGGTCCAGTTCAGACAAAATATTGTCCACAACATCAAGAAGTGCTGTTGCTGTCCCTCGACCTTTTCGAAAGCCTGACTGCAATTCAGGTAGTATGCTATTTTCCTCCAGATATTTCGACAGTGGATCACACACTGCCCTCACTATTATCTTAGAAAGACAAGGAAGGATACTGATAGAGCGGAGATCGGAGATATGAAATGGGTTAGGTTTTTTAGGGAGCGGAATTACCTTCGCAGTTTTTCAGTCAGTTGGAAAAGCGTTATATGCTGTGGTTTATTATACCAGTCAAAATCGGCAGAGGCCGCGGCATTGTCAGTAGTAACATGTTGATGTTAATCAGGTCAAGTCCAGTAGCATTAGTCTTAATTGTCGTTAGAATTTTAGTTACCTCAAACGGTGTCAATGTACGCAACTTGAAGTTGGTGGCCCTACAGTGTCGGTGAAATTCATAATAAGTAAGGTCAAAGATAGTTACGTCGGGTGTTCCAGGAACACTAATAAAGTGGTTATTCAGGTCGTTATAGTGTGAGGGCAGCTCCACATTTCGCTTGCTCGGCAGAACGGTGCGCTTGAGACTCTTCCACAGACTAACACTATTTACTTGTTCCTCAAAAAAAGCACACTTTTCGTGATGAAGGGAAGAGAGTACAAGATGTTTAAAATCGAGGTAGTACTTTGTGTGACTTTCTAGCCCTGTAACCTTGTACCTCTTGTGTGCTTCGTCTCGCAGCCGCATCATCAAGCGCACGTTGTTAGGGAGCCACGGCTTGGGAGCCTCCCTCACAACTATAGTCTGAGTGGGGGCATGAAAGTCAAAAAGGTCTATTATAAGTCTAGAAAATACTTGTACCATATCGTCAACATTGTCGAGTAGCAGTATGCTGTCCCAGTCTAGCGAGTCCAAGTTGTAGTCCAATTGATTGCGGTCTATATCTGTGAGGTCTATAAGTCACCAATCTAGGCTGCGGTCCTTTACTGGAGCGAGTAATGTTGCTACTACAATACAACAAATGTACGTAACTTTTTGAATTAAAACTTTCGTAAGCACTACACATTGTAAATTTGTAGCGAATCGGAGGGAAATCAAAGTCAAATATTTTATTCATAGTACAAACAAAATGATTACTTTAAGAAAGTCAAAGTTGTTAGTTTCAGAATTAATAGTTTACTTCAACATCAACCCATTACGTCCCCACCGAGGGGCACGGGTCTCTTCCCTGAGGAAGGTATAGGCCATACTCCACCACGGGGGCCAAGTCCGGATTGATGGAGGCTTGTAAAACTAGTGGCTGGTCTTACTGTCAGAAGTTTTCAAGCCGCCCTAAGGTCTCTGACTTGGCTTAACGACTGCCATCTATCGACGGCAGCCGGCACCAACTGCTTAACGTGCCTTGCGAAGCACGGAACCGCTCGGAAAAATGCTTACTAGCGTTAGTCATAGACGGTGACCCATCCATGGACTGAACGCGCCGTATGTTGCTTAACCGTAGTGATCGTTTAAGATCACTCAGGCAGCCCAGGCTACGATAGATTACTTACATGGAGAAGTAACTAACAAAGAAACTCTACAAAAAGCCAGGTAAGTTGATCCGGAGCTAAAATTTACAATGTACATAACTTATAAACAAATGTATTAAAACATTGGTAGGTACATGACGGGATTCGAACCGACGATCCCTGACTTCCGACGACTAACTACACGGAAAACGATAAAAAACAATTCCGCGAATGGAAAATGCTTGAGCTTGAAATTGGTGAACAAATATTTGTGACAGGCCGAGAGGGTTATCTGCGCACGGCTAGCTGGCTAGATATAAAAGATTCGCTGCGTCTGCGCAAGATCATAGAACGCCCGAATTTGGTGAAAAACAGTTCCGTTTCTTCAGTGGATATTTGTAACATTGACATTATGAAGACTATCGTGGTAAGTGCAAATGTTTGTATTATTATTATTCTTTGTTTGGAAATCCAACAGCACAAAATAACATAAATATCTGCAATCAATTATCGTAATAATAAAGCCGAAAATAGATTTCACTCGTAACTATTACTATAAAACATAATCAAGCAGTAGAAAAAAAAATGTTTTAATTAAATTGAATTGGAAGTGGACGGGACGAGGAGAGGTAGGGGGTGTATGTGTGTGCGTGTGTGTGTGTGTCTGTGTGAGAATTTGAGAATTTCACTTAGTAAACACAAGTAACATTCTGTCACGCTCTTTTCTGAGAAATTTGAGAAAATTTTAATTCAGAAACTTACTTTAACTGTATTTATACTTAATTCGTAATTATACAATTCAGAAGCCGGGTTTAAGTAAGTTTTTCATTTCATTCGGCTATTTCCGGCATTTAAACAAACAGTTCGTATTTAGAAATCGTTAAAATATGGAAGGGAATCAAGTCTATCGAGTGGTTTGCTTGTCCTAGCTCACACATTCATCTCATTAATTCAAGACAAATCAACCCCTAATTGATTTATTAATTCCTAGATGTAAAAGTGTAAAATATGTCACGTCACACTAGGGAGGGGGGTCTGACAAATGTGACAGACTGTGACAAGTACGTACATTTTGGATCACCCCTAGTTTCTCGTACATAAATGGTTTAATTTATGAAAACATTATTACCTAAAACGCTTCATAGTCTGCAGTAAGGACTTTGAAAGGAAAAGACTACCTTAGATTAATATTGATTTTGCCCCTATGGAGGACTGTAAGGGTATCGTGTTTTATGAATAACACCCTAACAATCAATTGATGTATCAAGTTTTATTAATAGCTGTCATTTGGCCAAGTGCACACGAAAAAACCAACCGATAGCTGTTAAGAGTAGATTAACAATTTGATATCGTTCGGGAAACCGGAGGGTTAGAGTTGATTGCGTCAACCTTGACACGAGTAAACTCTATCCAGTTACGGCCCGGACGCGACAAATATGTATGTTTATCGGTTGATTTTACAGCCAACGGCACAATAAACTATACATTTTGACTGCCTCATTGGTCAAGCGATAGCACGTCTGATTACATGCCGGAGGTCATGGCTTCGATTACCTCTGGAGGCCGCCGCACTTTTGTACATATGGCCTCAGCCTGGGTGTATGTATTTCCATGTGTGTGACGACCACAGAATCCGTTTTACGATTCTAGTTACCATGGCAACGCAATAAATGCATATTTTAGTGTGTGGCAAGATAAAAATCGTCTACAATACGTTCACAGGCTACAGTAGAACTTATACGTTGAGATATCAGTTTTTGATTACAATTTTTTTTTCGGCACAAGTTCAAAACCATATCTACATAACTGAAATCAATCAAAGCTTTTTTCTTCACTATAGAGAAATCGCATTCACGAGCAAAATTATAATTTTTCATCGTAACTTGAAACTTGGCGCTCTCATTTTGTGCGAACAATATAAGTACCTACTGAATAGAGTAGGTATGTATTATACAGAATACGTCATTGAATTAACAAAAACTGGAATCTGTTGGCTTAATAATACTTACAGCCGGTTTCTTGGGCGCTGTTCAAAGTTGTGATTTATTGACAAAGCATTTAATTTGACCAAGCAATCCAATCAAATCGGGTTTCCCGAGAGCAGATTAGCCAAAAATTTACTAATCAGTCGATCATTTTAACTTAACCATACGAACTGTCAAACACACTTTTCTAGCACGGCTAGCACAGAGTACATTGATGACTTACAGTTTAAAAATAAAAAAAGATATTTTAATGACAGGAGTAATGTCAGTTGAAGTCAGCGTTGCCAGACATACGGTAATTACCGTATTTGTACGGTATTTTCAAGCCTTGTACGGTAATCTATCGTGGTACCAAAAACGTACGGTAATTCTGAGAACATTGCCTAAATTCGACAAATTGTACGGTAATTTGAAATTGGCGCCTAATCTCAGTCTATATATCGCTATTTTCTTTCTTCATTCATGAATGATTGTACGTATACGAACGATCCGAATCCGAAACTAAAACTGAAAACGAACTAAATCTGAATATAACGACAAAATCTGCTTTTTCTTGGGTAAGAAATATCTCTGAATCATCACATTGGGGCATTAAACCAACTAGGTATGTAGTGGTAAAGCAGATTCACTTACATTGGCAAAAAGTTTTGAGTTACTTTTACCGAATAAAACTACATTATTATTTAAGAAATAAAACTTACTAAGTAATTTACGACTAGTTTTCTGTTTAATAGAAAATAAGTAATTATCTCATTTTTATAGCAACTCATCATAAAATCAGTGTGTACGATTACATATGTGGTACGGTAATTTGTACGGTAATTTTGGGGTACATTTTACGGTAATTCTGGCAGCACAGTCTGGCAACGCTGGTTGAAGTTGAAGTTTTGGTTCGCGCCGAAATGAAAAGTTTTTCTGGTCAAAAGTTATTATTGAGTTGGTCTAATCTAAAATGAATTGC
This sequence comes from Yponomeuta plumbellus, assembly GCA_947310845.1. Taxonomy (NCBI): domain Eukaryota; kingdom Metazoa; phylum Arthropoda; class Insecta; order Lepidoptera; family Yponomeutidae; genus Yponomeuta; species Yponomeuta plumbellus. The sequence goes on from OX371210.1 coordinate 6,456,784, forward strand.
AAAGCAACCCGGGGCAAAAACTTCACAGAACGTGAAAAATAGATGCTTCTGATCATTGCAGAAAAGTGCATTGCCGTCTTGTGGATCCTTATATTGCACGCCACAGTTATCTGGAAGGCTCCAGTTGCTTATAATTATGCTAATTGTAAGCAGAATTTGCTCCACAACGCTGATGGCATTACGTCTGATTGTATAGCGTACCTACCTATAATCCTAGTCCCAATCAGGCCCACAATCATCACAATCACTGGTTTCGGGACCCGGAACCAAGTTCGAAAGTACTCTTTATCAAACTCTTCCATAGGGTTCATCCTCCTCCTTGAGTGTCTAGTTTCAGCTGCCGCGCGTCACCATAGCTAGGTGAGAGTCCCGAAAGCGAAGACATGCAGATTATTACAATATATCACCAGTTTTCAAGCAAACAAATTAAGTTAATTCGTCGATCTCCTCCGATTAGTTAACAAGGCGATTTGACACTTCAAAATTTATTTTGACCAGTCATTAGTGCCTAATTATTCCCCAGGAAACCCGAATACAGTTTGACATGTCCTTTGACGTTTCATTTGTTAACTGATTTGATCTGTTGGTCAACTGAATTGATTGGCGCTCAGGAAACCCAAATCGTGGTTAATCCTAGTTTAATTTGATCGTAGCGATTAACTAATCTAATCAGCCCCCAAGAAACCGGCTGTTATTTGTCTTAGTTCTACAGTCTTACCTGCCACTCTGCCCCTAAGCTTATGTTTCTATAATTATCAGCTCAGCCAAGCGTTTATCAATAGACATTCGATAACGGACTTCGATTTGTAGAGATTAGAAAAGATACGTGGATATACGTTTTAATTTTGGGAATCTTTTTACCACCCTTTCTACAATTTAATCGGCCATATTCGTTTGTTTAGACTGTGGCAAGTGTCGAGGGATTTCAAAACGTTTAGAGGTGAGCTAAATTATCAATTTGTTTTACACTTGAATATAATTAATTTCGACCTAAATGTATACAAAATTGAGCCACAATAAAATTGAATATCTTAATAGTCAGATATAACGATTTAATACAGTTTTTGATATAAGATACTTCGCCTCGTACTTAGCAATCAAGTGGGGTTAAAAACAAAAATGTTGTGATTGGTGGCGCCACTGTCCGATGCATCAGAAGATAGATCAATACATACTAATTAGTGTTAAAAAAAAGGAATCATCTTACCTGTATAGGAATTTCTATCACGAAAATCTTTAGGTTTAAATGTTCAGCACACAACCTAGAAGAGATACCAGGCTGCCAATTTATCTTCGCAAAGCATTTATCCACTGCTTTCTTCTTTTAGCATCTTTGGGAAATACATGACCCTTGTTTTTGCAATTTACCGCTAAACATAGCGTCATTGTGTATTGAAATCTAAAAATTGTATTGTTTGTTTAGGAAAAAATATGGAGTTTGACAGATATTGTGGTGCATGAAACAGTGGAGTGCCTGAATTTCTATCGAAAATAAAGTGACAAAGTCCTTTAGAATTCTTTAAATCTTTTCTTGTTCTATCCAGTTAATACAAAAACTCTGTAGGCAAAGTTTTAGCTCAAGAAATAGGTACTTATTCCTTAGTTCTCACCTACCTACCTCACGATTTACTCAAACAAACACGGCTATTCCATTGTTTACGCGTTCTATTTGTCTACCTTCGTAATGCTTTGTTCAAACACTATAAAATTGTTGAGCACCAGCGAATTTCCGAAAAGACCTTGGCAGACAGACTAACGAGGCAAAATGCTAAAGGAAGTTGACTCAACTTGATTCCCAAATACTATGGTCGGCGTTACTAATTTACTTAGTGCCTAAACTTGGCATTGTTGTACCTGTATCTGTTCTAATTTTTTGTACCACCTAATCAGAATAGGTAGGTACTTCCCTAAGCTAGAAGCACTAAAATCATTAAAAAAATATATGTAGTGTAATGTAATGTGTAATGAAATCACTAAACAGCATATCTTTATAGCACTTGTAAAACAAAAAGGGTTTGATTTTATAGTGTCACTGTTTGCATAGGCAACTTATCTCTTCCAAACTAATGGAAAAATCTTTGTTGAATATAAAAAACTCGTGACTGACATGTTTCGAGAATTACATATGTTTTAAGTGATCCTCTACGTATTTTTGCACTGTAATCGTCTGAAGATAAGTACATCTATCATTTTGTTCCTTTTGGTATCAGACAAAGTGTCATCCGTAAGTGTTTATCTGGCTATAACTGGATAACGCTAAATTTAGAGTCAGAGGGCAATAATGCATGAGACTTAGGTAGGTAGGCACTTGTATCAACTAATTTGAGAAAAGGTGGTTAGGGTGGAGTTTTTTTTTTACATTTTTCCACACCACAAATCGGCCGGAAAGCAGGACCTTAACATTGTACATTCAAAAAACCGAATGTAAATTCGCAAAGTTAAGGTGCGTCTACGCTAGGCGAGCCGAGCACGAGTGGAGCCATTCTGGGCTTCGTCGTTCGAGGATTGTTAGTTGATCCACACTAGACGAATTGTGTTCGGCTCATGCTCCGCTCGTGCTCGGCTAGACGCACCTTTAGGGTGGACTTAAGACTAGTTCTAGAATGCAGACCGCGAATCGGCAAAGGTAGCATAGGTCATCCTGTAACTAGGTGGAGTGACGACATTCGCAAAAGGCTGGGCAGTAACTGGAAAGGAAGAGCCAAAGATAAGGCTTAGTGACCGTGTCCTGGGAGAGGCCTATGTCCAGCAGTGGACTGAACCCGGCTAATTATTATTATGAAATTCCTAAAGGCGATGAAACTTTCGTCTTTGTTAAATTTTTGACGAGGTAACTGAGTAGGTCTTTTTTACATCTATGTTATATTATTAATATAGCATGTAGATTTGTAGAGGCATAGATGATTAATATAGCATGTAGAGGCAAGTTCTACACGCACTATATAGATAAGCGATGAAACAGCGACGTATTTTTTACATGTCGCACCCCTAGATGAAAACCCCACTAAGTCGAAATAATATGTGGGTGAATTACGGTATTTGATTTTTTTGTGTCCCAGAAGGAAATGTAATCTGTTCCATTCGATATTGATAATTTCTCTATTTGACACAATTTTTAAATGTTTAATGATGAGGGCCAGAAGATTTTTCCATTTTTTTGAAAGGAAAATGTGTTACCAGAGGACTGACACTATTGGCAGAGTAGTCACAAATTAAAGCAGGGAAGTGAGAGGCCATTGATTATAGCTAAAAAAGGGGACACGTATTAAATACGTATTAAAATAAAACATGAAATATGGAGTGACGCCAGAGGAGTGACAAAATCGCACAAAACCTACAAAAACATATCACTCGCTGATCACCGTTTAACGTAATACATGACACACACACAATAAACATTGCATTGTGCAAATATACAATTTCGTAACTATAAAATACAAAAACATAGACTTGCCAGAGGAAATACTCCAACGACCGGGGAGGCCAGAGGAGTATACATTTACAACCATTTTTAACGATTAATGTCTTAAATTAAACAATTATCGTGAATAGACTATGTGGGCCATATGGCCAGACCATATTCTTTAATGCTTAAGCATACGGACGCAATAATATAATAAGTTTAACATAATATTTCTCCATGGACCATAGAAATTCAAATAGCGTTTCAAAAAACGTCTCCTTCAAGTTGAAGGTATCGTAATGGGAGTTATATTGTCCGGTCCGGTATAGCGTCAGGAAGTCTAAAAAATAGCTAAATAAATTGTCGCATATTACCTATTTCGACTTAGTGGGGTTTTCAGCTAGGGGTGCGATTTGGTTTTGCTCACCAGCAAAGCACATTTCTAGTTTTATGTTTGCGTTTAACTGGAAAATTTACTGGACTTTTGAAAGTCTCTGACGTTACCAGAGTACTCATAGGGTGAACAGTAAGCGAAAAGTACTCAAATTTAAATTTGAATATTTTATTCATGATAAAAACAAAAATTTTACTTTATGAACGTCAAAGTTGCTAGTCTCACAATTAATAGATTATGTGGAGAAGAAGATAACAAAGAAACTCCACATTTATTCTACACATTTTTACTTAAGTATAAAATTACCATTTTTGTGTTTCAGGTCTTAGTCCTGTGCGTCGTAGCCATGGCTTCCGCTCAAGATAAAGGTGAGTTTGAAACCGAAAACGAAAGGTAGGTCTTAAAATATAAGGTCTTATGACCTTTTAGTTTATGGGCCTTACAGATTCGTATTGCAGAAAGTTTCCTACAAATCTCTAAATCATATTAATTGGAACTTTTAGAAACAGAGAGCAAATTTAATGTAGACGCGGGAAAAGACGATGACTTGTAAAACCCACTTCAATTATTGTTACAATAAATAAACTTTAACTGAAATTAACATAATTTTTTTTCGTCCTCATCTAATAATAATGTTCCACTTATATCAGGAATCTAGAAAGGTGATATTTTTAGATAAATACAAGTTAAAACAAAAAATACAACGCTATCTTGCCCTACATGATAGAGGTTCTTTAGTAACGTCCATGTAAATGTAAAGCGGTGATAGCGGAGCGGTAGAACGTCGGCTTCTCGTTCCGGAGGTCGTGGGTTCGAATCCCGGCATGTAACAATCACTTTTTATTCTTTATTTTTTTCTTATTCTTTGTTTGTAAAGTTGCAGTAGCAATACCAATCGCTAACTGGACGTAGTTTAGCAAAAAGGTTTCAACCCACACAAAGTGAGTTTTGAGATATTTATTTTTTCAGGTAAGTTGATATACGCTCTCCATACGAAGTGGGTTGGACTACCATGTGCCATAACTTTGCACAAACTCATCGGATCGCTGTGAAAGTCTTTGATTTTTTAAATATAGAGCATCGTGATCATTTTGGCATATTTAACTCAAAAATGACCATGTTGTGGGTTAAAACCTTTTTGCTAAACTACGTTTATTTTTTATTTTTTTTATTTTCTTTATTAGGGACAACAAACAGAGGTACAATGTATTTTGAACACATAACTTAAAAATTAACAGCTTATTCAATTGTACAACCAGCTCCGTTATCCACATTTTACAATATTATGTTTCCATTACCTACACTAAGGAATCAAACAAACGCCACAGGCTTAGACCAAGGATTGTTCAATAAAAATCCATGGAAAAAAAAGGAGAAGAACAACAAAAAAAAAATTACGTTTATACGTTCAACGGTGAAGGAAAACGTCGTGAGGTAACCTGGGTGTCTGAGGTGTTCACATACCTCAGAGCTTGAAATTACTAATCCGCGGGGGGCACTCGCCCAAACTCTCTCTCTCTCTCTATCAGGGCTTGGGCTCTGACAGTGGGAGTATTAATTTTAGGCTACATAAATAAAAGTCTAGTTTCCTTTACCTTTGTACCAGTCAGCCAATGTGGCTCTATATTTATGTCTTTATTTTAACTTATTTTATTTTAATTTCAGTTAATGTTGTGGAGTACCCCGGACAAAGTGAGTACTCAATTATTAGCTCTCCTTATTTATTGGTCTCCCAACGGACTGGCGAAACACGAGTGTGAGGATTTCTCCCATTTGTGCGGTGATATTGTGGTATCTAAGCTTCAAAAATAGATTCGTTTTTCGTCGCCCTCAAATCACCGGCCCTTGTAGTGAGGTCCTTGTAAATATTTTGCCTAAGGGTGTTTTTGAAATATCGTTGGCCTAATTATCAGAATACGTAACTCCCAAATTATGAGAACTCCACAAAATATCGAATTTCCATTTTCCTAATGATCTAGTCTGCAAAAGCAAAAACTATTTGAAAAATTAAATTCCTTGGTAATTTTTACTACTAGATTCCTAAATGCATTGAAATTATTTCCGTACGTAGTAAAAATAAACCGTTTTTACGCGCTCCTTTAAAGATCATGCCGAGGGAGTAATTCCCATTCTGATAATTAGGCCGACGATATATGCTTAGAGATCGGACACAACAAAAGGAAACAAATCTTCTATACTTACCTATAAATAAAATTCAAAGTCCTGACTGACTGACTGACTTACTCATCAATGCCCAGCCCAAGCCGTTGAACTTCGGAAGCTGTAATTTTGCACAGAGGGTCTATATTTAATGTAGGCAAGGAACAAGACCAAATTTTTTAAAATTCAACCCCTAAGGGGGCGAAAAGGGTTGCCAACATTTGTATGAGAGGTATAAAGAATGTTGTCTAATTATTCTTGTCTATTTATCTTGAAACTTAAAATAAATACTCTTCAACACAATTGATTGAACAGGTGTTTCGCTGTTTTTCTAAATTTAACCCTTAAAGGAGTGAACGGGGTTGCAAGATTTTGAACTAAATTCCACGCGGACGGAGTCGCGTGCGAAAGCTAGTAGGTACCTACATAAATAAAACTGTTTTTTTGTTTTTTACAGACCTGGGCTACCAACAACCCAACAGTAAGTTCTACGGTCACATAGGACTTACACCCGAGTTACAATTACTTGTACCAAGACGACATGCAGAGGACAGAGCAGCATATCGATGGTCTGATGATAAATGAGGCGGCAGAGGGACCGTGGATGCGGACAGCAGGGAAGCGTGAAAGACGACATTTGGAAAAAAAGGTTTATACCCAGCAGTGGACAGCGGTAGGCTGATGTTAGGAGATGGACATGTTGGCTCCCTTGCTCCCAGCTACCTTGCCGGGGTAACCAGGGAAATCATGGTAGGAATGCCCTACGCCCGACGCTAAGGCGTAGGGCATTCCTACCATGTTATAGTAAACAGTTATAGTATGGATATACTGGACACGAAAAGAAATTACTTGATCCATAATTTTTTTTATTTTTATTTACCGACAACAAGGTCCAATATTTATTAGTAGCAATAATTATAGAACTTAGCCTATGGTTAGTATTTAAATACTAGCAGTGACTTTGTGCGTTCAATTGAAATCCATATCAGCGGATTATCCAGCCGTAATGCAATCGCATTCAGAAATATATGATTTTTCGGGTTTCTGAAATGTTAACGCGCAATGGACGCGTGACTTTCAGCTTTGAGTTCGATGTGACAGGTTTGAGTTCCCGATGAAGAGAAGAAATATTCGATATTTAGAAAGACGTCAAATTCCCAGGCATCGCGATGAGGCAGAGATGAATTTCAAGAAGTGCGTCAGTTAATTAACATTGTATAACATCTGAGAACACAACACATTTCCAATGAGGGCTTTTCAATAACAGCTGTCAGTTGAGTTCATTAAAAAAAAACTAGATGGCGCTGCAAGAAGACCAAAATGTCATCATGTTTTTAGGTCTGTGTTTTTAATAGTCAATAATCTGTGATAGTCTAAACATCTCTTTGTAGTCTGTGATCTAAACTACACTTTGTTTCGAAACTGTTGAAACTTGTAAGTTATCGAATTATTTTTACTTTGTTTTTACATACGTACGTGAATTTTGTCTTTGCTCATGAGTAGCCCATGCATTGTGAATTTTTGTAAAAACATAGGACAGGAATCACAGATAAGGTACAGTGATGTCATGACGTCAGCACCAGCTATCGGTAATTTGCGGTAGTATTTTTTTTAATGACGCTCTGAAAAGCCTTCATTCTTGGCCATTTTATTCGAAGTGCTGCCAACAACGTCGTTACAACGTCAGTGTTGTTGCTTTCACGCATCTGAAGAACATCTGACTTCTTGACTCATGCTTAACGCCAAAAGAACATTATCTAAATTCCAAGTAGTCCAATAGATTAATGCGCACTAATGGCTAGGTATATGACATTTCAACACACCACTATTAAGTTAGCACATGAAACGTCGGTCGTGTGTGGCGTATGATTAACTAATAAATACTAAATGTTTATACATTCATGGAATTTACCTTAATAAGATTTTACCAATCATGAACAGTCGCAAAATTCAATTAGCTAATTAGCTACCATTATTTAGTTTTTTATCATATTAATCTACAGATAGACTGGAGCATTCACTATTATGGTAGCTAATTAGCTACCATTATTTAGTTTTTTATCATATCAATCTACAGATAGACTGGAGCATTCACTAGTTATGAATTTTGCTGTCAGTTCATGATTGGTAAAATCTCACACAAAAATGGTTTCGAGCTCTTTACCGAGCCAAGCAAGTTTATCATTGTTTCACCGTATGCAATCTTAATAATTTACGAGTTTATTGGGTATTAGATTCAGATTCAGATTCAAATATTTTATTCATATTACAAATAGAATATTTACTTTATGAACGTCAAAGTTGTTAGTTTCACAATTAATAGATTACATGGAGAAGAAAGTAACAAAGAAACTCCACATTTATTCGTTTCAAAACAGTTTTAGCCTAAATTACAAACTTAAAAAATAAATATATATACTCTTGGATGTGTTGAACACTAGACACATTTATCCTCTGATTAAATTTAATATTAAACTACTATTTAATGGCAGACATCCTTGTCTTCTAAATAATCGTTGATTTTATAGTGTGCTTAACACAATACTTAAACCGCGATGGAGGTAACTCTAATATATCTTGAGGTAACTTGTTGTAGAACCTTATACAGTGCCTCATAAAGGAAGTATTAACTTTTGCAAGTTTTATTTACTATTTAATTGGAACCAGGCGTATTAGTTAGTAGATTAACAAGACAATAACACGAACCCTCCTTTGCTATCGGAGTCGTGTAAAAACCGCAATTACAGTGCTATTGTAATTCTATTGGACCACTCTACACTTAGTAGCATTGAATATCTCTCTAGTGTTCTTCATTAGAGGTGTTGCAACGCTGTAAAATGTTACACTAATTCATGACACACCATTATTTTCCTCAGTCGGCCCTGCATTCGTGAACCCAGGACAGGATGTACCAAATCTGGCCAACCCCATCGACCCTGCCTTCAGCCAACCCTCAAACCCCAACTGTAAGTCGCAGCTTACAGCCTTCTTCTAAGACTACGATGTTATGACTTGTAGTTCTAACTAATCTCCACATTTTTTTAATTAGTACTTTGAGTGCATGAGCACGAAATGCCACTTTGAATAGGGTAACTCGAGTAGAGTCGGGTAGACTAGTCTTTTAACATTCCAATCATATCCCAGAATCATTGCTATCAGTCATAAAATCCTAACTGTAAGTTACACAGCGCTTACAGGCTTGCACAATGCTTCCCATATTCACGCGGTATATTACTAGAGTATATTAATACATACCTTTTTTTTTTGTTAACGGGGTGAAATGCTTTACGCACCATAACCGCCACCCTTGGGAGAGGGCAACGGCCGTGTGTCGGACTCTCCTCTCCTAATAATAGGAGAGGCATACCTCCTAAAACCGGGGGCGGGGGGTCCTTTCGCTCGTGCAACATATTAATACATACCTAACAACAACCATAACATACTTTTCAGTCATACCCAATCCAGACCCAGGATTCTATCAACCATCTAATCCTAACTGTAAGTTCCACAAGTAGGTACTAACAGCCTTGCTTCTCTTTCGGCACCGCGCAATGCTAGTTGAATGTTTAAAAAAACTATCAATACTTTTCAGTCATACCCAACCCAGACCAAGGATTCTATCGGCCATCAAATCCTAACAGTAAGTTAAGTCACTCTCGCTTGACTCTCACACACAGAACATATTAATATCTACTCAATTTAGTCATGCTTGCTTGGTTCCCAAAAAACAACACTTTGAGTATTAGTAATGAGATATTAATTGGTATCAGAAATCAGAAATCAAACATTTATTTCAACGTAAAGAATTTACATTCTGCTTGTTGAATGTCAATGTACATACAGTTATGTATAATATTAGCCGCTGCCTTGGGGCCGTCTGTAGTGGAGAAAAAGGCAGCGAAAAAAAAACTCCACTCTGACCATCTTTTCTCAAATCACCTTAAAGCTAATACAAATCAAACTTAGAAAATAATATCTTGGATGTGTTGAACACTAGACACATTTATCCTCTGATTAAATTTAATATTAGACTACCTACTATTTAATGCCATACGTCCTTGTCTTCTAAATAATCGTTGATTTTATAATAAGCTTTTTTGCAAAGAGTGTGCTTAACACAATTCTTAAATCGCGTTGGAGGTAACTCTAATATATCTTGGGGTATCTTGTTGTAGAACCTTATACAGTGCCCCATAAAGGAAGTATTAACTTTTGCAAGTCTAAATCGTGGAAATGACAATTTATGTTAATTCCTAGTATTAACGTTATGATGGCTACCAAGTGTTTCGAAGTCTTTAATATTTTTCCTAACGTACATAATATTTTCATAAATGTATTGGCTTGCAACTGTTAGGATGTTGATTTCTTTGAAAAAAAGGTATTACCTAGTAATTTCAGTAGACAACAGTCTTTTAACATTCTAGACGTGTGTTCTATCAGTATCAAGTCCTAACTGGACTCAGTTTAGCAATAAGGTTCCAACCCACACAAAGTGAGTTTTGAGATACTGCGGTTTTTAGGTTTCATCTGATTTACGCTCTCAATACCTACATGTGGGCTGGACTAATATGTGCCATTTTCCGTAGATACTCTTCGGATCGCTATGAAATCTATGAGATCGCTGTGATTCTTAAAATATAGAGCATTGTGATCATTTTGGTAGGTATATTTAACTCAAAAATTACCATGTCGTACGTTAGAACCTTTTGATAAACTACGACCAACTGTAAGTTTCCCAAGTACTTATATGCTAGCTTCCCATACCACACACTGTATACTAGTAGCGTATATAAATACGTACATATCTAAATATAATTATCACTTACTTCCTTTTCAGTCATACCCAACCCTGACCCAGGATTCTATCAACCATCAAATCCTAACTGTAAGTTAAGTCACACTGGCTTGGTTCCCACATAATGGGCACATTAATGCATACGGGTACCTATTACATTACCATTAACATTAATAATAACTTTTCAGTTATTGTCAACCCAGACCAAGGATTCTATCAACCATCAAATCCTAACAGTAAGTTTAGAAATACGACCATTGGCGTTCCTTGGAGGCCCCCCTCCTGCATCGCTGGGTGGCTCCATCGCAGCTTAGGTAGCATGACGCTGACGGAGTGGTTCACGACTTTTGATTCACCCAAGTGACAAAAGAGCGGTTTTCTAGTCCAATTGGCCATGGTATATTTTGAACGTGATCAGAAATCTCAAAACTACTTCGAGAATTATGCTCTCAGTATAATTTCTATTTGTCACGTTTATAAATATAAGTCTATATTTTTTTAAGATATTCAATAAAATCTTTGACCTTCAATGACTTTTCTATGACGTCGGCAAACGCAGTATGAGTATGAATACTTTGCCTTTCTTACAAAAAAGAAATTACAACTGACATTTAATTATGTTTTTATTTGTATGTAGGCAAAGACTACCTCTTTACTCAGTCTCTAATGACGTCACAAACACCAATATTATAGTAAAATATTAAAAATATATATTTGTATAATGGATAAAACTCAAAAATACCACAATTTGTTTCTATAGTAATGGTAAATATTTTCAAAATAAATTATAAAAAACATATTTAAAAATAAGAATCATGGCCAATTAATTGTCAATTTCTGGCGGGAATAGCGCTGTCATGCTACCTCAGAACGGTTACTGCATGGTTATGCATCGGAATTTTCGGGATTTTGCATGGCAGGTCGTCGGGATTTTGTGTGGCTCGCTTTTTAGGACCAGGTTACTATCGCTTTTTAGGGCCAGGTTACCTACCAAGGAAAATAGCCCTTTGCTATGTATAGCAAAAGGTCACACAGTCACACATAATTCCCATTTTTTGCCGATTTAAAATTTATTTATTTACAATTGAAACTTGTAGGTACATAATTTGAGGAGCAAACATTCAAACAGTGATTTGTCCACCGGCTTAGATTGTTGGGTACACGGAAAGATGAAACGGAACTCTAGAGAAAATGCTGTTTGTTTGAAACAGTAGATTTTAATATGAAATCATAGATGACAAATAATGTTTTGCACGAGAATGAATAAGCAAAAATGTAGTATTTTATCAATTGTACAAGTTACTATCGCCAGGTCATTTTCGTCAGACCATGTGACAAATCACTGTCTGAATAGTATTACAAATATACAACATAAGTATGTACAAATTAATTGATCAAATGCAATTTTGTATACCCGTAACGAAACTTTTAAATCCGGAATTTCAGACTTTTGGGCTTGGATCTGGAAAATTTGGGCCACGCGTAAGTTTACCGTTTGTGGTAGTTTGGTTATTGGTACATGTTTGTACTGTCTGCTGTGTTCTGTTAGAATAGTGGTATAAACCAACCATATTAAAATGTAATGCTAGTACCAAATACCACCGCTAGTTGCGCCTGTGTCTTTGTCTTAGTGTCCTCTTTAATTTGTCTGTTTTGTAGGTAATTTGTCTGCCTGTGCTAACTACTACCTACTACGTATCTGAAATATAATAAATCCAACTACATAAAATTATTCGATCCTGTTTTAATCGCCTACGACCCATGGGCCATTATGGGCCCAGCACGCTTCCACCGCGCAATATGATCGAACAGTCTTTGGTAAAAGTGATAATTATTAAGTTATTTGGTGCATTGCATGATGGTATCGCGCTGTCCAAAATTGTTTGGGTGTCCATACAGTAGAATATTTGATGCATGTTAAGGTATAGCTGTTCACCGATTGTGTGTGACAGTTTGGTTGTGTTTGTGTGTTAATGTCTGCAATCTGTTCGTATAGTTGTTCGTTCATGTCAGATTTATTTCTTTTTTTCTGGTGTGTAAAATAAAACACCTTTACACACTTGCGCTACTAGGTGGACCATTTGCGACTGCATCGATGCTGCATAGCGACAGCTTCGCGACTGCATCAATGCTAAAAGTCGCAGTGTGTAATGGGCCTAGGCTTAATACTAATTATATACGGATTGGAACTAGGGCATGTTTGACAGTAATTAATGACTGAATGTGAATTTATTTTACATAACTAAGTATGATTGTTTACAGTCGTTCCGGACTCTGGTTTCTATCGCCCAACCATAGGAACCGGTAACGGTAAGTATATTAAATAATTTATTTTGCTTTTAATTTTGAAGCCAGCCACTCATACAACGAGGTTCTAACACCACGTTGTATGAGTGACTGGCATAGTGAAGTAACCATAACTTTTGTTTAATTTTGAAGCCAGCCACTCATACAACGAGGTTCTAACACCTGGCATAGTGAAGTGACCATAACTTTTGTTTAATTTTGAAGCCAGCCATTTATACAACGAGGTTCTAACACCTCGTTGTATGAGTGGCTGGCATAGTGAAGTGACCATAACTTTTGTTTAATTTTGAAGCCAGCCATTCATACAACGAAGTTCTAACACCTCGTTGTATGAGTGGCTGGCATAGTAAAGTGACCAAAACTTTTGTTTAATTTTGAAGCCACTCATACAACGAGGTTCTAACACCTGGCATAGTGAAGTGACCGTACCTTTTGTTTGTTTGTTTTGTTCGAAACCGGCGTGCGTGCATGCAACGACTAATGAATGTCGATGAAACGAAAGGGATTTGTCAGGATCGTGGCAGGTGCCAGTTCCTTCTCTCTGCCTACTCCTCTGGGATACAGGCGTGAGCTTATGTATGTATCTATGTTTGACGTTCACAGATACACCCTTATTCGCTATAATACTAGAACACTGACAACCGGCTACGCTAAGCATGTCAATGCGCGCACCAAATAATGAGTTCTTCCAATCGTCTCAAGTCAAAATTTAATTTTTAGTATTGTTGTTATAGCGGCAACAGAAATACATCATCTGTGAAAATTTCAATTGTCTAACTATCACGGCTCATGAGATACAGCCTGGTGACAGACGGATGGACGGACGGACAGCGGAGTCTCAGTAATAGGGTCCGTTTTACCCTTTGGGTACGGAACCCTAAAAACAATTATTAGCAGGTTGATAAAGGTCACATTGTTTATTTCAGGGTACGATGGCACCAACCAGCCCCATGTTGATCGCCCCTACCCTTATAGGCCCCGTAAGTAAAATGCTTCCTTTATTTTTAGTCAGGAAGAAGAGTATAAAATACTATATTGCTCGCCAGAAATTATTTCTATAGTTTTTTTATAAGGAGCTACCCAGAGCTAAGTCGAATAAAGTCATATCTTCTCTTTGACATCTTTAGTAAAAATAAATATTTAAAGCGAACAAAATTTTGGCCACTTCGTAGACTGACCGTAGTGAATCCCATAAGCCTAGGCGCACACCAGCGACACGCGACAGGCGACAGCTCGGCGACTAGACGCGACGACAGGCTATGGTCGTCAATATTCATAAATTTTGTTCGAATCTCCGCACACTTGGCGACAGAGTCGCCACGACACTCGCGACGACAAGACACCAGAACCAAATGACAACGTCGCGTCTGATGTGGCGACTTGACGCGGCGACAAGTCGCCCTGTTTGCGATGGCTCTAAAGCATCAACGGTTGTGGCATAGTGGCAAGGCGTGGCAGGAGAAATTTGATAACTTATGTTTCAAGCCAATTTAAATAACTCTATTTTCTTTTCAGTGAACCATCCTTGGGAGCGCAGCGGCAAGTGAGCAGTTTCCAGCAGAAATCGATAAAGCTCAGCGAATATTTGAGTGTTTTCCTTAGCACATACTCGTACCTCACAATAAAGTTGAACTAATTACCCGAATGGTTTATTCTTTTTTTATCCTTCTACGTCCAAACTTTTTTCTGTGTAGGGAACTTAGTGGAGTGTTGCTATGAAATAAATAACAATATCGCGTTTTACATAGGGTCGAGTCTGACTCTATACAATAAACATTAAACATAAACATTTACATACAGGCACATACATTGCTTCTGGCCCCACACCAGTATACCCTGTGTCGTGGGAACCACAAACAGCGACGACACAAACATGTAAACATCCAAGAGCTGGAGTTTTTTTTTTCTCGCCAGCCAGGGATCGAACCCAGGACCTTTCGCATGGTAAGCAGATGGGCTAACCGTTACGCCACAGAGGTCGTCGATAACATAGACAAGAACATAGACGTAGATGTAGACGTATACGTAGACGTAGACGTAAACGTAGACGATAGGTAGACATAGACCACACATAGAAAACTCTACGACAGCGTATATTTTTTTGGGTTCCGTATTCGAAGATTACGCCGATTAAGATTAAATTAACCGGACTGAAATAATATGTCGGACGGACAAACTAACTTTCAAAGAATATTAAAAGGTCCGGTTAATCTTAAATACTATTTGTCATGGCCATAACGGGGCAGCAAGTTAAAATTGTCATGAAATGTTCATTACTATGACGGATTATACCCAACGACGAATACAAAATACCTACAAAAATTTATAAAAATTATCTCCGTGAACTTCGCTGATCATTAGTATTGTCTGCTCAAATATTCTAGTCTATTCAGCTAGACAGAGGAAACTTCGAGAAAGAGACGTCGAGAAGGATTCCACTGGGTTGGGCTGCATTCGGAAAACTGCGCCAGGTTTTCGGCTATTCCTCAGAGCCCGACGACCTCTGTGGCGCAGTGGTTAGCGCATCTGCCTACCATGCGAGAGGTCCCGGGTTCGAATCCCGGCTGGGGACAAAAAAAAGAAACCCAGGTCTTGAATGTTTACATGATTGTGACATCGCTGTTTCTGGGCGACACAGGGTATCCTAGTGTGGGGTCAGAAGCAATGTATGTGCCTGTATGTAAATGTTATGTTACGTTATTCCTCAGTAAAACATGCATTGTAGTAAAATGACATCTGCATGAACATGGCGATTTAGGTTCAAGTGTACGCGCGCACTTAAATCAAGCAATCTAGGCGTCAATGGTATGAAAAAACACGCCACGTGAGCCGACCGTGTATCTGTCATCTAACTACGAGTATAATGCACTATCTGAATTGAGGCCCAGAGTGCTTAGTGCGAGTTTTTTTAACTACTCGATCGCGTTAACGTAAACTCATATTCTATAGGAGTGACAAAGCGCGCCACATAGTTGTCTCTTTGTCACTCCTATACAAAACGCAAACGCTCTCGCTATCGAAAGTGAATGAAAAAACTCGCACTAAGCCCTCAGGACAATGGCAGTAGGACTAGATACCGATTCGAAGTCGCTCAGTGTGCTATAAAAATCTGAATCTTTTTGATGCACAACATTTCTCTTGGATAAATCCAATTTTCCATTTTTCCAGAAATCAGAAATCAAAAATTTATTTCAACGTAAAGAATTTACATTCTGCTTGTTGAATGTCAATGTACATACAGTTATGTATAATGTTAGCCGCATTCGTACAGTCGACAGCACATTAACTTGCACTACTCGGTTATGTTATGGTTGACTTTGCAAAAAAATTGTAAAGGTTGACCCACCCACTACCGATTGTATTTTGGCCCAAGTATGGGACCAATTGACAAAGTCACAGCTAAGAGGCAACTAAGAGGCCGTTCAATTATCACGTAAGGTAAGCAGATTTATCACAATTAAAAGAACGAATGAAGGAAAGAAACATATTTATTCTAGCAACAAGACTCACCACAAAAACAAAATAAACAGACAAGTAGCACAATATAAGTAACACACACAACAGAAAAAAAACAAATAAATTAAAACAAAACTAAAATAGGGCAACTGACTCAGCGTTTCATATTGCTCAACTCCACATACTGCACAACTACCTATGTCGACTGAGGTGGCAATTAAGAAAAAAAAGAAGTATTTCACCCCCCTTCTCCCTTGTCAGCAAAATTAAGCAAAACTCTGTTTAATCGCTGTGAAAACTACGTGGAATTAATCCCCAGCCGAACTAAGGTAAATTTTCTTGCAATAACTTTCCTCTCTGATTGACTGTACAAAAAAAGCCTCACGTGGATCCTACCTATGTCATTGTTCAGCTTTTCCCACTTAGACAATTAAATTGGTCCAATCTTGAGTATCGCGTGTATCGCAGAATATCTATATAAAAGGACGACATGAAACTCGGAACCATCAATCTTGAGATTAATCGGATCGTCGGTGACCATGTCTCGAACACTGGTGAGTATATTGATACTTAATTAAATGTTTTCTTTCTTTCCACTTTCCATTTCTCTACTTGCACTTTTCACTTTATTATGTAAATTCTATCGACTACTTTTTTTCCCTTACTAATAAGTCATTTTAAGACCATATTTTCTTTTATTTATCTTATACTTATTTTAATTATTTACTTTTAAGGATTGAGATAAATTTTGTTATACAGATCTCAATTTAACTAGCTACTTTCAAGCGACAATTAAAAACTGGCCAAGTACGTAAGTTTCAATGGAATTTCTACGAAATTTTCTTTTTATCGGTAATACAGTCAACCGTCTCTCATTTACTCTCGATGTCAAAAGCATTGGTCGTATATTCCAACAAAAATTTCTTTTATACATTCAGTCTTAGCTCATCGAGCTCTTTCAAACCATCTGAGAAACGTATTTTTATCTTACTCGATTGCTGGGATAATACGCTACTTGACTCGTATCAAATTTGACGCGATAAATTGATATTTCCTGTAGTATCTAACGTAAGAAACCGAAACATATTGACTTTGCTAAGTAAATATGCAGGATGGCTGCAAAATTTGCAAATAAAAAAATATTTTTCGTTTTTAAATCGGAACGGTGAAAACACTATCCGCCATCTTGAAATCACCTTTGGTTGTAAACAAACATCTGTCAGTCGTGCGTGCGTAGGTTCTTTTGTGACTCATACTTCTTTCGTGGCACGAACTCTACCTTAGATGTTGAATGTCAAACTTTGTTTACAAACGTAGAGGACTTCCAACCATAGACAAAAATGGCGGACCGCGTTTTTGGCTGTTTAGCAAAGCAACGTTTTCAAATAATGTTTTTGTTGTTTTAGGTCCTCAAAAAATATACTAAAATATTTTTGGTCTAATGGAAGAGATATCTAACATTTAAGACATACTTGAAAAAAGAGTCAAATAGCGGATTCAGGTGCATAATGTCGTTTGTAGGCTTACAGAAACTGGTAGACTCATTCTCTTGTAATTTATAAAAATGACAAATCTGACCAAATGCTTCTGACGTCGCAAACTTATAAAGCCTACTTATTAGGCCTACAACTAAGTAAAGCCTACTAACCTGTACGTAGTAAAATCTGAACCAGTACGAATCGGACTCACATAATAAACTTTGCTGAACCTGTGATTTTTTCATCAATGAAGTTTTCAGAATGTTGCAGTCCTTCAGTGGCTGTCCATTCGCGTTTGTGCCTTTCATTGGCATCAACTTTGATAGCACAAATTAAAGTGCTCATTGCTCATCATCATCATCATCAGCTATTTGACGCCCACTGCGGGACATAGGCCTCCCCCATGGGTTTCAAAGCTTCCCGGTCCCGCCACTAAAACCAGGTCATCAGACTATCTGGTGGGGGCCTACCCATGCTGCCTCGTTCGGTTGAGGGTCCCCAGTTCATAACACATGGCTCAGGCTACTACTCTCACTAGTTCAATTAACAGTTAGATTGATTGAACTAGTGAAACTTTCGAGTATTAGCAGTTCAATGATTTTCTACGATTGAACTGCTAATACTGGAAAGTTTCACTAGTTCAATTGTTTTTTAATTAACTACAGCTTAGCTAGTATAATATAAAAACTTGGGTTTACTTTTGGAGATCACTACCGTATTACTAACGTCGTAGAGGGTTGGAACTTCAAGATGAATGGATTACTCCACAGTAATACAAACATACTTGAAGTGTTGCATGTTTTGCATAACGTGTCACTCAATACAAAATGGGATGTTATCAAGTTAAAAATTTTGGCGAAAAAGTACTGCCGAAACGTCGGAAATTAGACATAGAAAACGATTACTTCATTCAAAAATCTCAAATGGAACTAATAAACTAATGGAACTAATCACACATATGTGATGACACAGTGCCTCTTTTTTTAGAAATAAAATGGCTAGGTATGATTTGCAATAAAATAAGTTGGTTTCATACTAGTTATGCTGTCGTTGTTAATTGAATGGCTAAACGGATCTGAATTAAATTTGGTATAGAGGTAGATTAAAGTCTGAAACACCAGTCTACATTTACTTTTGAAAAAATAAATATCAAAATTTCCACGAAGTCGCGGGGAACATTTAGGTTGTAGAAGCATGTTCACACTCATGGAGCAATTACATTCATATGATGATAAATTTCATATTTTGATATGATGGCCCCCTAAAAACTGACAGAACTTTCACAAAAAGAAAACCGTACCTTATAGTTAAATACATTTGTCAATTTAATTAGGCCACAGTTGCCAATTTTATTAAGGTAAATCAATAATTTTTAACAATAAATTAACAACTTTGTGACCATGTTACTATTGATGTGTAATATAGTCATGGTCAAACACTGTTCCCTAAAATACAGGCTTCTGCGTAGTTTAGGAAATGGAGCCTAGATTTTGTAATGGCCACCTAGTTTTTTAACTTCTAACGCTCATTAACTCTCAGTTCCTGTGTTATTCTGTACAATAAAAACACTTCCATTTAGATTTTTATTTCGAAATTGTCGTCACTAACTGTTATGGTGAAAAAAAAACCCCAACAGCCCGATGGTCGGACGATATATGGCCAGGTTAGCGAGGGGCGCATGGATATGAAAGGCGAGAGACGGCGAGATGTGACGTAATGGGGAAAATCCCTATATCCAGCAGTGGGCGGAGGTGGGCTGATGATGATGATGATGATGAAACATTCCAGATCTTCATCGCTCTCCTGGTGCTGGTGGCCGCCGTGACGACGGTGACGGCGGACCTGCCCGCCGGGCTGGGCAAGCCCGACCTTTCCAAGCTGCCAACGGACAAGCTGCCCACGGACAAAGTCGGGGACGCGGCGAAGGGCTTGCCCGGCGGACTGCTAGGCTTTCACTGACCCACCGACTATGATTAGGCACTAAACGGCTACACAGAGATTCCGTAGATTAAGCGAGCATAATAAATTTTAGCTGCAGCTGATTTGTGTTGTTCTTTCCGTGCTAGTTACCTTCATCCAAATTCTATCATTAAGGCCTGGTTTACATTTTCGTGCTTTCTTTAACATGCTTTCCATAGAGCTAGAATAGAATAGAGACGCCAATTCCTTTTATAAGTACATAAGCAAATAATAAATCAGTAATGGTTGGTCGTATGCTATGTAGTTATTTAGGATGTTTTGAAAGTTCTTTTATTTATTTATTATTAAACAACACTTACAACTATCTTTGCAGGCTGACCTATTGCGATAAATATATGGTGCGTAATAAAAGCTATGAATCGGCATACCTTTTTGCCGTCTCTATTTTATCGTTTCTCTATAAAAATCATGCTAAAAACGCATGAAAATAAAGCAAAATATAAACCAGGCCTAAAACTGAATGCACCTGATCTGGGCTGGGCAAGCCGGACCTGTCCAGTCTGTTCACGGATAAGGCCGGGGACGCCAACTAGGGCCTGCCCGGCGGACTGCTGGTTTTCACTGACCCACTGACTACCATAAGGGACTAAACTGCTACACAGAGATTCCGGAGATAAAGTCAGCATAATACATTTTAGTTGCAACTAATTTGTTTTGTTCTTTCCTTGCTACTCGTAGTTACCTACATCCAAATTTTATCATTAAAATTGAAGCCAGCTGATCCAAGCTGGACAAGCTGGACGCTGGGGACGCCAATAAGAGCCTGCCCGGCGAACCGCTAGGCTTTCACTGACCCACCGACTACGATTAGGCACTAAACGGCTACACAGAGGTTCCGTAGGTGAGCATTATAAATTTTAGCTGCAGCTAATGTGTGTTGTTATTTCCTTGCTTATCTACATCCAAATTTTATCATTAAAACTGAATGCGGCTGATCTAGGCTGGGCCAGCCCGACCTGTCTACACTACATACGGACAAAGCCGAGGACTCCACCAAGAGACTGCCCGGCGGACTGGTACAAACAAAAATTAACCCTTAAAAACAACATGGCGGATGGCGCAACGGATCGAGTACGACGTAAAACAACAGGGAATTTTAATTCAATTATTTATTTTAAAAGTGAATACCTATACAACTTTTCTGTTCATCCTTTTCATCCTTTGCCCTTTTTGGCAAAGAACCCTAAAAGTACGAGCTTTTACGTATTTAATAGTATACACAATGTCCTAGTTACTAGAACCTAGTAGAACAAGCGTAAAAAGTAATTT
This sequence comes from Yponomeuta plumbellus, assembly GCA_947310845.1. NCBI lineage: Eukaryota > Metazoa > Arthropoda > Insecta > Lepidoptera > Yponomeutidae > Yponomeuta > Yponomeuta plumbellus. The sequence continues at coordinate 6,478,026 of OX371210.1, forward strand.
TGATTACCATTAGATAGCGTACAATAAACTTTACTGCCTGATAGAGATACTCGTATTAAGTACATCGAAATATTCATTAAAATGTGAAAATTACTTTGCTAAATTCTGCCAATATCCCACAAGCACCATGATGATAATGATGATTTCCTCTGGTCCCTTATCAGGGACATAGGGCTCGAAGAAGCGATATCCATTTCTCGCGGTCTTGTGGGAGCACCATGCGGTTAGTTAATGCACCCGCCCTCCCTCCCACTTTTTCAAAATATCAGAAGTTCATTGGTCAAAAATGAAACAAAAACAAACTTTTAACATATTGGTAGTTTATTGAGAAAAAAGGCATTTTTCCTCTCTGCCTATCTACCGATCGGCCAGTTTTCCGGCGTCGTTGTCCGCGTCGGCGGTATCCGGCGCATCGGTTGTGGCGTTGGCGGGCGCCGCGGTAGTGGTCGCGCCGTCGGCGGCGGTGGTAGTGGTGACGTCATCGCCGGCTGCTACGAATGTAGCCAGCAGGAGTAGGGCGAATACAAACTGTAGGGAGAAAAGTTTAATGACATTGAAAGGCTGGTGTTAGGTCTGGCATCCCTCTCAAAAGCTGTCGTCGGGAGGTCGTTAGAACGCTTGCCTCACTCAGAGGCAGTGGGTTCGAACCTCGGCATATACCAATGTACTTAGTATGGCTATGCATTGCGCATCGGATCTTAATAGTAGGGGAGCCCATGATGCTAAATCGGGATTTACTCGAACGTCATAGAGACCTATTTGATTGTGAAGTTTAGATGATAAGAAGAAAAAAATGTCATATAATAAATATATATATATATATATATATATATATATACCTTTTCATCGGTGGGGGGAGCGACTATAGATTTTCAAAAATTTAAAACAAAACTGTTGCATGGACATACTCGAGCGCGTCAGATATTGATAGCATCTATATCCTGTGTATTTTTGAAAATGTACGTATGTATGTAGGCGGGAAGACGCTGGATGCAAGCCGCTTCCGACCGGTCTTTTTGGAAATCCATGGAGGAGGCCTATGTCCAGCAGTGGACTTCTTGTGGCTGAATGATGATGATGATGACGTATGTTAATCTGATTGTTTCAATGATGGGGGTGGTCGTAGGTAAGGGTTGAAAATGAAAAAAAAAAAACATTTCATCGAGCGCGTCAGATTTTCTAAGGGGATGTTATTTGCACCTAAAAAAAAGCTCTTATATAATAATCTGACGATTTGGATGTAACGCAAACTCGCGGCCATTATTAGAATGTGCAAAAAAAATTCGCCATTTTGAAATACTCGAGCGCGTCAGATTAAGATATATATGGTTCTTCTTAATGCCCTTGACGTGCTGTCTCATAATCTAACGATTATCTAGAGGGATTCGCCTAATCAGACAGTAAAAAATTTTTATTTTTTTATTTTCAAATCATTGAACTAATTAATTGAAAAGCTGAAGAAATAGCATGCAAATAAAAAAGTACAGGTTTTTTAAGTGTAATGCTTGTATTTATAAGAAAATAATTATTAAAAAAAAAAATTTTTTTGCGTAGTTTTTTTTTTAATCATCATCTTCTTCATCGGTAGAATCATCTTCGTCCTCTGGCTCGATTCCATCCTCATCCTCCCCATAGCTGCACGCATTAAACTTTACCTATTATTTTTTCTTACTTCGGCTTATGGAAATCGTCAGATTTTATATTTTCATTATCCTTGAATTATTTTCTTCAAAATAAAAAAAAATTCAGCCACGCTCGAGAAAGTCGAGATAACGTTTTTTTTTTACAAGTTTGTTTGTAACCCTCTTACTTCTCTACGTCGCTCTAAAATTGTCAGATTAGTGAAATATACACTTTTTAGCATGTAATTAACTCACCCTACCTTAATCTGACGCGCTCGAGAATTTCTGATGATCAATTTTTTTTTACTAATCTGATCCTTTATCCTTGACAGGCGACCATGTATATGGGGCTCATATTTGGTGGAGGTACTTTACCTGGTACAAGGTATCTCCCTGTATGTTAATCTGCCGCGCTTTAGTAACTCCCGGTTACCCTACCATAAGGTCCGTTTCACAATCTGCAAATAAAGTTCCGGGTAAGCTATCCGCAAACAGGGCTGCCGTTTGTTCTAAATTTGAAGCCATAAACGAACACACGCAATATAGGTTTTTTTTATTTTTTATTAAAACAAACGGCAGCCCTGGTTGCGGATAGCTTATCTGGAACTTTATTTGAACATTGTGAAACAGGGGAACCTTATGGATTTGCCGTTCTATAAAATAGGGCACACCGCTTATATGGATAAATTAAATGAAAAAACTTTATTGTAAACGGTTACAAAGCACGGTTACTGGTTCCCTAGAATTCAGGTAGTCCAGAATGATTCCAAATGTACATCATTAATTACAAATTGCTATCTCAACCGTCAGCATTCCACCAGGATTTGAGGCGCATAATTTAGGCATCAAAAATAATATTCAAATTATAAAATAATATTTAATACTGGTATTGATCGAGCTATTATATAATAATAACACACCTACTGACCTTTCGTTGTTTCAAAACTTGTTATCAAAAAGTTTTGACGGACACAAACAAAACGTTCTTGAGCCGCAGACGACTCGTATTCGTGTCTGATAAGACGAAATTAAATTGAAGTTATTAAATGCAGATATTATTTGAGTACTTACTTTTTTTTCTAGCTGGGTATAGCACATCTCGTTTTCTTTGGATATAAACTCGTTTGCGAGTTTCTAGAGTTTTTCGAAAAAAGTTGGAGATTGGCAAGAACAGTCGACAGGACATCAACCGCATTGTTAACCTATTAATGCAACAGAATAGAGTGCACGCAGACAAGAAACAATCTTTTCGCACTTACTATGTATAAAGTTATAATCGTCTTTGGGCAAACCACCAGTCCTAAAACCAGCCAGTTTTGATAACATTAAAAAGGTTACATTTGAAAAAAAGTTAAAATGTTTCCAGCTGTTTTTCTTTCTATCAAAATGAGTATGTAATTCTAATGAAGAAATTCATTACAAAAAAGGAAAAACGCAGTAAGCCGTGAAAAACCTATGTAACGTTTATGCAGTGGACCTTTTGCAGTGTCGGTAAGAAGATCAGAAACTTGGTTTATGCGTTTTTAATCCAGGAATATTGATGTCAAAGATACACCTCAGTCTAGTCGGCTTGTTACGGATACAATACAACTCATTTTTATATCTCCATCAAAGTTTTTAAACGCCAAATAGCTAATTAGTAGTACTCTACTAATACTCTACTAAGTGCCTAAACTACGAAAAACTTACCATAATTTTGGCCATTTTAAAAAGGTAAATAGTTCACAATCCTATTTAGTGCAATCCTCGTGCAACGAGCCGGTGTCTTCATTCAACTTATGCCTTATTTAACTTTGTATGATCTTTTATACGAACGAGACTAAGCCAAGATCTAATAATGAGAAAATTATATTGAAATGCGTGCTGAAAATTAGATAATCACTGAGATCGCCAGGAAAATCATTATCAGGACAATAATACATGACATCTTGCATTCTTTAAGACAATAATCAACATTGTGATCTTTTTTCAAGATGCTTGCTTGCATTGTTTGCCAATGCAAAAAAAATATCATGGCATTTGACAGATTTAAAATTGAAAATTACTTGACTGCCCGAAACCGTTTGTGTGAATGCAACGACTAATGAATGCCTATGAAGCGAAAGTAATTTATCAGCAGTCTCTGCCGACCCTCTGTGATACAGGGCGTGAGCTTATGTATGTGGAACTAGACTTTCTTTTGAGAAAGGTCAATGAAAAAGGCATGCGCAGCGTAGGAAGACCAACCATAAGATCCATCCAAGTGGCAGGGAGGCGCTGGATGCAAACCGCTTTCAACCGGTCTTTTTGGAAATCCACGGAGGAGGCCTATGTCCAGCAGTGGACTTCTTGTGGCTGAATGATGATGATGATGATAATGAATGAAAAAGGGAAGTATTTTTTTTTAAGATCTTCCCTACCTCACAACATGAAAGCGTATATACTTATAGTGCCTTTTTAGTTAGTTACTATCAGCTCGCTTCTAGCAGTAAAATTAGCGCTAGTTCAATCTTAGGCCGCCGTCTGTACTGTTAGATTAAGAAATACCTGTGTAATCTCCTTTTTTATGTACATTAAAGTGTTCTCTCTCTATCTATCTCTATCTTTTCTTGTCGGGTTTACTTTTGCCAAACTGCCTTACTAGGGTGCGCCGTAGTGAGGCATCTCATCAGCTCATATCAATAGCAATAGGAAGCTGCTCATCAGCCCATCATGACCCTATGAGTTAGTGCAGATCATGTGAAGTGTTTTTTCATACCATTGACGCCTAGAAGGTCTGATATGTATGGTCGCGTAGACTATCTAGGTCCTGGTGAGTCCGATATCTTTACATATTATAGCCTCTTCCTCATCCCCATCTTCCCATCCCACTCCCGTTGTATGTATGGGCGGATGGACCCTTGTCCCATAAACTACTTGCACCGGCACTACTTGCAATATCACTAACATTTCAATCTTAGTTTCGCCTTCGCCCTGGGCGTGACGCGCGCGGCCTCAAAGGCGAATGGGAGCCGGGTTTAACCCGGGCGACCCAAATACCATTCTACACAAATTGCACAAATGTATCTTGGCCGAGCGAGAGGGTTAGATTAAGTTGCCACCCATTATAGGACCCCGGCGCCTTGCTTGTGACTACTCGAGGAAGTAGACAGAGATAAGGCGCCGGGGAACACACCCAATTTTAACAATATGTTAACATTAAGGCAATTCTATTTTATTTTAATTTGACATAATGCAATTTAATTCTAATTTTAATTTAATCGACATTTTATTTTATATGAATTTAATTTTAATTGAAATCAAATTTAAGTTTTAACTATATTGACATTTTAATTTTGTAAAGCCCCGGCGCCTTGCTTCTGACTACTCGATTGAGTAGACCGAGATAAGGCGCCGGGGAATACACTTAATTTTACGCGAATGACATTTTATATTGTACGAGTATTTTAATCTAAAGTTATTTTAATTATATGACATTGTATTATATAGAGAATTATGTTAAAGATATTAAATTAATTGTAATTAATAATCTTACATCTAACCTGTACATTGTATAACAATCTCCAGTAGTTTTATCCTGATTGAATGTAAATGGGTTGGAAAAAAAAACATACATATATATAAACCTATAATAACAATAAAAAGAAGAAAACAGAAAATGAGACAAAGGAAAAAGAAAGAGAAGGAAAGAAAGGGAAAAGACATAGACATAAACATGTATAACCCATTAGAATAAGACAAATACAATCAATGTTCATCAAAGTTATTTTAAATAATAAAGACTAAAGGTTGCCACGTAATAAATGGTGGCAGATCCTTGCTAAAAAAAAAAACATTTCAATCAACCCAGAGCAGAGTTGAGTTCTCAGCAAAAGACCTCCAGTAATCAAATGATTCCAGTAATCTCTGTTTAATTCTACTAGGAACGGGTGACGGACAGATTTATAGTGTATTTGTTTAGTTTTTAGAAACATTGTCTAAATGGACCATTAACTCCGTCTTCTGTGATATAAATCCTAAACTCCGTGAGCAATTTACCAAGGAGTTCGCATATTCATAGTGCTGCGCTTTGCGCTCGAAAATTTTATCATGAGAATATAATGTATCACACGAAGTATCAGTAACTTTGGCTTCGGGAAATTAAAATGAGCATTTTAAATAAAACCTTTCTTCAACATTCAAGCTGACAAAGCATAATGCAACCGTCATAGGGCTAGTTTCTGAGTCCTGATTTTCACTATTATACGTAAATACTTAAGTACCTACCTAACGTTCTGTCACGCTCTTTTCACAGAAATTTGATGAGACAGCACTGCAGTTAAGTAGTTACTTATCAAACATTCTCAATTCAAAAATTGGCCCATAGGGCGTCTTCAATAAGATTCCCGAGGGTTAGGTGCCCAGATTTCGCTTCCACTGTATTTTGCCACTTTTTGCCCTCTTTTCTCTGTCCCTTTTTTTATATTATCTAGAAGTGACTAGTGTTATCAAATCATTGTTTTCCACATGAACAATAATCAATAATGTGCATTAATTCATCATCATCAACCCATTACGTCCGCACCGAGAGGCACGGGTCTCTTCTCCGAGGAAGATATAGGCCAGGCCCTACTCCACCACGGCGTCCTAGTCCGGACTGATGGAGGCTTGTAAGACTAGCGGATGGTCTTACTGTTAGAAGTTTCAAGCCGCCCTAAGGCCTCTTGACTTAATCAATTACTACAAAGACATGCACAAAGTCCAACAAATGTTTCGACGACAACACAGATACTATAATAGACTAATATAATATTCTATATTTTTTTTTTTTTATTATTGAAAATTGATGCGATTGACATCTTATTACGTGTTAACCAAGTAACAATTCAGAAATGACCCCTCTCTGAAGCCTTGCTTTTCATTTTGTCCAATTCGTGGTAAGCGTTGCTGGTTGTACAATTACTTAAAATACTTCATTGTTACTTAATGCTGTTTTATGTAACCACTTATTGTACAATTGTTTGTTTACCCAAATAAAATAAAATAATAGTCAAAGCAAAAAACAAAACCTTGCTTCAACTAGGTACATGGAAAGCCTTTCATTTTAGCTATTATGAAACACTAGCTGTTGCCCGCGACTACGTCCGCGTGGGCTTTAGTTGAGTAAAGTGTTTGCAAATAAGATAGGGATACTTTTAGCGCATTCGAAAGAGCTTTCATACTAAATTCGCAATCCCCCGCTTACCTCCTTAAGGGATTCATACTAACTGTGCACCCCCCCTTTTTACCCCTTAAGGGATGATTTTCGAATAACTATTTTACATCTTTTTCATAACTTTTAATGAAGGACCTTCATATTGAATCTCATTCGAATAACTTCAAAAACGGCAAAGTTTCATACTAAGTTTGCACCCCCCTTTTCCCCCTTAAGGGATGATTTTTAAAAAACTATTTTACACGTGTTGCATAATTTTAAATGAAGAACCTTCGTACTAAATTTTATTCGAATAACTTTAAAAACGGCAAAGTTTCATACTAACTTTGAACCCCCATTTTACACCCTTAGGGGATGAATTTTCAAAAATGCTTTCTTAGTGCTCCACTACGTTACAAAAGAAACCCCTGTGCAAAATTTCAAGCTTCTAACCCTTATGGTTTAGGCCCTGCGTTGATATGTCAGTCAGTCAGTCAGTCAGTCAGCTTCTCCTTTTATATATATAGATTTCCTTAAACATCTACTTCTAAAGCATTGCCTAGGCTGACCTAAAGTTTTAACAAAAAACCTGAATGAAGTGCCATCCAGAGTGAATATACCTACATACTTCAAGATGGCATCAACGCCGAAGCTAATTTATGAAGACCAACTTTTCTCAGCGTTTTCCTACCTTCTTACAGCCATTTCTACTAAAAAACTTATTAAAATATGTCCAATTATTGGTTGCACAATGGGAGAGGTCAAACTAAAGATAAAAAAAATCTCCTTTCGTTGAACTACAACTCTACCCAAGCACTCTTCGAAATAACCACCCGAAGGTGGCGACTGACATTGAATATTCGCTCGTTGTGAATACTCGCATGAATATTTATAAAAAACTTCGAATACCGACAAAAAAATATTGGAAAAAGTTGTATACGTGTATTATGCTCCATTAAGCTTAAATATGGTATAACATTAATATCAAGATAATAGCGATAGTCATTTTGTTCTCCGGGGCGGCGGTAATATTATTACCCTTTACAATTTAGTTGAAAGTCACCCTTATGAGTGCGTTATTCACTCATAAGGGTGTTATGAGTGAATAACGCAGCATACAATAATAAAGTTCACGCATGTAAAATTCGATGTTCTGACGATTGTAAAAACGTGTAAACATGTCATGTCAAAAACATGTCAGGTGTGAATTTGTACAAAGCCATGCTTCTAGGGATTTTTATTCATACCCTGCAATAAAATCCGCTTCGAGATAAGTATTAACAAGCTGAAGTTTTGATAACAGATTGATAAAATGTCAAATGTCAATATAAGATGCTGATAACCTCACGGAGTACAGAAAGTAGGTATGTAGCTTTTCAATAGAACGCGACTATTTAGGTACATTAGTACGTACATTTATTTCACTAGACGCCAGACCTTAATTCTGTTAGTGCATTATAGTTCAATGACAGTTACATGGTTTGGTCACGTGACATGTTTTTAAATTCCATTGACGCCACAAATTATCGATAAGCGTGCGTGCGTGGACTTGAAGCGGCAATGAAAAGAAATCAACAGAATGAAAATTCAACTGCCATTGTAGTACAATGCATTAGCAGAATCTAGGCCGGACCGACGATTCTATTAGTGCATTATAATACGATGGCAGATACACAATCTCGTCACGTGATGTGGTTTTTTTTCTACTATTGACGCCTAAATGGTTTGAGTGCGCGCGTAAAGCGGCAATAAGCTGCGTCCCCAGTTGGCAAACAGTTTGCCGCCGACTGAGTTAGCGGCGTATCGGCTTAGATGCCCTTCCATATACTTTAAATTTAAGTTTTGCGCTCAATCTACGCAATTTGCAGCGTTACGCGCGCCGACTATCTCAGTGGGCGGCTGACTCACAGAAACCCTCCGGCCGTTTTCGCAACTGCGTTTCGTAACTGGTTGCGAAACAAGAATGTTTATTCCTTGTTCGCAACCAGTTGCGAATCAAGAAAACTTTTTCCTTAGCCGCAACTTGGTTGCGAACGAAGAATACGATATTCCCAAACTTACAGAGTTGCGATGGGAGAAATTAATTTCCTTATTCGCAACAAAAGGCTAATTTAATAATTCAAAAAGAAAGGAAATTAAATCTTAAGAAATTTTAATTACTTAACACAATTATATATATTTTGTAATGCAACAAAGTAATCTTATGTAGTTCTCTTAACCTAATTAAATAAACTAAAATAAAATAAACATTTTATGGAAGGCCTTCTCCACACTGACGTGCTCTTAAAGGTATATTGTCAAGACTAGATATTGTCTATTTATATTATTGTAGATATTAGTGTCTTTTTGAAAAGTTTGTAATACGAATCAACAAAATTGAAACAGTTAAAGATGGTTGCGAATAAGGAAAAAATAAACTTTTGCCGCAACTGGTTGCGAAACATAACCATTAGGATGCCTAGTTGCGGCTAAGGAAAAAGTTTTCTTGATTCGCAACTGGTTGCCGGAGGGCACAGAAAAGCCTGTTCTACTCGGGCAGCGAAATATTTTTAGTTCGCTTTAAGTATGCCGCTAACTCTAATTTCAGTTGGCTACAAATTTGCGGCTCACTCAGTCGGCGGCGAACAGTTATCCTAGTGTGGACGCAGCCTTAAAACTAAATGGCCATGTTCTTGCAGTTGCCATTGTACTACAATGCATTAACAGAATCAAGATCCTGTCTCATCAAGGCACCGAGTGGGTCAGGCCAAATTCTCAACCGGTCTGCGCTGTCCATATGGCGACATAACGCCATAGGCGCGAACTGAATTTTATAGTTTACCCTTTATAAGGCAGAGCTAGTCTTAAATTTTCATTGGTTTTGGACTCTATGTCAATGCAATACAGTTCAAATTATGGTGGCAATATGGTACAGAGCCTTATAAAGGGTTAATGGTGGCATCTTCGCGGAGTTTGAACCCTGTTTCGCATTCTAGTAGCTTATATCACATGGCTCAATTTACCTGGTTTGATATCTAAGGCCCGTGAAGCATTTGGTGTCGGCTGCCGTCGATAGATGGCCCAGGTACTGACCACCCAGTAGACAGCAACTGTACATTCTGCTATCTATACAGTACTGTCACTTTTCCGACGTGTTCTCACTACTAGGTCTGCATAAAGCCTGGTTTGCAACAACAGCAAGCCAGCAACTGATCGGTCAGTACTGGCTCAACTTTGGTTTCACAGACCCAGTAGCTGCCAGACAGTACCTAACTGTCCTTCACTGACCGCCAGCTACTGGGCCTGTGACAACCAGGCTTTAGGGCGGCTTGAAAACTACTGACAGTAGGTAAGACCAGCCACTAGTCTTACAAGCCTCCACCAATCCGGACTTGGCCTTCGTAGTGAAGTATGGCCTATACCTTCCACAGGGAAGAGGCCTGTGCCCCTCTGTGGGGGCATAATGGGCTGATGATGATGATATCTAATTATATATACCAAGGGTGATCCCTGAGTTGCATAAAACTTTTATTGCACTTTATAGGATTTTGAAAATCTGTGGAATACGCATCTCATTTAATTGTATTGTTGTATCGAGGTTTGTTTCGTAACAATCTGACCATAAATATTTAACTTCCTACATTAAATACTTTGACACCCCCTTTCACCTAGAGGTACATACATACACAAGCTCACGCTCTGAGATACAGATCCCAGAAGGGTAGGCAGGTACCACATCTTAAGAATTTCGTAAATCCCTTTTTTCTAATCTACGGTTGGGCTGGGTGTTAAGTAGGCAGTCAAGGTTTGGTTTAGTATTAAATTAAAAAAACCGGCTAAGTGCGACTCGGACCCGCGCACGTAGGGTTCCGTACCATTATCTATAAAAACGTTATATTTATTTTATTATTAAATATTTATCCCCCTTAAATATTTATTTTATTTTAATTTAGTTATTTATTTTTAAAGCGCATAATATAGCTCAATATTCCGTGAATATTCAAGCGTCTACCTGTTGCCGTTATTAATATCGAAAAAAAATCACGTTTGTAGTAAGGGAGCCCCCTTAAGTAGGCAATTATTCTATTTTTAGTAATTGTTATTATAGGGGCAACAGAAATACATCATCTGTGAAAACAACTGTCTAACTATTAGGGTTCATGAGACAGCCTGGTGAGGGACGGACGGACGGACAGCAGTCTCAGTAATAGGATCCGTTTTACCCTTTGCATACGGAACCTTAAAAAGCTATTAGTAGGTATATGGGTCAATATACGCTATTTGAATTTCTATGGTCCATGCAGAAATATTATGTTTAACTTATTATATTATTGCGTCCGTATGCTTAAGCATTAAAGAATATGGTCTTTTATTTGGCCCACATAGTCTATTCACGATAATTGTTTAATTTAAGACATTAATCGTTAAAAATGGTTGTAAATGTATACTCTGGCCTCCCCGGTCGTTGGAGTATTTCCTCTGGCAAGTCTATGTTTTTGTATTTTATAGTTACGAAATTGTATATTTGCACAATGCAATGTTTATTGTGTGTAGATGTCATGTATTACGTTAAACGGTGATCAGCGAGTGATATGTTTTTGTAGGTTTTGTGCGATTTTGTCACTCCTCTGGCGTCACTCCTCTGGCATATTTCATGTTTTATTTTAATACGTATTTAATACGTGTCCCCTTTTTTAGCTATAATCAATGGCCTATCACTTCCCTGCTTTAATTTGTGATTACTCTGCCAATAGTGTCAGTCCTCTGGTAACACATTTTCCTTTCAAAAAAATGGAAAAATCTTCTGGCCCTCATCATTAAACATTTAAAAATTGTGTCAAATAGAGAAATTATCAATATTGAATGGAACAGATTACATTTCCTTCTGGGACACAAAAAAATCAAATACCGTATATTCACCCATATGCTACTTAAATAAATAATAATAAATAAAAACGTCTAATAGGTAGTTCGTACTTAAATTTATTAATAATATTTTCTATTCACTAAAAGTTATTAATAGCCGTGGGTCCTGTAGCCTCCATCATGGTCATGGTGGCCGCCCATGCCGAACGCAGCACCAAACTCTCCAAAAGCATGTCCCACTTCATTCAGGGCCGCTTCGTCAGCATGTTGATGAACAGCCGCTGCTCTTGCAGCTAAGCCGAAAGCGCCATCGGCGAATCCGTTATTTTCAAGTCCCCCGGCGGCGCCGAAGCCTGCGCGGCCGCTGCCGCCGGCGCCAAAGCCCTCACCGTGTCTACCGGCAAGACCAGCGCCAGCACCACCGCCAACACCGAAGCCTGCTCGGCCGCTGCCCCCAGCGCCAAAGCCCTCACCGTGTCTACCGGCAAGACCAGCGCCAGCATCACCGCCAACACCGAAGCCTGCTCGGCCGCTGCCCCCAGCGCCAAAGCCCTCACGGTGTCTACCAGCTAGACCAGCGCCGGCATCACCGCCAACACCGAAGCCTGCTCGGCCGCTGCCCCCAGCGCCAAAGCCCTCACGGTGTCTACCGGTAGCACCACCACTGACGTCACCGCCAAATCCAAAGCCTGCTCGGCCGCTGCCCCCAGCACCCAAGACCTCGTCGTGTTTACCGACGACTCCAGCATCAGCGCCACCGCCGAAGCCGAAACCTGCGCGGCCGCTTCCGCCCGCGCCAAAGGCCCCATCGTGTGCACCGGCGAGACCAGCACCAGCGCCACCGCCGACGCCGAAACCGGCGCGGCCGCTTCCGCCCGCGCCAAAGGCCCCATCGTGTGCACCGGCGAGACCAGCCCCAGCGCCACCGCCGACGCCGAAACCTGCGCGGCCGCTACCGCCGGCCCCAAAGCCCTCATCGTGTGCACCGGCAACGCCAACAGCGCCGCCGAAGCCGAAGCCTGCGTGGCCGCCGGCGCCGGCGCCGCCGTACTCGGGGCGAGCTGTTGAATTTTTTTCCTTTTAACATTGTCAACGTTTTTATGGTACAAAAAGATCTCGTTTTGGTTCAATTTAAGCTTTGCCATTTTGTCGGAAACACTATTTTAAACAGTTTTTTAAGACTAAACACTACTAACACACATTTGTGAAACAGCAAAAATTATAAAATTACGACGATTACTAGATAAAACCATAGTAAAAGTTGTTTGTGGATCTGTAGAAAGTAGTCCGAGTCGGTCGTTGTTTTAAAAATCAATAGCCTGTGCCTATATCTTGACTACAAAGCAATGTGTACCTTATACCTATTGATTGAAATTGATTATTTGACCTATTGATTGAGATTAAAATTGTTATTTATTACCCACCTCTCGAAAATTGCTATTACCCACCTCTCGAATAAACAGTTATTACCCACCTCTCGAATAAATTGTTATTACCCACCTCTCGAATGCAATTACACTCTTCCGGTACATTGGTAATGGCTATTAAAATTTATAAGAAACTCCCAAATCATCTTAAAGAATTGAATAGCGACAGCAATTTCAAAGATAAGATTTTAAAGATTTCAAGAAAATGCTAATTTCAAAATGTTATATCATAGAAGAATATTTAAAGGATAGTATACATACATAGATGAAATAAGATAAATAATTGTATAAATATAACTTTTAAAATATAATTTACTAAAATTGCATGATTATTAATTCAATTAAACATTTTAATTTTAAATTAATGTAATGCATATTTTAATATAGCACTTTAAAATGTTGCGTGACCTACAGGGTCCACAAAGATCTTATGAAATAACTGTTGAGTTAAAATGTAACAACCCTAAAACTTCTGGAGTAAATAATGAGTATTGAATATAGAGTATTGATTTAAAACTAAACAGCTATAAAATAGACAGCTTCCACTATGAAATCAAGTTTCAATCTCCAACCGCGGTTTTCACAATTAACTAGATCAAGTTCTAACAAGTGGCTTTCATGCTTCTTTAGTTCACTGAAATTATGTCGAGATCTCGATACGGAGGATCCAGGTCTCCTACTAGTTAGTTTGAAAGTCAATAGAGGATCAGGGCCGGATTTAGGGATTTCAGGGACGGGGGGCCCCCACAATAGAGAATTCGAAAAAAAATATTTTCAATAAAAAAAGTGTTTGTTAAATACTAAGTGAATCTACTTGGTTTCACAATAAATTATTTATTTGAAAACTCGACTGAATTTTTTTTTCATTTTATTTGTAAAATAATTTGGGGCGAGGGGGGCCCATTGCCCAGAGGCCTCTGGACCTCTAAATCCGGCCCTGTAGAAGATTGTGTTTTTAAAGCAGTTAATTACTATCCAGATAATTATAGAGCAAACCATTTATTGTAAATATCATAATTTATAGTTCTGTTGGAAACTTTCATTTTAAATTTGATACCTACATTTAATGTATTTACCTACTCTCAATTCGTTACAATAACAATCCCTCGGGAATATACCGCCATCGTCGAAGGAAAGTCCAGCCCTCCTGTTACATACCTGACAACTCTATTGGAGTAACCATTTCGATGAATGTAGTGTCAAAACACCTCACAGTGGGTTAAATGGACAACTCCGTAAAGTGAAGATCTTTCGTAGAAGCGCGGGCTAGAAAGGTAGTATGAGGACGCGAGTCGCGCGCGACAACGTCAAAAGTCGTGAGAATTTGACAGTTAATGTACTGGAAAGTCGCGACTTTTGACGCTGTCGCGCGCGACTCGCGTCCTCATACTACCTTTGCTGGTATGAAGTGCGTGCGACGCGAGTCATGCAGGCAGGACGTTCATTCGAGGTGCCTAGATATTTCCCTCTATTCCCACCTGTTCTGTTGAGTAGTTCTGTCGGCAGAACTACTCAACAGAACAGGTGGGAGTAGAGGGATATTTCCGTCGGGTCAAGTCAAAGGTCAAAGTCAAAGTACTACTTACCAAGGCACCCGGCTACAGCCATACCAAGGAACAGGCAAGCGATCTGTGTGGGTAAAAAAATGTTACTGTAGTATAACAAGAGTAGTAGGTAGTTAATCATCTAATATATAAAACTAGCTATCCCTTCAAACGTTGTTATGCCAAATTGGTTACCCTTATCACTTAGGGCTATGAAAAATTGATAACAACCTATTTTCAGAACTACCGAATATACATATAAAATTTCATCAAAATCGGTCAAGCCGTTTTGGAGGAGTATGCGCACTAACCGCAGACCTGCGGCGCGATGGTCGGACGATGTCGTTGAGTCGGCGGAAGGTCCGTGGATGCGAATGGCGAGAGACCATGTGAAATGGCATTTGGGGGAAAAGGCCTATACCCAGCAGTGGGCAGCGGTGGGCTGATGATGATGCGCACTAACACGGTGTCACGAGAATTTTATATATTAGAAGAAAGAAAGAAATTGGAAATTCGGTAGGTTTTAGAATAATATGTTATTTTTTCATAGCCCTAAATGAAAAAAATATATAAGGCGAAAGAACATTTGCCGAGTAATTGAGTTCCCTAGATGACTTAAAATTATATTAAATTTGGAACTGCTGAGCGACGGATCATTTTCGACGCCCTGTACACAGTCATAATATAACACAATCATCATAAGAATGTCTTCAAAATTGTAAAAATTGGGGCCAGTGAAATAGGGGGACCTTAGCTGAATCAATATCACGGCGAAAATCTAACGGTGGCATTTGTTAAAACACGATTCTCTTAAAACACTCCATAAACGCAGTATGTCTGTGGTATTTCCCATATTTTCAAGTATTTCCCTTATAAAGTCCAACTTTATATACAGCGGGCTTTCATAAATCAGACCGTGAGACTATGCAGAAATATTATTATGTTTACCTAAAATCCAGACGCGAAAAAATCACCTGACGATGACTTATTAAACTTTTGATTCAAAGTCAAGTAGGGTACAAGCGTCTGAAGGTGATCCCAATCGTAATCGTAGCCACGTAATAAAACAGTACTTACTTTGAACGCCATATTGGAATTCTAGTGTCCGGAGCACACAGATTCGAATTTGTGACTTCGCCAATCTAGCGAGATGTGTTTTTATATAGGACCGTTATCGGATGGTCTGAATGACCCCTCGGAACCTAAGACTTGTTTTGAGATATTGCTTTGCAAGCAACGATTTTGCCTAAGTGCGCTACAAGTTCAACGCGTGTAAAGCCGGGATTTCGTGATCATAGTACAATCAGACCGTGTGACCTAAAGCTCGGACTTAGGACTCGTGACTGAAGCTACTCCACTCATATATTATGAGCCTGTCTAGTAGACACTCGCGCGTTCCCGAGCATCTGGTCGGGGTGTATTTAGTTCTAGTACCTCGGGAACGCGCGTTTTACGCGCGAGTAAGAGTACGCGCGAGAGCATCTGGACGGGGTGTATGTAGCTCTAGTACCTCGGGAACGCGCGTGTGTCTACGCGCGAGTGCCCTCGCGCGTAAAGCGCTCCGTCTGGATAGGCTCTTAGAGCCTGTCCAGATGAAGCGTTTTAGCCCTCGCGCGCGTGCCTACGCGCGAGTGTACTCGCGCGTAAAACGCTTCGTCTGGACAGGCTCTTAGGGTCAGTTTCTAAATTGAGAATTTCCCTAAATAACTACTTAACTGCAGTGCTATCTCATCAAACTCAGAAAAGAGCGTGACAGAACGTTACATACCTAAGTATTTACTTAGTGAATTTCTCAATTCAGAAACCGGTCCTTTCTTAATAATTTAATTTAGTGAAGATATGATGAAGGCTTCTGGAGATGAGGAACGGAATTCTTCAATAAACATAAGCAAATTAAGCCTGATGGGAGTGGAGCAACCTCAGTAATTAGTTTTGAATTAATAATTTTTTTTATTAAGATAGTCCCACGGACTTCGCAAAGAATCTAGACATAATTGTCTAGATTAATATATTATTTTTTTTTTTTTAAACCGAAAACCGAATGCCGCCTATTGTACCAATTTTTTTAAATTGTAACTTTTATTTGTCTCTTGTTTTTTATGTGCAATGAAGAATACTTATTTGAGTCGCTCGTAGCCTGCCTGAGTGTGATCTTGAACGATCACTAAGGTTATTAAATATTACACGATAAACTATCTATAACATTCCAAAACATACAAAGCCTAGGAAATAAAGTAGACATTTTAGAGCAATTATTGTCAATTGAAAACATAGATATACTTTGCCTAAGTGAAACTCATAGGGATGAATATTTTTGTAACTCAATTGTACTTCCGGGATATAGTATGGCATCAATGTTCTGTAGATCACAACATGGAAACGGCGGCGTGTGTATTTTTGTTAAGGATTCCTTGGAATACATAGAAAGAGATGATATTGTAAAACTAACCCAGGAATTTTTTATAGAGGTGTGTGCAATAGAGATATCTAAAATAAAAACTATAGTTATAAGCCTGTACAGACCAGATCGTCAAATAGACATATTTAACGAGCAAATAAAGAAAATCCTAGATAGAGTAATAATTAAGGAAAAGAACAAAAACATAATACTGGGTGGAGATTTTAACATAAACATGCTAGAAAAAAGTAAAAGGAAATATGATCTAATTAACTTATTTCACTCTTATAGTTTAAAACAACTGATAAATGTACCAACTAGGGTAACAAAACACTCTGCCACTATTATAGACTTGGTATTTACAAATAATACAGAAATGATATCCGAAAGCTCTGTAAAAGATCTTGGCTTATCAGATATGATCTGATAAGCCAAGATCTTAAAACGCTTCGTCTGGACAGGCTCTTAGGGTCAGTTTCTAAATTGAGAATTTCCCTAAATAACTACTTAACTGCAGTGCTATCTCATCAAACTCAGAAAAGAGCGTGACAGAACGTTACATACCTAAGTATTTACTTAGTGAATTTCTCAATTCAGAAACCGGTCCTTTCTTAATAATTTAATTTAGTGAAGATATGATGAAGGCTTCTGGAGATGAGGAACGGAATTCTTCAATAAACATCAGCAAATTAAGCCTGATGGGAGTGGAGCAACCTCAGTAATTAGTTTTGAATTAATAATTTTTTTTATTAAGATAGTCCCACGGACTTCGCAAAGAATCTAGACATAATTGTCTAGATTAATATATTATTTTTTTTTTTTAAACCGAAAACCGAATGCCGCCTATTGTACCAATTTTTTTAAATTGTAACTTTTATTTGTCTCTTGTTTTTTATGTGCAATGAAGAATACTTATTTGAGTCGCTCGTAGCCTGCCTGAGTGTGATCTTGAACGATCACTAAGGTTATTAAATATTACACGATAAACTATCTATAACATTCCAAAACATACAAAGCCTAGGAAATAAAGTAGACATTTTAGAGCAATTATTGTCAATTGAAAACATAGATATACTTTGCCTAAGTGAAACTCATAGGGATGAATATTTTTGTAACTCAATTGTACTTCCGGGATATAGTATGGCATCAATGTTCTGTAGATCACAACATGGAAACGGCGGCGTGTGTATTTTTGTTAAGGATTCCTTGGAATACATAGAAAGAGATGATATTGTAAAACTAACCCAGGAATTTTTTATAGAGGTGTGTGCAATAGAGATATCTAAAATAAAAACTATAGTTATAAGCCTGTACAGACCAGATCGTCAAATAGACATATTTAACGAGCAAATAAAGAAAATCCTAGATAGAGTAATAATTAAGGAAAAGAACAAAAACATAATACTGGGTGGAGATTTTAACATAAACATGCTAGAAAAAAGTAAAAGGAAATATGATCTAATTAACTTATTTCACTCTTATAGTTTAAAACAACTGATAAATGTACCAACTAGGGTAACAAAACACTCTGCCACTATTATAGACTTGGTATTTACAAATAATACAGAAATGATATCCGAAAGCTCTGTAAAAGATCTTGGCTTATCAGATCATAAAAAAAGTATTCACTTAGAATTAACAACGGAACATGTAATAAATAATAATATACATTTTTTCTATATGAAAAAGAGGATATTCACTCGACAAAATATATCAGATATAAACAACGCACTTAGAGAAATAAATTGGGAAGAAATTATGGATAGTAATAAAAATGTTAATGAAAACTACCTAAACCTACACAACATTATGCAAAACCTACTGGATAAGTTTGCTCCATTACGAAGAGTAAGACTGAGAATCAAACATCAGAAAGGATGGCTTACAAAAGGCTTAAAAACAGCTTGCACAAATAAAAGAATTCTAAAAATAATTTCAAATGAAACTAGTAGTGAGGTAATAAAAAAGCATTTGAAACTTTATACTAAAATTTTAAAGAAATGTATAAAACAATCTAAACGAACAGAATATATCAGGCAAATGGATAATTCCGACAATAAAACGAAAACTATGTGGCAAATTATCAACAACAAAACAAGAAAAACTAAGAAAAAAATATACAAAAACCTTAAATTAAATATAGAAGAAAATATAATACAATGTCCAAAATCAATAACCAACTCCTTTAACTCCTACTTCGCATCAATCGGGAAAAGCAACACAACTAATAATAAAGAAAACAAACAAATACATCCGTTACAGCCTCCAATTTGCTCAATGTACCTACGCCCAGTGGAAGAGGAAGAGACAAAACGATTAATAAAATCGATGAAAAATAAACATAGCAGTGGAATAGATGAAATAACACCGAGTCTCATAAAGCAATGTGCCGAGGAACTTGCCAAGCCTTTGTGTTTTATAATCAACCAAACTTTTCAAGACGGTAAATTCCCAGATTTGCTAAAAGTATCATTGATAAAACCTATTCACAAGAAAGGCGATACAAGCCTATTAGAAAATTACAGACCGATAGCCCTCCTCCCAACTTTCTCCAAAATCATTGAAAAAGCTATGTGCATCCGCCTCTACAACTTTCTTGAAAAAAATAGAGTTATAGATGATAGTCAACATGGGTTTAGGAAGATGAGATCTACGACTACAGCGGTTTACAACTATATACAAACGGCTTTACAATTCATCAATGATAAAAAATACGCCCTAGGTCTGTTATTAGATCTCACGAAAGCTTACGATAAAGTAGATTATAAAATCCTGCTGACTAAACTCTACGGTTCAGGTGTTCGAGGATCCGCGCATTCGTGGTTTAAATCTTATTTGGAGAACAGGAAACAAATAGTTGAAATTAATAATTATAATTTAGTAAATAAAGAAATAGAAAACATTAGATCAAAAGTAATAGATATAAATAGCTCTATCCCCCAAGGAAGTGTCCTAGGCTGCGTATTGTTTTTAATATACATAAATGACCTACCTAAACTATTAAAGCAACAAAAATTATTACCAATTCTATTTGCAGACGATATATCGGTACTGATGGAATGCAAAAACCATCTTGATGCAAAAACCATACTAAAGAACACACTGGAAACTATATCAATCTGGCTTGAACATAATAACCTTGAAATTAACTATACTAAAACTAAAACTATCCAATTCCGATCATACAAAAAAGCTCCAATAGACTTAGATTTAACTTTTAAAAACATAAAAATAGAGTCAGTAGAAAAGTTTAACCTACTCGGTCTAGTCATAGATACAAATCTTAGCTGGAAATATCATATAGAACATTTAAAAACAAAATTATCTAAATTTATATACGCGCTTTTTGAATTAAAATATAGTACAAATCTTGAAACAGCAAAATCAGCCTACTATGCTTATGCCCACTCGTGGCTCAAATACGGAGTAATGCTATGGGGAAATAGTACAAATTTAAATGATCTATTTAAACTCCAAAAGAAATGCATTAGAATTTTAGCACAAATAAAAAACACAGATAGTTGCAAGCCATTTTTCACATTATATAAAATTTTAACTTTGCCTTCCATTTACATCCAGGACATATGTATATTTGTTTTTAAAAATCCTAACCTATTTCGGAACTACACTAATATTCATGGCATCAATACCAGACATAAAAATAGACTAGTGTTACCATCCTCAAGAATTAAAATGTTAAATTGTAGTCCATATTATATGTGTGTAAAAATTTATAACAAACTCCCACCGCATATAAAATTGCAAAAGGATTTCAACACTTTTAAAAGAAAACTGCAAGAATTCCTAACAGAAAAATGCTTTTACTCATTAAAGGAGTACCTGCCAAATGTAGTATAAATTAGTTTAACCCTAGATTACGAAATTGCAACACCTGCAAAAGGTGACTAAGTTTTAAGTCCTAATCTTAAGTAAGACCTATGTACCTACACTTAGTCGGCAATAAATATATTTGAATTTGAATTTGAATTTATTTTTTGGAGTTCTACTTGAGACCCTCTGCATTCCTTGCAAGCTATTCATTTCTGTAGCACACATTATTTAGGGATTTTATTTTCTTCCACATAAATTAGATTTGTTCAGGCAGAATTGTATTGTAATGTTAATAATTTAAGCCATACCTTGTGATTTATAAAACCGATTTTTCCTAGTATTTTTCTTAGGATGATAAGGAAATAATTATTTAGTTTCACTTCTATCCGTAGGTATATTCAAGAAAACTATCTGTACCTATAGTCTAGAATATTATTCACTATTATTACCCCCTTTATCTAAGCGTCATATGACTATCTATTTTGCTATGCGTTTGTAGGATACTTGAATATTTTTTTATTCCAAATCACCCCCCAAGCTCCACACAGATGCATTAAAACTATTTTTCAGGAGACTAATAAAACCATCCCATTTTTACATCAGGCAATGAAATAAAAAACTGAAAATACCGTTTTCGATTAAATTCTATGAATTTTTTTCATTTCATTCTCTGATGTAAAAATAGGATGGTTTTATTAGTCTCCTGAAAATTTGTACTTTTGGAGTTAGCAGCTTAACACTTTTAGACTACGATTAATACCATCACGCACAAGACAACATCAACATCGAAAAATCAAACTTTTGCTCTATCTGGATAGGCGAATTTGACGGTATTTCAGCCCGTCCTACCTATTAATGAGATATTTTTCTCATGACTGGGTTCAGACGCCGCGCCGGACCGGAGCAGTGCAGAAAGGGCCTTAGGATTCCGTTGTGTTACGTCCGTTTGTGGTACGAACCAAACCTAACCCTAAAAAGGTACTGGAGAACTAATGGTTTCTCGCTCATACATTGTGGATGTCTATATTTTGTGAGTAATTCAGTCCCGTTGTTTAATTAATTAATCACGCCCAGCAGTTTAAACGCTAAAGATTCTTGTGTGAACAGGAAATATGCTGATATTCAGCACTTTTTTGCTGGTAGGAGCCGCCATTGCCAGCCGGAATGAAACTTATTAAAATAGAGTACACCGACGAAAAGGTCATCATAATACCGATATGGCGTACGTAAGACCAGCAGTGCGCTTCAAGATAACTTTAAGCACTAACTAATAGGGAGTTCGATAAAAGTTTGATAAAGTGGGAAATGTCAAGGCAACGATAAGGACGCGGAATTAAATGTCTTCTCAATAGGCTATTTGACAGTGTGAAAAAAACAATATTGTTTATACGTATTCGTATAAAAAAGAAATACACGACAGAATGTAAAATGACCACTTTCTGAGGACTATGGAGTCCTCGGAAAGTGGTAATTTTAAATTCTTGTTTCAGTTTGTTTAATTTCAGTTCATGGGAACACCAACAAAAAATATGAGATGGTTTTTAGAAATCTGTCAAATAGCCTATTGAGATTGTCGCTAAGTAAGGGCTGGTTTACATTTGCTTTATTTTCATGCTTTTTGAGCATGCTTTCTATAGAGCTACAATTAAATAGAGACACCAATTCCTTTTATAAGTACCTACATAAGCAAATAATAAATCATTAATGGTTGGTTTTATAAATATTTGGTGGTTAATAAAAGCTGTGAATAGGCATACGTTTTTGCCGTCTCTATTTTATTGTTTTTCTATGAAAAGCGTGCTAACTAAATCATGAAAATAAAGCAAATGTAAACCAGGCCTAACAAAGAAAGTAAAACAAAATGGACTGTGTCCGTGTCTTATTGTACGAGTATCTGTGTTATCGACGGAACATTTAGTGGATACTGTCCATTTGGTTGTGTGTTTTAGTAATTTTTTATCAATGTAATATATTGTTTTACGGATTCACTTAACATGAATATGTTGTGACGAACATGTTTGTGACGTCGCTGTTTCTGGTGCCCACGACACAGGGTATCCTAGTGTGGGGCCAGAAGCAATGTATGTGCCTGTATGTAAATGTAAAAAAAATACTTTAATTTTTTTTTATTCACTTACTTATTCAAGTAACTTCAAGTAAGAAAGTTATTCAAGTAAGTAAGTTAGTGGGCCCAGTTCTAGTGATTGGTGCCTCTGCCTACCTCCCGGGGATAACGGGCGTGAGTTTATTTATTTTTATTTTTTATTCAAGTAAGCGAATTCGTACAACAATCTATAATATGTAGTTCTTACGAAAGTTTTAGTTTAAAAAAATTATTAATGTGTTTTTGCAATTTTTATCCGGATTAAAGTTTCAAATACCTGGTCTACTTATTTAAGTTTGCAAACGAAAAAAATGTACATAGTTATTGAATTGGAAAATAAAAATGGACTTGTAGCCACGGATGTAATAAATAAAAGCGAAAAAGAGAGTTCTTTTAGAATTTTCAGCACTGAAATAAACATGGCTGCCTTTCCCGTCAGGAGCTCCCCGGGGTGAGAACGCAGCGCGAGGGGAACAGTTTCATTCATAGAGTCCGCGCCATCACTGAAGACATTTTCGCCCTTATGTTAATGAAGACAAGGCGTTCTCCTTGGGTGAGTGATGGCGCGTGCCGTAGAAAAGAGGTTGGCATGGCACCATGAACCTTTGTAAATATTTTGTGTTCTTTTTGTATTTTTTTTCTAGTGTCCAATAAAGAATATTATATTCTATTCTATTCTATTCTATTCTATCCTGTTCGTCCGTCCGTCCGTCGTCCATCCGTCCGTCGTCTGTGTGTCTGTCTGTCACCAGGCTGTCTCTCGTAAACTGTGATAGCAAGATAGTTGAAATTTTCACAGTTGATATGTTTTTGTTGCCCCTATTACAGCAAATACTAAAAACAGACTTAAATAAAAGTAGCGGTCCCATACAACAAAAATAGATTTTTAGTTGATTTTCGTTCTATGCCGAAACCAAGTAAATAGGTACGTTATATCATCTAAATTCAATGGTTATATGTAGTAGGTACTGCCAGTTTTTTAACTTGGTAGGTATATCCCATGTTTATGTTCGTAGATAAGATTTGGTAGCAATGATGTTTTGTTTTTAAAAACACTAAAATATAAACAAGGTGTACTTACTTATCAACATTTTTTTCCTAGTATAGGTGAATACCATTTATATATTGTTTTTTTGTTCCCAGCCACTTTCTTAGGTGTCGCTTTCGTTTCCCAGAATCTACGTAGTTGTGTTACGCTGTCTCTCTAGAGTTATCAAAAAGTGGTTTAACCCGTAGAACTTTCGGTGAGCCGATGGGGTCACCATAACAATGGTTATTAATTCTTATTTTCAAGCTCAAGACGCAACTGATTAAGAAGGAAATGATACCAGACTAGAGCGAGTCGGTCTCACTCACCGACGCTTCCGTACTCGCAGTTTTCCCGACATCAAAGACAATATTTTTAATGACTTAATTTCGTATGTATGTATTTGTAATAAAATGCATATTTTTTATATATTTCCCTGTAGTATAAAAGCGGAAACACATTGAAGTGCGACGTGACCCGACGCCACGTGACGCGTCAAATCAAGTCTACTATTTTCTATGAACGGAATAATATTATGCATCGCGTGCACGATGCACATCGGGTGTCGATAAGTGGTGTCCCGTTGCGTTGAAATAAGTCTGTTTCCTCCTTAAGACGTCGCCTGGAGTTTACCTAAATATATTTATACAAGCCATAGATATACTAGCTGACCCGGCAAACGTTGTTGCCAGATAGGAGTATGAAAAATAGATTATAAAATTTCATCAAAATCGGTCAAGCCGCTTCGGAGACGCATGCGCACTAACACGACGACGTTTTAAACCTATCTAGTCTAAGATTTAACAAAATTTATTAGGAATCCTCCGCCTCCTATCCTCGCCGATGGAAGCGCATTAAACTAGTAGCCTAACAGCCGGTTTCTTGGGGGCTGATTAGATTAGTTAATCGCTACGATCAAATTAAAATATGATTAAGCACGATTTGGGTTTCCTGAGCGCCAATCAATTCAGTTGACCAGCAGATCAAATCAGTTAACAAATGAAACGTCAAAGGACATGTCAAACTGTATTCGGGTTTCCTGGGGAATGATTAGGCACTAATCACTGTTCAAAATCAATTTTGAAGTGTCAAATCGCCTTGTTAACTAATCGGAGGAGATCGACGAATTAACTTAATTTGTTTGCTTGAAATTGGTGATATTTTGTAATAATCTGCATGTCTTCGCTTTCGGGACTCTCACCTAGTTATGGTGACGCGCGGCTGCTAGAACTAGACGCTCAAGGAGGATCATGAACCCTATGGAAGAGTTTGATAAAGAGTAGTTTCGAACTTGGTTCCGGGTCCCGAAAGCAGTAATTGTGAGGATTGTGGGCCTGATTGGGACTCGGATTATAGGTAGGTGTGTACGCTATAAAATCAGGCGTAATGCCATCAGCGTTGTGGAGCAAATTCTGCTTACAATTATTAATATATAAAGCTACAATCCGGTATACTCACTGACTGACTGACTGATCATATATAGATTATCTCGAGAACGGTAAGTGCTAGAGAAAAAATTTGTAAGAGAAAAGTGTAGGGAAGGTACGATAAACGGCCATCCTATGAAGCCGATTTTTGAATTTCGAACGCGTTCTCTCATACAAATATGCTAACTCTGTCGACCGATTTGGATCAAATTTTGATAGAATGTTCTTTGTGTGATCCGATTGAGAAAAAATTTTGTTGCTCGAAATTCAAAATAGCGGATGAACTATAGCCTTCCGAAAATAGGCCATTTTTTAGACCTCTGCGCAAAAAAGTCGGCAGCCAGCTGATTGGCCTTTATACCTGGGTTCTTCGACATCGAGTTGTCGAAGAACCCAGGTATACCTGAAAAATCCGACATTTCGAGATTTCAAGATGGCGGCCGAGATATCGATTATCAAAGTTTACTAATTCTCTATGGAGATTTGTCACTGAAAATCCACTCTTAATACTTAAGGTTGGCGCGCGTAAGCGTGCAGGGGGCTCGCCCCCTAGTTATTAATATATATAGCTACAATCCGGTATACTCACTCACTCACTGATTGTTCATCCATACGTTTTCTCGGAAACGGTAGGTTTTCGAGAAAAATGTTGTATGAGAAAAGTGTAGGGAAGGTACGAAATACAGCCATCCTATGAAGCCGATTTTTGAATTTCGAACGCCTTCTCTCATACAAATATGCTAACTCTGTTGTTTACCTGCCGATTTTGATCAAGTTTTAATAGAATGTTCTTTGTATGATCCGATTAAGAAAAAAAATGTTGTTGTCCAAAATGGCGGCCGAGCTATAGCTTCCCGAAAATAGGCCATTTTTTAGACCTCTGCGCAAAAAAGTCGGCAGCCAACTGGGCGCATGCTGGAGACATGCTCTCAACAGCATCCGGTTGTCGAAGGACCCGGGTATACCAGAAAAATCCGACATCTTGAGATTTCAAGATGGCGGCCGAGATATCGATGATCAAAGTTGACCAATTTTCTATGGAGATTTTTCACAGAAAATCCACTTTCAGTACTGATGTCAGTACAAAAATGGGACAAACTTGCGAGGCCGAAGGCCGAGACGTTCTGTGTTCCGGCGGAAAACTAACAACCCAAAAGCCAAAGTGAACAAACTTGCGAGGCCGAAGGCCGAGCTCCGCGAAGCGGGCACGAGAGACCCCGCCACGGCGAGGCCGAAGGCCGAGCTCCGTTCAGGCCGAGGCCGAAGGCCGAGACCACACGTGTTCCCACGCGTCGAATCCCTACCAATAGTGTCTAGCGAGGCCCTAGGCCGAGCGCCGCGGAGAGCGAAGCTCGCAGCGGCTGGGGGTTGGCGCGCGAAGCGTGCAGGGGGCTCGCCCCCTAGTTAGCATATATGCAACTGGAGCCTTCCAGATAACTGTGGCGGACAATAAGTATAAGGAGCCACACCACAAGACGGCAATGCACTTTTCTACAATGTTCAGAAGCATCTATTTTTCACGTTCTGTGAAGTTTTTGCCCCGGGTTGCTTTGGAATTCATTTTAGATTAGACCAACTCAATAATAACTTTGGAATAGAAAATTTTTCATTTCGGCGCGAACCAAAACTTCAACTTAAACTGACATTAGTCCTTTCATTAAAATGTCTTGTTATGATCGACTGATTAATAAATTTTTGGCTAATCTGCCCTCGGGAAACCCGATTTGATTTGATTGCTTGGTCAAATTAAATGCTTCGTCAATAAATCACAACTTTGAACAGCGCCCAAGAAACCGGCTGTTAGGTGTATGAGTGTAATGAGTGTGTGTATGTTTGCGCGCACGCGTTTGTGTGTGTGCGTGTGTGCGTGTGTGCGTGTGTGCGTGTGTGTGTGTGTGTGGTGTGTGTGAGTGTGTGTGTTTGTGTGTGTGTGTGTGTGTGTGTGTGTGTGTGTGTGTGTGTGGGTGGTTCGTGCGTGCACGCGTGCGTGAGTGAGTGACTGCGTTCGTGCACGGTGCATGCGTGTGTGTGATGGTACGTGGGCCATACTGAAAGTTTCTGGATTCTGGTAAATAAGACTACCTATTATCTTTATAACACATTTATTGTTTTTCAGAGTTTAAACCCTCACTATTTACGCATTTTTGCATTCGCTGGAACTATTGTGAAAAGCTGTGGGTCCAGTCTTCCTTAGGGACCTCTTCGATGGCTTTGTGAAAAGCATTCACCGCCATTTCCGGGCTTGTGAAACGTAAACCTCTGAGTAATATTCGGGAGCAGAAAGAAATCACAGGGTGCTAGATCTGGACTGTATGGCGGATGAGTTATTAATTTTACTTTTAAAGCCTTCAAATACGCATTCGTTGCCTTAGCGGAATGTGCCGACGCGTTGTCATGATGAAGGACTATTTTGCTCAGGGGACGCTTTTCGCGTATTTTGTCAAACACTTCAAGCAAACACGTATTAACATACCAATCTGTAGTTACGGTTCTTTGGTTTTCAAGCGATACAGTGATGTAATGGCCTGATTTTCCGAAAAACGAAGCAACCATTTTCTTGCCAGTGCTGCGGCTTTTTTTTGACTTTCGTTGGCAACTCTTCAAAAGGAAAGACCCATTCCGCCGATTAACTTTTCCTTTCTGGTTCAAAGCAGCACACCCAAGTTTCATCACCTGTTACAATGTTATACACAGCCATTGATTGTCCTCCGTCATATTTTTTTATCATTTTACGGCACCACTCTACACGCAGTCGTTTCTGATCTTAGGACAAATCATGCGGTATCCATCGAGTGCAAAGTTTCCGAACCTTCAGATGCTCATGCAATATCTTTTGCACTTGGCTCATTCCAATGCCTAAGGTAGTGCAGATTTGCTGACAGGTAATTTTTTTATCCGTTTCAATTAGTTGTCGCACAGTATCAATATTAAAATCGGTAACCGCGGTCGCCGGCCGGCGTTCACGTTTAACGTCATAGAGATGATCACGTCCTCGTCTACATTCACCAAAGCACGAATAAATAGAGCTACGACATGGGACTTCATCACCAAATGCTAACTGAAGTCTTTGACAACTCTCTTGCTAACTTAAGCTATAGCGAAAATCGTAAAAAATCATAGTACGGAAATGTTCTCGACTTAAATTCATTGTAATAGCGACACACTAATTTCAAAACAACGCCACGATGAAAAAACAAATGACAGACTCACAATTTAAAAATAAATGTACTGACAGAGAGTTTCTTGTTCAAACCCTATCAGTGTTTTTTTTATTTTCCTTTTGTAACTAGTCCGTTCCAGAAACTTTCAGTATGGCCTAAGTATGTTAAAATAAATGATTACGTTGTCTTCATTTCAATAAGCTTTCTGGTGGAATCTAGTTCACTTTATTACGAAAATAATTTCTGTTTCAGTTTATAATTTGTAACATGAATAATGCTAAGTATTGAATTGAAAGAGTTACCTACACAGCTTCAAGATCTTCCTAGACTCAGATCTATAAAGGTAAGAAAGCGGTGAAAATGAGTTTTTTTTTTCAATTACTGCTTCCCATACTATAAGGTAAATGAGTTTGCCCTAACTAAGGGACTCCACACACGGCGGCTATAAGGTAAAGATGTATATTATAGCACGATATATCTCATTACATCTTTCCATAGAAATCGTCAGGAGACCACACACGACCGCTATAATATACATCTTTACATCTTCGTATCTTAAAGGTACTGAGCGATACAAGATGTATATTTACCTTTCGATACATCTTAGGGACTTCACACACGGCGGCTATATTACATTACATCCCAGGATGTATAGCTTAGAGACTTAGGGCTTAGGGTGTTCAAAAAGTTTCTTGGTGATTCAAAAACTTTTTTTTATTCTTTAATTTAATTCAAGTTTATTTATTTATTTATTTATCCACTTACAACTATCTTTACAGGCTGCGCCTAATACAATCTTATCTTATCTTATCTTATCTTATCTTATCTTATCCTATCTTATCTTATCTTATCTTATCTTATCTTATCTTATCTTATCTTATCTTATCTTATCTTATCTTATCTTATCTTATCTTATCTTATCTTATCTTATCTTATCTCATCTCATCTCATCTTATCTTATCTTATCTTATCTTACATTAAGGACTAACGCCTGCACCCCGGGAGGAGGCAGGGACCCTAGCTGAATTAAGGTCACAAAGGATAGCTATTGTAACCCTTGTGAATTCGCTCAGAGTACACGAAAACAGATCGACAGTTTCCGCGACCTGGTTTACAAGCTGCAGTGCGCGCGTCAGAGGAGCCCTGCCGAGCTGGTTGGTGCGCGCGCGCGGCACGGCCAGCAGCCGCGGCCGCCGCCGCCGCCCCGCGTAGTCGTCCGGCATGCACATACTGACCCGCTTCAGCAACTCCGGATTACAAATTCTACCATTTATTAATTTAAATAAATAGGAAGCTAAGGCCAGCTCCCTCCTAACTCTCAGTTCGTAGTACCCCACCATCCCGAGAATGAATAACGTGGGGTACATCGTGGGTACATCAGTGGGTAGAAGGGATACACCCCATATTGCCTCTAATATAAATATCTAATAAACTTGTTCTGAATACGCTCCACCATGAGACTATATTTAATTTCATGGGGAGCCCAGATAACTGCATTATTTTCTAACTGGCTCCTTACTAACGCGTTATAAAGTGCGATTATCGCCTTTATATTTGTGAACCCGTGAACCCTTCGGAGTACAAATCTCAAGTTCCTAAACGCTTTCTTACAGATAATGTTAATATGCCCACTAAATGAGATGTCACTTTTAAATCTGACCCCGAGATCGCGCACTTCAGTCACCCTCTTCATGAGGACGGCGTCTACCTTATATTCGTGCTGGAGAGGATTCCGTGCCCTGGAGAAGGAGATTATCTGACACTTGGAAGTGTTAAACTGTAGATTGTTCTCTCTGCTCCATTCCACCACTCTATCGATATCGCCCTGTAGCCGTTCACAATCGGATAAGCTCGCTACCTTAACAGCTAACTTGAGGTCGTCGGAGAACAACAGGCAGTCAGCGTCCTTGATTACGTTTGGTAGGTCGTTGATCATTATTACGAATTCCAGCGGATTACTGCCTTGGCTCACGCCTGACCTCGTATAATAAGGAGACGACCCACAGCCATCATACTCGACATACTGTTGCCTATCGCACATATAACTGGCAAACAAACGTAGTAAACGCGGGTTGCATCCGACTGCCGCTAACTTTTTCAGCAAGATATCATTGTCGACTAGGTCGAATGCCTTTTTAAAGTCAAAGTAGGCGGTGTCTACCTGCCCTGCCGCATCTACCACAGGCACAACTGTCGCCATAAGATTAAGCAAGTTACTGGTCGTACTGCGAGCTGGTCTGAAGCCATGTTGCGCGTTCGAGAGTTGTGCGCTAACCTGTTGAAGAATGCTCTTCTGGATTGCCGATTCAAACACCTTTGCGAGCGTGCATAAAATAGCTACTGGTCTATACCCGTCCACACTAGAACGACCTTCGTTGTTTTCCGCCGTTCCGGAAAAACCGAGTTCTCTGAACAGACGTTGTAAATGTGAAGCAGCGGCTCGGTGAGTACCATACGACAGTCTCTAATGAGGAAAGCTGGGATGCCGTCCGGCCCTGCCGAGCGTTTCGGCTTGAGTCGTGCCTGCTTCACCTCTGTTCCCTGGAGCTTCGTGAGATGAGTCCGCGCCGCCGCATTGTTCCCGCCGGCCTCCCTTACCGCTTCGTCAACGTCAAGTTTTGGCTTTACCGGATTGTACACGGAATAAAAATATTCAGCGAACTTCTACAGCGATTAACATTACCTGTAATGTTAATACAGCATGTTAAATACTAACATGATACTATCTGGTAATAAATTATTTTCATTTCATTTCAAATCTAGTAATAAGTAACTCGACAGATCTATAACAACACCCTGTATAACATCTTAGCAGCCGGGAAGTGCGTCCATCGAGACGTATGCCAACGAAATGTATAATAGCGAAATATACATGACATGTTCATGTAAACATGTTCCGTGTGTGATACTTTAATATAATGTAAAGCTATACATCCCGGGATGTAATGTACATTATTGTATATTATAGCCGCCGTGTGTGAAGTCCTTAATAGTGATTAGACCCTTAAATGTATAACAAGAATAAGAAAGAAAAGAAAAAGGAGATACCTGTATCATTTCCATTTTTATTTAAAATAAAGTTGTATCTATATAAAGTTATATCTAGTTGTAACGTGGGGCCAGTTCTAGTGATTGGTGCCTCTGCCTACGGGCAACGGATAACGGGCGTGAGTTTATTTATTTTTATTTTATTTTAATAATTTAATTTAATTTATTAATTGACAATCACTAAAATCCGGTATTAATACCCATGAGTTTTGTAGCCTCCCTCGTGATTTCCGTGACCTTGGCCGAAACCACCTTGGCCAAATCCACCCTGTCCGAATCCACCTTGCTGACCATGTCCACCCTGTCCGTATCCACCCTGTTGCCCGTATCCTCCCTGACCAAATCCTTGCTGTCCGTGACCGTGCTCGCCCAAAAGATCCTGACTGTGACCGCCATGGCCGTAACCACCCTGGCCGTGTCCGCCCTGGCCGTGTCCACCCTGGTCGAATCCGCCCTCGCCGAATCCACCGTGACCATGACCGCCTTGGCCATGACCGCCCTGACCATGTCCGCCCTGGCTGAATGAACCATGGCCAAATTCACCCTGGCCGAATCCGCCCTCGCCGAATCCACCGTGACCGTGACCGCCGTGGCCGTGACCACCCTGTTCATGTCCGCCCTGACCGAATCCACCCTGTGAGTGGCCGCTATTGTAGCCCTCATCGTATCCACCGCCACCGTAGCTTCCGTGGCCGCCTCCGCTGCCGTATCCGGGATAAGCTGTTGGCAGTAAATTAGAGCACATTTAAAAAGTATTTTTTTTTTAAATCAACTGTCCTAACCTACAAACTGCTAGTACAGAGGAGCCCAACTCTCTCTTGACCGACTTTTTTGTTATAGGTACCGGCAACACAAATACATCATCTGTGAAAATGTTGTCTAGCTATCACGGTTCATAAGATAAAGCTGGTGACAGACAGACAGACGGACTGTGGAGTCTTAGTGATACAGGGTCTCTTGCCCTTTGGGTACCTACGCAACGTTAAAAAAGGTATAAATTTATCATTAGGAAAAATATAAACATCTATACTCGTGCCGTACGAGATAAAACCTCTTTTTGTAAGTACTTTCTAACCCCCAAGAGCTAGCGCGTACTGGCAACTTTTAGTTGCCCGATTGTTTTGGAAATCAGTATAGCAGTGTCGGCCGATTCTTCGCTTCGATTAATCGCCAAATGAGTGCACTTCCATACAGCGCTATAGGTACTGATTCCCCAAGCGATCAAATTACTGGGCAACCAAAAGTTGACAGTGCGCGCTAGCTCAGAGCTAGCGCGCACTGGCAACTTTTAGTCGACCGATAGTTACGTTGCTATCGCTCGTCAATCCCAATTAAACTATCGGCCGACAGTTCAGTTTTGTAGCAGCGCGCGCACTACACCGATTTGTTAGAAAGCAATCGCACGTTTAGAACAAGAGCTGACAGCGACAATGGTTCCTCTGATTATTCGGGCAACTGTTTAGTTGGATGCAGTGCGCGCACTCGCATAGTAATTCATGCAAATTGTAGAATCGGTAACAGTTGCCCGATAGTTTAGTTGATTAGAAATTGTATAGTCGTTTTCTGCTGTCGTGTAATTTCATAAACTTGACATATTTTGAAGCAAAAATCTCTATTACAAAATACTTGAACAGGCAGAATTATACTGATACCGAAAACTTATTTAAGATTGTTAAATAATAATTATTGTATTTACAAGCAAAACTAGGTACATATCTAAATATATTTATTATTATTTTACTTTTGCATTATCTATATTTAATATTTATGTAGTTATACAAATATATATTCTTATATTATAATGGATTTATATTACATATATTTATACAATATAATTATGTGTATTCATATATATACGTATATATTTATATATATTTAATATTCAAATTAATGCCATATAGTAGTGTGTTTTTCTAGATTAGATATTCACAAAAACGTTTATTTTGTAAGGTAACCGTGTTGCGTAATTAGCTTGCCGTGAAAAATGTATTCTGTGAACACTAATAAAGTCCCCAAGATATAGGCCTCGCCTAGTTTGGGGATTGCCGTTAAACTGTGTATTGTGCACCTACCCACCTCTTTTGTTAAACAAAATATTATGTAACAAATAATATGCTGTAACTGTGTTATTTCAATAAATCTTATTTTACTTTACTTTACTTTACTTTCGAGGATTTAGTCGGCTGATTCTTAATCGCCAAATGCGTGCTCTTCCATACAGCCCCATACTGATACCCCAAGCAATCAAACTATCGGGCAACTAAAAGTTGCCAGTGCGTGTTAACTCTAAATGTAAACAAGAAATAGCCGGCGGGAAGGGCAGCCATGTTTTTTTAATGTGACTACAGATTTAAAAGAAAATGTCGGCGACTTTTTTTCTATGAACAGGACTCTCAGTTTTCTCGCCCTTTATTTTAAAATTCCTGGCAAGTGCAAGGGACTGGCTAGTCTCTATTTTATTTTTCTGTTACCGCCCTTCATCCACTACAGCGGAGTATTAGCAGAATGTGTAACTTACCAAAGCATCCGACTACGACCACAGCAAGGACGAGGCAAACAATCTATAAAAGAAAATTTTAAGTAAGTATTATGACGGACATTTAAAATACCAACTTGTACCGAAATCCTACGAAGGTTTCGACGGGCTCAGCAGCGCGATCACAAGTTAACGAACGATGGAATTTTTGCCTTTGTTCCCAACCAGTCACAGCGTGACTCGTTGGGAATTTTTTTTCCCAACCAGTAACACCCCTCTTGGGGGTGTGACTGAGTCACACCTGTCTAGAGCTAGTCTACATCAATGGACCTTATCGAATATTCACAGCGCGATACAGAGGTTGATCATAAGAGTGAGACAGGTAGATCCAGTGAACTAAAACTTTCGTAAACACTACACATAAACAACTTTATTCCGGATACACTTACATACTTGAATTTTGTCGGAAGAGTCCGACCAGGCTTGCGAGTACGGAATCCTCGGTGGGCTAGCCCGACTCGCTCTTGCCGGATGTCATATTCCTTAGGCGTTTAATATGACAGCGTTTAACTAATATATAATTTATTTTATCTTCTTTTATAAAAAAATAATAGCTGGACCGATTTGGCTGATTTTTAGTTTTTTATATTTGTGGAAGTCCAGGCAAGGTTTAAATGGTGAGAAAAAAAGCTTTGGCGGTACGAAGTTTGCCGGGACAGCTAGTTAATTATAAATAGATGCTTCCACACAACACTTGTTCTTATTGTTCACTTGTTCACTTCAAGTTTTGTTATCTTTTAACTAGGAGAGTGTGTCTATCATAAGAATTAGTTGATGTATGATTGCTTTCAATCAGCAACTAATTCTAATTTGTTATCCGTGGATTATATATTATCTTTCAATAGCCCGATTTATGTAACTACTATAATATACGACTGGTTTTAATCCCAAGTAAGTAAATAAAATAAAAATAGGAGTTTACCAAACTTCTTCGTTTGGACACAAAGCCGTAAGATAATAGTTTATAAATTGGGGTACCAATAGCTCTTGTTTACATTTCTATATCCGAGTAATCTTTCAGATTCTATAGGGACGTCACCATACTCACCATAATCAAAACAAGTTTAATATTGTTTACTTACAGCGGTAAATCTGTAATGCGCATTTCCCAAGACAAAACGTGAAAGTTATGTATTTTACACCAACTTTTAATTAAACCTATCATTTTACCTCTATTTACCATTTTTTGGATAAAAAGCTTTTCTAAAGCTTATGTAGTTGTTTGAGAGATAAAGCTTAAAATCATTGACGTGAATAGACACTCTTCAATTTCGGACAACAATTTACTACAGGTATTAAAGCGTGAATTTATTAAAATTATGTAAACGCTGACATTGAAAAAAACATAAATCAGGAAACGCAAACGCTGCGTATGAACGTTACCATTTTTAAAAACAAAATTTTAACAAGATCATTTTATGTAGGTACGTAGACTTCCTTATTTTTTCTTACTTTTCTTCTTCTTACTTACGTTCGAAGAAGGTGCGACAGATAGATAGACATTAGGAACCCTTGCCATCCTCCGGATAAGGAACCGTAAAAACGGCATCATTAGCCAAAGGCAGATTTGACTTGTTTTGCTAAATGGTTAATAACTCCAAGAAGAATTAAGCTTAAAATTTTACCTTACATTTCGGTGGTAAAGTCATCCATAATGTAACTGAGTACAGTGTGCGGATGTAAATAATAATAATAATACGCTTTTATTTCAGAATACACAGTTGCAGCGTATAAAATAGATCATAATAATACTATACAGAAATGAAATAGAAGAAATAAGTATAATTATTATAATTATAAATCATTTTGGTTGGTGTTGGTGGTGTATGAAATAGTGTACAGCAGACGACCATTAATTTTTTTCGCAAAATCATCCTCAATATAAGTAATTATTTCAGCGCATTTATGAAAAGCAAACTTACTTTGAAAACCATGTTGTTTTGGATGTTCTTCGAAAACTATAATAAAATTATTGTCCGGAGCACTGAGATGATTCGTATTTGTGACTTGGCCAAACTAGTAAGATGTCTTTTATATAGAAACGTTATCAGATGGTCATAGCGAGTGAACGACCTCACACAACCTAGACTTGTTTATAGAAGTCGCTTCCCAAACAACGCTTTTACGAGTACCTTATAGACATTGGTTTTATTTTTTATAAAAATAGCTGGAATTAGATTTATGGATTACGACAGAACGGAAATCCGGTACCGGAAAACGCGGTGGAAAATGTGTGATTGGAACAAACGGTGGAAAATGTATTTTTTGGCATCGTTTTTCTATGAACTTACCTATAACTATAAGACTTGACTCATATGATTAGCTGTAAAGAGACAGTACAGTCTGTTAGCTTTTAGATTATATCTCAACTGGAGCAATCAAAAACCGAATATATTGCAATAAGGTAAGGTTTATTTTGTATTGTTATTTATAACTTTACATAACTTTTCAAAATAGTGAAGAAAAGTTTTATACATAGCAGGAAGTAGTATTACACTCGTGTGCTTTCGGCGAAAACCTACTCTAGAGCCTGAGGTATATTCTAAAAGCTAAAAGACTGTAGCTGTAGTTGTAAGTTCAGTAGGAAATCAGTGACAAAATTATATTTAGGATATATAGACAATGGTTGTTCGTACATACCAAAACACACATACATTTATTAACTTAATTCCGGAAAAACTCACTTGGCTTTTTGTCGGAAGGGTCCAACCAGGCAACCGACGACGCGAGCTCCGTCTCTGTGAATCAGAGCGAAAGCTGGTCTTTCGCCTTTCCTTTTCGACTTTTCCGACAAAAATTCAAGTAGGTGGGTGTATCCGGAATAAAGTTTCTAGTGCTTACGAAAGTTTTAGTTCAAAAACGCATACATTTGGGCGAAATTAAATCTAAAAGAAATAACGAGAAAATAAAAAAAATGGTCCCATCTCCAACTTTTTGTTTCAAATCATAGTTAAGTTTCTAATTACCCTAATTTCCTAATAATTTAGAGTCAGTGTTCTTATTTGGGAAACGATTACCTTACCCTGTTTACTGTTACCTTGTAAATATTTTATGTTTGTTTTTTTTCCCTCGTGTAAAATAAAGAGATTATGAATAATTTATTTATAAAAAGTTTTAGTGTTATTTATAAAAATATTAAATCCCTAAATAACTCCTTATAGGCATTTTATATTGGTAAAGGGTAAGACGTACCTAACCACAAATTATTTCAACAGCCTCTCAGGATTTTTTTGGAGGAACAGAGTTTATATAAATTATTGTAACAGTCGACAGCACATCATCATTTACACCCATGCACTCTACCCCGTTGCATTACGGGCGACTTTGCAACTGAAATGTGAAGGTTGAAGCACGCGTGCTGTCGACTGAACCACTTGGTCAAAATTTGTTAAATTTTTGTTGCAAAATCACCAGTAAAGATCCACCTACATAGATCAGTAGCTAAGTTTGTGATCGTTTGAGAACACCCACCAAAGAACAAATCGACAAAATGACGATAGGCAAATATTTACCTAAGTAACATATTTTGCAGAATTCGATGTTATCGAATTCTACGAAGATCTTTTAATCTACTACGACCGAATGGTGTAAATATTTTGTTATTGTTTTGACCATTGGTTTTTCTCTTCAACGATATACTTGGAAATCACACGCTTATTAAACCTATTTGTATTTTTTCCTTTTGTTGAGTCGATTATTCAACCAACAACACCAATTAAAAAAATATATAATGTACTAGTGATTGGTGCCTCTGCCTAACCCTTCGGAGAACGGGCGTGAGTTTATTTATTTTTATTTTATTTTATAATGTACTATACAAACTTCCACCGAAAATTGGTTTGAAAGAGATCTAGTAAGTAGTTTTTTAAATATGTCATAAATCGTAAACCGCAATTTACCTTACTCAAATATAAAAATAAAAGAAAACTACTTGTTGCTACGGAACCCTTCATGGGCGATTCCGACTGGCACTTGTCAAAAACAGTTGTTTTTGAAGGAGATCGATCGAATTCTTCCTGAAAGTATTATTATTGACATTTGAAATATTCACTTTTTGGAAAAACGTTTAATAATACGTTTTTTCCTAATTTTCCATTAGTCATATTCGGAAAATACATAGGTCTAATGTTAATTATATTTTCATAGACGGTGATAAAAAGTAGTGTCCGCCTCGGAAGAAACAACATTTTAAGCTCGAATGGTGTACTTTGATACTCTCGCTGCGCTCCGGATTTTACTTCAATATCCCTCGCTACGATGAAGATTCTATTCAAGAAAAGAAGACATTCGCTAGGCTCT
The DNA here is from genome assembly GCA_947310845.1 of Yponomeuta plumbellus. NCBI lineage: Eukaryota > Metazoa > Arthropoda > Insecta > Lepidoptera > Yponomeutidae > Yponomeuta > Yponomeuta plumbellus. The sequence continues at coordinate 6,516,447 of OX371210.1, forward strand.
GGATTCAAAGAGACACTCTGGCCTTAAAAGTATGTACATGTTTTCTCCCTTTGTAAAGAATCTATTACTATTATTTTTATTGGTAGCACCCCAGTAGGCTCCAGTATAAAATTTTAAAATTCAATGGCTCCAGGTAGAATATCTAAATAATTAATCTCCCTTATGCCGGCTACACACGTAACGATATATCGTAGCGATTAAACTGCGCAAGCCGATTTGCGCAGATTTATCGATCGTGTGTATGACAATAGTCTGCAACGATTTGTCATACACACGATAGATAAATCTGCGCAAATCGGCTTGCACAGTTTAATCGCTACGATACATCGTTACGTGTGCAGCCGGCATTAGCAGCGCAGACGACAGACTATCCGTGACGCGCTTTTTAGTTCGTGAAAATAGAACCTATGCAATGGGGAGCATTCATAGTTCATTTTTTTTAGATTATCTTACAGATTTAAGGCTTACTTTAACAAACCTAAAACAACCAAGTCAAAATATGAATAAATAATTTATTTATTGCAAATCTTGAAAGACCGGCGCACAAAAAACGGACTCGATCGCACAAAAAGTCTGTCGTCTGCGCTGCACCTTAAAATAAGAAATCGTCTTCAATTCCTGGCATCGATCACTCTGGGCAGATATAAAGCCGGTTTATCTCAGGAATCTTGTAATAAAGTGGCTGATACTCCAAATTAGGAGTGTTTTAATGGAATCAACTAGTTATAGGTACCAACACTGATAAAATCTCCAATAATTATTTCCGTGTTATTGAATAATTAAGTAGATACCATTTAAAAAAAACAATAACGAAGAATCGAATCACTCATAGCCCCGGCCGCCTGAGTCATCTTAAGCGATCACGAAGATTAAGCAGCTTTTGCACATTCAGTCCGTGGATGGGTGACCGTTCTATGACTAACGCTAGTGGCATTTTACCGAGCAGTTCCGTTCTTTGCAAGGTACGTTAAGCAGTTGGTGCCGGCTGCCGTCGATAGATGGCAGTCGTCAAGCCAACCCAGTCAGAGGCCTTAGGGCGGCTTGAAAACTTCTGACAGTAAGACCAGCCACTAATCTTACAAGCCTCCACCAATCCGGACTTGGCCCCCGTGGTGGAGTACGGCCTATACCTTCTTCAGAGAAGAAACCCGTGCCTCTCGGTGAGGACATAATGGGTTGGTTTGATGATGAAAGGACATGATGATGGTTTCCTTAAATGAAATATTAAAATACAAAAAGAGAGAAGAGAGGAAGTAGAAATAAAATCGTGTTATACAGAAATACTTCCTAAATTTAAAGTAGAATGTAATTACCTTTGGAAAGAGTATTTCAATGAACGCTCTAAAGAAAAAGGGATATGGTACAAAACCATGCAAAGTGAACCCCCTCGTATTCCATGGTTTTTAAGCACAAAATTATGTAAATCTATGTTAAATATGGCTTTTACAACTCGATCTGGCCATATGCCATTAAATAATTTTGGTTTCATGATGAAGAAAATTAACAGTCCAAATTGTAATATATGTAATTCTAAAGAAGATCTCTATCATTTATTATGTGAGTGTGCCTACGAACAAGAGAGGGTAACTTTAAAGCAAAAACTTAGGCTAAACTCACTTGATTTGGGTTATATTCAATCAATTTTAACAGAACCATTGTGTCCAGGCGCATTTTTCATTTATAATTTCGTGAAACGAAGTTTATCTTTGAGGTAACCCCCCAATAGTTAAGATCTAGTTAATAATTAGAATTATAAGAATTAAGTTTAACCGTTTGTTAGAATTGTATTAGTAGTTTTAGATGGAGCTGACATGCTCACCCACAGAACGTGCTCACCTACGAGTATGTGAACAAAGCTTCAAAATAAATAAAGATCATAAAAAAAAAACAAAAGAGAGAAAAACTACAAAAGTTAAATTAAAACTGATATTATACAGTGTGATACTTTATAAAGTGCCCATATAAAAATAAAATAAAATTTTAAAAAATTGAAAAAAAAATTGCTTTCTCGTTTTATGATTTTTTTTAAGTTTGCAATTGGATACCCCATTCAAATAAATTCTTATAACTTCGGTTCTGATAGGTAGCAATCTCAAACAAAATTTTATGTGATTCTAAAAAGTGCGCCGACATAATAAAACCACAGTTTTATATAAAAACCACCATTATGTATGAGTAAAAAAAAATCTATTATTCCAGAAAAAACGTGTACTTTTTTTTAGTTTATTTTAATAAAACCAAAATTTCTCAGAATAAAGTCCTGTCAAAAGGATTGTTTTATTTATTATTAAAAATTTTCAATTTATCACCTCTAAAAAACCAAAAATTTTGTACCTCTAACCAATTCTACAAGCTTTCAAACTTGGGTTATAATAATTAACTAATAACAACTCTTTCTGGAATAATCTTTTTTTATTCATAGACAATGGTGGTTTTTGTGTAAAACTGTGGTTTTATTATGTTAGCGCACTTTTTAGGGTCACCTATAATTTTGTTTCAGCTTGTTACCTAAATCATAACCAAAATTATAAGAATTTCTTAGGGTACCCAATTGCAACTTAAAAAAAACAAATATAAAACCTAATGTATTAATTTTATAAATATTTTTGGGTATAGGTCTGTTATCTAAAGCTGGCACGTTCACAGTACTCACACTTATGCAATTTCACTATACAGGATGTTTAAAAATATATGATTTTGATTCAAAATGCGACTCTAGTTTAAGTGTAAACTAGAGTTAGGTTTTAGTAAGATAGGAGCGTTGTAGATAAATAAATACAAATATATGGGTTACTTGTTATAATATATTTTTAGCAAATTCGAGCGAAAAGTATTAAAAACAAGGTGGAATCAATGGTTACAAAATAGTTTTAAATTTCAATAAATTTTCACATGAACAAAAATAATTTTACCTAAGAAAATCTTTACCAAAACAGAAAATAATTATTCCAGAAATCCTCAACAATTTAATTATAATTTAATTATTTAACAAAGGGTAACGGACGCTCAGTGGTCAGTTACTGGATGAACTACCCTACCTTTTTTTCTAATTGCTTGCCACAGATAAAAACTTTATTACTGTTCTGTAATTTCATCAACTGGAAGGAATCTGTGATCAACTGAGCAACATCATTCGGTTTCTATTGTGGTTACGCGAATTTTCTGGTCTCCTATTCTTCTTCTTTTTCTTCAACGTTTTTTCCATGATTTTAGCACCAGTAGCAGTTGTTCGAAGTCCAATCACAATCAAATGCAAGAGCCAAAAAAAAGAGGAAAGACCACAGATTAAACTGGCAATTCCCATTAGAAAAACAAAAACCCTCTCTTAAAAATGCCATCTACTGACTAATTAGCCGTTTTCAGAAGAAAGAAAAACGAATGGCTGTCAAAGGAATGCAGTTTTGGACCTCAGCCCAATAGCCATGTGTGATACATGTTATTTTTTTTAAATTGAAAATGTTAGTTTTTTTTCAATACAATATAACTCCGAAAGGACAAACATTTGGCTGTTGACGTCATAGTAACTTTTATTCAGCTCGCTGAGACCTATTCGATGATGTATCACACATGGCTATTGGACTGAGGTCCAAAATTGCATTCCTTTGACAGCCATTCGTTTTTTTTTTAGTTCTTCTGAAAGCGGCTCATTTGGAACTACTTTTCTTAGCTGTCAGAAAAATCCCTCATTGAAACGCACATACGGTTGAATACCAAAAAGATCACGCTGTATATATAAACAGTAGTAAAAGTAAAACTATAACTGTCCCCTTCACACTCATAAGCTAGACCGCGCGCAAGAGAGACGGGCAGACTTTTCATGATGCGCATGCAGTACACGTCACACCGCGCGCTATTCACAGACACTACACAAGCGCAACGTGTAAATGTGTTGAGCGTGCCAGCTTTACTTAACTGACCTATAGATCTCATTATTACCATTACCCATTGCAGTGGTAATACTGAGACTGCACTTTTTTTTCAAATCAGTCTCACTATTCCCATTGAATTACGAAACGCCGAATGGTAATAGAGAGACTTATGTTCTCCTACAAAATGTCACATTATTCCCATTTGGAGCGGTTTTTTTTAAACGTCGGGTGTAAAATAATATAACTATCCTACGGAAAAAAACAAATCTACGCATTATAAAATTTTATTTGGGCTTTTAGTAATTATTTATGTATATATAATAATTGTATTTACAACGGCAAACCAAAATTCCTCAAACTTTTGTGGTGGTATTTATATACCAATAAAACGCACGATATTATGACCATATATATATATTGGTCATAATATCGTGCGTTTTATTGGTCGCGAATAGTAGCGGTATATAAACGCAATGGGGATAGTGATACAAGTAGTATCACTATTACCATCAATGGGAAAGCTCAATGGGAATAGTGAGACTGACCCATGTTTTTTTTGTCGATAAAAATAGGCCAAGTTCGCCCTTTTTCACTATATGAAAAAGGGCGATACGATACACATATTATGTGCACTTTATAAAGAATCACACTGTATTATACAAAATACGCATAATTTTGTTGTAAAAAGAAGTCATTTAAATAAGAAATAGAAACCGACCTTAAAATACAGTAATAATTTAAACGAATACGACATTATAACATACAGTTTGAACAGGTTCATACAATACGGATATCAGAAAGTAAGAATAACTTGGAACCGGTTCTAGATTACGAGTATATGAACCATCCATCCATTCATTCTTGCTGTCCAACTTTGTTACTTTGTAATTATCAATTTATTTACCTACTTACCTTTCAAGGTAAACTTAAAATTAATGTAAATTACTTTAATAGAAGTGATTACCTGTAAGATTAAGTTTTGAGCTGTAAACAGTGTAGTCTGGATTTTAGATAGATAGAATATTCCTACTTATTTTACTTATTTGATTAATAAAAGATAGAATATTCCTACTTATTTTAGAGTCTGACAAGCGAGTCCTGGGACGCGATTTATTTCGAATTCTTCATATGGCCACACTCTGACTGTCAAACTTGCTGCAAGTAGTGCAGCCCAAACAGTTTGATACTCGTCCTAGATTTAAACAAGAAAAAAACTTTTGTTTCTATTCAACATAATTTTACCTATGTTTTAGTATGTACATACGAGTAATAATGTTTTAAAGCAAACATGAATTATATTTCTTGTTGTAAGGTCTGTCGGATGACGAAAATGTTAAACGTCAGATCGAAGACTTAGTCAAAGAACTCAAAGATGTTGAGAAAAAAGATATGAATCAGATTTTGATTATGGTTCAGCATTAATAAATGTTTATAAGTTTATGTGGTGCATCTTTATTATCCCTGTTTTTGGTGGAGTGGAAATGTTGATTTTGATGTTGTTAATGTTTTCGTTTTGTTTATATTTATTTATGTTTAGACAAAATTCATTGGAGACTCCAAACTAATTAAACAAATAATCAAGTTAAGCAAAAGTATCAAGATCGTTTATTCAGATGCAGGGTTATCAACTAAAAGATTTTTAAATTTCCCGCCAAAGGCTTGAGCTATGACTCACTTGTCGCACTCTACTTCTTTGATTAATAAAAAATGCTTGTTTAGAGAGATTAGATGTATTGCCTAATGGGCACATTTTGGGCACCGTTTCCACTAATAATTTAGGATGCCAACGGGACCCTACTATTGCACCTAAAACCTCTGTCTTTTATCTGCCTGAACTACAACAAAAAGAATAAACGTACCTATGTTTGCATAATGTGTTATCATGGTGGATTGCCCAACAAATAACAGGAATAAGTGAGACACTTGAATAATAAATAACGAAAAACCCGACTGCTGAGTATTTGCTGCTCCATTGAATGCTCAGCTGTGTACAATGTATAATGTTTATACATTGTACTGTATATGTACATTGTAGATGATTATTAAAATTTATAGTCGACCTAACCTTTACATTTTAGTAGCAAAGTCGCTCGTAATGTAATACAACGGAGTAGAGTGCATGGGTGTATAGGATCATGGGCGGTCGACTGTATAATACCTATATGTGTACAATGTACATATTCAATGTACATTGGCCTCAGTTTGGATACATTTTGATGTTTGTGATGTCTTTGCCTAGTTACCATAGCACAGGGTGTCCTAGTTAGTTTGGGACCAGTCAAGTGACTGCTTTGGGTATGAAGTCAAGCCATTATATTCCCACCGACGGGCACGGGTCTCTTCCCTGAGGAAGGAATAGGCCATACTCCACCACGGAGGCCAAGTCCGGATTGGTGGAGGCTTGTAAGACTAGTAACTGGTCTTACTGTCAGAAGTTTTCAAGTCCCGCTAAGGCCTCTGACTTGGTTTAACGACTGCAATCTATGGACAGCAGCCGGCACCAACTGCTTAACGTGCCTTGCGAAGTTGCGAAGCACGGAACCGCTCGGAAAAATGCCACTAGCGTTAGTCATAGACGGTCACCCATCCATGCATTGCACGCGCCCTATGTTGCTTAACTTTCGTGATCGTTTAAGATCACTCAGGCAGCCGGGGCTACGAGCGACCGAGTACCTACGATCAAGGATCTAGGACTGTTTTCATTGGGTGTGTATTTTTTTTAGGAAAACTGACAGCTTGTTATTCTGTTTGTGACATTCATTGTACAACATTCTATAGTGGGTGACTGTGTCACTTCCGGTTAGGGGCCACAAAACCGGTTTCACCAAATTCGAGAAACCCGGTTCGTCCGGTTTTGTTGCCATTTTTAGTAACCGGTTTTCAATTCTATAATTTATATTAGAGGTATACGTCCGTATCGAGGTGACAAAACAGATTTTTCTGTTTTCGGTTTTATTCCATCGTATAATGTTAAATTCCGTTTAATAATTATCGTCGGCTAAAGTATCAAACCTCTTAATTCCATTTTTTTTTTTCAAAATTTTACGTGTTGCTATAAGATGCGTCCAGAAATTTACTTTTTAAGGATGCAAAAGACTTTGGCCAACGTTATGTAGCCTATAGTATACGTTCCACTGTAGGGCACAGGGCCGCGGGGGACGGGCGAATTCAAGCCCTGAGGTATGAACACCTCACATACTCAGGTTTCCATACGATGTTTTCGTTCACTGTTACCAAGTGGGACTGCTAACTTAACAAATGTAGGTAGGTAACTTAGAAAACAAAGCTATTACATGCCAGGATTCGAACCAACGACCCCCCGAATGAGACGCCGGCGTTCTATCCCCCTCCGCTACCACCGCTTTTGTGGTTTTTAAAAGTTCATAAGTTTTAACCTTATTTTCCGAAGCGTTCGGCTAGTGGGTCACATAACATGCCGAAGAATCGTTGGACACATTAAAAATATTCGCAATTCACCGAAGAACTAATGCGACTGATATAGCTTATGAAAATCATAACATAACATAACATAACATAACATAACATAACATAACATAACATAACATAACATAACATAACATAACATAACATAACATAACATAACATAACATAACATAACATAACATAACATAACATAACATAACATAACATAACATAACATAACATAACATAACATAACATAACATAACATAACATAACATAACATAACATAACATAGCATAACATAGCATAGCATAGCATAACGTAACGTAACGTAACGTAACGTAACGTAACGTAACGTAACGTAACGTAACGTAACGTAACGTAACGTAACGTAACGTAACGTAACGTAACGTAACGTAACGTAACGTAACGTAACGTAACGTAACGTAACGTAACGTAACGTAACATAACATAACATAACATAACATAACATAACATTTAGATACAGGGGCATACATTGCTTCTGGCCCCACACTAGGATCTGTGTCGTGGGAACCAGAAACAGCGACGTTACAAACAAGTGAACATCCAAGAGAGTTTCTTTTTTTTCTGTCCCCAGCCGGGATTCGAACCCGGGACGTCTCGCATGGTAGGCAGATGCATAACCGCTGCGCCACAGGTCGTGAATGAAGTCATGAACTGGCAAACGTGGCGAAGGACGCCCACCAGCTAAAAGGGGTGGAATTACGTAAGACTTCACTGCATGGAGTTGTCTGAATTAGCTCTTTTGTTCCCGGTATACCGTCACACTGTTACATTCTGGGACTTTTTTCCCAGTAGGTAGGTAGTATACTCCTACTCCGAACGGCTACATACATTCTTATTTTGACTCCTTCGAGTTCTCTAAATCCTTAACCCGATAGAGTGGAAAGTTACATAATATAAGGGCTGAACTATGTAAGGCAGAGCTCTGGCAGCAGCTGTACTGGACCGAGGGCAGAACGAATTCCTTGCCTTAGGAGCCTGGGATCCTATCTACAGAAGTGAACGGCTAAGGGCTGATTGAGTCGCATATTTTATTATTTTTGTCTTTTTTGCGAAACCTAAATGTTGAATACTTCCAAAAAAAAATGATGATGCAACCTATATACGTCTACCCACATGACAGACCTCTCATGGAAAAAGTAGTTAGAAATTGGTAAATACTGCGTTTTATGAGGAATCCTAAAAAGTATTTCGTGGGTCTTTCAAAATAATAATAAAAACGACTGACAGGTAATTGGCACTAAAATTTATTGAGAATCGATAAAGTCAGTTATTAATAGCCGTGGGACTTGTAGCCTCCCTCGTGGTTTCCGTGACCGCCTTGGCCGAACCCACCCTGGCCAAATCCACCCTGTCCGAATCCACCCTGTTGGCCGTGTCCACCCTGTTGGCTGTGTCCACTCTCTAGGCCGAGTCCACCCTGGCCAACTCCACCCTGGCCGAATCCTTGCTGTCCTTGGCCGCCCTGGCTAAATCCACCCTGACCATGACCTCCTTGGCCCTGACCGCCCAGACCAAAACCTTGCTGCCCGTGACCATCCTGGCCTAAAAGGCCTTGACCATGACCGCCTTGTCCATGACCGCCTTGTCCGTGACCGCCCTGTGAGTGGCCGCCATTAAAGCCTTCATCGTATCCACTGCCACCGTAGCCTCCACCACCGTAACCGGGATGAGCTGTTGGCAGTAAAAAAGATTAATCCCAACTCTTTATTTCACAACAGATATTTTAAGTTTTTCATCGTCATAAGAAGACCGTGTCCTGTATCAAGGGCTGACCTATTTGTAAAAAAAGAACATAAAAGAGGCTATTCCCACGCTCTTCACCAGTCTCCTCGCCTCCTGAGAGTTCTACCGGGCGTAAAGGCAGTGGGGCAGTCGTGTTTTATTTTTGACAGATTTTTTTTTCAATGAATGGATGAGACATTGTGGATTTTCTCTCCCTTATTATAAAATGTTTGTGACGTCGCTGTTTCTGGTTCCCACGACACAGGGTATCCTAGTGTGGGGCTATAAGCAATGTTTGTGCCTGTATGTAAATGTTAATGTTTAAAATTCGCGACTCAAAACTCGCACTACATCCACTACAGTATAGTATAGCAGAATCCTTTTGGCGACTTAGGTCTATCAGGAAAAATGACTAGGTATACAATGACTAAAAACTGACATTGCCAAGAAAGAAATTTGGAGAGATGTATTATTAACTAAGTATAAAAATGCCGATATAAAAAGAAGTCGAAGATTATTTTTGCCCAAGTATAGAAATGCCGACATTTAAAAAGGTCATCTTCCTATAATAAGGCTAAATAAAAGAATGTTTTTATGGAACAACAAAGTTTTATTTAATTTCGCCTAAGATTCTAAACTCTTATCGTCTAGAATAGGCCGCTTGAAATAAGTGAATAAAATAACTACTCGGAAAAATGAGTAATCATCAACCACCCATCGTGACCCCACCGAGGGGCACGGGTCTCTTTCCCTGAGTAAGGTATAGGCCATACTCCACCACGGCGGCTAAGTCCGGATTGGTGGAGTAATTATCGAAAAGAAAATTGTAATTATCATTTAGAACATTTTGTAAGGGATTGTTGACATTTTTATACTTAGACGTTCTGGATTAAAATCTTGCCAAAATAATATGTTTACATTTTTAAATATTGGCATTTCTATACTTATACTTTCTGGGTTACAACATCTTTACATTTGTAAATAATAATATCGTCATTCCTATATCTCGGCATAAATACCTTCGAAAATTTAATTTTCTAAGTTCGACATTTTTATACCTAGTTGTTTTTCCTGATAGACCTAAGTCGCCAAAAGGAGCAGAATCTGTTACTTACCAAGGCATCCGACTAAGACCGCAGAAAGGACGAGACAAGCGATCTGTAAAAGAAAATTGTTAATTAGATAAGTACTATCATCAACCCATTATGTCCCAACCGAGGGGCACGGGTCTCTTCCCTGAGGAAGGTATTGGCCATATTCCACCACGGAGGACGAGTCCGGAGTGGTGGAGGCTTGTTATCAGAACAGAACGTCACACATACGGTGGAATGAGGAGGTACCGTTGCCTAATATTAAAAATGTTATGATAGATGTCATTTTCAATTTCATTCATATGTCATTTCGGAGTAATTCAATGGTTTTTAAAAAGTCCGCAAGGGTGTTGTTATAGTGTATTATTAAGCCGTATGTGTGTCGTCATTTCGCGTTTACGTCCTTTTAGAGTAAGACGAAATTCAAACAAATTATGAAAGAAAATCATCGAATTTCCGAAATTAAAAAAATACGGGTCGTTTTATTTTTAATCTAGTTTCCTTTAACAACAAAATACGTTTGCTAAAAAATTTAAATGTTGTCATGCTAAACTGAACGAAGTCACAGTGAAGTCGGCTGGTGACTGTAGTCCCGTTGGTCACTTGAAGCAAAGAGAATCTTGAATGTAGTTTTTTTTGGGGGACTCTACAGCCCATTACACAATGAAAAAAAATAAGGTATAAGAATAAGGAATAAGAAATAGCACAGAAATCAATTGTCTTCCTTATTCTTGATTGTGTCTTGCTCAACGGTGCTGCCATTGCTGGATTCCGCTATTCCTTATTCCTTGTTCCTTATTTCTTATTCTTATACCTTATTTTTTTTCATTGTGTAATGGGCTTACCAACCATGGACGTGTGAGTGGATAAGGGTGACCACTGACCACGCGATCTCCATACAACGCTGTCGCGTCTTCGCCCCGTGCCCGTCCCATGTCCGACCTATGTGCCTAAAGTCTTATCTGTCTGACCTATAAGATGTCATAATTATCTCAAACCAACCGTAATAGGTATACAGTGGAAATTTTCACACAACATGAATGTGTTACTATGGCCAATTGGGGTAGGTTAATTTATTTATAATTTTAGTAACATTAATTAGTGGAAATATTTATTTACACTCACGGATGTATTAATAATTAATCATTGGGGCTTTTGTGAACAAACAAAGAAATTAGTAAAAGAAAGAAGTTAGCACCCAAAGAAAACAAAACATCTAAGATCATCATCAATCCATTATGTCCCCACCTAGGGCCACGGGTCTCTTCCCCGAGGAAGGTATAGGCCATACTCCACCACGGGGGCCAAGTCCGGATTGGTGGAGGCTTGTAAGACTAGTGGCTGGTCTAACTGTCAGAAGTTTTCAAGCCGCCCCTTAGGGCGGCCAAAGGCCTTAGCCTCTGACTTGGCTTAACGACAAACATCTTCGCACGGGTGGCAAAAACGTTTCCGTGGAAATAGCTATATTAGTTCCGTGGAAAATTCCCGGGGTATAATAGTAATTTTTTACTCCTTGGGTTACATTATTCGAGATTTCGTACGGAACCCTAAACTTTTTGTAAATCCAATATAGCCTATGTTACTCACGAAGAATGTAGCTTTCTAATGGTGAAAGAATGTTTAAAATCGGCCCAGTAGTTTCTGAGCCAATTCATTACAAACATACACACAAAAAAAAAAAATCTTTCCTCTTTATAAGATTAGTATAGAGTATATGTAGATATAGAAATATAGATATAGATATAAAAATCTCGTGTCACAGTGATTGCTACCAGACTCCTCCGAAACTGTCAGAGAATCGAGAATAGCTTACCTATTTACCTCAGGTTTCTCGTACGCTTACAATCTGTTAAACTATAAGGTACTGTTAAAAGCTGTCAAATGTTTTTTTTCGTATGCACTTCGGCAAACTGATAGACGTTAATAGAAGATTATCAGCTTGTTAGCGTACAGTCGACAGCACACCATCCTATACACCCATGCACTCTACCCCGTTGGATTACTGGCGACTTTGCAACTAAAATGTGAAGGTTGACGTGCTGTCGACTGTCCTAAAAACCGGGGGTTAATATGACAAAATAACGTCATCTATTAATATATAATATGTGTCTGCCCCCGAAACGAGAAACACAGTAATAGCCATTCCTGCGTTTTTAATTTGGATGCAAAAATGAGCTAAAAAAATAATGGCTAAATATCCATTTTTATTTTTTTACTTATAGATGAGTAGCTCATTTTTGCATACAAAGTAAAAACGCAATAATGCCTATTACTGTGTTTCTCGTTACGAGGGCAGATATTTTATGTTGAACGCCTATTAAGATATACAATTGCATACGTAAATAGAAAGTATCATAAGTAATAATACGCTATTAAAAAAACCATTTTTAAGACTCAACCCAACAGGATCGTACTGTAAAGGTAAACTGTGATTCTTGACACGAAAAATAAACTTACTTTGAAAGCCATTGCTTTGGATATTTCTTCAAAAACTAATAATGTCCGAAGCACTGAGATGACTCGAATTTGTGACTTGGCCGAACTAACGAAATGTCTTTTATATAGAAACGTTATCGGATGGCCAGAGCGAGTGAACAACCCCACACAGACTTGTTTATACGAGTCGCTTCCCAAACAATGCATTTACATTGCAAGTTTAATAAATGTTATTTTCATATTATTTAAAACTGTTAAATAGATCATCCATTTAATATTTAGTTACTCATCAAAGCAACGTATTAAAAAACCAACGAAACACTATATCACAATTTTTACTTAGAATCCAAATGGTAGTAGGTATTTAGAAGAAACTTTTAGTGACTGTCTGTTTTTATCTCGGTTTTCTAGTATTATATTGGCTAAGTAATATTAAGTAAATAAATTAGGTTTTTACGTATTTGAAACACTTGGGTGTTGACAACCTTGGGATTACGGTTTGACACATTCATGAAGACTTCATTTATTTTCGGACATTCCGTTTTTTCAACCTCTCTTGTGATTTTAACAATGAGCCCCAGGTCACTTTTTTTGACAGCTGTCAGTTCACCAAAATTAAATAGATGTCGCTGTACGCAACCCCGTTTTGGGAACTGCAAGGATGAGCATCGACAGATATTAATTAATTACCAAGATGAATGACGACGACGATCATGAGGACGATTATATCCGACGAGTCCTCTTGAGTACAGGTAGCATTGAAATATTTTTGTTGTATAAATAAAATATTCTTATACTTTTATTTTGCTAACATACCTTAGATACCTACGTATATATTTTGACTGTTGACCGTCACAGATGACTAAAATTTTCATGTATTTTTTCAATTATAATATCCAAATTGCACGTCCACACACGACTGCCGTCGGATTTACTTTAAAACAAGATATCTATTACAGTTCATCAACAAATAAATATCATGGGTTGTGTTTGTTTACGATCCCACCACAGTGTCAAAATGACAGTATTTTATGGCATCTAAATAAAATAGACTTAAGTTCTAACATTAATTTTAGTGTTTAGATTCAGATGTGTCAATGAAAATAACAACGCACTTTGTATAAAACGGCTTATTGTAATGTTATAGAAAGTTTTAAATGTTATACATCGTTATTAATCTGTGATAATCTAAACATCTCTTTTTAGTCTGTGATCTAAACTAGACTTTGTTTGCTTCGAAACTGTTGAAAACTTCAAAGTTATCGATGTATTTATTTTGTTCATTACATACGTACGTAAATTGTGTCATTACTCCTGGCTAGGCCATGCATGGTGTATTTTAAACAACAACAGCTAACAGCTACACCACGCAAACCGACAACCAAACCACAGAACACAATCCTCAACGAAACAAGCACACAACGTAACAGAAATCACAGAGAAGGTCATGTCAATTTGGACATATTATGTGACGTCAGCACCATCTATCGATAACTTGCGGTACTGTTTTTTTTTATGACTCTTTAAAACGCCCTCATTTAAAAAAATCAATGTTTCTCTGTCTCGAATTTCTTCATAGGTAACTTAAATAATTTCATAATGGACTTTTTATGTTCGCAGTTTCTCTGCTATCTATACATATACACATGTATATATTTTTTTATTCAAAACACTAAAATCTTGATGACGCTGTTGCTTAAAGGTTTGGAGAACGTCAGTTTTGACTCTATCGTGTGTAATTGCTCGTTTAACAAACGACTGCATCAATTTGCTCTACATCAGATTACGTAATTGTTTTCATAATAGTCTTAGAACTAACTTATGTCCATATTACTTACCTGTAAATGGGAAATTATGTTTGGGGATTAGGTACGTACCTAATATATAATAATAATAAATTCTACCCAACAGGATAACTTTTCCTGCTACATACCAAGCTAAGAAATGATCTTGGATGTTTACATATTTGTGATGTAGCTGTTTCTGGTTCCCATGACACAGGGTATCCTAGTGTGGGGCCAAAAGCAATGTATGTGACATTAAGACTCCACTGTATGGAGTTGTCTGACGTAGCCCTTTTGTTCCCGGTATGTCACACCACCTTATGTCACACTGTTACATTCTGGATTTCTGGTATTTCGTGATCGTTTAAAATCACTCAGGCAGCCGGGGCTACGAGCAATTCTGTTTCACAGCAGTATCGACTTCATCAAAGGAAGTGAAAGGACTACGTACGAAACTTTCCTTTTATAAGTTGATCGCCTATTACCCGTCAACTTCTAAAGCATATAATTTAGTTATGATAATTTTCCTTTAAAGTTCTTTAATGTGCTACTGTCCTGAATATTCTCATCTGTCGAGTCTCGTGTATTGTTTATGACAAGATGTGTGAACCCTCAGTAAGTTCAAGTCTTTAAGTTGTAAGCTCTTTTGATCATTTCCGAGGTTACTGGCAGAAATCAGTGACATTATGCCCTTTTTAGCGACCTTGGAAACATTTTCTCTACCTTCTTCCAGCACTTTACCACAAACAAAACACTTTTCTGTAATCTTTAAAAATATTTTGTGACAATACTCAATGGGTCACGAACGAAATAACAGCATTAGCCCGAAGGCATCTTGCTTATAATAATATCTAGATATTATTGAGGGAGTTTTAGCCAGTATAAAAGTAAACTGTTTCCGCCTTCACCGCGTGGAGGTGCTCCCAGCTTAAGTTATTTTATAATATTGCGGATGTTTTTAAAGTGTAGGTGAGCAATAAGAAATGATTATGGCAAATTCGTATTGTTACAAGAATTTAATACATTTTTGAAAATCGGCCGTTTTTCGGAGCTCATAGCTATGCAACGATTGGAGATAGATATAAAAAGTAACAGCCAATGTTGTAGAACATTTTATCAGGTTTCATTATGTACTACAACAAAATTTCATGCGACGCACCCTTTTTGAGATGTAAGCAGAAAACCAAAAAACGGGAACTTTGTGCCCCCTCCCCCCCTCCCATCATCAACCCATTATGTCCCCACCGAGGGGCACGGGTCTCTTCCCTGAGGAAGGTTTAGGCCTTACTCCACCACCGGGGCTCAGTCCAGATTGGTGGAGGCTTGTTAGATTAGTGGCTGGTCTTAACTTAACGAACATTAATATTAAAATTAACGTTAACTTTAATAAAGACAATTCCTGCTCTTTTATTAATACTATTAAATTTATTGTCGTTGGTGATCGGTTGGAAACACCTACGGAGGTCAAATCAATAAATTTACATTATGACGTCATAGACGATAGGAATATAATATGTACCTAAGTAAACACACAGAATTCTGAGAAGATCTTTTTAATCTATTCAGACCGAATTAGGTATGTAAATATTTCCTTTTAAGATCATTGGTTATTTCCATTCCCCGAATACATGGATATCGGCCATAATATTTCTTTTTGTTTCTACAAAATAATGTTTCCAGATTATAGAAGAAATGAATGAAAATGAAAAGAAATTTCATTTTCATTTTCATTTCTTTTCATTTCTTTTCATTTCTTTTCATTTCATTTTCATTTTTGCCAAAGCAGCAAAATACAAGTAGCTGTCCCTATATTTGACACTTATAATAGTACATATGTCGCAGGACGATTTGATAAATCAAATTTTCGCAAAAATTCTAGGGCTATCGCGAAAACACGGATAATTAGATAAGGGCTTGGACATTTCTCAATGTTACTGAAAAAAGACAGGGCTTTTGCAAAAACGCGGGTTCCTTTAGAAATATTGCGAAAGATTACATACATAAGCCAGCTGACGCCTGTGCAGAGATTAGGGATTGCCGCCTGCATGAATCCTGACAAATCACTTTCGCTTGTTGATTACGACATTGATTAGTCGTTGCATGCTCGCACGCCGCTTTCTGGTACTTTTCATCTTGGCTTTTGCTAATACATCCCCTATTTGGTCGAAGTATGTCCGCCTGAGGCGTCCCTTACCGACCCTTCCACCCACATTTGTTCGATATATTTGCATCATCACTAATCATCAGTCTTTCCTCCTTTATCCTCTACACCATGTCGATGCTTATTTAAATAGAAATTCACTTTTTTTGCAAATAACTAAAAAAACATGATAAGTAAAAAGAACGGTGGCGCTAGTTCGCTGGATTTTAAATATTTCGATATTATTTATCCTACAGTAACTATTTCGATTAATACGAATACAAATATTATTAAGATATACCTACTCTTTAAGATACTGGCCGATGGGTCCGAAAGGTTCTTGAATGGAGACCACACATCGGCAAGCGCAGCGTAGGACAACCAGCCACAAGATGGACAGACGATCTCCTCCAAGTGGCAGGGAGACGCTGGATGCAAGCCGCTTTCAACCGGTCTTTTTTGGAAATCCATGAAGGAGGCCTATGTCCGGCAGTGGACTTCTTGTGGCTGAATGATGATGATGACTCTTCAAGTATTACGTATTATCAAGTATTGTCTTAAGATTAAGTACTACATATTGTAGTAAAAAGCACCGCGAAACGGACTTAGGACGCGCAAGACCAATGTGTTTTGACTGTTGTCTGTTAAAAAAAAAAGTATTTTCGATCCACTATTAAAAAATATTAAATAGGCACATAAACGGAAATATTATTCTGCCCATATTGTCACGGCCTCATTGGTTTATTCCAAAAAAATCACCCACTCTCCCGATAGGAACCGGTAAAAAGTACTTTTAAGCGACTTACTGAGGTAGGTAATGAAGTTTTTTTTATTCTTCCTCATAAAACCATTTTCTATTCATGTTCATTTTCTTCAAATTTACTTATGGTACCAATTCTAGGGTTCCGTCCGGAAGGATACCACACCACACTACCAAATTACTATGACTACAATGTCCGTATCTCTATCTGACCGACCTTCAAAAGGCCTTGTCTCTTGGACCTTAATAAGTCACCAATTAAATTGTTTACAGAATTTATGTTATCAAGGTGGGTTGCACAACAATTTACAAAAAAAAAATAAGCCATTAAAGAAGCCCGACTGCTGAGCATTTACTACTTACGAAGCAGGCGTCAGTAGTGGAATCCTGTGGTTAGAGCCCTATGCTCGCATAAAGGAGGTAAAGGACCGAAGAAGAAGATGTAGGCGAGAACAACCTAGTTACAAAGGGACACAGGTGTTTCTAATGACCGCGGTGTTGCAAAGTTGTCGAAACGTGAACTAAGGCAATCAGATCACATAATCAGTAATCAGAAAGAAAGAAAGAAAGAAAGAAAAAACAGACAAGCAACATAATGGCCAACACAAAAAAACAAGTAAATTAAAACAAAACCATAGATATAGTCTGGAAACCATAAAAAGGCAGCGACATCACACAAATGTAAACGTCTAAGAGCTGGGATCCTTTTTGTCCTCAGCCGGAGTTCGAAGCCGGCATCTCTCGCATAGTGGGCAGATGGGCTAACCCCTGCGCCACAGAGGTAGGTAGTCAAAAACATCGTTCTGAGATCTGCTTATCAAACTGCCCGTATGTAAAACCGACCAAGTACGCGTCGGACCACGCGCATTGGAGGGAGTAAGTTGTTTTTATCTGCTAACTAACAACTTCATCGAAGCAATTTTCCATGGAATTTGTACGTTTCCTTTTGTCACGTTTGGGACCTAATAAACTCGGCAAAACGTGGGCCCATTTCTAGTGATTGGTGCCTCTGCCTACCCCCTCGGGGATAACGGGCGTGAGTTTTTTTTTTCCTTTTGTAAGTTGGTTGCCCACTTAGCCGTGATAATTATCCTTTTAAGTTCATTACAATTTGTGCTAATGCTCTTTTTTCATGTTTACAATCAACCGGTCACAAGGAGAGGGGGGAGGACGCCCTACTCTACCTGTCTGTCTGTACGCGGCCTGCTCAGAGACGAATAGTACTAAAAAGCTGAAATTTGGCATAGACAAACTTATTAATAACGCGGACAAAATGGTACAGTCTGTTAGCTTTTAGAATATACCTCGGCTACTATCGCATATCATCGGATATATTCGTGTAGGTAATAGAAATATCGGAAGTAACATGACACTTAATTTAATTAATTAATTCGTGTGCTTTCGGCGAAAACCGAAGCTTACTCTAGAGCCCGAGGTATATTCTACAAGCTAAATAGACGGTAGAATAAAATATTTAAGGTATGTTTTTAAAGTTATTAAAGAAATACGCAGCCACTCGTACAAACTTGGCCGCTTAGTTATCATTCCCCGTGGTGCTTTGATAAATATAGCGGCCATAACTCAACTTTGCAAGGTATAATATCCGACCAATAACTTGACTAAACGACTTTGTTTTCGCATGGACAATGGACATATTTCTAGTCTCACTGGGTGATAGACGCAGGGTACGACTTTCAGCCTTTAGTTTAGTTATATTAAGAAATAATAAAACAAAAGCTCTTACGTGTCCATCCCAAACTCATGCCGAGCACGGATTGTTGTTCAAGTTATTTGGGTAATTCTTTTAGACACGTTTTTCAAGCGGCATCACCTTAAAAGAATAGAAATCGAAAAGTCAGCAAGCCACTTTTTTTTCAGGCAAACCTTTAATCATCTCTTATCTAGTTCATTGATTATTATTCAATTATCTTTATATTTAATATCATAAAAAAACTACAAAACCCCCGTTCTTTGATTTTCGTGGAGTGTACTTTCCCCCGATCGAATCACTTACCGGTACTTAATTATATATTTTAAACTAAATGGAATACGCTTACCAAAAAATAGGGACTAAGTTTTAATAAGTTGCCAATGCTATAAAAAATTACACCGTTGTTCTAAAAGAATTGTCTTAAAAAAAAAAAAATGAAACTATCCCGGGGCAGTTACTGATTTGCGTGGATCATTATAAAACCACTTGCACATCCCTGACTTCGCTGCCCAATGCTGCGTCATCCTAATTCACGTTACAACTAGCCACTCTCCGTTGGCCAGACAGAGTGCTTGTGTGATAACACGTCGAGTTTCCGAAAAAATTGGGTAAGAACCCCGTTACGTGGGTATGGTTTTTCAAAACTTTGATTTGCGTGGTATAATTTTCTCCGTCGTCTGTGAATTTATTTTTTGAGTAAAATATTATAGCGAACAAACAAGGTAACGCAACTTATATTCAAAACACAGTTTATTTACTTCAAAGGTTTTTGTATATTTTTAGAATGAATGCTTTATTTTGATTTTCGTGGTCGTATTTGCGTGGTTTGCATGGTAGTTTTGACCCACGCAAATCAATTATGGGTCATGCAACTGAAATAACTTCAAGTTTTGCAATAGTAATGTAGGACAAAAAAAATTATTACTTTAGTTAAATGTAAATTCTTAAAATTCTAGCTAAATATATTATTGTTTAATAAAATTTAAATGAATTATTTTTTTAAGTAAAAAATGGCATAATAATAACTATAAAATATAAAATAACTATAAAATATTGTAATAAAATAATAATAATATTTTAATAATTTATCTGATAAAGTTAAATAAAAAAAAAATACGTAGGGTGTTTTGTGATTTGCGTGGCTCTCATTTTTTTAACCTCGATTATCTCTTTATGTTTATTGCTCTCTGAGGTGCCCCTTTTATAAAAAGTACTATTTTTACGTATAATTTAAGATACGGATGTCGAATTAGCAAAAATATTAAATTTGAAAATTGCCACGAAAATCACCAAAGAATGACTTGCCCGAAGAATCACCCATTTGACGGGGTACTACGCTTGGGTTCAGCCACCTCTGAAACCTGTCCTAGACTAACAGGTTGACATGGACGTGGCCTGTTTCATTATTTTATTTTATCTTAAAAACTTTGCAGGTAGCTCCTTAAATTCATATAATTATCCGCGCTCTTAGCTCCATTTTTTTTATTTGGTTTTTCATCATCAGCCCATTATGTCCCCACCGAGGGGCACGGGTCTCTTCCCTGAGGAAGGTACAGGCCATACTCCACCACGGGGGCCAAGTCCGGATTGGTGGAGGCTTGTAAGACTAGTGGCTGGTCTTACTGTCAGAAGTTTTCAAGCCGCCCTAGGCCTCTGACTTGGCTTAACGACTGCCATCTATCGACGGCAGCCGGCACCAACTGCTTAACGTGCCTTGCGAAGCACGGAATCGCTCGGAAAAAATGCCACTAGCGTTAGCCATAGACGGTGACCCATCCATGGACTGAACGCGCCGTATGTTGCTTAACCTTAGTGATCGTTCAAGATCACTCAGGCAGCCCAGGCTACGAGCGATTTGGTTATTAGGTATCATTAGTAACTAAACAGTCTTAGGCCCGTTACACACTGCGACTAATAGCATCAATGCAGTCGCGATGCTGTCTCGATGCAGCATCAATGCAGTCGAAAATGGTCCACCTTTAAACACTTGCGCTACTTCTGGTGTCGCGATGCTGTTCAAGAACGAGCGACTGCATCGATGCTAAAAGTCGCAGTGTGTAAAAGGCCTTAAGCTGATGCATATTGTATCTTCTATCGTGTTTTTGTTTTAATTTTTGCAAAAAAATTTCAAGTGGTAAAGTACCTCCATTGTAAGACATTTATGATAACTACTCTTTTAAGGATTCCATAGTAAGCACCCTGCCCTTACAAATTCACCAAAATGGCCCATTTATCTGTTTTATCCGTCTGTCCGCAGAATACTAAGCGCTTGGCCTGACTTGCCTGGCTCCATTTCAAAAAGGGAAAAATGGAAAAAAGAAAAAATACTAACGAATAGAAACGATAAATGACGAAAAAATGTAACTGTAGGATATGAAGTATAGAATAAATAATAAAACAATAGTTAATTTTATTAATAGTTTTTACTATATTAAATTAAAACTAATAAACCACGCTTTGTCCAAAATTAAGTAAGAGTATAAAATAATCCACCTCCACCAATCCGGACTTGGCCCCCGTGGTGGAGTATGGCCTATACCTTCCTCAGGGAAGAGACCCGTGCCCCTCGGTGGGGACATGATGGGTTGATGATGATGATAAAATAATCTGGACTGCCCCCCTGGTGGAGTATGGCCTATACCTTCCTCAGGGAAGAGACCCGTGCCCCTCGGTGGGGACATTATGGGTTGATGATGATGATAAAATTAATGTCTTAGTGACCATTATAACTGTTTGTTCTATCATTGTAGCTACATCAAACAAAAAAACATTATAACCGTTACGAATTAATGGTACAGTCGACAGCACATCATGGTATACTATACACCCATGCACTCTACTCCTTTGCGTTACGGGCGACTTTGCAACTAAAATGGGAAGATTGACGTGCTGTCGACTGTACGCTCTCTGTTTAAGCTGGCTCATCGTCAAACGAAAAATAACCTAAACTATGTATTATAATATTTGAGTTCAAAAAGCTACTTCGAGATATTCAAGAGAAGTCTCTCATTGGTTGAACGAACACACACACGCTATAGGAATATTCATAGTTGCCACCGGAGTGGTCGGAACGCTAAAATACAAAATAGATAATAAGAAAACAAGTAGCTAAATAATTGTTACTGTTTCTTGTGATGTTTTATTATTTATTATTACCCAAAAGATAAATTATAAATTAATTTATATATACTAATATAGTTCGCACTCAACGTGCTTATAATAAGCTCTTCAGACGCAGCCCTAAATGTTTTAACGATTACTTGCAAAAGATATTGACATATTTAAAGTAACATTAAACGAATTTAAAAAAGAGGCGGGTAGCCTACTGCTTAAGTACAATTAAGTTGAAATGTCTCATATTTAACCGTATTACTTAACTGCTTAAGATTGCATGCTTAATTAATTATTATTTTTCTTGTCTAGGTATATTTCTGTATAACACAATTTCACTGTTTTTGTGCGTGACTGTATGTGTCCTGAATAAAAAAAAATAAAAAAAATAAAATTAATTAAAAACAATTTATTTGTATCGCCTTGGTTCCATAGCAGCACCTGAAATAAAATAACCCGATAAGCATTACTCAATAACCTCAGTTTTGTTACTAGAGAATTTGCAAAAAACAAACATTGTAAAGTGAGAATAAGAAGAAGAATTATAATATATCAGTATGTTAGCTTTTAGAATACTTCAACTGAGCAATCAAAAACCGATTATATTTCAATAACGTAAGGTTAATTTTGTATTGTTATTTATAACTTTACATAACTTTTCAAAATAGTGAAGAAAAGTTTTATACAGAGCAGAAAGTAGTATTACACTCGTGTGCTTTCGGGGAAAACCGAAGCCTACTCTAGAGCCCGAGGTATATTCCAAAAAGCTAACAGACTGTAAGTGTGAGCTGCTGTTGACTGACCCTCTCTAGTTTA
Source organism: Yponomeuta plumbellus (assembly GCA_947310845.1). NCBI lineage: Eukaryota > Metazoa > Arthropoda > Insecta > Lepidoptera > Yponomeutidae > Yponomeuta > Yponomeuta plumbellus. The sequence continues at coordinate 6,539,358 of OX371210.1, forward strand.
TTGTGGATAGCAGTGACAGAAGGATTTTTTAATGATATTCGAACCCAAGGCTTCTCAAACGTGAGGCTGGTCGCCACACAACCAACACAGTACATTAGTCGCAGTAGCAATACCACTAGGTAACAGTGAAGGAACACATCGTAAGGAAATCTGAGCGTCTCAGGTGTTCATATATCCCAGTGTTTGAAATCGCCAATCAAGTGATTAAGCCCAGCTCTCTGAGAGAAGGTCTGTAGGTACCCTACAGTGGTACATCATCATCAACCCATTATGTCCCCACCGAGGGGCACGGGTCTCTACCCTGAGGAAGGAATAGGCCATACTCCACCACGGAAGCCAAGTCCGGATTGGTGGAGGCCTGTAAGACTAGTGACTGCTCTTACTGTCAGAAGTCAAGCCGCCCCTAAGGCCTCTGACTTGGCTTAACGACTGCCATCGACGGCATCCGGCACCAACTGCTTAACGTGCCTTGCGAAGCACGGAACCCTCAGATTCTGAGACGGAACCGCTTGGAAAAATGCTACTAGCCTAAGTCATAGAACGGTCACCCATCCATGCACTGAACGCTCCCTATGTTGCTTAACATTCGCATGCGGCCGGGGCTGCGAGCGATACAGTAGTACATAGGCTAAATTACAACACCTGCTCCGTTTTAAGCGGTTTTCCGGATACACTCAGTCGACTTTTTGTCGGAAGGTGTCGCTCTGATTCGTAGCGCTCAATCATGGTGAGCAGAGACGGAGCTCGCGTCGTCGGTTGCTCGTCTCTGATGTCTATTGCTTACGAGAGTTTTAGAAAAAATCACCTGCTCCCTTGAAGTCATTAGTATATCCATTCCTCCAATGGCCCTGCACGCCGTACGGCTGGTACTGGTAGCGTTGTGCCGGGTAGTACACGTAGTTGGGGGGTCGGCTGGGCTGCTGAATGGCTGGCTGCCGACTTTCAGTCTCGAAGGCCACTGGTAGAGCGAAGAATTTACTCCGTTAGTCGTAATGTAGTAAGATTATGCGCGAGTAAACATGAACATTTACATTCAGGGACATACATTGCTTCTGGCCCCACCCCTGTGTCGTGGGAACCAGAAACAGCGACACAAAAATGTACATCCAAGAGTAGGGGTTTTTTTTTGTCCCCAGCCGGGGGATTCGAACCTGGGATGTCTCGCATGGTAGGCAGAGACGCCAACCGCTGCGCCACCGAGGTCGACTAACTACGACGACTATTTAACTACAATTGACTAACAGAATCGAGGCTCAGATGTTTTCAGCCGTAACATCAACGCACCATCAATAGTATCCTTGTTAGTTTCTTTGGCTTCGAAAACAGCGTGGAGAACCTCATGGATAAGTTTCAGCATCCTCCCGCATCCTTCGACTTCGAGAGGACCTGAAATATTCATTTCATTTATTCAATACATTCATCAACAATTACGAAAGTAGATATGCCTAGTACAGGCATTATACATGCTTAAAAGGTGACTCCAGATACTATTTACCGTTAAAATTAAGCGATTTATGAAAATAAAGATGTTGTATTTTTGTATGCCCTTAAATTAAACTTACAAAAAAAACTTAAAAAAATTGATATAGATATTAAGTTATAATTCTTTATTCATTGCATCGACGACCTCTGTGGCGCAGCGGTTAGCGCATCTGCCTACCATGCGAGAGGTCCCGGGTTCGAATCCCGGCTGGGGACACAAAAAACCCAGGTCGTGGATGTACATGTTTGTGACGTCGCTGTTTCTGGTTCCCACGACACAGGGTATCCAAGTGTGGGGCCGGAGGCGGAGTATGTATGTGAATGTTATGTTAAGTTATATATTCATCTATGGAGTATTCATCTATTCCATATTTAGGAAGAAATATCACTCTTAACACGTTGCCTGTGCAACTGGAAATAAGACAAAGACCACTCACCGGTCCACATGGTTTTATTCACAATTTCATAGCTCATACGTGTCCGGCAAATGTAATGCTTTAACTAGACGTGCTAGATTTGACAAGCCTAATATTTCATTAGAGGGAGTGAAGCACGTTATGTGGTGCACTCACGTCTCACCTAAACCTCGAAATGCCCCACATGTGTTTCACTCACAGGGAACGTGTATTGGAATTGAAATCAGATTAATACTGACTTATCCTGGAGTCCTGACAAACCCCCGGTTTCTGATGCAAAGGATATCCTATCAAAGGATAAGGATATCATGGGTACCTTTGGGTCGGATGTGTCTCGGGGTGGTTTACTCGATTGACTGGCATTGTTACATTGTTTTTATTTTCCCTTTTTTTTGTAACTATTATTTTTATTATTATTTTCATTTGACATAATGTAACAACCATATATCTGAAACACTTAGGTTCTTTTATTTTGCATTAGTTATAACGAAACAGATCGCTGATACGCACGAGAAACCCAGGTAAGAGACAACTGTTCGCGACTGGGCAGAACGACGTTAAAATACCAGAAAGGGCAAGGATACTGGTACAAAGCTTCTCTAATTTATGTAGCGTTCCTACGTTAGCTTAATTTTTAGGTACTAAATCTGTTATTTTATTCCTAGATTAAAATAACAAAAGGAAGGACTTACCACTTATCGTTATGATAGCAATAGCAACCAATAATAAGTTGACCTGAAAAAGGCAATACTTCATTAGGTACAATCGACAGCAACCTTTATATCATCATCATCAACCCATTATGTCCCCACCGAGGGGCACGGGTCCCTTCCCCGAGGAAGGTATAGGCCATACTCCACCACGGGGGCCTACTCCGGATTAGTAGAGGCTTGTAAGACTAGTGACTGGTCTTACTGTCAGAAGTTTTCAAGCCGCCCTAAGGCCTCTGACATGGCTTAACGACTGCCATCTATTGACGGTAGCCGAAACCTACCTGCTTAACGTGCCTTGCAAAGCACGGAACCGCGCGGGAAAATGCCGCTAGCGTTAGTGATACTCGTAGAACGGTCACCCATCCATGCACTGAACGCGCCCTATGTTGCTTAACCTTCGTGATAAGATCACTTAGGTGGCCGGGGCTACGAGCGATTCCTACGAACCTATATATACAAATACATACACTCAAATCAGTCAGTCATTTTAAGAGCGACTTTGCAACATAAATCTAAATATTCGCCTGCTGTCTTGACTGTAGGACTTTACATAGGGCCGGTTTCTGAGTTGAAAATTTCACAAAGTAAATACTTAAGTAACGTTCTGACACGCTCTTTTCTGAGAACTTTGTTGAGACAGCACTACAGTTAAGTAGTTACTTAGCGAAATTCTCAATTTAGAAATCGACCTTTAATGTCCTACGTCCACTGAGTGCGGCAGAGGGCATCCACAATACCCTGGCATCGCTTGACCTGCTGTCTAGAATATTCTTTATACAGGGTGTCCCAAAAAATAGTGTCAAGCGGAAGTCCAGAGATAGAGCATCCCTAGGGGTACCCGTATCACCCCCATGTATGTTCCGCGATTTTTTTGTATTTTTCGAGTACTCAAACATTTTAAAGATTTGTAAATTGTAACTAACTTTGCGATTTTCATTTTTTATTGCGTTATTGTATCAGATTGACCCACAATTGAGTTTGTGTCTGCAAGGCACACTATTCACCTATTTTGAAAAAAAAATAAGGCGTGTATCTTAATAATTCATGGCTCTGTTGCCAATATTGTCTTGTGAGACATGGTGGGACAAAAAATTCGAAAAAAAAATTAAATCCAAAACTACACAAAATCCCCTCGCGGAACATGCATGAGGGTGAGAGAGTGAGAGAGATGAAGATGCCTCCTGGCTCGCTGAACCGACGTTCTGTATGCTGGTAGCGACTGGATGAGGTTGATCGAGGACCGAAAGAAGCCTTTATTTTATTTTTTTGTTAACGGGGTGAAATGCTTTGTGCACCATAACCGCCACCCTTGGGGGAGGGCGACGGCCGTGTGTCGGACTCTCCTCTCCTAATAATAGGAGAGGCATACCTCCTAAAACACCCCGGGGGCCGTCCTGTCGCTCGTGCAGTGGGTCGCCGCCGGATCCCGCTTGCGGTAGACCACAGTGCGAATGCTACAGCGGCGCCCCGACGACGTCGACCCGACTCGCAAGGAGTCGGACCCACCCTCACTGGAGAAGGGGCATGGGCCCCCCACCCCCTTCTCCCGTCACGATGTCGGACGGCAGGTCCCCCAACCTGCCGTCTGTGACCCTCCCTCAACCTCCTCTATGCCCTCTGCTGAACAGAGGGACATAGAGGAGGGCCCCACCGTGTGTTTTTTATAGAGGTTATCTCCTCGCGGCCCGAAGGCCCCCGGCCCCACTCAGTGTGGGGTTACGGGTGCGGGGCCCATAGTGGACCCCGCAGGCCATCCAGCAGCGCAAGCCACTGGACGTCCCCCTCCCTCTGGTTTTGGTCCGCGCCGGTCGAAGCCGGTACCCCCCATATCTGGAGGGCGTTCCCCTATCCGCCACCCGGGGGACGCGTCCGATGGAAGACCAGAAAATCCACACGGAGACAGAAAGAAGCCTGCTTTGGGGCTTGTCTGTGTGCAACAGTGGACGAATATGGTCAGATTGACCACGAACAGCCTAACGCAGCGAAGATGACTCCTGAATGGCTGAACCCACGTTCTGTTTGCCGGTAGCGACTGGATGATATTGATCGAGACCGAAAGAAGCCTGCCTTGGGGCTTGCCTGTGTGCAACAGTGGTCGAAAATGGGCTGATTGACCACGAACTACCAAACACGGTGAAGACACCTCATATCTCCCTTGACCGACGATAGCAACAGCTTGATGAGTATGATTGAGGACAGAAAGAAGAGGCATCCCTTGGGGCAAGTCTTTCTGAAGCAGTGGACGAATATGGGCTGACGGATTGGATTAGGATAACTACTTTATTATTAAAAACTTTTTGTCTACTCACTTTTTTTGCCATGTTAACTAAGTACCTATCTATGTTATGTTGTCACCCACGCGTTCAAACAGAGACTGTATCGAAACATGTATAATGTTTTACTGCCTAAAATATGGTTATTCCGAAGGTTGCCATTCAGCACGGTAACAAAGAAAACGACTGAAATGATCCGAGAAACCGTCAAGCCTATTACAGTTCTTTTTCCGACGTATCTACCGTGCTCGTTGATGTCAGTAGAAAATCATAGCGGATAGCAATGCCGATTTCTCTAGCGAGGAACATAAATTTACTGAGAGTTTACTTCGGAATACATTTTTTAAAAAATACCAACGTAATGTCTTACACACGACAACCCATAAACATAATTAGTTTTGTATGCTCTGTTCTCATTTTTTATATAATCATTCAGTTCAAACGCATGATTTTTAGATTATACTAGGTTATCTTAGATACTATTTACACGTTTGAAAGATTATAGGTACAGATACTTTTTGCAAATTCGATCTTTAAAAAAAAGATTTGTTTTCCTCTTCTGTGGCGCTATACCGTGTTACGCCCTGATCTCCCTCAATGAGCCTTGATATAAGAGATGTACTTCCATTTAGACAAACACCCAACCTTACCAGCTACTACAAAGCTCACATCTCGATTTTGTATCTATACACAACGTACCTATTATTCATACCCCATAACGTGAAACCTGAAAAGTTTCTTCAGTATCGATAATAGGCTATTTGACAGTGTGAATAAAACAGTATTATTTATACGTATTCGTATAAATTATGTGCCTTAAAGGCCGTTTTAAGGCATTGTGACTAAAAAAACAATTATGATTTGTAAAAAAACACAAGATAAAATTTGATAATTTCTATCTGCCGCCATTGTATCGAAAACGGCCTGGATTGGCCGATTCTATGATGACGTCACATGGCAGTAAAAATGGCGTCTGTCATTCATTCTTCCTTACATTCATTGGTTGGTTTACCGGGAAGTAACGTTTTGTCGGCTTATTTCGAAAGTTTCGTTTGCCTTTTTTAGAAGAAATAGGTACACGAAAGAATTTAAAATGACCTCTTCCTGAGGACTCCATGAACACCAACAAACAGTATGAGATGGCTTTCAGAAATTGGTCAAATAGCCTATTGAATCTCGTTTTGCAGTATACAAAACAATTAAATAATTAAAATTAAGCAATTTTGTCTCTTGTAGAAATAGATCTACTAACGATCTAATAACATGATTAGTAGGCAAAGTCAAACAGGAAAGATTATGATTTCAGAAGTCAGCACTCGCGCCTGCATCCCGGATGCAAATACGTAAGTCCTCGACTGTATGTAATTCGGTAGTTGACACGACCAACAATAAATTATTTGATAAGCTCGATTAAAAGAAAAATTACAAAATATTTCGGAAAATATATCTCTTTCAGTCAATTACTAGTTATTACAATTTTTAAATAGATGATACATAAAAAGAGTGCTCTGAAATATGACGCCATAATTCGGTATTTTCATACAAAATTCCGTTTTAAAAGTAACTTATGTATTTGACATTTTGTCAATAAAATTACCCAATTGTCTGATTTAGCCTACTCCAAACTGTCAAATACATACATTATTTTGACACTTTGGATTTATAAATGCCCGTGAGTGGAAAGGAGAATGATCAATTTACTATAGGAGTTCGTCTATTTTTGCGTCTTCTTGCACATTGATGAAACCAACGGTAAACTATAAGAAATTAGCTCTGGATTATGCAGGAAAAATATTATGAAAATATTAGATGGGAGTTTCGAGAAATCTTAATTTTGAGCCCATGTTTTGAGGTTATGACAACTTTGGTGGTTTGGTGTTATTTTGGATTGGCATTGACACTTTTTAGTTTTAATTATAAGCATAGGTGATTATCAGTTCGTTCCTCCCTTATTCTGAGGTTCGTTCCTACGGAAGAAGTTTGTGCTATATGCCACAGATTATTTATGCTTTTAGCCAAATATGCAGGCGTTTACATACTGCGACTTTTTGCAGATAGCGTGTGTGTGTAACGATGGACGGTTTGCGAGTGTATCCATGCACTAGCGAATCGTCTAAATCGCGACTATATCGCTGCAAAAAGTCGCAATGTATAAGGAGCCTAATGGGGGACAAAGAGATAATTTCTGATAAGCATAAACAGTCTTAGGTCCTGCACACAATTGAGACAAGACTGTCCTAAGCCCACAATGGCGGTTTATTTTAGTTATTTATTCCACATATTGTTCATACATCATCATCATCATCATCATTTCAGCCATTGGACGTCCACTGCTGAACATTAGAATCTCCCAACGATTTCCAAAAGGGCCGGTTGGATTGTTCATACACATTACACATGGTCATTTTAACAATAAACTACATTAACTAAACAATATCAAATCCACTAGGATCAATTTGCAAAAATAAAACCGTAATAAAACCGCTCGTTCGAATTCCCGTCAAAAACTCCCCGTTTGCAGTTTGCACTTTCGCAATGTAGTACACAATACACCTTTTGCGATTTTTGCAATAATTTAATCTAATCTGTGTTTGTAATCTGTATTGAGTGACTGAAGTGGGTTACTATTGCACGGACCGAGAATGTACGGCATGAGAATGTACAGCCCGGGAATTCGTGCCCAAATGACACCAATTATCGGGATGTGCATTCCTGCCTGTACATTCCCGTCCGTGCATTCCCGGTCCGTACCGGGAATGCACGAACGCGGAACGTACAGCCCTGGAATCGGTGACCATTCGGTGCCTCGTTCACATCACAGAGAATACAATCAACTACGTTGTTCACATCATAGGTTTTGCGCATTTTACTGGAGTATGTGCGGTACTTCTTTTGGGATTCGTTTAGAAACGCTGATAACGCATGACCCGAGAACGTGCGGACGGGAATCCATGTACGTGTACACGGATTCAGTGGCTGTGCATTACCAGAGCGTACGTTCTCAGGCTGTGCATTCGCGGTACGTGCATTATCATCTCCCACTGAAGTTATACAATCAATACAGATACTTTTTAATTTTTACTTTTAAACCCCTGATTCTTTTATTTTATCAAATAGAACTATGAAATCATTTTTCAAAAGAAACATTTTGAGGTATAAATGCATAAAGCGCAACGCAAAAGCAACATAGACTGGTTTTGGTCATTCTCCTTTAAGTAATATAAGGGCTGGCAATGCCACGATCCTGACAAATCTCTTTTCGCTTCATCAAGATTCATTATGTAGGTACCATTTGCATGCACGCACGCGCCTGTTTCAGTATTTTTTGTTCTTGCCCTTTGCTAATGTATGGTGTGCAATAAGAAATATTAATAAAACCCAACACATCCACTATTTTTTCGAAGTATGCATGTAAATATGCATAAATGTATTTGTGTAATAATTTACATATTAGGTATCATGTAATATTATTACAGTAGGTGTACAAACCCCCTCACTAGGCGATGTATGTCGCGTGGGGGTTAGGAGGAAGTCCGTAAATGGAAATATAGGTACAATATTATAGCATTCACTGAGTCTGAGAACCACTATTTTACATTATCATACATATATTTCAACTTTTATCTACTGCTAGCGCCATCTATTAGCGAAACTGTATCCGTAGTTCCATACTTTTTCGGGAATCCCGACTCGGGATATACTTTTTAAACTTTTGCTTTCTTTTCACTGTTTACGTCGAAGGTGAAACCACGGTAGCTAGTAAGATTTTAAGCCTACTAAGATTCTCATTACTTATGCAATAAATTATCGCGTGGCGTCTGTCTAAATAGCGGAACTAAAGAGGAACAAAACACCCATTATGCTATACACTTTGCTTTATTGTTATAAAGGCACAAAAAAAAAATCCTTGACAATTTTGACAAGATGACTATTTACACGCGTCCAGACAATGTGATCTAAGACGCTCGCGTGGAGGTAAAGGGAGGTTAGTTGGTTCGTTCTTAGTGAGTAAAGTACCTATTCAGTGGCCCTTGCCGTAGCCGATGCCGGTGCCGTATCCGTAGCCGCCGACCAGCCCTTCGGCAAGGCCGACCTTCTCAACGACCACTCCACCGCTGAGACCCAAGCCTAGTCTACCACCGCCAAGGAGCAGAGCGCCTTCTTGGGCGTTCCTGGCGACAGCATCGGCCACGGCCTGAGCCTGGAGAGCTGAGGATGCAACGGCGGCGGCTTGCGCGCGCGCCGCCTGCGCGATCCTCGCGGCTTCCACGGCGCGCACATTGGCTATTTCGATGGCCTGTACTCGAGCTGCATTGGCCAGACGCTCGTTTTCGACTGCTCTTGCAACCTCCAGAGCGCTGCCGGCGGCGGCGCGTCTAGCTGCTTCGGTGGCGCGGGCGCTCTCGACAGCCGCGGCTTGAGCGCGGTGGATGTTGGCAATGCGTGCGGCGTCAAGCGCCTCGGCGTTCCTGATAGCGTTGACTTGGCCAGCGCGGGCGGCGGCTTCTGTCACACGCGCTCCTTGGATGCCGGCGGCGGCGGCGTTGGCGATCTCTGCGGCTCGCACAGCTTGCGCGTTCTGTATCGCGCTCAGCTGGGCTGCGCCGACCGCGGCGGCGTTGTTGAGGGCGACGCCGCTGCCCACGGCTGGGACGTAGCCGACGCCGTTCCCGACAAGGCCGATGCCGCTTCCGACGAGGCCGAGGCCGTTCCCGACGAGGCCGATGCCGCTTCCGCCCAGGCCGTGGCCGTCGACGATCACTGGCCCAAGAAGGCCGGACTGCTCGCCCTCAGAGTCCGCTACGGGTCTTTCGGCAATAGTCTTGGCACCTAACGAAGAAAGTTTTTTGGATAGTCAATTATATTATTAATGACATTGTCGATAGTTAATAGTTCAAGGCTTGGGCTTGATTAGTTGAATCGCTCATTGCTTCTTTGATCTCAAGGCTAAGCCATTGTGCTCGTAACACAGGTTGCAGGCCAACCTTTCCGTTACGATCTCAATGAAATGTGTTACAGAAATAGAAATTCCCACTATGGATTTTCTGTGTTAGGCTTATTATGTTAATACCTACTTGGAGGGCGTCAATTTATCGGATGGGCTTACCTACTCCTCCAAATACGGCGATCGCCAGTGCGACGACGAAGTGAATCTGGAACATTAATTTCTATAGTTAGGGATACAATAGACTAGTTTCCCAAAAAAATGTAATTAGTCCGTCTTTTAGATTATTCAAAAATAAGGGACACGTATTTTTTTATTTGTAAATTAGACCAAAAATGACAAAGATATAGTCAATTAAAGTTACGTGTGACGTCACGCCGTGCTGCATTTTATAGCACTGAGTGACGTCACACGTAACTTCAATGGGCTATATCTTTATTTATTTTTTTTTAATCGAAAAAAGAAAAAATACGTATCCAATATTTTTTTATAATCTAACATACGGACTAAATAGAATTAAATTATTTTGACCCTGGAATAGTTTCCAGGGTCAGGGTAGTCCCTATTTACATACTATCACTTTTTCATCTCAATACTCATGGTGCTCGAGCCTCGCCTCGCCTTACCGTAAGTCGGGCCATGATAAAGAGTGCAATTAATTAACAAATGGGTCCACAATCCGCCGACACACCGCTAATTGCAATAATACCCTCAACAGAATTGACTGCACTTTTATACACTGCACCTAAAATTATTTGCATTAAATTAACAATGCTAACCGCTGTTGCCGGCCGATTCGAATACGATTGCACTAAAAAAACCAATCGTGCTTGTACAATACGCATCACAAATCTGTTGCAGTAAGATGGCCCGTATCCACATTAGGAGAAACGTCTTTACTTCGCAGATCAACTTTTACATTTTTGTAATTTTACATGTTTGCAAAGTCGCCCGGAACTTTAATGAAAGCACGCGTGTATAGGTTGATAGATGTGCTTTAGAATGTGCCGTAGACGGACGGAAGGACAATAACAGCATCATCATCATTCAGCCACAAGAGATCCACTGCTGGACATAGGCCTCCTCTATGGATTTCCAAAAAGACCGGTTGGAAGTGGCTTTCATCCACCCAGCGTCTTCCCGCCACTTGGATGAGATCGTCTGTCCATCTTGTGGCTGGTCCTCCTACGCTGCGCTTGCCGACATGTGGTCTCCATTCGAGAACTTTTCGGCCCCATCGGCAATCAGTTCTGCGTGCTATATGCCCCGCCCACTGTCACTTCAACTTACTAATCCGCTGGGCTATGACGTGGCTTAGCGACTTCAATCTAACGCCAATCACCAACTGCTTAAAGTGTCTAGCAAAGCACGGAACCCTTCGGATGGACTGGATGGAATCGTTGAACATGGAAGAAGATTTCACACCCTGTTGCCTTTTATTAAGTTGAACACACCAATTTGTTGAATCTTTAATTCCGACCAGACGAACTAGTCTGAATAGCTGGTAGTGAACTAGTTTCGTGTAAAACTTGATAGGCAAATTGATTCGACTCGATGAACATTGCGTGTTGCACCTGCTGAGATTTGGCTCACCAGGACATTATGTACGAACAAATAAATACAATATTCTTTATTGTATACACCAGGGCCTAGATTCTGCTAATGCATTGTATTACAATGACAACTGTATGATCTTGGTCTCGTTTTCGCAATACGAAAATTTCATCGGGTAGGGAGGATATATAATGTCATGGTACCCATTGGGTGTTCAACAAACCTCTGACAACTTTATGCTCCCCTGGTACTTTTAGAGCTTTCTTCCCACTATACCAGATTCCCTAAATACCAGATTCCCGAAATACCAGATGATCAAAATAGCAGATTCCCACAATACCATAAGTACATGTATGAATAAAATTAATTAAAATATGATTTATAAATTTAATGATTTATTTTCGATAATTTATCTAAGCATACCTCAACAGATATCGTATTTTGCTGGCAATCTGAAATTATCTCTTTATTCTTCACATATCTTATAAGACTAATATATTTAATGTACTTTGCTACACACAGGTTCGCTCGCTTTTAATTCGCAGTCTATAATATTAATAAAAGACGATGACTGCTAACGACTTACTTAGAAGTATTTTGTATTTGCCTGTACAAATTCTGGTTTTGTGGGAATCTGGTATTTTGGGAATCTGGTATTTTGGGAATCTGGTGTTTTGGGAATCTGGTAAAGTGGGAAGAAAGCCTTTTAGAACACATCGGGGTTCAAAACAATCTTATTTTTGTTTAAAGCTCTAACAGTAGTGGCTCAGTAGTAGTAATGCGGGAAAAAAGTAAACTACCCATATTATTATAACAACTTCGATAGTCAGTAGTTAGTAACAAGGGAAGTAAAAATTTACCCATGTTACTACTTCGATAGCCAGTATAGACCGGGAGATAGTGACACAAATGGGATACCGCCGTTTAGCCAAAGTATTTTTCGCCAAATTTTACTTCCCAATAAACTTATGGCATCAGTTTCATTTCCCAAATGAAACTTAAGCAAGTTTTCATTTCGCACTTTATTCATTTGGTCAAATTATCATTTCGCATAATTTTACTGCGTCAAGTTTTATTAAGACAAACGTTTATTATGCTAACGTTTTATTTTGGCAAGTGTTATTTTCAAATAATGGAACGGGGGGTCGGCGATGCAAAGAATACGTGACAACAGAAATAGGTGCGACGAGGAGCGTAGCGAAGCGGAGCGCGTCGGAGCGTTAGGTTCTCTATGTAAGATCGAAAACAGACTCGACTTTGATGCGTTCTTACCTTGCCTCTTGTTGCCTCTTTGGTAAAATGAATTTTGACCAAGTATTTATTTGGTAAACAATAACTTGCCATAATAACTTTTGCTAACTGTTTATTTGCTTTAAGTTGTTTTGAGAAATGTTTTTTTGGCAAGTGATAATTTGCGGAAAATAGTTTGGGAAGTAATACTTTGGGAAACGATTTTTGGCAATACATTAGTAAACCGACACAAATTACTTGGTCATTTGGAAAAGTATGGCGGTTCTTCAGGGGTCTTAGTACGCAATGACAAAAAGAAAAATGCTGGTCATAGCGCTGGTACCGGCGGCCCGGCAGAGTGTCAAACGATTAGTACCACAAAAATTTTAGTATTTTCCTATAGTCCATAAAAAACAAGTACACGGTAACTTAGTGTCATGCCATACTTCTCCGGTGTGACTTAGGTACAGCCCACCATACCGACGCGAATGCGTTAATTAAAAAAATAAAAATTCAACCATTTGTACCAGGCTAATTTTTGCACAGTTAATTATCGTCGTGCAGCCATTTACGAAAATCACCATGCCATACTTTTCGGACGGTTCCAAATGGTCGCCATACCGCCGAAAATCAGCAATTATTTTTTTTCGCCAAACGATTTGTAACAGTATTGCATTTGGATTTAGTAGTAGTAATACGGGAAAAAATTACCCGTGTTACTACTGGCCGGGTCAGCTAGTATAATAGTTAAAAAAAATATGTACAATGTATAATCTTTCACGGCTAAGTAGGCTAACAAGTTAAAAAAAAACAAATTACATTATTTGTAGAGGTTTAATATGATAGTTACAAATGTAATAATAAATAAAGTTTGGACTCTACATTCCGGATTTCCGTCGTTGTTCCAAAGTTTCTTCAGCAATCTTTCTTCACTACAGGCACTGAGAAAAATCCGGGCTCCTCTACCACGCTGAAAGAAAATATAAATAGTTAGAGAATCATTTTTCCTGCGTCGTAGCCTAGATCGAACAGGAAAATATATTGAAAATCTATTGTCATTCATTGTTTCATCATTCTACATCGTCCCACGGCAAAAAAGTAGATATTGTTACTAATTACAGCTTAACTACGTACGAGTTTAGTTAGATTTACATAATTATGTATGACACAGTCACAATGTTATCGCTTATCCGGAATGACAACGTAGTTACATTTTTGCAAATTTAATATGAGAATATTTCGACTATAGTTGTACAAAAACAAGAATTTCTTGTCAAGCGAATTAACCACCGAATCAAAAAGGCTTTCATTTTGAAGAAAAATATAAGCTAATATTTAATATTATAAAATTCTCGTGTCACAGCGTTAGTATGCATACTCCTCCGGCTTGACCTTTTGATAAAATTTTATATGTATATTCGGTAGGTTTGAGAAGGTTTTCATTTGTTTAGCCCTAAGTGATAAGGGTAGTCCACCTCAATTTTGTTTTAATTATAATCCCTACGAATAATTTATATGGCGAAACGACGTTTGCCGGGTCAGCTATTAGTTATATGTATATCATCATCATTCAGCCAGAAGAAGTCCACTGCTGGACATAGGTCTCCTCCATGGATTTCCAAGTATATGTTGTATATATATTATGTATATCCCGACCGTATTTTGCCACAGCGACTGGAATCTGACTATTGCAAGTGATGCTCGTGTGGTCTCAAGTGGCTGATATGGCAATTTTGGCGGAGAATGTGCATTCGAATCCACATTCGCTATACGTTAGTTAGCACCCCACCGACGTAGTTGTATTGTATGTATTTGGTATGTATGAAAGCTGCTAATACAGCTAATACTTACTCAAATTGCTCTAACACCACGGGAGGCCTATAAACACTATCGGCGTCCAACGCCGCCAGCAAGGTGCCTGCAGCGCTGGCTTTATGAGCCAACGAGGCGGAAGCAGTGCCGACTAGAGCTGACACCCTGTCAGCAAGGAGGGTCGGGTACGCAGGATGGACTTCGGCGACTAACGGTTGACGGAACTCGTAGTATGGCACGCGACGAACGTCGATGTGAGCCGGTTCCTGTAAAGAAGGAACAACCGTTATACTCGTATTTTTCATTCGTCACAAGCATTCTCTGCCACACCATCTATCCCTTCATAATAGGCTATTTGACCAATTTCAGAAAGCCATCTCATTTCCACTTCCCGGTAAACCAAGCAATGAACGTAAGAAATAATGAATGACAGACGCCATTTTCCTACAATGTGACGTCATCATACGATCGGCCAATCCAGGCGGCTTTCGATACAATGGCGGCAGATAAAAAATATCAAATTTTATCTTGTATTTTTTACATATCATTTTTTTTTTTTTTGTTAAAATGTCTTAAAGCGGTTTTAGGACACATAATTTATACGAATACGTAGAAATAATACTGTTTTTTTCACACTGTCAAATGGCCTATTAACTTCTAAAATCCCACCATAAAACTATCTTCCCAGTACGTTACAAAATTAACTCACATAAGGCGCATATTGGACAACAGCGGGCTCCGGCAGTTCTTCAACCACCTCCATGCCTGTGCTCAACGCAGCCCCCTTCGCCGCCAGCAGCGCTGCTACCTTTGACGGTTGACGGAACTCGTAGTGTGGCACGTGATGAACGACGTCGACATGGGCCGGTTCCTGTAAAGAAGAAACAGCCGTTATACTCGTATTTTTCATTCGTCACAAGCATTCTGTACCACACTATCTATCCCTTCATAATAGCCTATTTGACCGATTTCAGAAAGCCATCTCATATTGTTGTTTGTGTTCATGGAGTCCTCAGAAAGTGGTCATTTTAAATTCTGTCGTGTATTTCTTTTAAAAATGGCAAACGAAAATGTACTTTTCAAATAAGCCACCAAAACGCAATCTTAGGCAATATGGCGTCGCTCAGGAATTATGACGTCACTTCCCGGTAAACTAACCAATGAACGTAAGAAATAATGAATGACCGCCATTTTACTACCATGTGAAGTCATCATACAATCGGCCAATCCAGGCCGTTTTCGATACAATGGCGGCAGACACAAATTATCAAATTTTATCTTGTGTTTTTACAAATCATGCCTATATAGCTATTTTTTTTTTTAGTTAAAATGTCTTAAAGCGGTTTTAGGACAAATAATTTTATACGAATAGTTACGTAGAAATAATACTGTTTTTTTCGCAATGTCGAATAGCCTATTAACTTCTAAAATCCCACCACAAAACTATCTTCCCAGTACGTTACAAAATTAACTCACATAAGGCGCATATTGGACAACAGCGGGCTCCGGCAGTTCTTCAACCACCTCCACGCCTGTGCTCAACGCAGCCCCCTTCGCCGCCAGCAGCGCTGCTACCTTTGACGGTTGACGGAACTCGTAGTGTGGCACGTGATGAACGACGTCGACATGGGCCGGTTCCTGTAAAGAAGAAACAGCCGTTATACTCGTATTTTTCATTCGTCACAAGCATTCTCTACCACACTATCTATCCCTTCATAATAGCCTATTTGACCGATTTCAGAAAGCCATCTCATATTGTTGTTTGTGTTCATGGAGTCCTCAGAAAGTGGTCATTTTAAATTCTGTCGTGTATTTCTTTTAAAAATGGCAAACGAAAATGTACTTTTCAAATAAGCCACCAAAACGCAATCTTAGGCAATATGGCGTCGCTCAGGAATTATGACGTCACTTCCCGGTAAACTAACCAATGAACGTTAGAAATAATGAATGACCGCCATTTTACTACCATGTGAAATCATCATACAATCGGCCAATCCAGGCGTTTTCGATACAATGGCGGCAGATACAAATTATCAAATTTTATCTTGTGTTTTTACAAACCATGCCTATATAGCTATTTTTTTTTTAGTTAAAATGTCTTAAAGCGGTTTTAGGACAAATAATTTTATACGAATAGTTACGTAGAAATAATACTGTTTTTTTCGCACTGTCGAATAGCCTATTAACTTCTAAAATCCCACCACAAAACTATCTTCCCAGTACGTTACAAAATTAACTCACATAAGGCGCATATTGGACAACAGCGGGCTCCGGCAGTTCTTCAACCACCTCCACGCCTGTGCTCAACGCAGCCCCCTTCGCCGCCAGCAGCGCTGCTACCTTTGACGGTTGACGGAACTCGTAGTGTGGCACGTGATGAACGACGTCGACATGGGCCGGTTCCTGTAAAGAAGAAACAGCCGTTATACTCGTATTTTTCATTCGTCACAAGCATTCTCTACCACACCATCTATGCCTTCATAATAGCCTATTTGACCGATTTCAGAAAGCCATCTCATATTGTTGTTGGTGTTCATGGAGTCCTCAGAAAGTGGTCATTTTAAATTCTGTCGTGTATTTCTTCTAAAAATGGCAAACGAAAATGTACTTTTTAAATAAGCCGCCAAAATGCTATCTAGGCAATATGGCGTCGCTCAGGAAGTATGACGTCACTTCCCAATGTAAACCAACCAATGAACGTAAGAAATAATGAATGACAGACGCCATTTTACTACCATGTGATGTCATCATACAATCGGCCAATCCAGGCCGTTTTCGATACAATGGCGGCAGATACAAATTATCAAATTATAGTTTTTTTTCACACTGTCAAATAGCCTATTAACTTCTAAAATCCCTTCATAAAACTATCTTCCCAGTACGTTACAAAATTAACTCACATGAGGCACATATTGGACAACAGCGGGCTCCGGCAGTTCTTCAACCACCTCCACGCCTGTGCTCAACGCAGCCCCCTTCGCCGCCAGCAGCGCTGCCCCCTTTGCTGCAGCTGTTTTGATGGCCAGCGCTTTAGCGCCCAACACTGCTGCCCCAGCGGACTTCAGAGCGGCGTGTTTGGCCGCAATCACGGCAGCGCCTTTCGCTGCGAGCGCTGCAACAGCCCCTTTGGCGACCGCGACGGCGGCGCCCTTCGCAGCCAGGGCTCCGGCTCCTAGGAGCGCGGCCCCTTTGGCAGCCCCAGCTGCCGCGATGGATTTGGCGAGCAAGAGATGCCCGTAGGCTGACGGGACCAGGCAGGAGAGGCAGGCCACCTAGAAGAGGGTGGATTAGTTACAGAACGAAGGCAATGTTATAGACAGAAAATTAGTATAGGTTTCGCTTAGTGATATTTTTTGTTTGCGAGGGCATTACAATATAATTATACTGTTGTTGAACCGCTCATAGCCCCGGCCGCCTGAGTGATCTTAAGCGATGACGATGGTTAAGCAACTTAGGGCACGTTCAGTGCATGGATGGATGACCGTCCATAACTAATGCTAGTGGCATTTTTCTTAGCCGCACGTTAAGCAGTTGGTACCGGCTGCCGTCGATAGATGGCAGTCGTTAATCCAAGTCAGAGGCCAGGGCGGCTTGAAAAGTTCTGACAGTAAGACCAGCCGCTAGTCTTACAAGCCTCCACCAATCCGGACTTGGTCCCCGTGGTGGAGTATGTAATATACCTTCCTCAGAGCAGAGACCCGTGCACCTCAGTGGGGACATAATGGATTGATGATGATGATGATGATGTGGTGCACTTTCAGGACACCACATTTGTATAAGCATAGAGTTTCAAATTCAACCGCTTACTAGGAAGTCTATCATTATGACTGAAATGACAAAAATGTCATCAAGTATGCAGATAACATATAATATCTAAAGTAACAGGCCCGATAAACGTTGCTTTGTAGCAAAACGTTTGCCTAGTCAGCTACTTTTTGTAATATTAAAAGATTCTCTTACCGTTAGGATGATGATGTTCAGCTTCATTTTGATGAGTCGATGACTTACTGTGACAGCAAATGTAATAAACTATACCAAATTTGAAGGTGAAGGTGGTTTTATACCAATGATATTATAGGTTGCTACATAGACCAGGTTGCATTACGCGACATAATTAAGTATAATTATAATGAGGTACCTGAGTTCCTGTTACAAGTAAGTACTCTACTCCTAATGACCTGTTTTTTAAGTTGGGCCCTTAGGAAAGTCATATCAACAATTCTGTTAATTCCTGATACAATTTCCTTGATATTTTGTATTTTTCCTTAAATATATTTTGGCCAATTTCGGAGAGCCTAGTAGGTAGATATAAATTCTTTGAGCTTTCATTTTCTAGAGACCTCATTTTCGCATCGTTTGGTAGCACAACTCTTGCCCTAAGTCGCGTAAATACAATTTTTCGTCGGTTTTTACATACATACATACATAAGCTCACGCCTGTATCCCAGAGGGGTAGGCAGAGACCAGGGAGTGCCACCTGCCACGATCCCGACAAACCACTCGCTTCATCGACATTCATTAGTCGTTGCATGCACGCACGTCGGTTTCGGGTACTTTTTATCTTACCCTTTGCTAATACATCCCCTATTTGGTCGAAGAATGTCCGCCTGGGGCGTCCCTTACCGGCCATTTGGAATTTAGCACAATTAATTATTTATTGAACAACTCGACTGAAAAAAAAAATATCATTTTATTTGGAAAATAATTTGGGGCGAGGGGGCCTCCGCTCCTTTGTTGCCCCGAGGCCTCTGGATCTCTAAATCCGGCCCTGGCTATGTATTTGAAATTAGTGGAATAGGATCCCTGGACAAAAATTACAATCGAGAGTCGAGTACTACGTTACCAAAATGTTTCATCATCATTAACCATTTGTCGCCCACTGCAGGGCAGACCTCCCCCATGGTTTTCCACTTTCCCGGTCTTGTGCAGCCAATATCCAGCCACTCCCCACCACCATAACCAGGGGTGCAATAACGTAAGTATTCCACTGTATGGAGTTGAAATCTACAAGGAGGCCCAGGTTCTTAGAGTTAGGCAACTCTTTGTACTGAGAATATGTCTCGAGACACACCGAAAAACACTCAACTCTGTCTCTTATAAAAGAATTCTGCAAAATAAAGTTTTTAGGTTGAAGGTTCCCATGGTAAAAACGTCATTTGCAATCAGATTCTCAGATCATATGCGTTTTAGAATTTATAACAAGATTGTTAAATATTGTGACATAAAAAGCCAAACTGTTAGAAAGGCAAAGATATCTGTTCTTAAATACCTAAGTTGTCTTGATTACAATAGTACAGAAAATCTATTACCGTAATATTACTTCGTCGTTTCAGCACTAATGTAATTTTTATTTTATTTTATGTGAATTTTCTATTTCTAAAACCTATAACTTTCGGTAGACATTGTCTTGATTTTTCTATCTGATAGGTGCCTCCTACATTGTTGGAGCTGAAATTTACTGTTAATTTAGTTCACGCTTTTAATTACAACTGGTTCCCCACGTCACAGGCCTAGCCTAGTGTGGGGACCCCTGGAATTTCTCCTTACACAAGCTTTATCATGCACCTTACTCTTATATTTATTTTGTACATGTACAAGGAAAACTGTTTTTATTACTGTTTTTTTGTTTTTGTGTGCAATTAAACATTTTTATCTCTCTCTTTTTATCTCTTAGTTGTCTGACTTAGGGCTGCCGTTTGTTCCAAATTTAAATAAATTTTCCTACATTGCGTGAGTTCGTTTATGGCTTCAAATTTAGAACAAACGGCAGCCCTGGTGGATAGCTTATCCGGAACTTTATCTGCAGATTGTGAAACAGACCCTTAGCCCCGTTGTTCCCGGTAACCTTATGTTACACTTCTATTTAACATTTAACATTTACATGCAGGCACATACATTGCTTCTGGCCCCACACTGTGATGGATACCTTGTGTCGTGGGGACCAGAAACAGCGACGTCACAAGCATGTAAACATCCAAGACCTGGGTTTCATGGTAGTTAGATGCGCTAACCGCTGCGCCACAAAGGTCGGAACATTCTGGGACTTTTTTTCCCTGTAGATACCCACTGGGACATATTTTATGTCATACTCCTAGTCCGAATTGTCATTTTTACAGATATTTTAACTCTTTCGAGTTGTCTAAATGGTTAACCCGATAGAGTGGAACGCTATGTAATATAAGGGCATTCCCACGCCATAATACGGTATTTGACACTATCAACAATAAAATATTCGAGATGCTCGATTAAAACAAAAATTACAAAATGTTTCGGAAATCATTTACTAGAACTTATTACAATTCGTGCTTCGCAAGGCACGATAAGCAGTTGGTGCCGCCTGCCGTCGATAGATGGCAGTCGTTAAGCCAAGTCAGAGGCCTCAGGGCGGCTTGAAAACTTCTGACAGTAAGACCAGCCACTAGTCTTACAAACCTCCACCAATCTGGACTTGGCCCCCGTGGTGGAGTATGGCCTATACCTTCCCCAGGGAAGAGACCTGTGCCCTTGGTGGGGACATAATGGCTTTATGATGATTACAATTTTTAAATAGATGAAACATGAAAAGAGTGCTCTGAAATGTGACGTCACAAGTATTTTCATACAAAATTCCGTTTTAAATGTAACTCATTTGACATTTTGTCAAATACCCAATTCAATGCCCACGCTGCGTCGTGTGGGCCGCGGTCGCCAGATCAGTACTTTTTTGCCCCAACATCCTTCAGCTCTCAGAGCTATACGTGCCTCGCCCACGGCCACTTTTAGTTCATGGGAAAAACCTATTTCTAGCCCAAGAATTATGCATAACTAGTTATTGTTTCGACGTTAATTTAAAGCTATTGGCTTTCCGTGTACCTATTAGTAAATATATAAATTAGGTGACTCAACCGCCTGTAACTTAAGCATGATTCACCCCAAACATAAAACGAGAGACAGGAAGATAAAATATTAATATTAAAAATCAAATCATTTAGGGCCGGTTTCTGAATTGAGAATTTCACTAAGTACTTCAGTAACGTTCTGTCACTAAAGTTAAGTAGTTTCTTAGCGAAATTCTCAATTCAAAAACTGGGTTTATAACACTCAGTTCTAAAACCGGTGGTTTGCCTTGCTGGAGATTATCTTTATTGTCGTGTGTGTAATGTCAAACAAATTAATTTAGCCGGGATAATCCTTAGTGTGCCGCTCGGCTCACTATAACAATAACACATAACATAACACATAACATTTACATAATTACAGACACACATTGCTTCTGGCCCCACACTCGGATACGCTGTGTCGTGAGAACCAGAAACGGCGACGTCACAAACATGTAACATCCAAGACCTGGGTTTCTTGTTTTTTGTCCCCAGCCGGGATTCAAACCCGGGACCTCTCGCATGGTAGGCAGATGCGCTAACCGCTGTGTCACAGAGGTCGTTAAGGTTTTTAATTGTTCTTTTCAACGTCATCGTCTTAATGCTTCCCTCGTAATGAGAAACACAGTAATAGCCATTACTACGTTTTTACTTTGGATTCAAAAATGAGCTACTGTCTGTTAGCTCTTAGAATATACCTCGGGCTCCAGAATAGGTTTCGGTTTTCGCCGAAAGCACACGAGTGTAATACTACTTCCTGCTCTGTATAAAACTTTTCTTCACTATTTTGAAAAGTTATGTAAAATTATAAATAACAATACAAAATAAACCTTACCTTATTGCAATATAATCGGTTTATCCGATAGTAGCCGAGGTATATTCTAAAAGCTAACAGACTGTACTCGATGGTATATCTATAAGTAAAAAAATAATGGTGTCTGTAGAAACGTTGATGTTTAAACGATACGGCCAGTTTGACTTGGCCTTTTCACGAAAAGGACACATTTCGTGATATGGCTAACCACATCATGATACGGCATAATCTACGATATGGCTACGACAGATATACCACCTATACTCTGATTTTAATTTCGTGTACTAAACTGACAGCTGCAAGCGCTCTTTCTTTTTTAAAATGTTGCTAGCTCAAGGAGTCTCGACCGAGTTCTCGGTCTCGGTCTCGATTTCGACTTTGTCAGCTAAAATTCTACTTTTTATTTGCTTATTGATGACTAGGTACTGTGTTGCAAACTTATCGTAATTAAAAAAATTGTATCGTATCAGCTGAGTGATCAAGTCGTTTCTTTTTTAAATTTACTAAAATAAGTAATTTTAGAATCTTAATTTACGTTGATCAGTAATAAAAGAAGCGTTGATTTCTATCTACAGTGACATTTTCAGAATGGTTAAATTAATTTGAGGAAGAAAATCATAAATGTAACATGCAACTTTTTTTTCAAATCACCAAACCGAATACTAGTTTGGCTTTCGAATCATATCTCGTTTCAATATCTCGATAGTCTTCGAGTACTTTATTGTACAACAAAATCCAAAACTGGCAACCCACCAAATGTCAGTTTGGTACCTACACGAAATTAAAAATCGGAGTATAGTAGCTTATTTTTGCATCCAAAGTAAAAACGCAGTAATGGCTATTACTGTCTTTCTCGTTACGGGGGCAGACAGAATGGAATTGAATAACTTTGGATGAGGCTTAGAATTTGTCGGACTAGTTTAATTGAATTGACTAAATTTTGAACTAAAACTTTCGTAAGGACTAAACATTATTAACTTTCTTCATACAGCGAAGAGCAACCGACGACGCGAGCTCCGTCTCTGCTCACCATGATTAAGCTCTGCGAATCAGAGCGAAATCTGGGCCTCAATTCTCAGATCACGTGACGAGTTTTTTCACACCATTGACGCGTAGGTTGTTTGAGATGCGCCCGCGCATAGGCTTGAAGCGGCAATGAAACAATCTCCATGTTCACGCAGTTGTCATTGTACTGCAATGCGTTGACAGAATAAAGGCCCTGATCGGCCTGTTCCGAGAAAAAGTCAAATATGTGTATCTGGAATAAAAAATATATAAAAAAATATAATAAACTCACGCCCGTTATCCCCGAAGGGGTAGGCAGAGGCACCAGTCTCTAGAACTGGACCCACGTTTTGCCGAGTTTATTAGGTCCCAAACGTGACAAGTGGCAAGCCTGTCGCCGTTATCCGGGCACAATTTATCAGCGAATGGTGTTGCTGTGCAAACAAATGTACGTAACTAAAAGTCATTGGTACATGCGTGGTTCGAACCCAGACCCTCATGATCGAGAAGCAAAGGTCAACCCGACTACGCCAGCACCGCTTTTATCTGGAATAAAGTTAATAAATTAACTAATAATTATTAACATTTTTCCTCTTACGTGTCCCTTGTGCGGATTTTTTGTTCAAGTTATCTGCCGGCCATTATAGCTACGTTACCGACAGCGAATCGTTAATTAGGCCTAACCGCTTAAGCAATAATCAGCAATACGCAATTGAAGGAATAATACAGTTAGAAAAGAGCACGTTAATAATTTATTCAAAACCATTGCAGTTTTTAATTATTCACGGCCTTTGCGCATCCTAGTGGATCGGATTAGCCACGCATAAAATTAGTTTTCTACTGACTGCCGTATAAGGATCACCTTGTTACGTAAGTGTGCATACCCAATGCGAAGTACAGTCGAGAGCACATGAACCTCTACTGGGTATTTTACTAGATGATTTTCAGTAAAAAAAAAATTTTATATATATTTTTTGCTTTAGTATCATGTAAATAACCACCCCTGAGTCGGATTAAACTGTACAAATCAACACCCTGTATATGCGTGCACTCTACTCAGTTATGGTATGTACGGGCGACTTTCCAACTGTTCGAAGTAGGTGGCTGTAATGATGGCACTTCAATAGTATTCTATAGCCGTATGTAAGGTATTATTTCAATCCCCTACGGGACATGCATCGCCTAGTGTGGGTCCGTATAATATAGCTTAAAATAATGTTATTGGCAATAAACAAAACTTTTTTTTTATTCACAGTTGTCCGGCTATCCGTACTCGCGTATTTGGCAAATATTAACCATCCAATGGATGGTTCATCATCATCAACCCATCACGTCCCCACCGAGTGGCACGGGTCTCTTCCCTGAGGAAGGTATAGGCCATACTCCACCACAGGGCCCAAGTCCGGATTGGTGGAGGCATGTAAGACTAGCGGCTGGTCTTACCTACGGTCAGAAGTTTTCAAGCCGCCCTAAGGCCTCTGACCTGGATTAACGACTGCCATCTATCGACGGCAGCCGGCACCAACTGCTTAACGTCCCTTGCGAAACACGGAACCGCTCGGAAAAATGCCACTAGCATTAGTCAGAGACGGTCACCCAATCATGCACTGAACGAGCGGTTGTTGCTTAACCTTCGTGATCGTTTAAGATCACCCAGGCAGCCGGGGCTACGAGCAATTCGTACATGTGTTGACTCACCTACATAAGAACACCCTAAGGAGAGCATTTCCATTAGACAAATTCTCGCTGCAGTGTTAAACATTTCTGTAAACATTTTCTCACAGGGAAAGCAGGAGTCGGTTCCGAACAGCTTATTGACTCGAGACGTTGCTAAAAGACTTAAAATCTTTTGGAGTCTCTAAAGTTTTGACTGTTCCGTAAAACTAGGCCATGTAGAATATCGGTCAGTATAAAGGCGAGGGCCAAGTTCAGGGTGATTTCACTAGTTCATGGTGGAACAGCGTGGAACCGTTGAGTGATTTATCTTCTGTTCTGAAAATTGTTAGTATAAATTAGTAGGTACTTAGTACCATATTATTCCAACATGCGCCGCCTACTTTTACCGGTAAGTCGAAGACTATAATATTTTAAGACATAACATAAAACATACTTAATCATAAAAATATTAATTTAAACGATATTACACAATGTTACTTACAATATGAGAAGGTTAAGAATTAATTGGTTTATGTTAAGAATACTACGACAATGTTTGCCGGCGACCCCCACACTAGACTATAGTCTGTATAGTGGGGGACTGGTCTAGTAGGTTGACAATAGTGACTTCATGATTCGGTCCATAGTCATTTCCGATCTCCACTACTAAAGGTCGATTAGCTGAAACATTTATGGCGATTTATTTTTTCGTATAAAAGATCCCTCTAGACACTAGTCTAGAGGGATCTCAAATAATCACTAGATTCGTTTTACATATTTTCACACCTAGTACTTATTTAAATCCATTTACACATACCTACATACATAAGCTCACGCCTGTATACCAGAGGGGTATGTCGAGACCAAGGACTGACACGTGCCACGATCCAGACAGATCACTTCCGCTTCATCAACATTCATTAATCGTTGCATGCAGACAGCAGGTTTCAGGTACTTTTTATCTTGCCCTTTGCTAATACATAGGTACCCTATTTGGTCGAAGTATGTCCTTCCACTCACATTCGCTCGTGCTGGCCTGCCTTAGTGATCTTAAAAGTTCACTAAGGTTAAGCAACATACGGCGCGTTCAGTCCATGGATGGGTCACTGTCTATGACTGACGCTAGTGGCATTTTTCCGAGCAGTTCCGTGCTTCGCAAGGCACGTTAAGCAGTTGGTGCCGGCTGCCGTCGATAGATGGTACTCGTAGTCGTTAAGTCAAGTCAGAGGCCTTAGGGCGGCTTGAAAACTTCTGACAGTAAGACCAGCCACTAGCCTTACAAGGATCCACCAATCCGGACTTTGCCCCCGTGGTGGAGTATGGCCTATACCTTCCTCAGGGAAGAGACCCGTGCCCCTCGGTGGGGACATAATGGGTTGATGCTGATTGTTTTTTCATTGGTAGCTCTGGACACCCATAATAACAGCATTTCAAAAGAATTACAAATCGTGCCACAGATTGGCGGTTAGATACGTACATTTTGTGAATTTTTATAGGCGCCTAAACACTGCAACAATTGTACCTTTCAGATCCTTCTAACAACAGCTATCATCATCTCATCAGAAAGCCGTCAGCTCCCAACAACCGACCTCAGCGTCATCCCCCTACGGACTCCCGCTTCCACAAAGCATGCAATCCACAAAGAGGCTGATTTACAAGTCAAACCCCTGACAAAAATCTCCAAGAGTAAAGCGAAGAGGAACATTAGTCGAAGATCCTGGTCTGGGTACAAAAGCTACAACAATCCGCCGCCATATTTGGTTTTCAACAGGAATATTGGCGCGTACTATCCGTACTACAGTTTCCCGTCAGCGAACAGCGTTAGAAGAAGTAGCGCTAGAAAATTAGGCCGACAATAGATAAATAAATAATCAGTGTACTACAACAAAACATAAGACTTGTTATTTTAGTTATAGTAGAAAGTATTTCAGAGAGTGAGATTTAAAAAAAAAAATAACAGGGTTATTTTGAAAATGCGCAATACTTTATTAGAATTTGCCATTTACAACTCTTGTTCAACGACTTTGGAATTTTAGAATTGTTAGCTGTTAACTAGCTGACCCGGCAAAAATTGTTTCGTCATATACATTATTTGTAGGGATTAGGACTATGAAGAATAGATAACAACATATTCTCAATCCTACCGAATACACATACAAAATTTCGTCAAAATCGGTTTCGGAGTATGCGCACTAACACTGTGACGAGACGAGACGAGAATTTTATATATTAGATTGATAGAATTTGTCATTTTACAAATTTTGTTTACTTACTACTATTTTATTGTACTGTACTTGATCTATTCAATTGATTCTCTTCTACGTACATAGGACAGTGGTTTATCGAAGGCCTTAACTGCGACGTTGGAAATTTGTATTTTAAAAACCTTGTTTTTTAAATAACTCATAGAATAAAAGTTATTCTCGAACCCCAACAACAATATTGGCGTATTATTGCAGGAGTTGTGCATTTTATTAGAAATTAGTCTGCGCAGGGAAGGACGTTTCCAAAATAAACAGGACGACACCATCAACCATTAGCTTTTTGTTGAAAATTGGGCCTTAGCTCGACTGAGTAGAGTACAACGTAATGATTGATGTGCTGTCAACTACTTATTAATATTCAATTAGGTAACTAAATACTAAAACTGGAAAACAAAGGAAGTTTCATAAAACAATATTTATTTCGTCAATTTAGTAAATACAACGTCCCGTTAACGGCATAGTAGTGTTACTTTTTATTGAACCTCCATTAGAGGATGTAGCAACGCCTAATGAACGTCGTTCCAAATGGCGTTCGATTAACTAAGGGCATACCAAGCATGGCTTTGATAGGTACTTTTACTTTGTATGATAGTTCTACATTATTTGATGTTTCTTTATAGAAAAATACACGTCCTCAGTGCTTTAATTCGTCTACACTATGACTATTTTGTTAATTATTACACTGTGCATGTTTATATATTTTATATATCATATGAATGTCCAAGCCACAATACTATGTATTCGCTATAATACGTTATTGTAATTATAATTTATTTTAAGTTTTAATCAAACTTGTAAATATTTCAATGTCTGAATTCAACAAAAAGATTCAACCAAATTATGTCCTAAAAATATCTATATTGTAATAATTTTGTAAGTATTTTTTGTTTACCGTAAAATTATATCGTTTCTGAGCAGCAAAAATAAAAAATATTAAGTTCCTACTTTATACAAATACTAACATATATATACACAGATCAATAATTTACTTTATTATTAAAGTAAAACCTGCCAAGCATTACCTAACTTTTCAACTCTAACATTAAAGCATTTAAAAAGGCGAACAAACGAACACGATCTGTTATTCATTCACTTCGAAACAACTATATAAATTTCTTTATTTTTTATATAGTAATTATATGAGACACTTTCACATTTTTATGTCCTCTATATAGTACGATCTAGTTTCACAAAGTCTACATTAACAAAAGAGCGAGACATATTTCTACATTCATACTAATTCTAAAATAGGAATTTTGCGATCACACACAATATGTATTAGTACTTCACGACGGAAAATCTATTGTGGATTTATTTGTGCCAGTAAATACACATACATGTTTGTTTACATTAGAAGATGTACGCGTAAGACATTGTGAAACGACCCTATAGATATAAATAAACTTGTATTACTATTAACTGTGATGTGTATAAGATCACGGATCAAGAACATTGTACCCTGTGTTTACAAAGCAATAGATAACAAGTTAACATGAAATAGAGTCCAAATTAATGACTTATGGATTACGAATCTTACGCTATTAAACCTGAATACTTTTATTAAATCTGAATAAGAAGAACTACGGATAGAATAAGTTAATTTCCCAACAAAATTAGGCAAGACATAGTTTTATAATATGTTAACGATTGGATAAATTCTCATAGTAGGTAAAGAAAGCTTCACAAAGCAGTTTCAATTATGTTATGTTACATTTAGAGCCTCATTCACCGCCATAAATATGTTCTCGAAAATACAACTAAATAATAAATGACAAAAAAAAATGCTGTAAGCTACCATAATTCGAAAATACAGTATCAAACTTCCCCGTTACGTAGTAAAAACGAAATCGCATAACAAACCTAACTTGTGCACATAATCAAGTTAACAAATGAAAGTCAACACTAACTCAACTCAATACAGATCAATTTTCAGAAGCAAACGCTCCCGTGTGCCGTGACTTTCCCTTTTATTTAAACATGTACTTCGTCTCAAATGTAAGTGGGGCAGTGGTCCAAGCTAGTCCCACACGCGTCGCATATTTTCGCGTCCCGTTTATTGACTAGGGTACAAGTGGGACACTCCCGACCTCCCGAGGTCAAGGGCTGAATCTGAGGGCCCTTTTTAGACTTGCCACACATTTCGCACGCTATCATAGACGCCTTATTCAAGTAGGTGCAAGTTCCGCACTCCCATTTCTCAATGCTGTCACCACCGTTTACGATCTCCGGTGAAACATTACGTCGGATAGAACTGGAGTGCGATTCGGAGTCACCGTTATGATGGTTGGTCCGGACAGGGGATTTACGCGAATCCGTTTCGTCCAATGTGACGACTAAATGCGTCTTCAGATCGTAATTGTTACTGTGATGACTTTGGGAAGACCCAGCCGTGCTTTTGGAGTTGTGCACCCCATTTTCTAGCGACTTTCCTTTGATACTTTTATCTGACTCAGTCGAGCCTATCTTTAGAGGTTTCTTTAACTTTTTCAGGTCGGCGCTCGGGCCAGTACCGTTCTGCTGCTTTATAATCTCCTTGCGTTCTTTGACGTCCTTCTTGCTTATGAGCCGGACCTTGTCCGGCGCCACTTTCTGTGGTAACAAGCCGTCGGAGCCCGGATTGCCCACGGGCTCTAAATGTTTTTTCTTCCGATCTTCTGAGGACTGCCTCCTAGCCAGTTGCTTGGCCCGTTTGAGTTCTTGCTCTTGCTTTAACCTCATCAGGTTCTCGTTAACTTTCGCCGTTCTATACACGTCTTCGTCGTAAGACCTGTCTAGATTTAAAGCCTGTAGCCCGTCTTCTAGGTCCAACGTCGTAGGTTGGTACTTCGCCCGCCTTTCCTCTCGGTCTAGCCGGTCGAGGGTCCTCGAATCCCGGTCTAGTGACGGCGAGTAGCGACTCCGGCCGTCGACTTGATCCTGAGGCTGATCTTTACTGGATAGATTCCTAAAGACATAGTCCCAGCTTTCGTACGTGCCCATACCGTCTTCGCGGGCCTTGCTGAGAGCCGGTTGCGTGTCGGAGCGGGGTAGGCTCGGCAGCGATACATCACTGAAGCCTGACTTCGACGTACTATTCCTTCTAGAGCTCTCCACTTGTGCTCTACTCTTCCTATGGCCTCTGTCATCAGCGTGCCTGTCGTATTTACCGTTCTCATAAACCGACGGGGATTCGAGCTCTATTAGTTGTCCAGTTGGAACCGTAGGGTAGCAGTACTGCGGATAAGGATATGCTCCGTTCACTGGCACTGTCGCCGCTTGCCTTATCGGAGGGTAGACTGGAGTGGGCATCATGTAGGGAGACTGTACTGGGTAGTAATACGGAACTGGCCTGTAGGACGTCACCATTGGCACAGGGTCGCACTGCGGAAGGGTGACGGGCACGTCAGGATGGTAGTTCACCGGCACTTGGTACATCATATTTGGCGGAATCGCGGTTGTAGTCGGTATCATGTAGGGAGGGTGCATGACGGGCATGATAGGCTCTTCCACGGGTGACTCCATGTGGCGGTGCGGTGGTATCGAGTTGTGGTGTCGGATCTCCGGAAGCCGGTTTTCGTAAGTGTCCGAGGAGACTGTGACTGGCACGTTGGAATAGATTTCTTGGTCTGTAAAGAAAATTTATAAATTTAAATCTCTAACGAAGCTTCCATCGATCCACCTAGAAAGGACATCACTTTATTTTATTGCACACACAAAACGATAAAACAAAACAAGTTCTTATCCTTCTCAATTTGCATGCAAATTGCAATATCCACACTATATGTCTTACGTATATCAGATACCTCAAGACAACATACGGACGCACTCACACACATAACCACTTCTTCTTACACAGTCATAACCACACTCACAAACGTCTCTCACGTAGCCTGATTCGTCTAAAAAGATATGATCTGCGCAGAGCTGTGGCAATACTAACAGGCCACTGCTCACTGAACAGACACTTCCATAACATGGGACTAACCGACAGCCCGCTTTGCCGGGGATGCCTGAAAGAAGAGGAAACACCCGCCCACGTGACCATCTACTGCGAAGGCGTGGAGAAACAACGGACCGCCACCATTGGGAAGCTGGGAACCCTTCAGGAGGCCTGCAGTGACATCAGAGCACTGCTGGCCTTCTGGAAAGAGATAGGCTGGCTGGAGTAAGCTCACAGCCCTGCTACTTACAATGGCCCAACTATGAGGCCAAGTGCGGAAACCCTAAGCCAAACTAACTAACCACACTCACAGTTACAAGTCCACAAATAGTGATAAATAAGTAAATAATCATTCCATAATTAAATAACTGCCCGGAGATGCATGATACGGAGGGCCGAGCCCAATTGGGAAAAAGCCAGGCAAAGAAGAAGAATAATCAAATAACAGTAGTTAATAACATAAACAAATATATTTAAATATTTTGATTTGAGAAAAGATAGTCAGAGTGGAGTTTTTTTTGCTGCCTTTTTCTCCACTACACTCGGCCCCAAGGCACCGGCTAACATTAGCATTATAAGTACACTAGCTTTCGCCCGCGACTCCGTCCGCGTGGACTTTAGTTCAAAATGTTGCAACCCCGTTCACTCCCGTTAAGGGTTAAATTTAGAAAAACCGTGAAACACGTGTTCAATCAATTGTGTTGAAGAGTATTTATTTCAAGTTTCAAGAAAATCTGACAACATTTTTTTATACCTCCATACAAACTTTAACACCGCCGTTTGCCCCTTTAGAGGGTGAGTTTCAAAAAATCCTTTCTTAGTGCTCCCCTAGGCTCCTTAAGGAACTCCCATGCCAAATTTCAACCCCCTAGGTTCAGTAGTTTGGGCCCTGCGTTGATTCTAAGTCAGTCAGTCAGCTTCTCCTTTTATATATATAGATTGATGACATTCAACAAACAGAATGTAAATTCGTTACATTGAAAGAAATTTCTGAGTTCTGATTTCATAGCGGCACATACATTTTATATACATATTATATACTTTATTGCACACGAAACATTAAACAGAACATTACATTAAAAAACAACATGTACAAAGGCGAGCTTATCTCTGTGAGAGATTTCTCCCAGCAAACCTTAGCGAGTCCGAGCAGCGGTAAAAAACGGATATGTATACGTGTACAAAGTAGACTAAATAAACTACAGAAATCATAAACAATTACCTATTTTATGCAGAAAATAAATACACTACATTGGTTCTAACCCCACACTAGGCTACCCAGTGTCGTGGGAACCAGAAAGAAGCCACATCACAAACATGAAAACATAACATAACATTTACATACAGGCACATACATTGCTTCTGGCCCCACACTAGGATACCCTGTGTCGTGGGAACCAGAAACAGCGACGTCACAAACATGTAAACATCCAAGACCTGGAATTTTTTTTTTCTCCCCAGCCGGGGATCGAACCCGGGACCTCTCGCACGGTAAGCGGATGCGCTAACCACTACGCCACAGAGGTCGTCTCATCCAAGAAAACATCCAAGACCTGGGTTTTTTTTTTTAAAACCTTGTGGTCGACTTACCGTCTAAATAGCTTCTCTGCCCCCGACCGTCCTGTGCGGTTAGTCGCGCGGCCACGGACGCAGCGTCGCCAACGCGCTTCGCCCGCTCGCGCGCCACCTCGGACCAGGTAACTCGGGCGTTATTGCCCCACACCGCCTCCCAAATCGCGCACATTATCTAGAAATAAATAAACATAAAACATGAACATTTACATACAGGCACATAGGTTTTGCGAAAGATAGGATGGAGTTATACGATAATGTTTCTGTCTTGTTTCTATTATAGTATAGGACTGTTTCTATTTAGTGTCATATTGTGCTAACTGTGTAATTATACTTTACATTAAGTCTTATAGCGCATTAGTTTAAGCTGTAATGCTGTAAGATTTTGTTTAAGAATAAATAAATAAATAGGCCTAGGGCTGCCATCCGTCCGGAATTCTCCGGGTTTGTCCTAGTTTGAAGCGCGTCCGGGGGCCGTCCGGCAGGGGTTTTTTAAGTGTCCGGGATGTACCCGGACACCATGCGAGAGGTCCCGGGTTCGATCCCCGGCTGGGGAGAAAAAAAAAAACTCCAGGTCTTGGATGTTTACATGTTTGTGACGTCGCTGTTTCTGGTTCCCACGACACAGGTTATCCTAGTGTGGGGCCAGAAGCACTGTATGTGCCTGTATGTAAATGTTTATGTTTGTTGTCAGGGAAAATCCATTTTTTATAGATAAGCGATAAATTAAAAAAAAATATAACTAAGCTTTTATTTGTGTTGCAAAAATACTTTTTCAGGGGTTTCCGGGGAAAAAAACATATTTAGCCCAAATGTCCGGGATTTTTGCCGTGTTTATCCGGTGTCGGCAATTCGGTATGTAAAGTATTTTTCAGGTATTATTTTTATATTTTTATTTCATAAAACATTTAATTTTAAGCCACTAATTTGAAGCTTTTTATTTTCCAAGTAACGGTTTTTTTAAAATTATTTTTTAAAGTATTATTCGTGATGACGTCATTTCGTAGCCTGAATAGCTTTAAGTCTTTGCCACGTTTTCAGTACATACAAAAACACTAATAGATAACTTCAAACTTGACATTGACAACAAAGGAACGAAGGAAGTAGTCTGTTCAGGGTACGTTATGACGTCATTTAGAGGTCAAATGAAAGTCAAATGGTAACAAGTATTATTGTGAAAATAAACACAATCTTGTGGTATAGAGAGCTAAAAATAGAAAAATAAGGCATAAGACCCTAAAATCTCCAAATGGTTTTGGAATCAGCGTAGGTTAATTTTTACTTTACATACCGAATTTAGGTGATGGGAGCCCCTGGCCCCACATCCTAATGGATACCCTTTGTAGTGGGAACCGGAAACAGCGACATCACAAACATGTAAACATCCAAGACCTGGGTTTTTTTTAAATAGATAACAACCTATTCTCCAACCTACCAAATATACATATAAAATTTCATCAATATCGGCCAAGCCATTTCGGAGGAGTATGCGCACTAACACGAGAATATTATATATTAAAGATTAGATCATATAGTAGCACCGACTAACGGTGCAGGAAAACATTTGTTCATAACTGGTACATTTATGTGGCGATTAAGATCTGTTTAATATCTGTAAAAATGTATGCTTGTTTTTTAAACGTAAATTTTATTACAGTTTTTTTTTAACAAATAGAACACATTTTTACATTATTATTCCGCTATCCACGCATTTAAAAAAGTTACTGAATTGTTCATTTTTAGGACGATTGGTTCCCAACGTCATTGTGATTCCGCGCTTGATTGATATTGTGTCAAATTGTGAACAATTGATTTCTAAACGAACAGGATATCCTTTCATGCCAAACTAGGTATGGCAAAATGCAGAGACCGATGGATACATGGATGACCCAATCGATTGATTGCAATAAACGAACTAAACCATGAAAACCCACAGCACCAAAATAATAACTTCCACACAACACATGGCACCGAAAATTGGTCTCTTAGGTACTATGGGCCTCATAAGAAAGCTCAAGGTCACGCAACGAGCTATGGAAAGGGCTATGCTCGGAATTTCTCTACGAGACCGAGTCAGAAATGATGAGGTCCGTAGACGAACGAAAGTCGTCGACATAGCCCAGCGGATTAGAAGTTGAAGTGGCAGTGGCGGGCCACATAGCCCGCAGAACTGATGGCCGATGGGGCCGAAAAGTTCTCGAATGGAGACCACATATCGGCAAGCGCAGCGTAGGACGACCAGCCACAAGATGGACAGACGATCTCATCCAAGTGGCGGGAAGACGCTGGATGCAAGCCGCTTCCGACCGGTCTTTTTGGAAATTTATAGAGGAGGCCTATGTCCAGCAGTGGACTTCTTGTGGCTGAATGATGATGATGATGATGACACAACACAATCACTTATCTTGGTACCGAATTAGGATACCCTGTGCTTTGGTGACGAGACAAGGACATCAAAAACAAGGAAATACACGCAGACTTTTGGGACATTTCCGCAAATCGAGTACGGCGGCTTCCAGTGGGGATCGAACGAATGGCCTCTGGTTTAGTAGTCGAACGTATCAACCGCCAGAGCATCGACGCAGTCGAAACACTTTTCGGTATTCTAAAAAATAATTTTAGATTTAGTTCTAATTGTTTTGATGATGATGGTGATGTTTCCAAAACACTGTTACAATCATTATAACTTTATTCCGGATATACTTAGTTTCCTTGATACCTAGTTTATTATGTGCAGTGCTAACGAAAGATTTAGTCCAAAAATACCCCACATTCCCTTACCTGACATTCGCAGGCCGCTATCAGAGCGTCCCTCGATATGGCCGCGACCATATCGGGGCACACCGGCCCATCCAGCGCCATCTTCCCGCCACCGACAGGCTTATACCCCATGGACTGCATCAGCGTCTCCGAACCCACCATATTGGCTTCAACTTCGTGCTTGTAGTAGCCGCAGTATAGCTGGAAAGGATAAAAGGAAATGCTGAAGTTTGAGTGCAAACGACATCGATTTGACAACGGATCAACTTTCGTATAGACCATAGGTTCCCAAAGTGGTCCAGGTGGACCCCCAGGGGTCCATAGAAGACCACAGGATGGTCCACGTAAACGTGAAAAGAAAACAGGGGTTCACAAGTTGTAAGTGGTGGTCCACGAAAAATTTCATAATTTTTCATAATGAACAAAAATGTTGGCTTGGATTTACCTATCAACGTCAATTGTTGGTTGTTGTAATAATAGATGTTTATAATTTTGACTAACCATAAGTATTATTTTAATAAATAGGACACAACAAAATGTGCTACTTTTTTTTCTTTTTAACAACCGCAATTTAGGGTGATATTTTTTAGGAGTTTTGTGAAATCAGTAGAAATGAAGCAGCAGGGGGTCTACCGAAAATAGTAAAACTTTGAAAGTTGTCCACGAGAAAAAAAGTTTGGAAACCTTTGTTTTAGACTGATAGTGCTGTCGACTATACCTCGTAAGGTAGGTAAAAAAGTACTCCTGTATTTTATTTACCTTTTTTTCCAGTTTTTACCTGAATCAGTTGTGATAT
This sequence comes from Yponomeuta plumbellus, assembly GCA_947310845.1. Classification (NCBI taxonomy): domain Eukaryota; kingdom Metazoa; phylum Arthropoda; class Insecta; order Lepidoptera; family Yponomeutidae; genus Yponomeuta; species Yponomeuta plumbellus. Next base: position 6,575,426 of record OX371210.1, read on the forward strand.
GACTTTAAAATTATAAACCATTGTTATGGTGAGCCGATTGGTCCAAAAAGTTCTATAGACCACTAATTCAAATGTATTTAATTTATTCTGGCAAAAATATCAAAAGGTGCAGAATCTGGACTAGGCCAGGTGCCATTCGTGCAGGTGCTATTTAGGCGGGTGCTCAAAAAGTTATTATTGCTAAATCAGCATCTTTTAACCCAGTAGTAGCGTTAGGCCCTTTCTGCACTGCTCCGGTCCGGCGTCGGAACCGGAATCAGTCATGAGAAAAATATGACGTAGTGCTTTATTAAAATTCCTGGGTTTTTCTATTCGAGGCAGGGGCCGTTTTCCACACATATTTAACACACACATTAATCTAATTAAAGGGAACATTTTTGGGTTGTGTGCGCGGTGCAAAAACGTGTATTGTTTTTGTACGTCGCTCACTTCGTCCCGGCAAAATACCGTTCAGACCTAGCAAATTATCGGACCGTTAAAAACCGGATGCCGGAGTAGTGGAAAGCTTACTTAGTATTCTTGTGTTTCCAAATCGGACCGGTAATTAACGTTTGCCGGGCCGGAGAAGTGGACAAAGACAAAGACAAAGAATTTTATTTGTAAAACATGGGTAATCATCTGATGGTATAACAGTAGTCAAAGGAGTCCAGCATGTTTTGCCATTTGAGGCGTACAAATATTGAGAATTTAAAACATTACAATCATGCAGTTAACATACAATGAATAAGTCAAAATGTCACTTCAAGTACTGAGTAGTTATAGTAATAGTATCAACATCATTATTGTCAAAGCAAAATAATTAAATTAAATTATATAAAGTGTAAAGATATAAAATATATAAAATATATAAAAGATATAAAAGAGATAAAGGTAGCTATGTCCAAAAAATTTAAATGTCATGTTAATTAAATTAAATACAAAATGTCAATTTGCTGTGTCACGGCAGCGTCACACAATCTATAATAATTATTTTTCAGTCATGTATTCATTTATTCAAAAAAATTCAAAAATTTTTATTTCAACGTAAAGAATTTACATTCTGCTTGTTGAATGTCAATGTACATACAGTTATGTATAATGTTAGCCGCTGCCTTAGGGCCGTCTGTAGTGGAGAAAAAGGCAGCGAAAAAAAACTCCACTCTGACCATCTTTTCTCAAATCAACTTAAAGCTAATACAAATTAGGTATGAGTGTTCGTATACCAAGAATCTCAAGATCCATGAGTGCAATCAATACTTGCAAAGTCAAACATCATTTAATATTCTTAAAAGGTAATAAAACACCAATGCTGCGGCCAGACACACGGACGGCACCCGTTCACGAGCGTAACGCAGAGGTCAGCCATCACCAGTCTCAACCATATTAGAGGGAGATAGGCGACCCGGCCACCGCGCCACCATTCGCATGGCCTTTGGCAAACTTGTGTGATAAAGTTCTTGTCAGTTATCTATAATAATAGCATAGTTTTGATATGCAATCACAGCGTCTGTACATATGTATGAAATTTATTAAACCCTATATATTATTAGAATACCAATAGCTCGTTGTGGAATTGGTTTACTGCCAAGGGTTTTTATCATCTATAAAGTCATCTATTCAGTAGTATGCCTTTTTACACAGCGCAGTTTTTATAACAAATTTAAATTTATTTCCTGGCAGGGATAGAATACTTCCAGGAATTTTGTTATAAAAACGTACACTATATCCTACAAATGATGTATTTACCTTGGCTAATCTGAATCTAGATGAGGCAATTTTGTTTCGATTTCTGGTGTTAACGTTATGTATATCCCTGTTTAGCTTAAATGTAGTTATGTTTTTACGTACATGCATTATGTTATCGAATATATATTGGCAAGCTAGCGTAAGAATTCCTATTTCCTTAAAAAACTCACGTAGTGAGTGTCTGGCAGGTAAATTGTAAATACCTCTAATAGCCCTTTTTTGGAGAATAAAAATTGTTTCTATATTTGCCGCCCGCCCCCATAGTAGCAGACCATATGACATAATGCTGTGGAAATAACTGAAATAAACTAGCATCGCAGTTTCTACATCTGTTAGTTGTCTAATTTTTCTAACTGCAAATGCAGCTGAACTCAACCTACCCGCTAACTTTTCTATGTGTTGATCCCATTGTAGTTTTGAGTCTATTGTAATGCCTAAAAACACCGTTGTCTCAACTAAGTCTAGTCTGTCACCAGCTATTGTTAAACTTGTGTCCACTTTTTTGACATTGGGCAATGAAAACTTAATACATTTTGTTTTTTTTGGCATTTAACATAAGATTGTTTACGTTAAACCAGTTCAGAATTTTAGAAAGAGCATTGTTTACATCGTCTAAATTAGATTGACCTCTCTTGGTTTTAAAAATTAGAGAAGTGTCATCCGCAAACAATACTATTTGTGACAATTTCTCAACTAGGTACGGCAGATCATTAACATACACTAAGAAAAGGAACGGCCCTAAAATTGAACTCTGAGGAACTCCTATTTTAACATCGGATCCGGCTGACTTAACTCCATTAATATCAACTTTCTGCACTCTATTAGCTAAATACGATCTAAGAAGTTCTAAAGATTTATTACTGAGACCGTATCTGATCATCTTACGAAGGAGGGTTTTGTGGTCTACGCAATCAAAAGCTTTGGATAGGTCACAGAAAACGCCGATGGCATCCTGCGCCTCCTCCCACGCATCAAAGATGTGATTCATCAACGCCACACCTGCGTCTGTCGTTGAACGACCCTTAGTGAAACCGAATTGTTTTTTATGGAAGAGTTTATTTAATGTGAAGTGTGTCAGCAATTGGTGTAAAATGATTTTTTCAAATACTTTACTAAATACTGGAAGTATTGCTACGGGTCTAAAATTGTTCGGATCATCACTGTCACCTGACTTAAATAAAGGAACAATTTTACTAAACTTTAATAGATCAGGGAACGTCCCCTGATCAATACATTTATTAAAAATTATAGCAAGGTGTGGTGCCATGATATGAATTACCGTGGATATCAATTTAACTGATAGTCCCCAGAGATCTTCGGTTTTCTTTATATTTATTTGTTTAAATGCTTTCAAAATGGTTTGGGGGCTAACGTGGGAGAATTGAAATGCTATTGTGCACGGTTTTATATTTTCTAACATCAAGGATTCTGCTGACTCTGGGGAAGAATTTAAACACGCTGTTATATTGAGGGGGATGTTTGTAAAGAAATTTTCGAATATTTTTGCGATATCCTCACTTTTGTCAACTACTTTCCCATCTACCCTTAGTACAAAATTTTTTTGATCCCTAGGTTTAGTTTTGCCTGTCTCCTTGTTAATTATTTGCCAAACCGTTTTTATTTTATTCGATGACGCTTCTATTTTTTTACTTATACTGAGAGCTTTAGCTATAGAGCAGGTTTTTTTAAAGGTTTTAGAATATTTCTTTACATATTCTTTAAAACTCGGATCCTGATTTGATTGTTTTTCTTCATACAATTCATACAATTTCTTTCTACTTCTATGTATACCAGGAGTGGCCCATTCTGAAAAACCACCTTTAACGCCTTTAATTTTTTTTATTTTAAAAACCTGTTCGAATCCGTTTGCTATTGTGGTAAACAATTCTTTATATAATGTGTTGGGATCATTGCTATCAAATTTTAGTAAGCCTATGTGGGTACTTAATTTCCTTTTAAATAATTCAATTTTTCTCTCTGTTATGGGCCTACAAATTATTTCTTGGCATTCTTTTTCTACTGTTGTAGGCAAAACAATGAATAAACCACTATGATCTGACTGTAGGTTATTTATAATTTTCTTTTCAAGATGCTCACAGTTGCAAAACACATTATCTATACATGTAGCACTAGTTGCCGTTGTTCTAGTGGGTTCTTTAAACTGGTTTTGTAAGTTAAATGATCTAAATAAGCTAATAATTTTGGTGTGTAGTGGGCTCTCAACTAACAGATCAATATTAAAATCGCCACATATCACTATGCGCTTATTGCTCGCAAACAGACGTTTTAATGCCTCTTCTACGACTGCCTCAAAGTCATTGTAATTAGTTTGAGGTGGCCTGTAAACGCACATAACAATATACCTGTCCAATTCCACACACGAGATCTCAACTAATCGCTCAACAGAAAGGCTTACAATGTCTTTGCGTTCCTTACTTCTTAAAGTATTTTGTACAATTATCATAGAACCTCCTCTTAATGCTTTACTTCTATTATAAGTACTAATAGGCTGGTAGTCTTTTAAATTAAATACCATTTCTGATCTTTTTAGCCAATGTTCTGTTAAGCATAATATATCTATATTAAAATCTTTAAAAAAAAGTTCTGTCATATTTTCCTTGCCGGAAAAGCCCTGAATATTTTGTGCTATAATATTTGTTTATATTATAATAACATTTTTTATACAATAATAATTTGAGTTTGTGTTTGAGAGAGGCAAAGTCCAACTCTCGAATGTCTCTGGGTAACTTATTGTAAATAACAGGCCCCATACAGAATATGCTCTTCTACAGGAGCGCTGTATTGGCTTTTCGTATACATATTTTACTTTCATCCCTTTGCATTCGTTGACTGACATCTGAAACACGTCTAAAGATGTCCGGATTTGAAAGGAGGAGAAAGGCCTTTACAGTACTCACCCGTATAGTCCTATACTCGCGTCGCCAGGGCTGCGCCAGCAGATTCCCGGCGTACCGGGCCAGCGCCGCCCACCCTATGCCGGCCCGGTACGCGCTAAAATCCGGCAACTCGGCCACCGTCCGCTGAAACACCTTTCCGGTCTCCGCTAGGCCGAACTTGCACTCGTGCGGCACCAGCGATAGGTACTCCATGATGTAGCCTGCAAGTTGAGGGTTGGATGGATCTCTTGGCGGTATAACTATTGAAAAAAAGGTACTTATAATATCGATGGTCGCGATGGACAGGAGTGGTGGATTAAATCTATTATATAACATTCTCGTGTCAGTGTTAGTGCACATACTCCTCCGAAACGGCTTGGCCGATTTTGATGAAATTTTATGTGTATAATTCGGTTGGTCTGAGAATAGGTTGTTATCTATTTCTCATACCCCTATCTGGCAAAAAAACGTTTGCCGGGTCAGCTAGTCTTATAAATTAGTACCTGGGTGACCGAGCTTGCTCGGTACTTTTTTTGTAATATAAAATATGAAATATAAAAATTAAAATAATCCTTTTTCAACAAAAAAAGAACTTTGAAAAAAAAACATCATGACTCGAACCGTGTCTCTTGAAATCGGCCTCAAACGGGTCGCCCGTTTTCCCGTCAGAACTATCCCAACCTTGCAAATAGACGCGAAATTTACCTCTGTATGTTATCATAGCAAATTTCAATAGGCTCAAAACACGGATAAAACAACGTTTTCTAAAAATGTAACCTCATTAGATCAATTAAACGCCCCCGAAAGCATCTGCCTACAAAATTTCGTGAAAATCGTTGGAGCCGTTTCCGAGATTCTGGTTATATATAAATATATATACAAGAATTGCTCGTTTAAAGAGATTAGATAGATTAGATATAAACATGGATTGCTGTTTGTTAGTTTCACTAAAACTCGAGAACTAGACCGATTTGGCAGATTTTTTGGTTTTTATATTTCTAGAATTCCAGGGAAGGTATGGAAAGGTATGGAAGGTAGAGAAAATATGGAAAAATTACACAGCTAGTTAAGGATAAAATAATGAGAATCAAATGGCCTTTCAGACAAGAGAACGAACTTTTATCTATGGCATTTCTTATTTGCTCAGAATAATTATTATTATTCTGAGCTTATCTGTTTCTATTTCATAGATTGATGCTTGTTGTGCATATACATTGCAATTCAAGGAAAATACGATGACATCTGGCTGTAAACACCGAATCTCAGATGATGTCTTTTGGAATGCTGCACACCATCACACTACGTAGGTACATCGTTGGTTGAAATACAACATTTTGCCTTTGCTAAGACTTGTTTAGGCTGTTATCTGACACCAGGTAGACAAAGTGTCTCCATCTGACTCACGCCGCACAGACACGTGACGCACGGTAAGGAGAAACTTACCATCAAGCTTCTTCCTCTGCTGTAGTTTGTCGGGGCTGTCGTCTGTCTCCAGGTAGACGTAGTGGGCGTCCTCGATGGCGCGCCACAACGCGGGCAGCCGCTCGCGCAGCGCCGCGTCCGGAGCGCCGCATGACGTCATCACCATCACAGTGGGCGGGCCTTAAGGCGATGGCGGTGGCACTAAGGATAAATACTTGGGCCTTAGCGTCTTCACAACTTAGCTAGGCTATTTATCAGGCGCCTAGTGGTTCTCAGGTGCCTATATTAGACAATTGCCTCGGTGATGACTCGGTGCTGGGTGGTTTTTGGGAGTTGTTTTTTCCGGAGAAAAATATTTATTTAATGTGTGCAAAAAGATTATTCATGTTAGATCAGAAGAGTGTTGCAAATATCCTATGTGAAATGTTTATGATTTCAGTTAATGGTATCATTAATCCAATAGTCACAACTTGTACCAAGGGAACAGTATTTACCTATACTCGTATAGCGAGAGGTATTACCTATTTGATAACGCAGGTTCTTTTGCACGCTAATTTGTTAACCTGTTTAGTGAGACAAACATCAAGTAACTTATTGCAAAACTATATGAGGATCAACAGCAAGTGACCAGAACCGCCCGAAAACTGAACAAAAACAGGCATGAACACGAACAAACACGAAAACTGATCATGTGTAACCATGACAACTGTTTTGTTATCAAACAAAGAGGCAAACAACATGCAGTGGCTTGCAGAGAATTAATTTTCTCTTTGTTTGATGCATGGTAAATAGACAGATTTATTTTCAACCTTGTTTCACGTGCATTAGGTACTGCATAAGGCAAACATTGTAATATGCCAGCAATGCAATGGAAAACAAAATGTATACTAAGGCTCAATTCACACTGGCGCAGAGTCGAAGCGAAGCGTCGCTTTTTTAACTGTTCTAAATTCATCTCTATTTCTCTATCAATACGGTACATTTGTTGCGAAAATTTGAAAATTTGCAGGCGAAGACACGCGAATTCGCGCGCAGACGCGCGTCGCTGAGGGTTTTCAAATTTTGGCATCACGAATTCGTACCGTAATGGTAGAGAAATAGAGATGAATTTAGAACAGTTAAAAAACGTGACGCTTCGCTTCGACTCTGCGTCAGTGTGAATTGAGCCTAAGTGGTATTTAGTAGATTCTATATTCGAAGCACCCTACTGTAGCTGTTATAATAAGAGACATAAAAGGCAGAATCTACTGGATTAAGATGGATACATGTACATTGTAAATGATTGAGGTAAATAATGAGGTATAACAGTGTCAGTGGCATGACTCAGCCCATTTAGTCCATATTACATTGTTTACAAGCAGAGGACATAACAAACTTATAGATAGGTACCTATTTAAAGTTGGTATAGCGTCAAGGTGGATTGCATGTCTATTGTATATTTCATGACATAATATAACTACTTTTGCATTCGAACTTTTTGGAACTTGCGTAGTTAATACAGTCCCATTTACATTATTATTTAAAGACTTTCCCCAGTGCCAAAAGGACCTGTTCTGCGAAAAACTGCAGGCAGATGCTGGATGCGGTAAGCTGAAGACAGGGCGCTATTGCGCTCATTAGGGGAGGGCTATGTCCAGCAGTGGACTAATATAGCCTGATGATGATGATGATGATGAAAAGGACCTGTTTGTCAACATTTATCAACAAATATTTATAGCAGTTCAACAGAAATCACTACCTAATTTCAACATAAAGACTTTACATCTGTTGACTTTCAATGTACAATGTGAGAAAAATGTAATTGAGAAAAAGGCAGCCTTCAAACTAACATCTTAAGCAAAGAATAAACCTTAACCTCCTCAGTCCTGACCTTGAAAATAGAGTCTGACAAGCGAGTCGTGGGACGCGATTTATTTCGAATTCTTCATATGGCCACACTGTGACTGTCAAACTTGCTGCAAGTAGTACAGCCCAAACAGTTTGATACTCGTCCTAGATTTAAACAAGAAAAAAACTTTTGTTTCTATTCAACATAATTTTACCTATGTTTTAGTATGTACATACGAGTAATAATGTTTTAAAGCAAACATGAATTATTCTTGTTGTAAGATCTGTCGGATGACGAAAATATTAAACGTCCGATCGAAGACTTAGTCAAAGAACTCAAAGATGTTGAGGAAAAAGATATGAATCAGATTTTGGTCATGGTTCAGCATTATTAAATGTTTATAAGTTTATGTGGTGCATCTTTATTATCCCTGTTTTTGGTGGAGTGGAAATGTTGGTTTTGATGTAGTTAATATTTTCGTTTTGCTTATATTTAGTTATGTTTGGACAAAATTCATTGGAGACTCCAAACTAATTAAACAAATAATCAAGTTAAGCCAAAGTATCAAGATGGTTTATTCAGACAATATTCAGGGTTATCAACAAAAGATTTTTAAATTTCCCGCCAAAGGCTTGAGCCACGACTCACTTGAAGTCACTTGCCGCACTCTAGCAATGGTCAGGACTGACAGTTCGTAGGTATTGGATACCACTTTAGTTATAAGATTTTAGTTCTAAGGCTTTTGCTGTGCCCAACAGGGTCCATAATGATACAATTACCTGTTGACTGATCTACCAAACTTATGGCTGCAATAAAGTATAGAGTATTAAATATTGAAGAGGTTAAAATCAAGTTCTTCAGGCAGTAGAGTTTATTCTGACTTTCTTTACCCATAATTCAGAGAAGAAGACCCAGTGGCTAAATGGGGTGCTCATGTCTCATTATAAGCAACCCAAGCACTCTTTCAGAGCTAAGGCAAAGAAAACAAAACTGTCTTCTTTTAGACTACAAGGGGCCATCCATAAATTACGTCACATGTAAGGGGGAGGGAGCAAACTTTGAACTAGTAACGAAAAACTCAAAAACATTACAACTCTATCGGAAATAAAACTAATTTCCGAACTGCTGTTTTAATTCACTAATTTCTAGATGTAAAATTGCAAAATATGTGATGTCACACTAGGGAGGGGGATTCTCACAAACGTGACCAACAGTGGCAAGGACCCCCCTGTCCTCGGAGGGGTAAAAATAATATGAAATTCATGTGACGTAATTTACGGAGGGCCCCTAAGTTGAAACTAATGATGAGTAAAAAACAAGACTTTTCTACCTATCTGTGAGTGCAGAAAACTCTTATTAACACCTTAAAAAGATAAAGCAAATAACGCTAAGTACACTGAACGACAACAAGTGATAAGATAGCCCTGTGATTACTACACACATGTTTTATAGCATTAAAACTGATATTAAATGAGCTGGCTTACCTGTGCCACAGGCCTTAGCACAGGGCTCCGACATTTTAATCATTATAATAGGCTATTTTGACAGTGTGACAAAAACAGTATTATTTATACGTACTTGTATAAATTATGAGTCTTAAAACCGCCTTAAGGCATTTTAACTAAAAAAAATATTACCTACATACTTATAAAAAAAACCACAGGATAAAATTTCATGATTGATGACGTCACAGTTCAGTAAAAATGGCGTCTGTCCTTCATGTTGTTCTTAAGTTCATTGGTTTGTTTGGTTTTTAGAAGAAATACACAAAAAAAATTGAAATTAACACTTTCCAAGGACTCCATGAACACAAACAAAAAGGGGTTTGGGTAATTTTTTATGGACCCTTGGCATGATTTTTATTTTTAGCGGCCAGTAATGGAATTATTATTTTTGGACAGTCCTTTAATTAAGATTGAAAACCCATGAAAGATTTTTGTCGTAAGTAATATCGGAGCCGAGATATTTAGGTTCAAAGTTCCTCAATAAACAGTCATTTATCATCATTTTAAATGTGTGTCTTACTTTTACTGTAAATTCTATTTGATTCAGGGTTGTTTCAATAAGGAAATAAATCCAATGCAAATAAAAACATGAAAAAAATTAACTCACGCCCATTATTCCGGAGGGGTAGGCAGAGAAGCGAACTCATTGAGTTGGGCCCACGTTTTGCCGTGTTTATTAGTTTCCTGTGTAACAAATAGTATGCCTGTCGATGTAATCAGGGAATTTAATTTTTCATCATCATCGTCATCATCACCAACAGTTTTTTGATTGGATGAATGAATCATGAATCAGGTCTTACTGCTTGTTACAGTTCTTAAAAATATGTTTTGAACATAAAATATTTTGTTATAGATTGTTCTACTCCTCAATGTGAATGTCTTTTACTATGGCGACCACTTCAAAATATGAAAAAAAAAATCAGCTGTGCCATACATTACTGCACAAGGTATTTGAGTTTGTATGGTTTTTTATTTTGGCATATTTCGAACTTGTTATCATAGTAAAAGTTACTCGTATTATGGTGCAGAATCATTCCTTAAAATATTTACACTTATTTTTAGGACCTTATGTACCTTAATGTTGACGAGTGGATTGTATAAAATATGGAATTCTGATGGAAATCGGGAAAAGTATCTATAATCGCAGAAAAGTGTGTGATGAGGTGGTGACAATCGAAATTACAAGAATATGAGTGACGTGAGCTCAGAATAAGAACTAATTCTGAGTTCTGACATGAGTATGAAAAAACAATAAGAAAAGAAAATTAAACGTCAACATAAAAATACTCCAAAGAGTTTCCAACGTCCTGTATACCTAAAATGTTCATTTATTTTTTGTATTATCTGTGCCCAGTTCACTGAATACTTATTTTTACTCATAATTAATAATAACTAATCGCTATTTTGCAGATTCTACATCGAATTAAAGTTATCTAAATACATAATATAAGAAAGCATAATATCATAGATTAATTTTGTAATATCTCAGCTCCGATACACTTTAGAGAAAAACCGCCATACAAGCAAATCAATGTCTTAATATGTGCTATCATATGGAACAGGTTTCATCAGTGGCCACAGCTTTCGACAATCATGCCACTTTTACCCAAACCCCTTTGAGATGGTTTTCAGAAATCTGTAAAATTTTTTCATTGTATAAAGGGTACTTTCACTTCTAGGATTCCTCTTGCTAGAACAAATGTAATGTTGAGCTCTAATGTTAAAAATGTAAGAAAGTGTGTGCAAACGATAATATTGACTATGTAGATGTATACAGTATGTCCGCTACAAAACTTTAGAGCAACAATAGAGTGATGTGGAAGGACATGAAAAGAATTATGTTGAACGACAACTTGACGAGTTTCAGTGTCATATGAACAAAATATGATCAAGTTAAAAATAGTTTATAACATAAAATAAAAATTTACATACAGGCGCACAGGCGCTGTGTTGTGGGAACCAGAAACGGCAACATCACAAACATGTAAACATCCAAAACCCAGGTTATTTTTTGTCCCCAGCCGGGGTTCGAACCCAGGACCTCTCGCATGGTAGGCAGAGGCGCTAACCGCTGCGCCACAGAGGTCGTTAAGGTTAGAGGTATGTAAGTAAAACAAAACTGCAGCAACACTTCTATCTAGACAGAAACTAGAACATTTTCTATTATTAATAGCTCAGCCAGACAACTGAAGATCATAATTAACGAGAGAAAGTTTAAATTAGCTGGCTAAGAACCAATTACTATAGGAAAAACAGAGTGTAATCAATTCTGACAAAAAAAAAATATACTGCTGACATGACATATTGGAAAATGTTGTCATGTTCATGTTTCTGCCCAAAGTACAGGAAGGAAAAGGGGTTTCTCACCATCCAGGAAGAGCATTCTTTTCCGTGTGTCAAATTATATTCAGATCGGCCGAATGTAGAGCAGGCAGCGGACAAAAATAGTATTCCCAAAATAACGATGTTTCCCAAAGGATTACTCACACTCTAACTCAATAAATAGAACCACATGTCCGTAATATTTAAATTACCTAACTGCACTTGATAAACCTCTAGTAACGTTAATTGTAACAATAAATCACGGAAATAAAACAGGAAAACAAAAATTGAGAATTTTGTTTTGACATTTGAGTGACAGCTGGCTGGATGGATTGATTCGTAAAGGTTTTTTTTATGCCTTCAAAGCCCGGAATTTCATTCACTCACTGTGTTTCAAAATCACTTTACTGTTAGGCTCTTTCTCAGCTGCTCCAGTCCGGAATCAGTCACGAGAAAAATATCGGATGCCGGATTATGCTTCTCCACTTCATCCGATTATAATCGGCAATGGACGTGACGCAGTGCCATATTAAAATTCCTCGGTTTTCCTATTCGAGGCAGGGGACGTTTCCCACACATTCTATTAATGTAAATAAAATATGATGAGTGAGAGAGAACATTAACCGCGCATACAATCCAACATTTTTTTGGGTTGTATGCGCGGTGCAAAAACCTGTATTGTTTTTGTACGTCGATAACTTCGGGCCGGTAAAATACCGTTCCGATGCCGAAGTAGTGGAGAAGCTTATTAGTAGTTTTGTGTGTTTCTAAATCGGATTGGTTATTAACGTTTGCCGGACGGGAGCAGTGGAGAAAGGAACGGCTATTGGCCGGGAAATATTTGCAGAACCCTGCATTTTTGGGGTTCGTACCTACCCAAAAGGTAAAACGGACCCTATTAGTGAGACTCCACTGTCTGTCCGTCTGTCAGCAGGCTGTACCATCTCGTGAACCGTGATAACATAACATAACATTTACATACAGGCACATACATTGCTTCTGGCCCCACACTAGGATACCCTGTGTCGTGGGAACCAGAAACAGCGACGTCACAAACATGTAAACATCCAAGACCTGGAGTTTTTTTTTTCTCCCCAGCCGGGGATCGAACCCGGGACCTCTCGCATGGTAAGCAGATGCGCTAACCACTACGCCACAGAGGTCGTCGTGTCGTGATAGTTAAACAATTTTTGTGACGTCGCTGTTTCTGGTTCCCACGACACAGGGTATCCTAAAAAGGTAGTACAGCGCCACCAAGTTATCTGTTCAGGTGGGCAAAGTTGTAACTAACTTATAAATTGTAAATCCTGATCCCCATTTTTTATTTTATTTATTCACTTAATAAGATTTATAGATATAGTTTCATTAAAATTGAAAGAGGGGTTAAAATATTCTCATTTGTCTTGGTAAATTCCTCAAATGTTACTACTAAATTCTCCACTAGCGCCGCTATCAACTGAACAGATAAGATGGTGGCACTGTAACTGCTTTTTTTGTTCGGTTGCCCCCAAGAAACGTCAACTGTTGACATTTCTTTTTTTTTATTTGGTTTTACGGCTCTGGGTACAAGCCCTTTTAAGCCTTGCTTCACTTCAATATTATTATTCACTATATTTTTTTAACAGTGTTTGTGATAAATTTATAAAGTGTTTTAAAGTACAGTTTATTAGATAGTAATTCTTGTAAATTATTAGGCACTTCTTTGTCTTTGTTCGAGTCACTAGATTGATTAATTATTTCACTTAATGAGCCGTTTTCAGAAGACCTAAAAAAAAAAAATATTACGGCTGTCAAAGTAATGCAATTTTGGACCTCAGCCCAATAGCCATGTGTGATACATGATAAAATAGGTCTCAGCGAGCTGAACAAAAGTTACTATGACGCCAACAGCCAAATGTTTTTCCTTTCGCAGTTATATTGTATTGAAAAAAAAGTAACATTTTCTGTCATAGTCTGTTTCGTCAATTTAAATAGCCGCAAGCTACGTGTTAGAAAGAGAAAAATATAGTCGTGTCTTTGTTGCTTTTTTCGAGCGTACAACCCTTAAACGTCAGTTGGTTACCTTTGGTTACCATTACGCGACCAAATTAGAACGGCTCAGAAAATGACGGCATGCAATGTGCCGCCCAATGACATTGATTTGGCAGAGGGTGTTCTGTGTTTGGCAGTGTGTTTGACAAGAGGTTTGGGAGTGCGCCGTTTTCAAGAAGCTTGTGTATTTTATATTTACTAAAGCACCATTTGAAGTGAATTTTAGTGGATTCTCATGGTATATAGTATAAGTAACCATCGGCATGGTGTGTGTTGTGTTAGAATGTATATCTCATTCTTCCCGAGAAGATAATGAAACAACATTCATCAGCTTCCACCGGTAAGTCTCAATTTTGTGTACCTAAAAGGGTATTTTCTCTAAGATTTCAACTATGTGCTACTAGAATTGCAAATTAGCTATTAGAGAATGGTGTTTTCATCATGATTATTGTGATATTTTCGATATAAATCATAATACAAGTTTGTTGTTTGTTGTAGGGGAATAGGGATGGGACTTTCTCACTTTCTCAGTGAAAAAAAAGTATCGATAGTTCGTAGAGCATATTTAGTTATTTCTTGCGTTCGTATAGTTGTTTTAATTGTTAATTATCCATTGCAGGTTACCCGAAGACAGCACAAAATAACAAATGTTGATGACGCAGTATCACGTACAAAGTAGTCTTGGAAAAATTTACACCGCATTTGCAGCAAGCGACTGTTTCATAAACAATAGCAAGTGGCGTAGGTTGGAAACCAGTGCCGTACCTACTTTACGCTTTTCCTTAGCCCGCAGATCATTGGTAAGGTTATAATTATACATTATAATGATACTAAAAACAAAAGAAAGTCTACATACTGCACAATTATGTCGACTGAGGTGCACGTTTTGCTGTATGTATGTACATGAGGAATTTCACATGAGACCCGACTGTCTCGTTGGTCTAGTGGTTACTCCACTTGGATAATAAAACAGGTTGTCAGTTCCAACCTGCAAGGCGCCGTATATCACTTGTAGAATTTTTCCCTGATTATTGCCTGACTGGATGTTTTTTTCTATCCTGGACAACGTTTAGCAGTTAAAGGTCATAACTAGTTTAATACTATCATAGTCTGATTCTGGTGCAAGTGATTTTATTATTTTTTATGTGGAAGTTATCAACGTGAAGTACTTAAATAAAAACAATTTTCAGGTTGCGACCTCCGCGGAAATGGACAACGTTCGTGAGCTGCAACAAAGCTGATTTAATTTTAATTTCATAAAATATTATCTTTTACATTATGGCTGACACATTTTTGTGAAAAAAAAAACGTTACTAGGTAATTGTAAAACAGAAGTCAGGGATAAAAAACATATACATTATAGTAATACGTGTTGGTTTCTTCTCTATTGAGCTGCAACCTGCCACTTTTTATGTGAAAAGCTTGAAACTACGTAGTTTATTTGATGCCAAATAATCTTGTACCAATAAATCGTTTGGTTTTTAATTTTTATTTTATTCCATCGAACCTGGACTGATGATGTTATTACAACGGGTGCCTTGAGTAACTATGCTAGGTGGTAGGTATTTATTGGAAACAAATACGTAATCTATTAACCCGACACAGGGTATCCTAGCGTGGGGCCAGAAGCAATGTATGTGCCTGTGTGTAAATGTTATGTTATGTTATTAAATAGTTTTTCCTATTTTGGTCTTGTTTTATTCATTATACTTTCTTACAGTGCCACCATCTCATCTGTTCAGTTGATAGCGGCGCTAGTGGAGAATTTAGTAGTAACATTTGAGAAATTCACCCAGAAAAATGAGAATATTTTAACCCATCTTTCAATTTTAATGAACATATATCTATAAATCTTAGTAAGTGAATAAATAAAACAAAAAATGGGGAACAGGATTTACAATTAATTACTTAGTTACAATTTTACCCACCTGAACAGATAACTTGGTGGCGCTGTATATGGTGATTATTGATGATTAGCAAACATATTAAAAAAAAAGGTTCTATATTCGCCGTACATATACTTTTTGCCATGTTACCACATAACTTGGTAAAATCTTTTTTCGATTCGCTATAGCCCTATTAGTCCCATTTATATTATTGAAAACCTGATGTAGAATTACTTACTTATGAATATTTATTGTAACTTATATGGTATGTACCACACTTAGTACATAATAACATAACCGTAAGGGATTCCAGCTGGTTCACTAGCACCACCAAGGGAAAAATGATTTTTTTTTAGAGATAAATACATTGATAACTAGATAGATAGATAATGGTGATAATAGTGATTTTAAGGGCCCATGACTGTAATTTGAATTAATTGGAATTGGAATAATGTAATTTAGTCGTAGGTTTTTGGTACACAGCCATGGGTCCGAAAAATCACTATTAAACATGGTGATGGGATTGAAAAGATACTTTTTGCAAGTTGTGAAAAAGAGGTATGATTTTTTTATCATTTAATATTAATACATAATTACCACCATTAATTTTAAAAAACACACAGACTATGTAGATCGGAATAAATAATATCGACATCTTTATGGTGTTTGTCCCAGCCCTATCGATTTTGGCTTTGTTCAGTAATCTGTGGCAACCGTGTACGATTGTAACATTTTTAGTGCATGAGTACACTACAGCTGTCTCTTTCTGGCGCAGAGATTTATCGTAAGAGTAACATGGACAGCTATACAACTGTTACTTTTTATTTTATTCCTCCTTCTATGGTACTCCTTCTTCTGAGGCTGAGGTCCAAAATTGCATTCCTTTGACAGACGTTTGACAGCCGTAATATTTTTTTTTTTAGTTCTTCTGAAAACGGCTCATTCTCTAAACTAAAATCCGTAATTCGACGGAGCGGTTTGACAGATAGAGTGTTACCATGTGTAGGGAAATTAAAATAGTGATGAGGTTGATCGATATTTAATTATCGACAGAACATCCGGCCTAAGTATAAAACCTAAAAATCTTTTGTTTTAAGCACGGTTTTATAAGTATTTGAAATAAGTATTTTCTCAGGTTCAATGAGTGCATGTCGCTTTCTTTTTTTCGGTGGTGACGGATAAGTAATGGACGATCCAGGTGTTACTTCAGAAGTGCTTGTATCGGGCTCTTGCCACTTTGCAGACGTACTAGCTCCTGTTTCCACTATTAACTAGTAACAAAAGAAATAAAGAAAACTAATAACAAAAACGTAACAAACCGGTAACAAAAACTTAACTGAATAACAAAACAATATAATATGTTATCTGAACAGAGAAACACAATCGCATCGAACAATCCAAGGTACGGAAGCAGACTGATTTACAAAATGGCGTCAGCGTCATCGTGTCCACCATTATTTCGTTAGCAAACAGTGCTGCCAGTATTAAGTAATGAGAAATCGTGCCGGTTTTACGGTTTAACTACAATCTATATTTTCTTGCTTAGTATGTAGGTACATCAAGTCAATTTAATATCATAAAAGTATAAAATGGAGCTTGCACATCAACGTCTTTAATAATAAGTAATTATTAGATACATTCCCGTTTTAGATATAAAACTGGAAAAAATTTAATAGGTTTTTTGTTCGGATCGAACCGTATCGTACATTATCGACGAAAACAACACTAGGCTGAACCTGGCAACATTATGCGATTTTGAGTTGTCAAACCCACAGACGATATAGGGATACTACGTATCAGACCGCCAGCTAGAGAACAAATGCTTCGACCGTATAAAATAAAAAAAAAAGGCCTACTTTATAGAACGCGATTGGCTAACAAACGAACTTGGCGTGATTGGTTGATTAGTTTTTTTTTTTGAGGTGGTAGTCCGAAGTCACGACAAACAGCCAATGTTGGGCGCCGCAGGTGCATTTACTAATTATTAAAAAAACCTTTCATGGTTGTCTACAGCACATCAACCTTTACTATTTCCGAAACTTAAAGGTTGATGTGCTGTCGACTGTAGAATTAAACACTGGAGTTATTTAAATAACTTTTTATTTTTTTCTTATATTTATTCAGAGCTTTTTGCTGCATTAGTGGCAAAACTCTGCGCTCCAGCCGGATCAAATCAGTCCCCTTTAGAATTCTATTAATAACATTGCACCAATTAAAAATGAACAATTTGACTGAAATGCTTAGAAAGCAATCAAGCACAATTTCTTTGTGTAAGGGGCAATTGAGGAACTCAAAAGAATATTTGTCTGTCAGATTTTGTTGAATTCTTTTGCATACTTCGTTTTTATGTGCATTGACATTCAAGTATTCGTTTGTTGTTCTTACAATATATCCAAAACTTCTCACGGCATCTTCGGTTGGGTAGGCCAGTTTTTTTTGCTTTAGACATTTAAATTCTTTATGGTGAATATAAGAATGAGTGTCGTTTTCATCGTCAGTCACCAAATTGTTTCGGCATTTTTCGCATTTAATTTTTTTTAATATTTTCCTGGTGACCCACCCAACCGTATAGGCCCTTGAGTGTACATTCAGTCGTTCACGCTTTGCTTGAGCTTGAATGTTATCATGGTCAAAGCTGGTTTGATAATTTGATTCTTCAGTTTGTGAAGAAGCAGCCACTTGTGGTGGTGCACTGTTTAAATTAGGTTCGAACAGAGACTGAATTGTTAAGAGCTCACTGCCCGTGTCATCTTCACAATTAAAGTTTTTGGAGTGAAAGTTAATAAATCTTGTTATTAGCAGAGATTTAAATGTGCTCTCAAAAGAGTATGAGCTTGGGTCGTTACTTCTGTAGTTGTAAGCTCTTACTTGGCCGAAGAAATTTTCAATCGGGTCTGAATTAAAGTATCTAGGCCTCATTATCTTTATATTTTGGGCCTTTAATTCTTGCCACATTCGCTGGTAGCTTTTGAGAGTAATGACCCAATTTTTTAAAGTCGGCACACTTTTGTTCTTTTTGTCCTTGGTGATGAATTTAATTTCCTCTATTTTTTTTATGGCATTTGGCCAGAATTTGTGGTGCTCCGTGGTTTCTCTGACAGCCTGTCGGAGATTTTTTCCTCGGCTCTCCTTCGCACCTCCTGCTCCATTCACGCTATCGAAGACGTCATCAAAGAAGGAGATTGCTTTTGCCGTGTTTTTAAGTGTTTCGCTGATTGGTTTCCCATCAGGATACAGAGCTGAAAAGACAGAAGTATTTTTAAATAGATTTTTTTTATCATTTAAATAATAAAAAAAGATAAGTGATGCACTTCCGAAGTTATTGATTGTCAACCAAAGAAAATGAGAATATTGTCACCTTGATGACTTTAGGGACCCCTTATAAATACAATGGTTATTACACTAATACTTACGAAACTGTGAAGTGTATGATAGTGCCGCAGAAACAGACTTGCTCATTACTCGTACACAATGCCCCACCTGAAATAACAAATAGAGGTTCATTTAGGAATCTTTATGTATGCAGTATATATATATAAAAAAAAACTAGTGAGAGTCGGATTCGCGTACCTAGGGTTCACATCTAGTGGTACATTTCAAAAAAATCTCCGTGCGCGAGCCCGACTCGCACTTGGCCGACTCCATTCTCACTTGAAAGGGTTTTTATTATATATTGATAGACTACTGAAGTAGTATGACACAAACTATCTGTCATTAATATGGTTTTAAAAGAAAATACATTTAACTCACCTTCATTTTCTTTACTTTTCCGGGAATCACATGTTGGTCAGTCAACTTGTGTAGGATTCTGGATTCGCCGTGGTTATTGTCTGCATTATAGACATCTAATATGTCTTGCCAACGCGCTTTTTTTCCTTCGAAAAGCATGTCTTTGTCCAGGAAATTATTTCTGACACCTTTGATAAGATGTGGCCCGTCATAAAAAACACTCAGCTTGTTTCCACTTAAGTGAATTGTTTCATCTAAAAAAGATATGTTTACTTTAGTCTACATAAAAAAAAATTAAGGGTTTGTATGACAACCACCATACAGGGTTATTTTCAAAATGCGCAAAGCCTGAAAGATAGATAGATAGATAGAATATTCTTAATAAGACGTCAAGTAGAGTTTGTCATTGACAACAACTATTGTACTACGACATTAAAAAAGGTATAGATAGATAGATAGATAGAGAACTCTTTATTGTACATAAAAAAGGAAATTACACAGGTATTTCTTAATCTAAGAGTACAGACGGCGGCCTTATCACTAAAAGTGATCTCTTCCAGACAACCTTTGGATGGACTGGAGCAAAATATTGGAAAAGGAAGCAGATGTACAAAATAAGATAAAATAAAATAATAATTACTGAGATATATGTATCAATTTTATACATGCCTAGGCAACCAAACTGTTATAGTTATAAATATAATATAAATACTATATAATATAAATATGAACTATCAATAGATACATACAAATAATGTACACAAATAAATATGTAAAAACTTATGTAAAAATATATATTATATAAATAGGTACATAAATTTATAAACATAGGACATAAATAAAATACCAACAAGTTATGTTCAACGTCCCCTTTTTTTTTTTCAATTTGGCCTATTTCTAAAATGAAAAATATTACAGGGTTATTACTCTGTATAAATAAAAATAGATCTTACCGTCTTTTTCTCGTGCACGTAATTGATTTCTCTTTGTATCTTCCAACAAATCATTAATTGTAGATTGGAAGCTGGAACCTTGGTCTGATACAAGCGCTACAGGTTTAAGCCCTGTCTCTGTTACTGCAGCAATTATATCTTTCAATATCTTCTTCAACTCTGGTTTTGAGGTTGCACCTTCACAGAAGTAATATGCTATAGGCTGTTGCCATTTACAGACTGCACCTCGTAACATGAAGACAAGAGCGTGATCTGCAAAGTTCTCCGTCTTTTGGGTTAAATCCACGAAATCAACAATTGTGTCTTTGGTCGGTGAATACGTTGTTTGCAATTCCAGTGACATCTCATCAAACATCACGGTGCATAATTTTCTTCTATCGTCCCAATTCTTGACCTGAAAAAAATCTTGACTTATTTCCAAGATACTTTGTCGCTAGTTTATCATGTATTCTAAAAAATCTAAGTTTGTCTAATTGGCGAGCCCTTAACTTTCAGCATACTGGCATTTTTTTGGAATATAAAAACCTCACTGAATATTACTAACCTGATTTTTAATAAGGTCAAAAATTTGTGGATTAATGCCAGTTCCAATATTCAGCTGGCTTATCATCTTCTTTAAGATGGTTTTTGAGGGCAAAATAAATATTTTTTGCAGAAACTTGTATGACTTTGGGCCTTGCTTGTAAATAGATAGTGCAATAAGTTTCTCATCTATTGTATACCTCCTAGCCATTTTTTTTTCGTGCAAAGCCGAATTTGCATCCATAAAACCTTTCTTGATAAGGGATTCATATTTTTTGTTAGTTCTTCCAATGACTTCTCTTTGGAGAAGACTAAAGCCATTTTGGTCCGTTCTTTGTAGTTGATTTGCCTCTTTGCTTTTTTGAACTCTTTGTATAAAAGCCGACATCTTGGTGTTAGTTTCTTGAAATCTTGGATGACTTTTCGTTTCATTATGCGCCTAGGTGTTTTGCAAATTGAGCCTGAAAAATTAAGAAAGTTTCAAATTGAGCCACACTGCATGTGTAAAGCGTAATAGGTATATAATAAACACGTAAGCTGTTTCCTCCGTGGCCCTTACCTGTGGCATTATCAGTTAGGGTTGGTTCACTTTTGGTAGGTACTACATTGTCAGCCACTGAAGGCAAAGTTGCTGAAACGAGAGATAACATTTAATTGTTATAGTTGGTAAAATATGCTGATTATTACAAGATTTAATCAATTTATAGCAATTACCTGAAACATTGCCTGTGCTGTCAATGTTTACAGTCTGAGGGTTTGGTGCAAATTCTAAGTGAGTATCTGAAAATATAATTAATGTTTTCATTAATAAAAAAACATGCCTACCAGTTGTTGAGTACCAAGCTGTTATTAATTTGTCAGTTCTGTTTTATGAAGTTTTTTTGAATCGAAATTTATGAAGTTTAGCTGTTATATTTGCAAAGATGAGCTTTAAAATAGCAGAGAAGGGATGTTACCTGGCGATTTTTGTACACTTGTGCTGGAAGATTCACCTTCGTGGCTTGAAGTGGAAGGTTGACCATGCATTTCTGAGGATAACGGAAACATACATTAAATAATTCTTAAATAAGGAAATATCCAATTAAAACTGGCCAAGTGCGAGTCGAACTCTCACACATAAGGTTCCGTACCATTGTACAAGATGTAACCCTGTAGTTTTTTGGAAACTTTCATGAGAGAAAAAAGAGAATTCTTTGAAAATTTAAAATGTATCTACCTATTGCAGTTCAAAAGATACAGGCATTGATTGTTATAGCAGATAATAATATGGTATTATTCTCTTTCAAAATTTTGAGTGCCTCCATATGAGTGATTGTTAAGGTTTAGCAAAAGAAGGGTGGAAAAATCACTTTTATGATATGGGGCTTCAATTTTGAATACATTTTATTTATTATTTTGTAGTGGCAATAGAAGTACAAAGTAAATGAACTGTCTAACTAATATGATTCATGAGATAGCCCACTGACAGAAAGATGGACGGATAGTGGTGAATAAAAAGATATTCTCACCAAAAACTTCTTTACGTGAAACTTTAATAGGCCCATGCTCAAGTGACTTTGAATATGAATGGTCAATGTGGCGCTTCCTGGAGTAACTGTGCTCCTGTGTTACTTTTTCTGGAGTCACTGAAACATAAATGAATGCTTGGTTAATTCAGACTAATAGTTTTGAAAAGCAAGCAATTATACGCGGAAAATATAACTTCAAAAAGCAACTTGGATGGAATATAATATCTTACCTGTTTCTCTGACTATTGAGGGTTTCCCAGAAGAAACTTCCAAGTCAGTAAATAAACTTGGGTATGCGTATATTCGCAAACGGTGTGACCGCACGCACAAAAACTTTTTCTCAAAATGCTTGTGGCAAACAAAATACAACTTTTCCTCTTTATGGCTAACGTCTGCCTCACCAAAAATACACATAATCCATTGTCTTTTGAGCTCTTCGGCCGAGGGAAAGTTGTGTAAAATAACGTCCTGTCGTAAACTATTGCACTTTGGCACACAACACTTTCCATATAATTTAGGAGGCATTTTGAAAACTGTCCTAGAATCTTTGTGGCAACGATTGGTGGCGGAACTTAATCAACGCAGCACTTCAACCAAACAAAGAAAGAACAAGAAGATTACAAGAATTTGTGGCAAGGATAAGTGGCGGAAATTAATCGACGCAAACGCACCAAACTCAAACACAAAAACAGTAATGGCGGCCGGCCGCCGGTTGTCAAAGCGAGCGAGACAGACAAGATGGCGGCGACGCGTCGACGTCAGTTTCTGTTAAGTAGGCTTTTTTTTTTAATTCTGTACGGTCGAAAATATCTCTATGGGCCTTGCCAGGCGTGGTCAAACCGCTCCGCCGAATTACGGATTTTGGCTGTGCGATTGGCTGTTTGGGCGGGAAACAGCAAAGATACGAAAACTTTTTCCAAAATTTTAAAATTATTAGTTATTTGTTTTAAACTAAGTGCAAACTATTAATAGGTGGTCAAAGCGACACGAAACTATGGATGATGATGAGGGGCCGGGGGAAAAGCCCCCGGACCCCAAGACTCCTCGTATAGTGAGGAATTTAAAGAGACCTGCTTCAGCGGTGGCGGGAGATAGGTATTTAGGTGAAGACTGTTATGTGCCATATTTTAAACCTAATTATAAAAGACTATACCCGGAAAATAGCCCCAACCTGACATTCAAAGTGTTCGTTGAAAGTGTGAAACCCTGCGGAAAAATCGGGAACAAAAGCCCGGTTTATCTAAACAACATCTTCTCTAGCGAAGTGAAAGGTGTACAGTCCCTGCAAAGAGTCAATGCCAATAAGATAAGTATAACTTTCAAACTGGCCAATAATGCTAATAACTTCTTACTAAATACCAACTTCCTCACCAAGCATGAACTGAAAGCTTATATACCAGCAACACAAATCGAAAAAACCGGAGTGATCCGTTTTGTACCTACAAATATCTCTAATGAAGAATTATATACAAAATTATCATCCATCTATGAAATAATAACAGTCAGAAGATTCACAAAAAAGGTGGGAGACGAGAGAATACCTTTACAGACAATAAGCCTTACATTTTTATCCAATAATTTACCAGAAATCGTGCAGTACGACTTGTTCTCATACAGAGTATTTGAATATGTCCCTCCTCTACAACAATGTTTCAAATGTTTCAAATTCAACCATTCTGCTAAAGTCTGTAATAGTTCAGTTCAGAAGTGTAGTATATGTTCAGGTGAACATTCTTATAGAGAATGTGACAGGCCAAACGATCTTTGCTGTTCTAACTGCAGTGGACCTCACTTGGCAATATCAAAATTATGTCCTATTAAAATGAAAAAAATGATGGAAAAGAAAAATAAAATAAGTTACTCTTCTGTACTGAACACAAAATCTATGACTGAATTCCCTGCTCTGACTGAAACCTCCCGGCCTAGTCCCTGTTTTGTAAAAAAGAATGTAAATAAAATTGTAAACAAATCTGTAAATAGTTCTGTACATAATGTAAATACTAACAGTGATGACATAAAATCACAAATAATTGGAAGCAGTGATGTACTGTCGGCCCTGGTACAGACACTGATCCAGCTTGCCAACAACCCTGAGGGCAGCTCTATAACAACGGCTGCTATCAAAGATATGCTTATTAAAAACTTAAAATAATGGATAGTAATTGCACAGGTAACAGCTCTCACATACGCATTGCACAATTTAACATTCAAAGCGCTAATAGTAAAAAGGCATTATTAATTAGATTTCTTAATAAACAAAGTATTGACATATGCTTATTAAATGAAACATGGTTCAAAAATAATGATAGCATTAAATTTCCAGGTTACAATGTATTCAATCGCAACTCTAAGAATGCTCATAATGGAGTAGCAATTGTTATTAGGAAAACACTTAAGTATAAAATCTTAGATACCAATTTTTATGAAGATATACAAACTGTCGCTTTATCCCTTTCTACAGATAATGGTAACCTGACTGTTTTATGTGTCTACTGCCCCCCTACTAGTGGGCACATTAGAATAAATAAATTGCGCCATGTTGTAAGAGATTTGCCTAAGCCAATATTTGTATCTGGTGATTTCAATGCGCATCATGTTGCCTTTGGATGTGTATCAACCAAAGGCAGAGGGCATGAACTTTATAATTTAATTGATGAGAATGATTTATGCATATTAAACAATGGCAATTATACTACTGTCAATAGACCTACACAAAATCCATCTGCAATTGACATCACTTTTGTAAGCCCATGCATAGCCCCCTTATGTGAATGGTCAGTACACGATGATAGCATGGGTAGTTACCATTACCCTACCATCACTCAAATCCAGCTGCGCATTGAAAAATACCAGACAAATGAGCCAATTGACAAGTTTTTGTATAAAAAGACTGATTGGTTACATTATAAAAATTTATCTCAGCAATTATACCAAAACATGGAAATAAATCAATACAATCCTATAAATTCATACAATGAATTCTGTAATAAACTTGAAATGCTTAAACAACAATGTATACCAAAGTTCACTAAATCAAGTAAATACCGTAGTAGACCTCCATGCCCATGGTGGAATGATATTTGCGAACAAAGTGTAATTAAATCCTATGAGTCACTAAAACACTATAGAGCCAATCCGACCATGGACAATTATATTAATTACAAAAAGGCAGACGCACTCAAAAAAAGAACATTAGCTGAACAAAAACATTACAGCTGGGATAATTTGTGTAACACATTTAATAGAACTACGCCAATCAGTCGTATATGGAACTTAATTAAAATGTTTAATGGTGCAAAATCCAAAAGTAAGACCTATAATGATGAATTCATTCCCCAGTTCCTGAATAAGCTATCAGATAACAGTAATCTTATCACTGAAAATTTGCAATCCTTCTTTTCAAAACATAATAATGATAGTAACTCTAAGTTTTTGATAGAACCATTCACTTGGCACGAATTCATCATGAGCCTAAATTCAAGGCGGGACACTGCTCCCGGCTTGGATGACTTTCCTTATCTTCTAATCAAGAATTTAGATGAAGGAGCCCAAAAATTATTTCTTGCAATTTTAAATAACCTGTGGTCCAATATGTCGATTCCAGACTCATGGAAAACACAATGTGTTATTCCCATTCTAAAACCAGATAAATCTCCTGATTGTGCAGATTCCTATCGTCCTATATCCCTTTCTTCCTGTTTGGGTAAAATTTTTGAAGCAATGATTAAGGTTCGTCTCGATTGGCATATTGAAGCCAATAAAATAATTCCTGATATTCAATATGGCTTTCGAAGAGGTAGAAGCTGCGCAGACAGTTTCCTTTCATTAATATCAGACCTGAAAAAGTGTAAAGATAACGGATTAAGTACAGTGTGCACATTTTTAGATATCCAAGCTGCATTTGATAGCATTGACCCAGGAATTCTAGTTAAAGTACTCTCAAATTTAAGGATACCTGGCATATTATGCCAATGGATATATAACTTTCTTAATAATCGAATTTTGTATGTCAAACACAACAATATATTATATGGTCCTCGCCCTGTAAGTAAAGGTACAATGCAAGGATCTATTTTATCACCATTACTGTTTAACCTGCATGTATGTGAAATCCTGCATTATGTAAATACTGATAGTGTAAATATATTACAGTTTGCTGATGACATTATTTTATACAGCTCAAATTATTCTATAGATACTGCCATAAATAACATTAATAATTCTCTCAATAAACTAAATTTCTATTATGCCAATAGGCTCCATCTTAAGGTCAATACTAACAAGAGTCATACTATGTTATTTAGTAAAGATGAACCACATGTTCAAGTTAAATATGATGGCACTCCAATTCCAATCGTTCAAACACATAAATTTTTGGGCATAATATTAGATAGAAAATTAACATTTGAACAGCATATCAAACATATAATAGCCAAGTCACTAGCAGGTTTAAATATTATGAGATGCATGGCTGGTGTTTCATGGGGAGCCGACCCAAAAACTCTGGCCATGCTATATAAGGCTATAGTTAGAAGTCATTTTGACTATAGCACTCTAGCTTATGTAAATAGTGTACATGTAAATAAATTAGATATAGTCCAGAACAAAGCTCTGCGAATTATCTCTGGCGCTATGTGTTCAACTCCCATAAGGGCCATGGAAGTTGAAACCAAAATAATGCCTCTACAGTATAGAAGGCTTAAATTAATTAAAAGATATATTCTAAAATTGCTCTCATCTGATAATCCTATAATAAATAAAATCATACCTAATTTAACTTACCATCAAAATTCCGAATTTCCAATGTTCCGTGAGACAATATCCAATAGTTTAATTGAAGGCATGAAGAAATTTTCACATATTTATAAACAAGGCTCTTGTTGGTCTTGTTTTGCTCATCCATATAAGAATACAGTATATCCAGTATCTGTAATTGATAAAATTATTTCTGATAATAAAAACTTTCTATACTTTTTATCAGATTATGGAGATGTTTATAAAATATATACGGATGGCAGTAAGGGAGAATGTTACTGCCGATCTGCTATATATGACTCACAAACGGGCAATTCGCAGAGTTTTACTTTACACAGTAGTTGTTCAATTTTTACAGCAGAAGCATATGCAATTTTTGAGGCATTAAAACTTCTCAAAGTTGTTAAACCTAACCTTAAAAGAATCTTAATCTTAACAGATTCATTAAGTGTCATTCAAGCACTAAAGAATTTAAAATTTAACTACAAAACTAACTATATCCTATATGCTATTAAATCCCTCTTAATATCCAATGAAGCTTTAGGAATGCAGATATCTCTAATGTGGATACCTTCACACAGAGGTATATCTGGGAATGAAATAGCTGATAAAGTTGCGTATGAAGGTACAAATTGTTTAGATGTAAGGCGCGCTTTTTGGGACCCTATGACCGACTATTACAGTGTAATAAATTTAGAAATATTAAACTCTTGGGAAACATTCTGGAAGAGTAATCAAGAGAAAGAAGGCAAAGGACTTTGGTACGGAAGCATCCAAGAAAAAATACCTAACTCACCTTGGTACGAATCGAAACTGGCTATCGCTAGCCGCAGCTTCATAACCACAATAAATAGATTGCGTTTTGGCCATAACTGTGCACCATCACACCTTTCAAGAATCAACATTGGAACAAATATCTGTGAACACTGTAAAAATGCCGTTGGAAACGTTGAACATTTAATTTATGACTGTCCATCTTTCAATGTACAAAGACTGATTTTCGCGAGTGATTTGTTAGAAATAGGCAAAAGTGACTTTTTCTCCCGCCACCACCTCAAAGACTTGCTTAAAACTCCTGAATGCTATCCTATCGTGTATAAATTTGTGAAAAATACAGTGTCTAAAATATAAGTGTAAATAGAAAAAGTTTAACTATTTGTATTAAAATGTGAAGTGCATTATGACTTTATAAAAATAAGATATGGCTTAAAGGTCTTGAAACCAAGCCAAAACTCTTTAAAAAAAAAAAAAAAAATCAACTTGTTTTCGAAATTTTGTTCATCGTTATTACTTTGAGTTTGTGATTATAATAATGCCGAAAACAGTAAAAAGCGCTACGAGAAAGCTTCTATTCACAATGATTGACAAATTCAAAGACTTGAAAAGTGATATTAATCAGAATTACGCAGAAAAAATACGACAATTGGATTCGATCAATTCACTTTTAGGTTAGTATTTCACAGTTTTATGAAAAAGTCTTGATACTCTTATATTATTTTAAACGGTGTAGCGATAATTCTCACAGTGAATTGATCATTTTTGTTGTTATTTCTTTTCAGAAAGTATTGACAATGAGGAAACAAAACTCAAAGTGGCGGAAATAGTAGATTCACTAAAAACTCTCGAAAAAGACAAAATGCTGACAACTGAAACACGTTACTTGGAAAAGATATCTTCAATGACAGGTATTTTATTACATGAAATATTTTCCATTCAACAATTTAATATAAAGAGTTTCAGAGTTGCCTGATTTTTTTTCTGACAAAACAAAATAATTCATATCACTAGGAATTATTAAAATTACCAGTGGTTTTATTGCCCTCAACATAAGTTTGATTTCGGATGCATTTATACTCACAGTTCATGAAACGATCAATGATTTTGAAGATTTTAATAATAAAAATAAAGTTATTGAATATATCTATTTCAGAAATAAGTGTCAAGACATTAAGAAGAATAAAAAAAGAAGGTTCTATGAACCAGGGACAGTGGAACACTCCTGGAAAAAAGCGACCACACCCAGCTAAAGTATCCAACTTGGATAATTTCGATATTACAGCCATAAGAAACAAAATAAATGAATTCTACGGTGTGAAAAAACAAGTCCCGACACTGCGAACCCTGCACACTGAGTTGAAAGAAGCAATTGGATTTAGTGGATGCCTAGAAACGCTTAGAAAAATATTGCACAATATTGGGTTTGAGTTCCAAAACAATGAAAACGAAAGAGCTTTGCTTATAGAAAGATTTGAGATAGCTGCTTGGAGACACAGGTACTTGAGAACAATACATCAAAAGAGACTTGAAGGTAAACAGATTATTTACATTGATGAAACCTATGTGCATCAGAATTATAAGGTTAAAAAGTCATGGCAAGGGCCTTCTACGAGTGGTGTCATCAGTAACATATCATCCGGAAAAAGACATATCATTGTGCATGCAGGGTCTGAGGAAGGTTTTGTACCGGGTGCATTATTGGTATTCAGCACAAAATCCAAATCAGCTGACTACCATGATGATATGAACGCACCTAACTTCATGAAATGGCTAGAGGAAATGCTGATACCAAATCTGACAAAACCCAGTGTACTCGTGATGGATAATGCAAGCTACCATGTGAAACAAATTAATAAACCACCTACTATTTCTGCCAATAAAGTTACTATCCAAAAATGGCTTCAAGAAAATGACATTAATTTTGAAGAGTATTATACAAAAGCTGAATTAATGTGTCTTGTAAGAGACAATAAACCTGCA
Source organism: Yponomeuta plumbellus (assembly GCA_947310845.1). NCBI lineage: Eukaryota > Metazoa > Arthropoda > Insecta > Lepidoptera > Yponomeutidae > Yponomeuta > Yponomeuta plumbellus. The sequence goes on from OX371210.1 coordinate 6,605,266, forward strand.
CAAATATATGAAGCAGAAGAAATACTCAAAAAATATAGCCATATCCATAATCATGAAATTTTATTGCTGCCTCCATATAATTGCGACCTGAATGCAATCGAACTGGTATGGAGTCAGGCAAAAAGAATAATCGCAAGCAAAAATATAGGAAGACCAGGGACAGAAATGCAAAATTTAATAAAAGAAAGCTTTCTGTCAGTGACTGCTACAGATTGGAAGAAGTATCCAGATCATGTAATACACGTTGAAGATCAATACAAAGAAATGGATCGTATTACTGACACTGAACTTGATAGATTCATAATACATGTTGGAGACTGTAGCAGCAGCAGTGAGCAAAAGAGTGACGACGAATCAATATTTTCAGGTGTAGAATACTTAGAATCTGATTTCAACTATGAATCATCCTAAGTTACGAATTAACAAAAAAAAATACTATATTGTTTTGTGTCTCATTCATAATAAATATAAAGCTTGCAAGTAATAATAATGTTACTTTAATTCATCTGCCTTTCTACAAACCTCAACAAAACATGAGTTAACTGCTCTTTGGCTGTATTGCTCGACACCGCGGTTTGTACAGGTGACTGGTAATTATAATTAGCATTGAACTTGTACGTAAGTTCACTGTAATTAGTTACCGATAAAAACTCTCGTGATTATACTCATGAATACAACTTTGACTGTGAAACATGAGGTGAATACCTATTTTTTTACATTTCATTTAATTAATTTAACATTTTATTTAATTAACCCCATGTTTTATAGTAAAAGTTGTTAGTATTCATGAGTACAAACATGTCATAAAAACCATGTAGGCATATTTTTATGCCTGCCTAGTAAAAAAAAAAACGAAAGTATCAACTCCGTTAATTCGGTGTATAGTCAATGTGGCCACATGTAGATTTTTTAAATTTGCCGCCGTTTTCTTGGGATGTCTTTCGGTAGTCACACTCTATTTCTGACGCGTCACGCACGGCGCACTTCGGCGTTAGCCAGTACGTGGTGTGGAAATGCATACCACTACCAACCAGTGCAAGCATTCCACGCCGGTGATGGTCCTAAGCCCGTGCAAGTATGAAGGAAGTAAGATTTTTTTTGCTACGTCATACCTACTGGCTGCGCCGCCGCCGCCGCTTCTTTTCCTTCCCGCAAGCCGCGCGCAGTTGCCAGTTCGTGCGTTTAGTTGTGCTCATGCGTAATGAGTCCATGTTTCTCTAAGATTTGCGGATAAGTTCAGACATTGGTATTTTTGTTTTTTTGTACCAAAAAATGTTGGTATTTGTATTTTGGACTTAGTAATACGTCAACATACATATTTATTGTACCGGTGAAAATGTCACCCTGTATATCTGATTTTATATTCGTGCGCGAGTCCGACTCGCACTTGGCCGGTTTTTTTTTTATTTAAGCCGCTTGGCCCAGTTGTTCTTTGGGTGATTCTGAGTCAGACCGCTAGCCCACTAGAGTCATATTCCAGTTAGGTGGGAGGAGAGGGGAAGTTTCGTAAGCAGCTTCCTCTAATAAAAATTCAGGGTTCCCGTACGATGTGCTTTCCCACACTATATTAATACGGCTGCACATAACTGAATTCGGAAAGTGTACAACCGGAATCAACGGCAAACTCGCTCTTCTCTCGTGCTTAACAAGACCAACGAGTCCGTAAAAACCGATCGGAAGGACCTACCTAACTTACTACTTCGCTGGCTCAGCGACCCGAAGTGGATCTTTGCCTCCGACGTCAGAATTATTTGTGAGTAGGTACCTATGTATGTTTGTTACTTCTTCACGTCTAAACGGCTAGCGCGATTTTAATAAAATTTGGTGTGGAGCTAGCCGACACCCTTGATTAATACATAGGCAACATACGTTTTACTAACACTAATATTAAAAGGCGAACGTGTGTGAGTGAGTGAGTGTGTATGTTTGTTACTTCTTCACGTCTAAACGGCTACAGCGATTTTAATAAAATTTGGTATGGATTTAGCTGACACCCTGGATTAACACAGACTACGTTTTACTCCGGGAAAATATCTTATTCCCATGGGTAAATCCCTAAAATGTGAATAGTTATTATTTTTACTGTTAACCGCGGGGCACAGCTAGTAAATAACTGAGGTAAATAAATAAATCACTGACCTCCACACTGGCGGATTTGAGCAGTGAAATTCTGAAAGCCATTGACCTCCATGGAGACCGGTGATGAAAAAACATTACCAAAATCTCACTGGCCGATGACCGATGGAGGACCGATGCAATGCCAGTGAGGCACTTGACATTTCTTAGCTTTTACAAGTTATCTGTTCAGGTGGGTAAAATTGTAACTAACTAATTAATTGTAAATCCTGTTCCCCCTTTTTTGTTTTATTTATTCACATACTAAGATTTGTAGATATATTTTCACTAAAATTGAAAGACGGGTTAAAATATTCTCATTTTTCTAGGTAAATTTCTTAAATGGTACTACCTACTAAATTCTCCACTAGCGCCGCTATCAACTGAACAGATAAGATGGTGGCACTGTACCAACTTTTCAGCTTCAAGCTTCAACGATAAACTTAATTTCCGAAAAAAATGTCCGTTGAAAGTTAATGATTTTAAAATTTTGCTAAATTCTTATGTAAGTTTTTCACATCATGGTCAAAATCGACGACATTCTATTTTACGACTACGCTAGACAAGAAGAAATCGAACAGTTCTATACGGTACCTAATTTAATTAATTTTAACTACATTCTCATTATATAAGCTCACGACCTGTATCCTGAGAGGGTAGGGTTGTTACGATCCTGACACATCAACATTCATTAGTCCCGTTGTATGCCGGTTTCGAGTGATCGATGTTTCGAGCGAAACGAAGTGATCCGACAGAGAACCAAAGTCATCGAACATAGCCCATCGAATTAGCATGCTGAAGTGGCAGTGGGCCGGCCATATCACCCGAAGAACTGATAACCGATGGGGTAGAGGAGTTCTTGAGTGGAAGCCGCGGATCGGTACCTAAACGTAGTGTAGGACGTCCTCAGACTCGATGGAGCGATGATCTTCGGAAGGCGGCTGGCAAGAACTGGATGAGGATGTTCTCAATTCGGCTGTATTTTTTTGTATCATTTCTCTTTTAACTTTAATAAACATTTTTGTTTTTAATAAGTGTTTAAATAATATAATTTATCCATAATATTTTTCTAAAACAGTAAAATTCATACACAATATCCGTGCTCTTGTGATACTTAAACCTATGATAATTGTGTTCCTACATTTCCACACGATACCAATTTAAATTTCACCAATTTTCAAGTAGCATACAGAATTGAATAGGTAAGTATTAATAACTTCGAGTACCTAGGTAGGTATACCTAACTATTAATATTGTATAGACATAATTTTACTTAAAATTCTGTCTATATAATGAGCACGGATATTGCGTGTATGAATGTTACTGTTTTAGAAAAATATGGATAAATTATATTATTTAAACGCTTATTATTAAAAACAAACATTTCTAATTAAAAGGAAAATGATACAAAAAAATAGTCTAATTGAGTTTATGTAATCCCTTTCAAAGTACCAACGTATAGGTGCAGTTACTTTTCTAAACAATATCTTATAGCTGTAATCCACTATATTTACCTACCTATTTTTTATTGACGCAAGGATATAAACACTAAACGGAAATAATTTATACTAAAAATGACAATATTAAAAAAAGCATATCTTTAAAAAATAAACAATAAAAAAGGTCTGTCGCCAAAATCCCTACTAAAAATACGATGTACCTACCTAATTAAGTTGTTGCGAAATATTATAACAACTAGGTAGGTACGCATTTTTCAGGCATGCCAGCGTCACCGGGATTATTACAGAGGTTACCCCAAAGCACACCATCCACTGACGTACTTCAGAGACCCAGAATACATGTGGAAGTGTCCCCCAGAAATTTCGCCGTGAGTATCCACAAATTGTAGTTATTTGGTATAACTATAAGTTGGGATATAAAGGAGGAGATTTAATTTCATTAGTGTTACTTGAAACCAAAAAAAAAAAATTGAGATTTTTAAAAATTAACGCAATGAAAGTGGCTAATGAAAATAACTACCATATAGGTAGTTACAATATTTGCATAACGCGTTGATTACCTATTTATGATCCTGTTATCCACTGCTAGTTTCACAGGACGGTTATGGAGTATGCCTATGATCATGTTTTACGACAGCGGTCGTAGGTTTGATTTTCGACAGAGGTCACCATACTCAACTTGTAGTTACAAATGGCGTCAGTCTGGGGCGCGTTTCATAAAACATAGTTTAATGTAACAATTCGATGTACATTGTACATTGCGTAGCCGAGTCTCTAGTGGAATCTATGTAATCTATGGTGGAATCAACGTAGCATACGTTGCTATGATGATTAATCCATACATTTATCATAATTATAATAATTAACAAAACCACGAATGGCCTCTGGTCACCATAGCATAAAGTAGATATCCTAGTTCGGCACCAACCCTTGTATCACGTAACTATATCCACTCTATCGGGCTCTATAAACATAACATAAACATTTACATACTGGCACATACGTTTACGTTGCTTCTGGCCCCACACTAGGATACCCCGAGTCGTGGGAACTAGAAACAGCGACGTCACAAACATGTAAACATCCAGGACCTGGTTTTTATTTGTCCCCAGCCGGGATTCGAGCTGGTAGGCAGATGCGCTGACCGCTGCGCCACAGAGGTCGTCATTCGATTTATTATTGTTCCACTCTTTCCCCAGGACATACCTCTCGTATCCAAGCTACCATGTGAAGTACAAGCAGCCAGTGGTATTGCCGGTCACCGTCGGACGTACCAACAACATACCTGCCCTGCCGCAACGCTCGCTGGCCCCGCGCTACAATAAGGCTGCCTGCAAGGTCTTCGTCAGATAAACAAAGTCTAGGGGCCAGTCTCTTCGCTAACTAACTTAACTGTAGTATTGTCCCGTCAAAGTTCTCCAAAAAGAGCGTGACAGAACATTACAGTATTTAATTAGTGAAAATCTCGATTCAGAAACTGGCCCTAGGGCGACTTCCCGAAGCTGAAGGCCGTCGGAACTTAATGAATACACAAGAAAGGTAGTGTTTCTTCTGCTGGATATTTATAAATTATGGGCATCAGAAGTAATAAACTTTGCAAAGACAAAGCCGCGCAAAAATGCCTTTTGTTTTTAGGATTCCCAGACTCATCCCTATCGGCGCTATACTATAGTTCTTACTCCGCTAGATAGATACATAAGGGACTGCAGAAGTAGGTATAGCAAAAAATAATGTGTGAATTGGACTACATATTAGCAGGGTAGGGCCTCAAAATGAATGAATCCGATTTGCTAAGTAGGTAATATTCGTAATAATATATATTTTATAGCGATACGAAATCACGGTGCACTTGATCGGTTTTTTTCTCTACAATCGGAAGTAGAATGAGCTTTTGAACTCCGGAATCTTGGACAACATTATTTGGAATTCGTTTAGGCCGATGCTGCCGCTGCCGTCGAGTTTGATCTCTTTGAGTATCTGCAATGTAAAACAGAAAAAATGCAAAGTAAGTACCTACGTATAACTACTTTCTTTTTAAATCAAATCAGTTTATCGCTACACGTGGTACAGTTCATAAACAATAAGGTATAGATCCATGACATGAGCCCTGCAAGGGCACTGCAATTTTAAAACAGTTTACTTAAAAAAATATATCTTAAAAACCTAGTCAAATAATTATAAATCTTACGGTACCTATTCACGTCTATAACCTTCTTCCATAACATTTCGCACACTGAAAACATAAATGGCATTAAACAAAAATCTTCATTTTTACAGTATGGCCGTAAAAGTTTCCAGTAAAGCCTTGTGACTAATCACAAAGCTTTACTGACAACTTTTACGGTTCCACGTCGCCCACCAGAACATTTAAAAAATCTTAAAACGGCCATAGTTACTGTAAAATGAAGATTTTCAGTGTGCGATTTGTCAACAAGATATTGTTTTAACTTAATAACAAAGGGTTTTGAAGATTTTTGTTGGAAGACTGGAATACTGGCCAGCTGCCATTTTGTTTTTTTCTTTTTCTGCAACGAACGATCGAATTAACTGCGAAAGAGCCTCAACACTCAAGACTGAAGTGGAAAAGGGCGGGACACCTGGCAAGGCGGGAAGACGGCAGGTGGACCAAGGCAATCACAGAGTGGCGCCGGAGAACAGGACGACGGTCAGTGGGCAGACCTGTGGCCCGACGATGGTCGGACGATGTCGTTGCGTCGGCGGAAGGTCCGTGGATGCGGATGGCGAGAGACCGTGGGAAATGCAGTGTTGCCGCAACTGAGTTCCCAAAAAGTACATGTCGAGTGCAGAAAAGGTACACTTTGGGTTAAAAACGTACATGAAGATTGTTTTTACTAAAAATAATTTAATACAGCTTCTCTCTTTTTGTCAAGTTCAAAACGTACGTAAAGAGATGAAATCGTACATCGTACATACGAGGCCTACAACGTACGTCAAATGTACGAAATGTTCGCTAACGGCAACGCTGGGGAAATGGCATTTGGGGGAAAATGCCTATACCTAATACCCAGCATTGGGCAGCGGTACGCTGATGATGAACTCTGCAACGTGACATTTTCGGACATATTGACCTTAATATTTTTAAGTTTGTAGAAGTATCCCCAGTCGAAGTACATAGCTGTGCCTCCATTTTGAAAAAAAAAACAAAATGGCGGCTGGCCAGTATGCCAAAATCTTCAAACCTCTTTATTAAAGTTACTTCTAAAATATTGCTAGTTAGGTAACTTATTACCTATAATACGCTACTTGACTCGTATCAAATTTGACGCGATAAATGAATATTTCCTGTAATATATAACGTAAGAAACCGAAATATATTGACTTTGCTAAGTAAATATGCAGGATGGCTGCAAAATTTGCAAATTAAAAAAATATTTTTCGCTTTTAAATCGGAACGGTGAAAACACTATCCGCCATCTTGAAAGCACCTTTGGTTGTAAACAAACATCTGTCAGTCGTGCGTGCGTAGGTTCTATTTTGATTTGGATTGGATTTAGTGTTTTTGCAAAAACTTCTTGTGCAGTTAGTGTCTTATCATTTTATTGATAAGCGCAATCATGGACGCTGGATTCGTGGAAGCTGATAGTACCAATTTGCCAAAACCAAACCAAATCAAACCAAGCATTATTACAGCTAAAAACAGTTTCTGTGTACATTGATATAACAGGACTTACATTAAAGTGATCTTCACATACATACACCCAATTTCAGTCTATAAAGAATCGGGGTCTCTCTTGGCAAGTTTGAGCCAAGTTTTTCGTATGTTTATTTCACTGGGCACACGAATCCGCGACTTCCCGGCGGTCTTTATTGACGTGTTTTTGCAGTCTCGAATAATGCAATAATGATAATTGATATATTTTCCATGTAAACTCGATGAAATCATGAATGCGTTGTTGTTATTTCACTATGCTCACAGATCACTAACAGATTTTAGGACTAGGTAAAGGTCGTTTTACCAAACAAGTCCCACGGTAAAATCCTTAAGGCCATAACAATAAAAGCCAAAATTCATTAACTCATACTTCTTTCGTGGCACGAACTCTACCTATGTTGAATGTCAAACTTTGTTTACAACTACATATTTAGGACTTCAAACCATAGACAAAAATGGCGGACCGCGTTTTTCGCTGTTTAGCAAAGCAACGTTTTAAAATAATGTTTTTGTTGCTTTTAAGTCCTCAAAAAATAAACTAAAATATTTTTTGGTCTAATGGAAGAGATATTTAGCATTTAAGACATACTTGAAAAAAGAGTCAAGTAGCGGATTATATCTTAACTGCCATTACCTGAGGTCTAAGCCGCCTACATACGTCCCACTGCAGGGCACATGCCTTCGATCCTGTCAAGTGAGCCCCGCTGATTGCCAATTTCAAAAGGAGATAATGTGAACCTCAGACCCTCAGGTTTCCTTACGATGTTGTCCTTCATGTTGGCGAGGTATGTAATTCATCATAGTAAGTATTGTTAGTAAAGTAGACCTTTAACTATAACTCGTTCGGTTAGAAAAACCGAACTACTGAGACAAGGGCGACACTCGGCAGTCTAAATACTCACAACATCAGCGATCTGTTTCTTCGACTTGACATCGAGGTTGCAGGACGGATTATGCTCGTCCCACGTCAACCGATCGAGGATATCTCCGACGTCTCTTGCTGATATCTGATTGTCTTCGTCAATATCTGCAATAACCAACCAAGCAATCAATTCGTCCACTGTTGGACAAAGGCATCCCTCAAGGAACGACACTTATTTGCTCTCGGCCATCATCTCATCCAACCGCTGCCAGCCTCCCTCATATAGTGCGTCTAGTGCACGGGCTTTCGTGAATACTTTCTTCTGGAATAATTTCACCGTGTATATATTATTAAGGGGTAGTTTAAAACCACTGGGGAATCAAATGGAGAGGATATAACTTGAAATAATGAGCGTTTTTCCTTATGTCAAATTTAGTTTTAAAAGATTCCTTAGGTGGCGCTGCCGTACCCTAGTAATAATCGTCAAAGCAAAAAAGAATACTATGGTTCTGTGGAATTTGTGAATGATGGTTGATTACCTAGAAAATATGCTGTTGCCGTTTGGTGATAAGTGCGCTTACTGACTATTTGGATATTTTGGAGTCTTTGCTGTGGATTGTGGGTTTGAAATCTATTTTTTATTTCGAGAAACCTCGTCCGAATAGCAACCCTGGCTCCTTCTCTGGTTTAGTAATCTGTGGATTATCTTTGACATTGATTGCTACAAATCACAAATATGTATGTAGAAACGAATAGCGCCATCTAGATCGTCTCAAGGAACTAAGAAAAAAAAAGAAAGGAAAAACGCTCATTTAGCTTAACCTCTTCTAGAAATAATAGCGCAACGCCAACAATTTGCATCACTATTTGGTGACATTTGTACAAAAATAAGTTTTCAATAAGAACATAAAAAAAACGGATTCGCCCACCAAGAGTTTTGAACTAAGTACATACAAGGTAATTCTCAGACCTACTAATTATACATATAAAATTTCATCAAAATCGGCCGAGCCGTTTCGGAGGAGTATGCGCACTAACACGGTAACAGGAGAATTTTATATATTAGCTAGATTATTATTATTTTAAGTAGTTCAGCACTCGAGTCTCGCAGTTTTTGCAGAGTCTTTCCCGGAAGTCAGACTAATTTTATAACTATTCAATGACAAAATGTACTTAAAAGTATCAGATTTTTCCTGTACTTGTAATATAAGACGATATTGTATGTCAAATTCAATGGGGAACTTGCGTGGTCAAACTAAGATTGAAGTGGTGGTAATTATAGAACCCTCACTGATAGTTTTGGGATGTCTATATGGAATGAAAAAGTGGACTGTATTCTGAATCCTATAATGAACAGTATGTAGGTACAATAAAAACGTTCGAGTCGCGCCCGTACAAACAATCGGTCGTTTCGAGTGGCGACGATAATGGAGTGCCGTATGCGGCGGCGCAGCGGCGGCGACACGTTTTGCCCCGCTCTCCGCCCGCGCCCGCTCAGTCCCCGCGCGCATCCTAGTGCGGCGGCGAGCTGTCTTGACCATATACTCCCGGCGTTGAAGTATCTTCAAGAAGATTAACTGGTAGAGGGCATATATTGTTGAAGGCACGGCGCAGGATGCCCTTTTTAGTTTTAATGTCCGCGACCCTGGCGATATTGTCGGAGCCAGGTAGAAGACTGACGACTCGACCCAGAAGCCACATCAAGGGGGGTAGGTTTTTGTCCTTGATCACCACCATGGTTCCTTCTTTGAGCTCTCCTTTGGCTTTGCACCACTTAGTTTTCTGTTGGAGCCATAAAATATATTCGTTAGAGAATCTCGCCCAAAAATGCTGCTTGAGGTATTCTATGCGACCAAAACGACTCAAGCTGGTGATTTTCTCGTTTAAAACCTGCGGATGAGGCACAAAGATTAGAGACCGTCCTAGGAGGAAGTGGGCAGGAGTCAGTGGAGTAAGGTCTGAGGGATCGGATGAAATAGGAGTAATAGGCCTAGAGTTCAATATCGCTTCTATCTGTATGAGGCATGTCGACATTTCCTCATATGTTAAATGAGCTAGACCTAAAATTCTTCGTAAATGATGTTTTGTCGATTTAACCGCCGATTCCCACAGTCCACCAAAGTGTGGAGTGTAGGCTGGAATGAATGAGAAATTGATACCTTGCTCTACCATGTCTGAAGTGCATTGTTGTTTTAATATAGTGGCCAGTTCGTTGAATGCACCAACGAAAGTGGTGCCATTATCTGAAAAGATGCTTTGCGGCTTCCCCCTGCGAGCAACAAAACGGTTTAAAGCAGCAATGAACGCTTCTTTGGTCATATCTGAGACCAGCTCTAGGTGGACAGCCTTGGTAGCTAAACACACAAAAATGCAAATATAAGATTTAATTAATCTACAGCCTCTACCTTTGCGGTCTGCTATCAACATTGGCCCGGCGTAATCGACACCAGTCTCAAGGAAAGGGAACTCTAGATGAACTCTCTGTGAAGGTAAGTGACCCATCACAGGCTGCATTACTTCGGCTTTCAGACGACAACACCTAACACAACAATGTACGGTTTTCTTAGCCAGAGCTCTACCTCCCAATGGCCAATAATTATGCCTGATAGTTGCTAAAAGCAGCTGTGGACCAGCATGAAAGAGAGTTTTGTGGTACTTGTGAAACAACAGCTGACATATTTTGTGCTTGCTACATAAGACTATTGGATGTTGCACATTGTAGTCATAGTGTGAGTTACCTAATCTGCCACCGACTCTTATATGATTGTTAGAGTCAATAAAGGGTGACAGAGAAAGAAGCCTGTTTTTGCTAGGTAGCGACTTGCCAGCCTTTAGCAATTCGTATTCTGCTTGAAATGATTGTCGTTGGGCTCTGAGGATAAGAAAGTCTGTGGCATGTGCTAACTCTGAAGCTGTAAGGGAAGGCAACTTTGTTACTTTAATTTTGCGACAATTGTTTATGAATCTGAAAAGTAGAGCTACAACGCGCTGAAGCTTCCAGAATTCTGAATATGTACTTAATAGAGAAGAGAAAATATCTGTATTTTCAGCTGAATTTTCAGTAGCCAAGTGGCACGTATGAATAAATTCTGGTAAGTCTGAGTTGGGAACTGAATTTGGTTTCTGTGGCCAAAATGCTTTATCTAATGCCAGGAAAGATGGCCCATTCCACCATAAAAATGATTTACCAATGGAATCTGCGCTAAGTCCTCGAGACACAAGATCAGCTGGATTCTCCTTAGAAGGAACGTAGCGCCAGCTGTTCTTAGAGAAACCATCCTGTATCTCGGCAACTCGAGCGCGCACAAAGGGTTTGAGCTGCGTCGTGGACGATGCAATCCATCCTAACACTATCATAGAGTCGCACCAAAATACACACTCACCGCAACTCAAGGTAAGTGAACTGAACATTTTTGCACACAATCTTGCTCCCTGTAACGCAGCACAAAGCTCTAGTCGTGGCATTGTAGTCGGCTTTATGGGTGCCACTTTACTCTTTGACGCTAGAAGGTGAACAGTGACTGTACCAGACGTGCTTGTAGAGCGTACGTATATACACGCTCCGTATGCTTTTTCTGAGGCATCGGTAAAAACATGAAACTCTACCGCTGATGGTGAGTCACATGTAATCCATCTGGGAACTTTAATGTTGTTTAGAAGAGGTAGAGTCTTGTAAAAGTTAAACCATAACTTTTTTATATGCTCTGGCAAGTCTTCGTCCCATGAGCAGTTGTGTACCCACAATTGTTGCATAATAATCTTTGCCTCTACTATGCAAGGTGAAACTAAGCCGAGGGGATCAAAGACCTGAGCTATAACTGATAATATTTGTCTTTTATTAAGTTTGCCATCCATTTTGAAATTTATGGAAAATGAAAGTTCGTCTGTAGAGCACTGCCAATTGAGACCTAAGGTCTTTGACGATTCATTAACGCTGAGATCTACAAAGTCTGAATTGTCAGCGCTTTTGCAAATAGCTTGTAAAATGTCTGAATTATTTGACTGAAATTTTCTGAGGTTGAATTTTGCTGTATTTAGTGTCTGAATGATGCCTTGACATAAATGTATTGTTTGCTCAATAGAGTCTGCACCTGTTAAAAGGTCATCCACGTAAAAATCATGGGCTATAGCAAACTCTACATTTCTGTCAGCCGCTTCTGATGCTAACTGAACCAAACACCTGGTGGCTAAAAACGGTGCTGAGGCCGTACCATATGTGACAGTGTTCAGCTTGTGTGATTTTAGACGATCTGATGGATCTTCTCTCCACAATATTTTTTGTAGAGAGCGCTGTGATTCTGTGACAAGTATCTGTCTGTACATTTTCACTACATCCCCAGTTACTACATACTTATGCTGGCGAAACCGTAACAAAATGGAAAGCAAATCGTCTTGGACAGTTGGGCCAACCATTTGAATATCATTGTACGATTTGCCAGTTGTAGTAGCTGCAGATGCGTCGAAAACTGTACGTAGCTTTGTGGTAGTACTTGACTCCCGGAGAACGCCATGATGGGGCATGAAGTATTCAATGTCTGTGTCGTTGTCTTGTCTTTTGGTTTCGGTCATGTGACCGAGAGCAACATATTCCTTCATAAAGGAAACATAGAGTTTTTTGAAGTCTGACTCCCTCTCTAGCTTTCTCTCCAGTGACATAAACCTACGTCTAGCTATCTCAAAAGAGTTGCCTAATACTTCAGGAGATTCCTTTAAGGGAATTGTTACTACGAACCTGCCATCGATATCTCTATCTGTGTTCTGAATAAAATGTTCTTCACATGCATTCTCTTCCGATGTAAAATCGTGTTTAGGGGAAATTGTATCTAATTCCCAAAACCGAGAAAGGTCTGAAAATGAGTGAGTGTCTTGTGTAAACATGCAAATTGTAGAGTCAGAATTTTTGTCGCAAATCGCGCCTGATATGAGCCAACCTAATTTTGTTTCATGTAAGATTGGTTTGTTTCTGCCTAGCTGAATGCGGTTGCTTCCTATGACGGCCCAAAAAATGTCTGCTCCAACTAAAATGTCGATGGAGGACGGCTCGTTGAAAGTTGGATCAGCTAGATTTATGTTTGTAGGTATTGATAAGCTGTCTATATCAATGTAAGATGTAGGGAGTGATGATGTAATCTGTGGTAATATTAAACAGTCAATGTTCACCCTATAGTCGCCGTTAGAAGACTCTATTGTAAGAGAGCAAGACCGAGCGCTATTGAATGCCTGATTGTTAATTCCTGAAACCCTTGAGCTGACAGGATGAGTCTGTAAATTGAGCTTACCACAGAAAGCTTGAGTAACGAAGTTGGCTGTACTTCCGTTGTCCAGCAGCAGCCGAGCAACGTGTGGCTCGCCTGTGCCGTCCAACACCTTCACCAAAGCTGTGGATAGTATAACATGTCGAGTTTGTATGCTATCTTGTTGACAATTCAAAGCAACATTGTTTTCAAGTCTGACTTCTTGTTCTGTATGAAGCAAAGTGTTATGCCTTTCTCTACAATATTTGCAGGGACCGAGTCTACATCTAGCTGCTACATGCCCTGGACGCAGACAATTCATGCATACTTTGGCTTCTTGAGCTACCTTTTTGCGAGACTCTACTGACATATTTCGGAAACTTTGGCAGCTGAAAAGTAGATGTTCCTGATTGCAAACTTGGCATTTAAAATCGAACTTTTTTGCTGTTGTTGCTACTATGAAGCTTTTGGATTTGTGGAGGGTAGAGTCTGCCCTATGTTTGTTACCTTTTGACTCTTCTAGGGTCTCTAGAAGATCTGCTCTACTGCTGAGAAAAGACATGAAATTGGTGAAAGTAGGTGTGTCTGTTAAACAATTTCTGTACTCTTCCCATTCACGATTTGTCACACTGTCTAATTTAGTTGACACCATATAAATAATCAGTGTGTCCCAGTGTTCAATGGGCTGATCGAGGGTAGCAAGGGCCCTTAAATTTTTGTTTGTCATATCGATTAAATGACGCAAAGCTTTGCTAGACTCTTTTTGTAGTGGTTCTGTATTGAAAAGAGCTTGGACGTGGTTATTAACAAGCAACCGTTTATTGTCGAAACGTTCTTGAAGTAACTTCCAAGCCACTTTGTAATTATCTGATGAGAAGTCCAGGCTTTTGATGACTAATGCGGCGCTACCCTTCAGGGATGCTCGTAAATAATGAAATTTATTGATGTTGTCAATACTGTCATTTTTGTGTATCAATGATGTGTACGTATCACGATATTCGAGCCAATGCTGATAGTTGCCATCAAAGTGAGGCAAGTCAATTTTAGGCAATCTGACACAATTATTTTGCTTGTTTGTAACCACCGTACTGCACCCAGAACCTACCTCAGATACGTCCGTGGCCGCACCATGTCGGCTTTCAATGATATCTCGCGCGGAGGCAAGCAGGCTGTAGTAATCGTTTTCGAATTGCTCGCGCTCGGCTATCTGCGGCTCGGGGTCACTGACCAGCATCTCCAGTTCGCTCTGTAATGCATCAAATTCTTGTAACAAATCTCTGAATTTTTCAAACCGACATTCAAGTTGTTTGACTTCTAAATGGCCAAAAGATTTACTAGCAATTAGTGGGTTTAGGAATTTACTGAAAAGTACGAGCTTTGTTTTTAAGTAACCTCTTTTTTTTACAAGATCTTTTTCTGAAGACATTGTAAAAATACTACCGAAACGGAAAGGGTTCCTGCAGATAAAATATTAGCAACAAACTTACTGTGTGAATCTTTGCTATTGCTACTTCTAAGGTGCTTTGGTGATTTGTTGCTAACACACTTTGTCAGGAACTTCGCTGTTTGTAAGTAAGTACCTACTTAACTGATAAAGATTTTTTGTATAGGTACCTCTTATAGAAATTATAAATATGCACGTAATAGATTTAAAAAGTGTTTGCTTTGATAGATCGATTAGCAACTGTAAATAGGATAATGTTTGTATATAGACTACGTTAATGATTATGATAACTTTAATATTTTTTAGCTAGACAATAATTTGTAGCTACGTATGAAATGGTAGGAATAGGTTATTGAACTTATGGATAGGATGAATTTAGGATGTAATAATAGGAACGGTCTCACGGTCTAGGGCTGCAGGTGCTTAAAGTCTCCGTGACGCTGGCTTGCTGATCACGTAGTGATGCGCTGACTTGCAGTTGACCGGCCGGTTGTAGGCACCAGGATACCGTTGTTCTTGTGCTCGCGGTGGGCTCGTAGACTAGCTGATGAAGAGGATCGATGCGATGACCGACGATCTTGCAGGTTCGCCCTTGACCACAGAGCTTTGATGATAAAAGATGTCGCCTTCTTAGAAGTTGTGACCTCTTGCGCGCCGACTCCAGGTAGGCTTCCGAAACTGGTGATTGCCAGTAGAACTGCCACAAGAGTTGAATCACGAAGTCCGGTACGGATCGCGGCGGTAGGTATTGGCGGCCAGCAGCGGGCGGCGCGGTTTCGTAACGGTGACGACTTTTGTCGAACGATTCTAAGGCTCATGGACCAAATGGTAATTATAGAACCCTCACTGATAGTTTTGGGATGTCTATATGGAATGAAAAAGTGGACTGTATTCTGAATCCTATAATGAACAGTATGTAGGTACAATAAAAACGTTCGAGTCGCGCCCGTACAAACAATCGGTCGATTCGAGTGGCGACGATAATGGAGTGCCGTATGCGGCGGCGCAGCGGCGGCGACACGTTTTGCCCCGCTCTCCGCCCGCGCCCGCTCAGTCCCCGCGCGCATCCTAGTGCGGCGGCGAGCTGTCTTGACCAGTGGCATGCTTTTATACTTACCATAATAGGGGACATCCGACATAGAAAAATCTTATATGTATATGGAATTCTCGTAAAAGTAAAAGAATGGGTTTTCAGTATCCCATAAACTGCAAAAAACTAGTTACTCTAATAATAAAAAATATTAGATTTCATTTTTACATTGAATTCTGAACGTTTTCTAAAAAGGTTGCAGATTCATGAAAACATTATTTTGAGATAACTGGAACGTTGGCCTCATACATTATGTAAGTCTGTTTTTTAATTCAATGTAAAAAAGACTCCCGTTGAAATATCAATACCAGAGCGCAGAATAAGAAGTCAAGTCAAGTCTTAGTCAAGAGTCTCAGAATAAGAATAACTAAAACTGAATTTAGACGGAACGTGCAAAAGGCTAATTGACCGATTTCTGAAAGCCGTCTCATATGGTTTGTTGGTGTTAATGGAGTCCTCAGAAAGTGGTAATTTTAAATTCTTTCGTGTATTTCTTCTAAAAAAGGCAAAAGAAAATTTACTTTTCAAATAAGCCGCCAAAACACTATCTTAGGCAATATGGCGTCGCATAGGAATTATGACGTCACTTCCCGGTAAATCAACCAATGAACGTGAGAAAGAATGAATGACAGACGCCATTTTTACTGCCATGTGACGTCATCGTAGAATCGGCCAATCCAGGCCGTTTTCGATACAATGTTTGGCGACAGATACAAATCTTGTGTTTTTTTACAAATCATAATTGTTTTTTAGTTAAAATGCCTTAACCCGCCAAGCGCTTAGCGTAGCGGTTTAACAGCGGTTTTAAGACACTGTCAAATGGCCTATTTGAGTCCGATTTGTATAGCGCTTGTTTGTATTACGTGATTAGAATGACTTAATTATGAAGTATTAGTCGTAAATTTTTTTACTATGTTCACTTTTCTTTTAATATGATGAGGCAGGTACATTAAAACAGTTTTAGTGCAAGTTCTCCATTTGGGCCCAGTTCAGTGTGCCCTGATTGGCACACACTGGGGGCCAGTTTCTAAGCTGAGAAATCCCTTAAGTAGGTACCTAACCACTCAACTGTAGTGCCGTCTCGTCAAACTCAGAAAAGAGCGTGACAGAACGTTACTTAAGTATTTTCTTAGTGAAATTCTCAATTCTGTAACCGCCCATGGGTGTCCTTACCAAAAATCTTGAATGCCCACGCAGCTTTTACGTCGGCTGGGCATTCGGAGCACATGGCGGAGCAGAGGTCCACCATGTCTTCGAACGAGAAACAGTTGTCACACCGCGAAGAGAATACCCTGAACAAACGATCCTGGAACGGGTTGTTCTGAAAGTACAGGAATTAGGGTAGTTTCCAGGGTCAAAATAATTAAATTCTATTTAGTCCGTATTTTAAATTATAAAAAAATATTGGACACGTATATTTTTTTTCGATTAAACAAAAAATAACAAAGATATAGCCATTACAGTTACGTGTGACGTCACTCCGTGCTAAAAAATGCAGCACGGCGTGACGTCACACGTAACTTTAATGGGCTATATCTTTGTCCTTTTTGGTCTAATTTACAAATAAAAAAATACGTGTCCCTTATTTTTGAATAATCTAAAAGACGGACTAATTACATTTTTTAGGGCAACTAGCCCATTACATAGTTAGGAACCATAGGGCAGTGCTAACCAAGTGCCATAAAAAAACTGTCGATGTTATAAAAACGCGATTTTCGTAAAAACAAACACTAAGTTAAAATTTTCCTTGGTTTAATGTTTGTTGGCGTTTTTCACGATCATGATTCTCGTAACGCCAACAAATACTAAACCAAGGCAAACCTTGTAAAGCCCCTACCATACTATTTACATGGCGATTTAAGGAATCGTGTTTTTATGACACTATTGTTGTAGGTACTCCAAGACATTACAATCTCTACAAAAAAAACGTGTAATAAAATTTTGAATTCTTATTCTTCTTACAAAATTGTTCTTGAATTGAAAATTGAATTGTTCTTACAAAAAAAAACATAAATAATTAAATACGTTGTGTAGTGTTTTGAAGTCGGCTTTTGTTTTCTTTTATTTCACCAAATTACCTCAACTTGGGTCTTATTGCGATATACTTAGTGAAAAATATACATATTACTAAAGGATAACCCTCCCAATGACCTTATTTTCTGCTGTCCATTGTAGAGTTCCGTTCTCTATCTCTGAAAGGCTATATCAGATCTTCACAAAATTAAAATGGGACCAATGGTACCACCATTATTATGGCCGACAGGTTGTCTCTTTGACTATAAAAAAAAAAGTAATTCAAGTTCATGTTATAAGTCAAACCGCCGAGTAAAAGTGTAAGGTCGGGGAACCTTCCCCCATCATAACCACACGCCTCTCGGCACTGAAATTGTAACTGTCGTTATCGAGATGGTAAACATTACCCGCAAAACAGAGAACTTGGCTAAAATATCTTCTTTGCTGAATCTGTGGTGATAATCAGCTGCTAGCTTCTCTGCGTCTATTGTTTGGAATTTCTTCATTAAACTGCAACACAAATAAAATCAACTTGTCAGCACACAGCCCTATTTCAAAGCAGTAAATCTCAATTTCGAACTTACTACAATATTTCTCCTTTGCTTAAATACGTCAATGTAGCGTAATCTTCCAAAAGTTCTTCTGTCAATCCTGGATATGACTGAGATGCACCCATCTTTACACTTTCAGTTGTTTCTAGTCAGAATAAAGTCCTCCAACCATTTAGAATATAGACAACATTCACTTTTATAGAGTCACGGTATATAAGTAGTTGGCTAAAATACAACAACTTTACGTTTACAGTGATAACTCTATACTTGTGAAAACCAAAGCAAGTTTTTCACTCGCGCTATCTTATCAGTGCTGTACTAATAGAGTTGATTACAAAGATAAATATATTGATTAAACATTATTGCCTTCATTAGGTAAATGCAACTTCGAACACAGTTATCCTCTCGCACTATATTTGCACGCACTAAGTGCCATCTACAGGTGGCTTCAAATTCGTTCAACGTTTCGAACCATTAACTAAAAATTAACAAATGGCTGTTTTGAAAAAGGAATGGGCGATTCAAACAATTTTTTTTGTTACCTGCTCAAAATTACTGAACTTATAAAACACAAACAATATAAAGTCAAAAGAAATAAATTCTTATCGAAAAAAAGTATTTCGAGTGTTATGGCCGGCCAACTTTTTTTTTTCTTTTGAAATCTTTACAACATAGGTAATCACACAAAAAACGTCACGACACAAATAAAATAGAATCTAAAATGTAACGTAATGTGACTAACAGGAAAAACATTGCAAATAGGTAAAAATAATTTATTGGTTTCCACATACAAACTGAGACTTTGCTCAGAAATATCAACAAATTACAATCGAATAATGGGACACTAACTACCGAGGAATGGAGGTGCCCAGAAAATTGTAATTTTACAGATAAGGGCCGATTTCTGAATTGAGAATTTTCACTAAGTAAATACTTAACTGAAGTGTTGTCTCGTCAAATTTCTCAGAAAAGAGCGTGACAGAACTTTACTTAAGTTTTTACTTAGTGAAAATTCTCAACTCAGGAACCAGCCCTAATTTCCTAGCTTCTGATTACTTCTTCGGAAGTTAAGCAGAGTGTACAGTCGACAGCCCATCAGCCTTTGCATTGTGAACAGCCGTACAGTTACGTTAGGAGACATTTTACAAACAAATACTTAATGTGCTGTCGATAGAAAATATACTTAACAAGAACGTTCCTACACTATTTGACATGTATTCCCATATGCGCGTACCATACGCATTGATAGGTTTCAATTTTACAACACACCAAAAAATTTTTACTTATGTTTATTTTAAGAAAAATATTAAATATATACAAAATAATACAGGTTCGTTTGGAGTTCATTCTTGAGGGGAACGCAGCAGGCAAAAGTAAAGTCGTCGAATGTTTTGGAGCAGGCAAATGTTATTTTCAACATGCTAGTCACAAAAAGGTAAGATTCAGAAATTAGTCAAATAAAACTTTCGTAATCATTAGACATTACTCCGTCTCTGCTAGCCATGATTAAGCTCTCAAATCAGAGCGAAAACTAGTCGGACTCTTCCGACAAAACGTTAAGTATATCAGGAATAACGTTAATGAAGATTAGTCAAATATTCGAATGAAGTTTCGCCGAGAACACAGTAAAATCGATTATGCATATATACGGACGGCTATGAGTAATTGACAACTATCTCTACAGCGCGTCTTGCATAGTACAGTCACCAGCATAAATATATGACGGTGGGCAGTAGTGCCAAAATATCTGATTCACCATTGAGATCATAAAAATATGATGACACTTTGCCGGTAAAAATATGTGATGCTTTGTGGGCGGTATAAATATCGTATCTCACTAATTGCATAAATATCGGACCATGTCGCTTAAAAATATGTGATCACTGCTAAAATCAAAATGATGTGACTGCTCTGGCTGGAATATTTATCTATTCATTAGGAAGGAATAAATATCGAATAATGGCAGGCATTTCGTATTAGTGCGTGTCGGTGCGTGTAGTTCAGTGTCCGTGTAGGTACCGATATCTTTTTTTTTAATCGGGGTTAATTACTGAGATGATATTTATGTTAACCTCCTTGCACGCAAAACTTTACTGACATTGTAAAAAAACATTTTATCCGTCAAGTTTGTCACAATAAAATGAACATAATATGGATTCCGTTTTCAGCCATCATGGCGTAAAGTTCAATTTTTTGTAACAAATGTTTTCCGAACATCCGTTAGGGCTTAAGTTTCGTACAGGCCCTGTAAAAATAAAGATATAAATAAATGAACATAATATTTTATACCTACACCATTTCATAATCCGAGTCAGTAAAATGATAATTAGAACTGTCATGTTTTGAACCCATGTCTTGGTCTCATACCGACCAAGTGCGAGTCAGACTCGCGCACGGAGGGTTCCGTACCATTATACAATAGGAAAAAAATCACGTTTGTTGTATGGTAGCCCCCATTCAATATTTTGTATTTTTTTGTGTAATATTTTATAAAAAATATAATTACTCAGTATCTGCAGAGTTTAATTACAATACAATTGTAATATATTGCAGCATGTAGGACCACTCAGTACAGGAGAGAAACTGACCAACTTTTTAGTTAGTCATATTTTCTTATCCAGAAGAAAAATAGGTATTATTGGGAGTCAAGGTTTTAAATAGAGACGTGATTTGGGATGAGCAAGAATTCTGATAGGTATATTTTCCAAGACAAGACAGAAACCAGCCGGGTAGCTCGTTTTTGTGACAAAGTCACATATTTTTGCTTGTGTTTAAGTTATACATATTTATTATGCCTGCCATCATTCGATATTTATTCCTTCACAGTGAATAGATATATATTCCACCAAGAGCAGTCACATTATTTTGATTTTAGCAGTGATCAAATATTTTTAAGCGACCTGGTCCGATATTTATGCAAATTAGTGAAATACGATATTTATACCGCCCACAAAGCATCACATATTTTTACCGGCAAAGTTTCATCATATTCTTACGATCTCAATGGCGAATCAGATATTTTTGCCCTACTGCCCACCGTCATATATTTATGCTGGTGACTGTACCATAGTACTACGAATTAATATCCCAATGATTTCATAAATTATACATTACTTTATATTTTCTAAGGCAGGAAGCTCATAAAACAGAATAGGAAACTCGTCACTTGCACGTTTTATTACACAGCATGAAACGCAAATCATATATAGCCCTTACACCTACAAAATAGTTTGATAAGGTGTTTGATATTTTTACGTTCGTGAAGAAAAAACATAACTTTTAAAACATGCCACCCTAAAATCTAAATTGCATTGTCTTAAAACAGTTGATTTCAACATATAAGGCAAAAGTACTACATACGAAATTGCATTTTAGTCACACTAATAACATTATCAATCAGCTAAACCAAATTGAACTATGCTATGTAAAAAAGTGATCTAAAGAGTATGTTAAGGATAAAATGTACTACTTATCAACTAACAATAATTCTGTATCAATCAGTCAGAGAATCTGAAATATATGTATCTCTTTTAACAAACGCTGTTATAGAACTGCCAAATTATCTGTAAAATTAGGCAGCAATACAAATTCCCCGCCGCCGTATCAACACATACGTACATAGTTGGCATAACTGTGCAAGTAAGTATACAGGGTGGAATTTTGTAATGCCACCTGAAGGGGAAGTACTCCTAATACTGTAGACAGAAAATTTTACTCAAAGAAAACATTCCTTTATTTTTGAAAAGAAAGAAAACTGCATTCAAAGATTTTTAAAATTTCGCTTGCCTCACCCGGTAATCGAACCTACTAAAATCTGTGAAAGTTGCACCCTGTACTTTTATTGCATCGATCGTTAGGGTCAGTAATAAGGATGAAATCTCTCTAACAAACTTCATAAATTAAATGAAAGGAAAACAATGAAATCTTAAATTATTAATTCAATGGGTCAAGTTAAAGCACTTTTACTCAAAGATCCGTTTCTTTATGTTATCACACTAATATTATAAACGTGAAAGTTTGTGTGTGTGTTTATATGTTTGTCAGTCTTTAGCGCTGAAACGGCTGGACGGATTTTAATAAAATTTGGTATGGAGTTAGCCGATACCCTGGATTAAAACATAGGCTACGTTTTACCGCGGGGAAATATCTTATTCCTACGGGAAAATCGATGAACCGCGGGTAACACCGCGGGGCACAGCTAGTTAATTAATAATTATAATTGACGTTATTTATCCATTAAAATGACGAATTACTATTTAGATCAGACGATTGAAATTTGCACGTGTTTGTAATGTAGACTCCTTTTTTAGATGCGACATAACTTAGATATGTAAAAAATCAAATTTGCATTAAATCTTATGAGAATGTAAACGAGTTGAGAGTTGAAGTTCAGAATACGATTTATTACATTCACCACAACACGTTATTAAAGGTTACTAGAAATGAATTCGTTAGAAGAATAAATTTGTGTATCCTAGAAAATGGAGCCCATTTCGAGCAATTAATTAGTTAGTTTACCAGTAAATAATTATAACAATTTAAGATTTCATTGTTTTCCTTTCATTTAATTTATGAAGTTTGTTAGAGAGATTTCATCCTTATAATTGACCCTAACGATCGATGCAATAAAAGAACAGGGTGCAACTTTCACATATTTTAGTAGGTTCGATTACCGGGTGAGGCAAGCGAATTTTTAAAAATCTTTGAATGCAGTTTTCTTTCTTTTCAAAAATGGAGGAATGTTTCCTTTGAGTAAAATTTTCTATCTACAGTATTAAGAGTACTTCCCCTTCAGGTGGCATTACAAAATTCCACCCTGTATATTATCCGCACAATTCTGTTGGTCTCCAATATTTTTGGAGGCGCTAGATACCACAGATCTCGCGTGTATCCATCATCCCATAGAAAAGATACAAAAACCTTATAAATTTGGTCAAAACACACGTCTTATAAAACACACACGTAAGAATTTACTAGCGTTCACACGCATTCCAAAAATAAAAGGTATCACCAAAAAAAAATTCTACACCCACACAGATTGTTTCTGTCCATCGTTACACTTATACGTCACACATCAATAACAAACACGTTCAACAAAATCACCTCTTGGGAAAGTCGACGTTATCAAAGCTAATCTGGCGGCGGGCCTTCATTTTGGCCGCCTCCTCGAAGGACGGCATCGAGTTAGACTTATACAGGCCCGCCTTATCCAGCATACTGAGTCCGGAGCTACTATTGGAGTTGGTATCTACGTTAATCAACTTATCTTGCAGGATGTTCTTAGAGCCGCTTTTAGGCTGGTCTGGCTTTATACCGCAGGCGTTTTCTTTGACCTGGGACTGAAAAGAGGTGGCGGCGGCGGCCTGTCGCGCCTTGAACTGTTGGTAGGCTGAGGCGGTGACGTAGCCGGTGACTTTTTGAGCGCCGTCGTTGGCGAGACGCTTTTGCTCGTCCTGGAAGCAGTCCTCGACGGAGCGGCCCTGGATGATCGCGTAGACGTATTGGCGGGCGATCCTGTGGAAGGACGTTAAGTTTGTACCTTTGTATGTGTCGTCCGCCGTATACCAATGGAGTGGTGTTGTTGGCTGAGACTTAACACCAATATGTTATGTGAGCACCTATGAGTTGCCTAGTTCACCCCTGTTTACTATTAAGAACTTTAATGTTTTCTCAGAGATTAACGGTTAAATTCGGGGTGCCCATTGCCGAAATTAATTTTCTCTATTTTTCATGGCATTTCGTTGACTAGGTAGGTCAGTGAATAAGGGCCAATTTCTGAATTGAGAATTTTGCTAAGTAACTACTTAACTATAGTGCTGTCTCGACAAATTTCCCAGAACGTTACTTAAGTATTTACTTAGTGAAAATTCTCAACTCTGAAACCAGCCCTAACAAACAGTGGAATATTTAAGAAACAATAACTTGAGCATTGGGTATTTGACAGGATGTCAAATGAGTTACTTTTAAAACGGAATTTTGTATGAAAATACGGAAAATACTTGCTTGTGACGTCACATTTCAGAGCACTCTTTTTATGTTTCATCTATTTAAAAATTGTAATAACTAGTAAATGATTAAAAGAAATACGTTTTCCGAATCATTTTGTGATTATTGTTTTAATCGAGCATCTCAAATAATTTATTGTTGATAGTGTCAAATACCGTAATGCGCGGCGAGGCGCGCCGCGTGTGGCGGTAAGGTCAGCAGGCGGCGAGTCAGACGCGCCAGACCGCCAGACTGCATGCGTTCTCAGAGACGTCCGGCGATTGCTTGCGCCACCAGTGGATACTATTTATCTTAAGTAGTTATACTGGCAGCAGTATCGTTGACTAGTCTGGTCAGTGACTAACAGTGGCATCGGATTATAAAAAGCACTAACTTGAGTATAGTCTCGGAAGAGGAGAGTTTGGGCGCGGCGAGGCGCGCCGCGTGTGGCGGTAATGTTAGCAGGCGGTAAGTCAGACACGCCAGACTGGACGCCTTCCCACGGAAGCCTGGCGACTGCAAGCGCCACCAGTGGATACTATTTATCTAGAGTAGTACCTTTATACTGGCAGCAGTATCGCTGACTAGTCAGGTCAGTGACTAACAGTGGAATCGGATTGTAAAAAGCACTAACTTGAGCATAGTCTCGGAAGTGGAGAGTTTGGGCGCGGCGAGGCGCGCCGCGTGTGGCGGTAAGGTCAGCAAGCGGCGAGTCAGACGCGCGAGACTGGACGCCTTCTCACGGAAGCCTGGCGACTGCATGCGCCAACCGTGTATGCGCAAGGCTTCTGACACCGCCCATAGGAGTTTCTGTGCAGAAGTGAAGAAGACTTTTTAGGGACCAATTTAAACGCATTTTAAAAATAACAGAAATGTCTTTTAGAGTAATGGCTCTAATGCAAATTATTGCACTGTAACAAATGTTACATCTGCAATAAAATAATCCCTTTAAAGGCCGATCTTACGTGGATGTCGCTTGTACAATTTTTTATTTTTTACATATTTTTATTGTAAAAGGTAAGGTGTGTAAACTTTTGATAAAATGTGGTCATAATTTAAATTATGAGCATTTCAAATAAATTTTAGTTTTCCTATACAAGAAAAGTTGCTTACAAAGTGGTTAATTTTTATTCAAAACATTTTAATCAAAAACTAGGTACTGACTGGATAAGGAAAATAGTCTTCAATGTCCACAAAAATGTGCTCTATTTATAACAATCGCTAAAAATGTTCAATTGTGCGAGCGAGACAAAATTCCCAACGTAAGAACAGTCTCAATAAAAATACATCCAACCGTAATATAATTTCGATAGTCTAGGTCTGTGGTATAAATAAAGAAAAAAATATTTATTATACAGGGAGTGCCGCTGTTGCCAGTTGACAGAGCTGACAGAGCTTGAGCAGAGCTGTTGACAGAAAGTTTGATTTTTGATGCTTGGAGATTTGAGACGCTTACCTTTCTATGATGTTCATCCAGCTCAGCGTAGTTACTTCTAGCGGCGAACATCTCCGATGCCCTCCGAGACAGAGAGGGACCACTATGCGGCGCCGCTATCGTGTCCCCACCGAACGACAGACTCTTGGCCAGCTTACTCCGGCTCTCCTCTTGCGTTTCCTCCAAAGCATCCCGCTTCCTCTTCAGGAACATGTCACTCTGAGTACCGTCCAGGCTTTTCGTCTCGGCCGGCCCGACCGGGGACCCGAATAAAGCGCGCTTGGATTTCATAGCTTGCAACGGGACGGAAGTGCTTGGGACTGGCGGTATCGGTTTTCGGTTTTCTGGGCTGATGAATAGCGCCCGCTTTGAGGTTTCGCGGGTGGGCTGGGAGCGAGTCATCATTTCTGGGTCCATGAGGAGACGACGCATGGCCTTCTTGCGGGTGGAGCCCCCGCTACGCGTTTTTGGGGTCTTGGCAGGGGTCTTTTTGCCGGGGGTCTTGCGGCCAGGGGTCTTCTTGCCCGGGGTGCGGCGCAGACGCGGCGAGCGGCGCTCGGCCGAGTTGATCAGCTTCCTGTGTGGAAAGAAGCTTGGAGCGATATTGGGTTTGATTAGTGCAAATTATAGGAGAAAATTCATAGTCATGTCAAAGAGTAATTTCATTTGGAGGTCAGTGATAGATTGCTGTTTTACTGTGATAAGGGGCTGTCCATTAACTTCTTGGATCCTGGCGGCCGGCCTGATATATTGTCTTGTCTATTGTTCTAATACCTCAGTCGACCGAAAGGTTAATTCCGTAAAGACGATGTAGGAGTAGGGAATTCGAGCGAGTCTTCATTTTCAAATGTGTGGGTATATTCTTATTTGAGGCCATGAGAGCCAGAGCGGCCTGACTGTTTATACAAGTAAACGAGAAAAAATTGAGCCCTAATTTAAATTGTAACTTTTGTAATTCAATTTATTTAATAATTTTTTGCTGTCTTACGCACTTTTTATGTAATCTTGAAGTAATTTTGTTAACCCTAGGCATCTTATTCATTAATTTACTTTCGGATTGGTATTGAAAAAATTATAGGCCACTCTGGCTCTCATGGCCTCATTTCTATTTAACTAAGTATTATTTCTATTCTAAGTATTGAAGCAAAATAAAACATATTACATACTCAGCCTATATGTCCCACTGCAGGGCACAGCCTACTCTTAGAAAGAGTATGTACTTGACTATGACGAGTTTTCCTTCATCGTTAGCGAGGGGTATTGCTACAACTAATGCGTAAATATGTGGGCTGAACTATCTGAGACAGTAATTAATGCTCCCTCGGTAAACTCATTTAAAAACAAACTTTATAAGTCATTAAAGGAGACATTTTCATCAAATAATGAAAATGTCATCAAAATAAAAAACATCAAACAACATGTCGAGCTCCACATCGGGATTCTTTCATGGAGTATGCTAGTGCTAGTGGTGTTGGTTGTAGCATGCGCATTCGTTGCGGTACGATACTGCAAGGAATAGCGTTTGTCTACTTGTTCGTTCGTTCGCAATAAAGGCAATTTCTTCAATTGTCTCACTTTCAGTTTATAATGTTCCTGATTTTACTATTTAGCAACACGTTTACAAATAGGCTATTTGACAGTGTGATAAAAACAGTATCATTTATACGTCTTCGTACAAATTATGAGTCTTAAAACCGCTTTTAGGCACTTTAACTAAAAAAACTATTATGATTTTGTAAAAAAACACAAGATAAAATTTGATAATTTGTATCTGCCGCCATTGTATCGAAAACGGCCTGGATTGGCCGATTCTATGATGACGCCACATGGTAGTAAAAATGGCGTCTGTCAGTCATTCTTTCTTACGTTCATTGGTTGGTTTACCGGGAAGTGACGTCATAATCCTGTGCGACGCCATATTGCTTAAGATAGCGTTTTGGCTGCTTATTTCAAAAGTAAATTTTCGTTTGCCTTTTTTTTAGAAGAAATACACGAAAAAAATTAAAATTAACACTTTCTGAGGACTCCATGAACACCAACAAACAATATGAGGTGGCTTTCAGAAATCGGTCAAATAGCCTATTATTTTACAACTTAGAGCAACAGTAAGCAGGCACTTACTTTTTGTCAATGAGCACCATTTTGGACGTAGAGCTGTGCGCCTTTTCTCCGATGGTGGCTGCGCTGCAGAAGGCCTGCCGCCTCCGCGCCAAGTGGGACAGCCGACGGCCCGGGGACTTGGCTTGCGCCATCCTGAAACGCGTTAAGCAGTTAGACATAGTCCAAGTAGCGGACGGGGATTAAATATAGATAGATAGCCGTGAACCTCATCACTTATCACTCAATATTTAAACCTTCCCTTGACTTCCACAAATATATGACAAAAAATTGCCATATTGGTCCATCCCTTCTTGAGTCATGTGAGACTAACAAACAGCAATTCATTTTTATATATGAGAAGATTTTTATTAAACATTAAAATTTAATTATTATCATACGCTTACACATATTAACACTTAATTCGTGTTCACAAATCAAATCAACTAAAATGCATGATTTAATGAATTTTTCCCTGAATGTTCCTTGCCATACGCTTTGCGTTTTACTTCGATTCCCAGTATCTCACTCTTTTCTTTTTCCCTCTCCTCACCTTCTCCCCTGCATAGTATTGTTTAATCTCCATTATAGCAACTTACTTCAGCCTCATAGCTTTCCGTTTGCAAGCACTGCTCGGCGACTGCAGGCCTCCAGAGTAGACCGTCACAGTGGAGTCTGTCTCGGCGCCAACAAAGCGCTGGCCGCACCGCATCGCTAGCAGTTCCATGCGCTCCGAGTATCGTGTCACATTGTAGCTGGAAAGTAAGATGATTTGTTATAGGGATGCTATTATGTCTGGCACTCGTCTTGCTCACACTTTTAATAGGATATTTATTTTTCATTGCCTCAGAGCGGTATCGTATGTACATGCACATGACAAGTTTTGAAGTTAGACTGCTAGACGACGACGCACCCACCGGAGCGCATAGGCCGTAGAGGAGCGGGGGTGCCGGATTATTGGACGTACCGGTCTATTGAAGTGCCGGAGCAGCGAGATTATACGGTATTTCCAAGTTTGTGATGTCCTTGCCTAGTTACACCGGAAAGTTTATTTTAGTTTTTGACAATTTTGTGTTCTGGAGAAGTTATTTGTATTATATTAAGTTATTAGTGAATTAAACAACACATTAATTAATATTATTAAGCAAACCACAAACATAGCTAGAGATCATATCCATTTCTAATAAGAGAGTTTGAGGGTTGAGTTTCATAAAAAAAATACTCAAGCCCGTTATCCCCGAGGGGGTAGGCAGAGGCACCATTGAGTTGAGTTTCATACACTACAATATTCATAGTATATTATGAGAATTTGAGGTACCTACATTGCGTAGAAGACTCAGCTTGTTAATCAGTGGTTTAATTGACTTTGTCAAGTATCAATCAATAATTGTCATATTAGACCATGAGTTGTAGTTAGGTATAATAGTACAGTATATGGGATGAGTGAAAAACCACAAGGGAGGCCTAAGTCCTGCAGTGAGCATCAAATGGCTCATACTGATATGAAACAGGCCCCTAGAGGAGTTTTATCTACTATGGAGAGCAGTACAGTATTAACCGTACAAGTCTGAAACTCAAATTGATTTCTGTTGCTATTATCAAATAATTGAAACCAAACAAGTTCAGAATCAAAAGCCCACCTATTATGGTGTAAATTGCATGTAGGTATAACCTAGTACAAACTATACTCGAACCATTACAAGCATGTGATAAGTCATAAAAGTGCGAGCGAGAGTTCCAATATGCCTCCTATATGTGTGAGAGAGAGGTCTGATACAAATGTTCATGGCTCAAGTATAACGTCACAAAACAATGTTGAATGTCAGTGTTACTTGATTGATGTCAGTAGATAAGCTCTGACATAATTTCTCTCTGCATATTCAAGTAAGACTACAACAAAACAAAATATACTACATGGCAAAATAGCATACATGGCAAAATTGCTCAAGGAAATTCGAAAGGTATTGAGGTTAGGTTACTTACTGCACATCATAAAATCTGCATTTCTGCACATTAGGCCAAGGTGTCTCTTTCGCATCAACTTCTGTGGACATTTTCAAATTAATCTTTTTTTCAACTACACTAGTTTTTAAATCTGGCTCAGACACGGAACTGTCCTTCGATACGGAACACCTATGTTTGTCAACTGGTTCTATTTTTACTTGATAAACAGGATCAGCTGCAGTTGGTTCTAATTTAGATACTGTATCAAACACTCTGTCTGTCTCAGTAGTTTCTTGTAATGCATCTGGTAATAGTGCATCTGTGGGTATTGTAACAAAAGAGGTTCCTTTCTTTGGTGTTGCATTATTTGCCTCCAGGGGACAGATGTTTGGGTTGTCACTAAATGCTGGGAGGAAACTGTAGTATTTCTTCAGCATATCTGTGACGTCAGTCTTTAGGATTGTCACTGAGGGAGGCGGTAAAACACCTTGGAGGGTTTCCTGCAAACAAAACCTGTGATTTGTAGCATTGAATGGAAAAATACTGTCATTAATTTACTTATTTGCAATAAACATATTAATAATAATTATGCATAGTGAGCAAGCATAATGTTCCACTTACTTAATGAAATATTATGACTAACACAAAATTAGCTGAACTATGCTCAAGGTCATCTTGTGTTCTAATGCTATAAAAAAAGAAAGAATATATATACATTAAATACCTAAGCAATTTCTTACCTCCATTTTTCTAACTTTTAACCTGTCGTAAGCCTCATGATCTTTCATAAAATGCCAGAAGTTTTGTGGGTTAGGATTTTCTTCTATATCGTCATCAGAGAACATATCTGGGGACCGAACTCCACTGTCAAATGAAGCATCTAGAGAGGAGTAGCTTTGATCCAGGTTCAAGGTATTGTCAGGTTCGGGCACATCCTTGCCTGGGACAAACTCTTCATACTGAGAGTCGCCAGTACTTTCAGTCATGTCTTCTAACCTATTCACTTGACTTCTATCATCTGACATGTCACTGGATTTCTGAGTGCTTTCACTCTTATGATCCAAGAAGCCACTTTGCTCACTACTTTCATTCATATTTGGTTCTGTAGTCTCCAAGTTAGATTTTTCTACCTCATCCGCTAGCTCTGGCACAGAGGTCAATGCACTTATGGGGTCAACTATGGGCTTTAACTTTTGCACATGTTTCAGAGTCCCATTGAAGGACAGTTCACGAATAGGCAGCTTGAAAATGGTTTCCGATGGTCGGACATCGCGAAACATGGGAACACTATCAACAGCATTGTTACTATTCTCCATAGTGCTGAAGGAGGTTATAATGACGGGTTTTGGGTGCTTGCTGTGGTCGGATTTTGAATCCTCAGACGATACGGGCGCGTCAATGGGATCAGATTTCTCCGTTAGTCTGCTGTCATCGGTGATAGAAGAATTTTCCATCAAGCATGCACCCTCCAATAAAGTTCTCGGAAATTCGGATTTAATGCAGAAATCTGTGTGTACATCAAGGGTTTGCTTGTCTGCGTCTGTACAAATATTATTTTGCTCATTCACAGAGCTGAATGCCGTGGCAAACGCATCAGAAGGTTTGAGCAGACCATCTTTGGATAAGCTTAGATCTATGTTACCGACGCTGTTTGAATGGTCACCGTCGCTGTTGTTCGATGAGCAGGAATGTCCACTAGCTTCTGGATTGTTATTATCCTCGAGGAACGTGTCAACTACGTTAAAACTTCTCATGTAACGCTCGTACAGAGAAAAATTTTCGCTCATTGAGTGACAGTTGGAGTCTTCGAGGGCTTCCATTACAACTACATTTTATTAGAGAATTTAAACGAAATCATCTTCTCAAATACTAAGTAGGTAATAATGTAATGCAATCTATTTTAATGTAAAATATAAAAAAATTGCGCTCAGCTCAAGCCTGGCTGGCCACTTTTTTTTGAGCAATGTATTTTTTTTCAGTTTCATTCATTCTCCTTGCTTTTCGTTCACTCGCAACACAGAATAACTAACCCGTTTTACATTGGTTTGATCGTGTAGATTGGCCCTGCAAAGGTAGTATGAGGACGCGAGTCGCGCGCGACAACGTCAAAAGTCGCGAGAATTTGACAGTTAATGTACAGATTGTCTATAAAGTCGTGAAATGAATGTTTGATGAACTAAAATTAATCATGTGTCTGGCAACACCTAACGTCAGTAGATCAGCTGTCATCGAGTTCAGTTGTGAACAAGTGAAAAGTTTTCCAGTAATAATGTACTCTGTGGTTGTGAAATCGTTTTTCTTTCGTATTTTTTGTCGTTTTGATTATACTGCGATAAATTAAGAAATAACCATCAAGAATTTATTTCAACGTAAAGAATTTACATTCTGCTTGTTGAATGTCAATGTACATACAGTTATGTATAACGTTAGCCGCTGCCTTGGGGCCGTCTGTAGTGGAGAAAAGGCAGCGAAAAAAAAAAACTCCACTCTGACCATCTTTTCTCAAATCACCTTAAAGCTTTAAGAATTTAAATACAAATAAAACATACAAAATAATATCTTGGATGTGTTGAACACTAGACACATTTATCCTCTGATTTAATTTAATATTAAACTACTATTTAATGCCATACGTCCTTGTCTTCTAAATAATCGTTGATTTTATAATAAGCTTTTTTGCAAAGAGTGTGCTTAACACAATTCTTAAATCGCGTTGGGGGTAACTCTAATATATCTTGGGGTATCTTGTTGTAGAACCTTATACAGTGCCCCATAAAGGAAGTATTAACTTTTGCAAGTCTAAATCGTGGAAATGACAATTTATGTTTATTCCTAGTATTAACGTTATGATGGCTACCAAGAGTTTCGAAGTCCTTAATATTTTTCCGAACGTACATTATATTTTCATAAATGTATTGGCTTGCAACTGTTAAGATGTTAGTTTCTATGAACTACGCAAAACGGCATCAAAAATGAGTAAAGTAAATAGGAGTGGTACTCGGGAAGTGATTTTTAAAGTTTTCCAGCGATGTTTCGCGGAGTTCTAAGCCGGACGAATTTTATGGGATTTGGATGATGATTATGGGCGAACAGCGTCTATGACGGGTATGTAATCGTGTTAATGTTTGTTTTTAATCTCCCTGAAGTTACAAATTTACTGAATTTACGATTTCGAGACAAAAAAGGCATTGTTTACATTGCACATTTTTAGGTTAGATTGACATTCTATTAGGTCCTAATATAGTGTGACCAAAGTTTTTGATACTTTAGGATGGTACAGTACATCATGGTATACACTACACCCATGCACTCTGCTCCGTTGCATTACGGGCGACTTTGCAACTAAAATGGGAAGATTGACGTGCTGTTGACTGTACAACTCAATTTATTCAAATTTTCTACAAATTTTGAATTTGATTTATTTTCTTTGTCAACAACATATAGTTTCCATTCCATAGATGGTTTTTAATTTTTTTCAGGAAAATCTGAGAGTACAGTTAGGCGGATAGTCAACGAAGGATTTCAGAATGATGGAAAGTTTGAAACTCCTGGGAAACACAGGAAGGGCCGACCAAAAAAAGAAATGGACGACTTCGATATTTGTGCACTGCGACAAAAAATCCAATTCTTTAACACAGTGCGAAAAGAGGTAGCATTTTTTGTTTTAGGTTGTATGTTTTTTTTGTGTTTGCCTAAAACTACAACATACATTTAGAGTAACAAATTATGGTACAGTCAGATATACAATCAATGGATTTTTTTTATTTCAGGTACCAACTCTCAGAAATATGCAAGTGATTGCGAGAACTGATCTGGATTTTCATTGTAGTCTTGAAGTTCTGCGTAAAATTCTAAAAGCAATAGGGTTTACCTACAAGAAAATCCAAAGTAATAGAAAGGCTCTAATCGAACAATCGCATATTGCTGCAAAATAATATTTGGCGATCATAAAAAAAAATCGAGATTTGCCCGACGAATTAAAAAAAGATATAATTTATCTTGATGAGAGCTACATTCACTCTTCTTATAAGGTAAAAACTTTGTTTTCATTACTTATTGCTGTATTGTTATTGTTTGACTGTTCATTCGGAACAAACTAATTCAAAAAATATGGGACCGATTATTTAAAACTTTGTCTTGTGGATTGAGGAAAACCGGGAGTAAGACTCACGGGGATTTTAACTAAAAAGAATAGGTCTATCAGACCTAGGTTTCTTTTTTAAAGAAATCGGTCACATATTTTTGAGTTATTTCTCATGGTAACGAGAACATGAAATAATTGGCGAAGCCGTGGGCGAACGCTAGTTCACAATGAATGAGAATATTTATTTTCCCACCAGGTCACAAAATGTTGGCAATCTCTAAACATAGAAGGTGTTACAAAGGACATATCCAAAGAAAAGCGTTATATCATAGTCCATGCTGGAAGCGAAAAGGGGTTTGTGCCAAACTGCCTTCTTATATTCACAGGGACAAATAAACTGGAAGACTACCACTCAGAGATGAATGCGCATAACTTTACCAAATGGATTAAAGAAAAGCTTGTACCAAATCTTCACGAACCTTCAATCATAGTTATGGACAATGCGTCCTACCACTCCGTCGTGACAAATAAGGCGCCCACCTCTAATTCCCGAGTAGACGAAATAAAACTCTGGCTATTAGAGAATAACATTGATTTTGATCCTACACTCAGGAAGCCAAAATTACTGAGTTTAGTGAAAAAAAACAAACCTCGCCCCATCTACGCTGTTGATGAACTTTTAGGAGAATATGGTCACACAGTGGTACGGCTTCCCCCGTATCACTGTGATTTAAATCCTATTGAGCTCATTTGGGCTAACCTAAAACAAAAAGTAGCAGCACAAAAGGTCACGCGATGTGAAGCAACTTGCTGAAGAGGCCTTCAGCAGCATTACACCTGAAATATGGAAAAACTGCTGCCATCACGTTGAAACGCTAGAAAAAGAATACTACGAGCGAGGACGTCACCTCTATCAACACATAGACGATTTGATTGTTCGCTTAGGCGATGATAGCAGCAGTGGTGACAGCGACTGACGACAGTGCTGCTGATGAATGTGACAACGAAACGTTTCTTGACCTTCAATATTTAGAATCCGATGATGAGTGAGAGGGATTATTCTTAATTTTTTAAATATAATAATTTTACTGTATAATGTATCTTATTTACCTACTTATTTTACTTGAAAGAATTGCAAGTATCAAAATCATTTTGGTTACACTATATAGAGTTGCTATATGCATGTGAACAGCGCCATCATTTAATTTCATGACTTTATAGACAAACTGTACTGCAAAGTCGCGACTTTTGACGCTGTCGCGCGCGACTCGCGCCCTCATACTACCTTTGCTGGGGGCCTGTGGGTTTTGAAAATCGTTGACTTTTCTCATATTGTTTAGTCTGTGGACATGCTAAAATTAAAAATAAAAATACAGCTGTCACTTGTGAACTGTCAGTCCACGGGCATAACAGTCAGTACTATTGACATTGAATGGGAAGCAACTGTGTCTTTTTAGTTTTCTATATTAACTACAGATGGCGCTATTTAACAAAAAAACGCACTATTCAACGTTAAATTATGGTAGCACTGGAAGCTATTTTTGCAAGGGCAACATATATTTGTGACATTTGTGTCAAAACAGTGTTGCCAAATCGTTCGTTTTGGACGGTTTTGGAACATTTTGCGTTCTATTTCACGGTCATGCGTTCCCTCCTTTCGTGCGTGCTTTTCGTTCCTTTTTGAGTGTCATTTTTGTCAGCGATTTTAAAATTTTTGAACGCAGCCGGTTGGTTGACTGACCGGCAGCGGCTGTCCGTATTAGGGACTAGTCATAGAAAGCGCCCTAGGCGCGCGTACGATACGCTGCGTTTCGGACGCTCTTTAAAATTGTATGAAGTTCTATGCAACGGATTACATCAAGCGTCCGCGTCCGTGGTGCGCGCGTCATACGCGCGTACGACGCGCGCCCCTCCTTCGCGGATTAGAAAAGGGTGCTCATCCTAGCATAATGAGCCGTTTTCAGAAGAACTAAAAAAAAAAATATGGCTGTCAAAGGAATGCAATTTTGGACCTCAGCCCAATAGCCATGTGTGATACGTTATAAAATAGGTCTCAGCGAGCTGAACAAAAGTTACTATGACGCCAACAGCCAAATGTTTGTCCTTTCGGAGTTATATAGTATTGAAAAAAAACTAACATTTTCAACAAAATATAACTCCGAAACGACAAAAATTTGGCTGTTGGCGTAGTAGTAACTTTTGTTCAGCTCGCTGAGACCTATTTTATGATGCATCACAAATGGCTATTGGACTGAGGTCCAAAAATGCATTCCTTTGACAGCCGTATTATTATTTTTTTTTAGTTCTTCTGAAAACGGCTCATTGACGAGCGTACTGTTACGGGGTCCGTACCGCAGGTCTTTTTAAAAAAAGTCTTTATTACACACACACAGGTTTATTGGTAAAAGACAAGTTTACAGTACCGCGGCTATGGGCTGACTGACTCACATGGCTTGAAAATGCTGTATGAATGGCATATAAAATGCTGGCGTTAGCAAAATCTTAGTAGTAAAGTAGTTTATAACAGTACGATAGGCGTCCAACGCTCGCTCGATGTGAGCTTTCGCGTTCCGGGCGCTTTCTATGACTAGTCCCTTAGAATCTATCGTTTCTAGGCTGCACGGTTTATCGACCTTCGCCTATCCTGTCTGAAACGATGACTGACATGGACTATTCGCTCGATGTGAGCACATTACAAGCACGGATGTAATATGTCCATGGTTACAATTGGAATATTCGGCACAGTCGAGCCGAGCAGCTCGATACGAGCAGCGAGCGCCCGAGCGCGCGCCACTCAGCGGCTGTCGGTTTTTTGGCAAATCCCTTTGA
The DNA here is from genome assembly GCA_947310845.1 of Yponomeuta plumbellus. Lineage (NCBI taxonomy): Eukaryota > Metazoa > Arthropoda > Insecta > Lepidoptera > Yponomeutidae > Yponomeuta > Yponomeuta plumbellus. The sequence continues at coordinate 6,642,082 of OX371210.1, forward strand.
ATTTGAGTTTTTCAGGTTTAATTTCCAAAATATCGAGTTTGGGGGAAAATAGGTGGGAACCAAAATTGTTCAAAATTTCATTTTCCACAACCTTGTTTCTCTTCATCCATGCCTTAAAACGTGGAGCATAGGAGATAATTATAATATTTTGAATTGGTCGGTTTTTTCAGGTTTAATTTCCAAAATATCGATCTTAGAACAAAAATTATGAAAACTGAATTTGTAGAAAATAAAATTATCTACAATTTTTGTCTCTACGGTTTTACTGTAAAATAAAAAATGGCCGAGTTATTCAAGAAAAACCGAATATACATTTTTCGAATATACACAGGAGCCTGATTCAGTCTATTTTTTTAATTTACACTCCCAGTGACCCCCCGAGGGACCTACGAAAAAATAATGGGTCCTCATGGGTCAAAATCTATAATGACTGAACAAGCTAATAAGGTCCTAGAGGTCCAAGCTAATAGAAATCCTCTATCCTGTAATCCTCGGTAAATCTGCGGACGACTTTTTATCCAAGGAGCGTACTTTTTTTCTCCGCAGCGGAGAAAAGTCCATCGTCTGTGGAGGCCATAAAGATGTTACCTGCATGAAACTAAATACCGAACTTACTTTACCGAATTTCGTTCCTTTTCAGACATCCCGGCCGGCGTACTAATTCTCCATTCACTAGTGGCAACACTGGTCAAAAACGCCTTCGTTTTGCGAGTTTGTTTTCTGGATTTCTGGCAATTTTCTCGACAACTTCGGCGTTATTTGTGGACTCCGACATCGTTGCATATTGATCCACACGCACTATTTGGACTTTCGACAGCACTGATTAAATATTGACCCTCTTCTTATACCAATATCATACAGGGTGGCCGAGGGAATGACGTCAAAAAAAAAAAATTAGGTCCCTCGTGTCATGGGGTATCCGAATCACCCCCATGTATGTTCCGCGATTTTTCATAGTTTCGGAGTTATGATTTTTTTTCTGAATTTTTATGAATTTTCGCCTTATCAATTTTGAAAATTTATAAAAAAAAAACTAGAAACTTTTTTCAATTACTTTTTTTTGTAACTGAATCTTCACAAGTTGTTCTTCTATGCATAAAATAATCAGCTTCGTAACTTTGATAAAAGTTATTAAAGTGTTGGTCTAAAGTCAAAAATTTACGTTCGGTAAATTATGACTTGAATTTTCAAAAATAAATGAAAAATCCAAACAGATGTTTTAATGGTTTCTTAGTTAGCCTCAGAAATGCGCAAGACTCTCAGATTTCATAATCATTAAAAAAAAGTACTGCTTAACGAGCTACTTTGTGTACATTCGGCCTTCGAAGACAGCGAGGTGAAGAATTATTAAAATTTACATAATTTTTTTTCTGCCATTTCGTCTTTTCTTAGGTTATTAATGAACGAGTCGTCATCATCATGATGAATAAAAGTGGTTTTGTCAATAAAACACAGATTAAAAAATTTGGAGGCATTTTCCGTTTTACAGTAATTAATTTTGCGCGGTCCGTTCTCGTGGGTCATGGGTTGTAAATGCAGACGCAACTTTTTACCTGTAATAACAATAGTCTTTGAGGATAGGAGGCCGCCGAACTATTGCTATCTCTCTCACTCTCAGCGGTAAGAGTGAGAGGGGCAGCGCAGCAGAAACGAACACAAAACAAGTTTGTACCTCAGTCGTTCTCACTTTGTGTTTACTGCTACACGTGTCTTCATTTTGTTTTACCTCACTGTCTCGCTTTGTCCACGGATTCCGCTGCCTACTTATTTGACTACTTTGCTCGTTAATTGGACTGTGTCTTGCATACTGATTTGGACTTTGTTTACTTGGAAGTGTAAAAGATGAGTTACACGTTAAGTGAATACGCAGAAATGCACTATTTTTATGGAGTTGCACAAGGAAACGGCCTTGAAGCAGCGCGACTGTATCGCGAACAACTTCAACGTCGTGGTGGGCCGCAACCTGAGCATTATCCCGACCATCGCGTTTTTATTAACACGCACAATACCTTAATGGCAGGCCGCATTCCTGGCCAACGAGGCGATAGGGAAGGAATCCCTAGGGTTGACCCGGATCGCAGAGAAGTTGTGCTCGAAGAAGTTCAACGAAATCCTTCCACGAGTACCAGAGCTATGGCTCGTACTCTGAACATCCCAAGAACTTCCATCCAAGACATACTTCACGATGAAGGATATCATGCGTTCTATATCCGACGAGTCCAAGCTTTACTGCCTACAGACTACCAATTGCGCATTGATTTCTGCCAAACAATGCTACAAAAAGAACAAGATCCTGGATTTTTCAATAAAGTTTTATGGTCAGATGAGTCACGTTTTGAGCGCACTGGAATTTTCAATATTCATAACTACCACACGTGGGCGGTTGAAAATCCACACGAAATGAGAGCGTCGACGTTTCAACATCGTTTCAGCGTTAACTTGTGGTCTGGTATTCTCAATGGCGAACTGATTGGTCCATTTGAATTGCCGTCCAGATTAAATGGAGAAAGATACCGACACTTTCTGGAACATGAACTTCCATTGTTGCTAGAAGACGTGAATATTGAACTAAGACGAACCATGGTTCTTCAAAATGACGGCGCTCCATGTCACTACGCAACGCAAGTCCGAAATTATTCAAATGAGGCGTACCCCAATAGATGGATCGGACGCGGCGGACCAATATCGTGGCCTCCACGCTCACCTGACCTCAACCCCATGGATTTTTTTATTTGGGGCTATTTTAAGGAAATAGCATACGCCAGAGAAAGTGGGAGTGAACAAGAGCTGAGGCAGAAATTAACAGAAGCCGAACGTGTTGTAAAGGAAAACAGAGCAGCTTTTAGACGATTAAAAGATAATTTCCTACGTAGGTGTAGAATGTGTATTGCTGCTGGAGGTGGCAACTTTGAAAACCTATTATAATAAACATTTTTTTTACATTTTAATCTGTGTTTTATTGACAAAACCACTTTTATTCATCATGATGATGACGACTCGTTCATTAATAAACTAAGAAAAGACGAAATGGCAGAAAAAAAAATTGTTAATTTTAATAATTCTTCACCTCGCTGTCTTTGAAGGCCGAATGTACACAAAGTAGCTCGTTAAGCAGTACTTTTTTTTAATGATTATGAAATCTGAGAGTCTTGCGCATTTCTGAGGCTAACTAAGAAACCATTAAAACATCTGTTTGGATTTTTAATTTATTTTTGAAAATTCAAGTCATAATTTACCGAACGTAAATTTTTGACTTTAGACCAACACTTTAATAACTTTTATCAAAGTTACGAAGCTGATTATTTTATGCATAGAAGAACAACTTGTGAAGATTCAGTTACAAAAAAAGTAATTGAAAAAATTTCTAGTTTTTTTTTTATAAATTTTCAAAATTGATAAGGCGAAAATTCATGAAAATTCAGAAAAAAAATCATAACTCCGAAACTATGAAAAATCGCGGAACATACATGGGGGTGATTCGGATACCCCATGACAAGAGGGACCTAATTTTTTTTTTTTTACGTCAATCCCCCGGCCACCCTGTATATTGATTTTGATTGCTATGATTTGGACTTCGCTAAGGCGACGCAGAAAAAGTGTTGTGTTCTTAATTGCATCAAGTAAGTACTTTTTACATTCGTTATTCGTCCAGTGCCGTGGACAGCGTAATAACATTGTTTCGTTTTATTTTTAGGTGAAGACAGTATTTTAACTACATGGGTTTCCTAACCACACACGTTGGTTGGCCAGACTGTCCATACAAACCAGCGTTGCCAGACTGTGCTGCCAGAATTACCGTAAAATGTACAGTCGACAGAACGTCAATCTTCACATTTTAGTTGCAAAGTCGCCCGTAATGCAACGGAGTAGAGTGCATGGGTGTATACCATGATGTGTTGTCGACTGTACACACTGATTTTATGATGAGTTGCTATAAAAATGAGATAATTACTTATTTTCTATTAAACAGACCACTAGTCGTAAATTACTTAATAAGTTTTATTTCTTAAATAATTAAGTACCTAGTTTTATCCGGTAAAAATAACTCAAACTTTTTGCCAATGAAAGTGAAACTGCTTTACCAGTAGTTGGTTTAATGTGCCAATTTGATGAATCAGAGATATTTCTTTTCACAAGAAAAAGCAGATTTTGTCGTTATATTCAGATAAATTAAACATACAAACAAACACAATGTGTCGATCGGCCTATCAAAAAACAATTTTCGTTTTAGTTTTAGTTTCGGATTCGGATCGTTCGTATTCGTACAATCATTTATGAATGTTGAAAGAAAATAGCGAAATATAGACTGAGATTAGGCGCCGATTTCAAATTACCGTACAATTTGTTGAATATTGGCAATGTTCTTAGAATTACCGTACGTTTTTGGTACCACGATAGATTACCGTACAAGGCTTGAAAATACCGTACAAATACGGTAATTACCGTACGTCTGCCAACGCTGATACAAACCGAAAAGTATGCCACAAACACTTTGAAACCAAGTACCATACGAGGAGTTCGAGTCGAGACTAAGTGATGGTGTAAAACAACTGGCATCAGATTATTCTAAGAAGAGAACAAAAGTACGAAAATCTTATTTCTGCGTTTTATTTTTTAATATGCACACAGGACGATATTCAAACGTAGATCGGAGTCATTTCATCTTTGTTTGAGTATCGTCTGTTGGTTGTGCTTGTGTGTGCCAAGCTTTGAAAATTTGAAAATAATACTTCCATACGGTCTATCTCTGGTTTCTATTTGGTACCTAGTTCCTTATATTATCAACAGATGGCGCTGAGTCATTAGAAGACTGATGACTCTATACCCAATATGTACTCTGTGGTGTGTCAATCGTCAATCATAGACTGTCATGTCAACAGTGCGGTGTGAATAAGTTTGAAAATTAATTAGGTATAATCGTGAATAATACAGTTCAACTGCTTTACCCAGCACATTTTTTTTCCGGTAAGTCTAGATACTACTTTCCTGAATTCCCTTTTTTGTAAAATTGTGAAAAATGTTTGTCTACCTACCAAGTGTATTTTGTATTGAAATCCAATTTGTGTGTATTGTAGGTATCTCTTGATGTTCTTTATTTCCTTGCTATACGCTCCAGGCCAAGGTCTTATTATCAACACATATACCATCACATTACTACAAATTCCCTACCCTAAGTACCTACTTAAGGTAGGTACCCCCATGTTTTACCATTGCATCAGTGAGTTGAGATACCTACCGTCTTATTTTGATGATAGTAGTTATAGTACACGTAATCGGTCTAGCTACAAGACAGTTGCTCTTTCGTTTCTGGCGCAAATGTCGATAACAGAGTTGTGGGTAGCTCAAGTAGGTATAGTGTTGAAATCTTGTTAATAGGAGGTAGATTCATAATTTCTCAAACTTCATAACAGTCAAATAGCACCAAGAGAAGTTGTATATTCTTACCGGTCTTGTTTTGCCCTTACCATATCTGCCTATGATTGCACTGACCCCTGACCCCAAGTCTGTTGATTTATCTCAAAGGTATTAAGACGTATTCACATTATTCTTTTGAGCCATTACCTAAATATTTTATAACATAGCATGTAGGTATTTACAAAAGAAAAAAGGCACTCCATGCAAGATGAATCTCCCATGGATGTTGTTTGAAACAAATATTATTAAAATCAATTGGTTTAGTGAATTACCATCACACTATCACACTAATATTATAAAAGTGAAAGTTTGTGTGTGTGTTTATATGTTTGTCAGTCTTTAGCGCTGAAACGGCTGGACGGATTTTAATAAAATTTGGTATGGAGTTAGCCGATACCCTGGATTAAAACATAGGCTACGTTTTACCGCGGGGAAATATCTTATTCCTACGGGAAAATCGATGAACCGCGGGTAACACCGCGGGGCACAGCTATAAGAAATAACTTATCAGGTTGACTTCAGATTTTGCTGTATTTTAGCATCTCTCACAGCATACTGACTAATCCTACTTTTCCTGTGCTCTTTCTTAATATTTATCCACTTTGAAATTGGTCCATAGATGAAAATCACACATTGGCTTCTGCTGTACAAATAGGCTTGAAATAAAAAAACAATGGCAGTTTGTCGCCTCCATTGACAAACTCTGGGTTTTCATGTAATATTTATCATGTGTACCTAATTGTATTATCACTATTCAGTAATACATACAAAAATGGGAAAATAGAATTGTTTTCATAGAGAAACTGGTAAAGGAACTCATTTATGTGCGTTAGGCAAGTGATGCTACAGATTTATCAGTGTAAATATCTATCAAGTGAAATTGGAAAGAAAGAAATATTGGCCTCAACACATCTCTAATGTTGATCTGCTCAGGATAAGAAACCAGATCTCTGTGATGGTTGAGATAGACCGGAAGACAATATTGGGCATGCATCATAAGATATTTTAAAATATAAAAAGATAAAGATTCATAAGTTAATAATAATAAATATGAGTTATTGTTATTACATTGTTATAAATAATAATTACTTAATTACATGCATCAGATAACAATTTGAAATGAATAAATTGAAAATTTGATTACTTAATTAATAAATAATTTGTGTCAATTCTAAATATATTTTTTTTCTTTAGCATTTTATGCATTTTTTCTTAGGGCATCCATGCATGTCCGGGACATGCTCGGCCTCCCACAAGCCATGTGGTTTGTGGGGTGTGGTCTAATCACCCTAACTGACCAGGCTTCACTGGAAGATAATGGCATTTCTTTCAAGCAGATTTTATTTGTTTTTGTTTGGGATAGTTTTTCTCGCAACACTGTTAAAATTATTTTTTGTGTGGGAATATATAGGTCTTCATCAGAGCGTTCCAGTTGTCTTTGTTTGAGGCAAACCCCCACCAGAATGGGTTGAAATCTCTTAGATCATCTATCCATCTTAGGAGTGGTCTTACGGGTCTTTGTCAACCATCTCTGGGTACCCACTCCTTTGTCAAAAAAATCATAAGCTATAGTTTGAAAACACTAGAGACTTTTGTTTGTCTACTGTGTCTAAAAGTGACACTGGACGATGCATAAATCATCTCATGATCTAGTTGCAAAGGCCAAAGTTATTATGAGATTCAATAGAATTCTAGAAAAATGTAAAAAATAACAATATGCTGTGTGTAGATAGGACCTAAGAAGTGTTTATGCACTCGGGGACAGCCAAGTAATACCGCCGCTATTCTAAAGTACACCCAAATATACCCCTAATGGAGTTAAAGAGTATGTAAATATCGATATGCTGTGTGTAGATTCGCCTTAACAAGTGCCGATGTTTATGCACTGGGGCGGCCAAGTAAAAGCGTCGATAGCGCGGTGCAGTCGGGATTCTTTGCCGCCGCCCGCACGCCGCTCTCGCGCGCGCCTTCACAAGTTTTATTTGTACAATTACTTATTGTTGTTGTTGGATTCCGGAACAAATTGTCGAGGTAAGATGCTGCTTCAAAGCGGTGAAACATGGTTAGAAATCGCGATCGCGTACCTAAAATATGTATATGTCGCAGTAAAGTAGTTAAATCAGAGAGTCAATTGAATCTCTAGACAGTCAATCAATGATCGATATTCAATCAAGTCGCTAGCATTTTGATTTAAATAAAGCAGCGTCGAAAACGTTTAACTATCTGACTGACCGAAAGCCAGCATGTTGATTAATAATGTAAAACAAGATGGCGGTCACGACAACAGCTGATTACTTTTAGAGTCTTTCTTTTGGCAAACGTTGTGCAAAGTTGGTTTATTGTGTGAGTGGTTTTTTATTTCAAATTTTGGTCTTTGGTGAAATTGTAAACATGTTGTCGACTCCGCCACGATTATTTCATTTGTTATTGTTATTTCGGTGTCATCGTGAAGAAATTCAGTGTTTTCTTTGGGTTGGCACTTAAAAGAAGCCAGTTGATTTTAATTATACGCTATTTACTGGGGGTTGCTGGTATTTAGCTTGAACCATTCGCTTGGTTTTCACGACTAGGAAATGGGAATAGAATTTATTACGGAACAAATTAATATTTAAAAACTTACTTGAAATGGAACGTGTTTTGTTGAGTTTGTATGAGATTAATGTCAAAAATGCATTTGGGATGACTGAAACGGAACGTAATCTTGCTGATGCGCCGCGCGGACGCCATTTTGTTGTTTGTCATTCATTCATCTCATCTATCATCTATCTATGATTCATTTCATTCTGTGATTTCATTCCGTTTCTGTTCTGGTTGCGTGAATGTTCTCTTTTGTAACAACCCAACTTAGTGCACCCAACTTCCATGCAGTGTCTGTGGTTACCTCCCTAGAGTGTATATGAAAAGCCGGAGGCGCGGAGGGAGGGCAGGCCCCGCCCGCTGTAACATAACACTTGCACCCGTGCGAACCAAAGCGGCTGAGGCTGGTCGCCGCAGGCGGCCAGCAAGCCGAAGCTGCGGAGGTGAGCATAGGTGTAAGTGTTATGTTACGCAAGGGCGAAGGGACTGCACTTCCCGCAGCGCCGGAGCAGATGCAATATCCTTTAATTTAATTAAAGTTTTTAGCTATAAGAAACAAACAATGTAGTCAGGATTTCACTTCTTCATATTATCTTACAGAGTTATCAAGTAAGACTTTTTCTGGTATAAAAACCTTCATAACTTTTAAACTATTCATTTCCTAGACTAGAGATTTTAGGGGGGAAGGTCCCGACTCTCCCCCCCCCCCCCCTTCCTCCCCCCCCCACAAACCCCTATGAAACTGTCTTTTTTCAAGAAATTTTCCAATATCTTGGACACCTTACCAAAGTTGAAATACCTAGGAACGTTTAGGAAACTCATTAAACGTTTCGTTCACTCTCTTGTCTGACGGAACTTTAGCGACTTGATTGATTATCGATCTTTGATTGACTGTCTAGAGATTCAATTGACTCTCTGATTTAACTACTTTACTGCGACATATATAATACCCTTAATTACCTCTATTTCCGACTCCTCAAAATTCATAAAAATACGATGGTAACACTTGGGTGAAATAGTTGGTGTACTTCACTTAACTCTACTTAACTCGGATTTTTCTAATAAGACTTTGCATGCACCTTTTTCATCATCAACCCATTATGTCCCCAACGAGGGCCACGGGTCTCTTCCCTAAGGAAGGTATAGGCCACACTCCACCACGGGGGCCAAATCCGGATTGGTGGAGGCTTGTAAGACTAGTGGCTGGTCTTACTGTCAGAAGTTTACAACCCGCCCTAAGGCCTCTGACTTGGCCTAGCGACTACCATCTATCGACGGCAGCCGGCACCAACTGCGTAACGTGCCTTGCGAAGCACGGAGCCGCTCGGAAGAATGCCACTAGCGTTCGTCATATAACGGTTACCCATCTATGCACTGAACGCGCCCTATGTTGCTTAACCTTGCACCTTTTTGCAGTTGATAAATCTTACATTCAAGTCAAAAGAGTTGGTCAGTGCTTAGTCAAGTTGGTTTGTTTTGTATAAGCAATTAAGCAGCCTGGTATATACGAGTATTGAGAGAGTACAGACCTCCACCAAACATGCCTAACATTGTGGGCATAATTGGTGATCTTAATTGCTGATGTACGTAAACACTTCAGACACTATAGTTTTAGATGATATTTTCCTACATCGTTAGTGAGTGGAATGATATACACAACTTACAAAACAAAGTCGGGACCTTTTGGGTACGGGACAAGAAATCAGAAATTTATTTCAATGTAAAGAATTTACATTCTGCTTGTTGAATGTCAATGTATATAAAATGATAATGTTAGCCGCTGCCTTGGGGCCGAGTGTGGTGGAGAAAAAGGCACCAAAAAAAAACTCCACTCTGACCATCTTTTCTCAAATCAACTTAAGTCTAGTACAATATTTGGTACAAATGTCCATCTACTTAAGAAGGTCAGAATTAAAATCCCATGAGTGCAATCGATATCGCAATGTCAAACATCGATTGATTTTCTTAAACAAGTATGAAAACACCAATGCGCGCGACTCGCGTCGTCATACTACCTATACTGGATTTCATTTTTATAAGCAGAATAGCCGTTAGAATTAATTTCCTACGCAAAAATATTTTCTGTCGGCGCAGAAAACAATAATAATTTCAAAAATCTTTTAAGACGTTTTCAATATGTAACAAAAGTAATACGTTAATTATTTTATACAAAAATTAATTGTCTAATTAAGACGAGGTTATTTAATTATCTCCTGGTTCTCAACCTCTGGTCTTTCGCAATGTTCTTTTTGGGACACCTGGTGTACTAAATAAAATCAAAAAGGAGCTAAATGTAACAAAAATAAACATGGCAGTATCATTAATCATTATTAAAAAAAAACACGAACTAATGATCAAAAAGTGTGAAATAATCCTTAAAACATCTACTTATGTTAACTCCACCCAAATAATGTATAAAAATATATATTTGCTATTTATGTTAATTAAAAAATAATCACAACCAAATACAATACAATTCAGATGTTATTACTCAAATTGCTTTATTTTCACGAATATTGTTCTATATTCTCCTGACCTTAAAAATAACAATGATTTTCGATCAGTTCAGGACTTAGAAGGTTATAGTTTTCATCCGAAAAATCTTGTCACAGATAAATAATGCTGCCATATTTTAGATATTATTCTAAATTATGGCGATATTACTTTTTAATTTTTCAATATACATAGTGTTATAAGGATAGGCTAAGGCCGCTCAATTTCATCAGCAACCCATTATGTCCCCACCAAGGGGCACGGGTCTCTTCCCTGAGGATGGTATAGGCCATACTCCACCACGGGGGCCTAGTCCGGATTGATGGAGGCTTGTAAGACTAGTGGCTTTCCTTACTGTTAGATGTTTTCAAGCCGCCCTAAGGCCTCTGACTTGGCTTAACAACTGCCACCGCTCGCTCTATTTGCTCCGCTCGACCACAACCGCTCAATTTGCTTGTTATTAATTCCATCTATGCATAACATTAGACATACATTCATATACTGTAATTCCTATCATCACTCATTAGTCCTTAATTGTTTCCTTTATTGTTGAGCATTGTTGTATTCAGTTGTTGTTTCAATACGGTATTTGACACTATCAACAATAAATTATTTGAGATGCTCGATTAAAACAAAAATTCGAAAAATGATTCGGAAAATGTATTTCTTTTAATCATTTTTTAGTTATTACAATTTTTAAATAGATGAAACATAAAAAGAGTGCTCTGAAATGTGACGTCACAAGCAAGTATTTTCATACAAAATTCCGTTTTAAAAGTAACTCATTTGACATCCTGTCAATTTTACATTGAGATGTTACACATTGTCTATCAGGTGGAGCAATCACGCTATTCAAGATTTGTTTGCTGCCTCACAAATAATAATATCTTTCAACTAGGATGTCATGATCCCAAACTAGGATGCCCTATGCTATGGCAAGCAGGCAATGATAATCACACACTTGGACACACACCCAGGCTGAGGCCATTTGTACAAATCAAGTAATGCAACCTTCAGCAAGAATCGAACCCAGGACGTCGGTTTGGTAGTCAAGCGTCTTACCGCTAGACTGATGAGGTAGTCGAGTAGTGGCGAGTAGAAAGTTATGTAACGATTTATTTTGCAAGATTAAATGCTTCCTTCGAATCTATAAATCAGAATCACATTCATCGACTAAAAATAAACACCAAGTAAATACATCAAAGTTACAGTTACTGACTGATAAGGTCACCCAAGTGGCCATAACATTTTTTATCACCCATTGTTAATGACTGTTACCGTAGCATAACAACCCGGGAATTCGTTTTTGTCAAGTTTTATCACACACACTAATTCCCGGTCCCAATAACCTACCAACCAGCTACCACCAGTTAAAATGTTAACTAATGATAGGCCACTCAATAGAAAAGAAAAATGGAACATTTCAATATCGGGTTGACAGCTAACTGTCAGTTATCTGTAGATAGGTTATTAACACCGGGCATTATTCATTTAGCCTATACACGTTCCACGGCAGGGCATAGGCCTTCTCTCAGAGAAGACCTGGGCCTCAATTCCGCTAGTGCATTATAGTTCAATGACAGATACTCTGTCGAGTCACGTGACATGATTTTTTATACTACTGACGATGACGCCTAGAAGGGCTGGTGCGTGTGCGCGCGTAGATTGTAAGCGGCTATGAAATGAAATCGCTGCTTTCATACAGTTGTCATTATAGGTACTACAATGCAGAATTTTGGCCCTGACTACACGTGCCCAACGCTCGTGAACTCCTCAGACACTTAGGTTTCCTTGCACAGATGGGACTAGAATGGGTAGGGATACGGCGTCGTTTCCACTCATGTCATACAAAATGTACTGAAGCGATGGCAGGTGATTTGGGGAAGTATGGTCAGAGTGGAGTTTTTGTTTCGCGGCCTTTTTCGCCATTACATTCGGCCTCAATGTAGCGGCTAATGTTAACATTATAAGTACCTACATTAAAAAAAAACTACATTAGTTCTTTTTTTTAACATTAACATTCAACAGAATGTTTAGTAAATTCTTTACGTTGAAATAAATTTCTGATTTATGGTTTCGATTTCTGGCACATACCCCAAAGACGCGAAGTCGCGAACTCTACTTTGCCAGCGTCTTCGCTAGCCCTCGCCCCACATCCAGTCTGTGTGGCCATGGCAAACTATTTCTCGCGTTGTTATGCTACGGCTACTAAAAGCCATATTACCAACACAAATAATAAATACCTTATCTTAACTTAGTGAACATTGCTCCCTATTGAATTTGAACTGAATTAGATACACCGAGATGTTATGTAATTGTACGACCGTATTGGCAATGACGGGATCAATCCGCTATTTGACGATGTTGCTAGATATGTCTTAGTTTCAGACTGAAAAACTAGAAATCTCCATGCCATGATGTTCTTTTATTGATGACTAGCCGTCCACCCCGGCTTCGCACGGGTGGAAAAACGTTTCCGTGGAAATAGCTATATTAGTTCCGTGGAAATATTCCTCCCCGGGTAGTATTTTTGTACACCTAGGGTTACATTATTAGAGATGACGCACGGAACCCTAAACTTATTGAAAATGCAATAAGATGTTACTCACGAAGAATATAGCTTCCTAACGGTGGTGTTTCTAATTTCTAATTAAATCGGCACAGTAGTTTCTGAGCCTATTCATTACAAGCATACACACAAAAATACAAATCTTTCCTCTTTATAATATTAGTATAGATTACCTCTGCCACGACATCACGTTTGAAATCAAAATATTGAATCGTATTTTTTACAGCCCTCCTTTACTTGTATGTAAAGTATACTAATCGATATTATTTATTTTGGTTATAGGTTCACAATAAAGTAAAGCTTTTTAGGGTTCTGTATCTCAAATGGTAAAAATGGAACCCTTTTGAGATCACTTTTTTGTCCGTCCGTCCGGCCTGTCTGTCAGTAGACCCTTTATCTCGAGTATGCGTGGATCAAGTTGAAATTTAAAACAAATGTGAGTGGTTGACCAAAAAGGGACCTGGAGGCAGTGGCGTAACTATAGGGTGGCAGGGGTGGCAAAATGCCACGGGCCCCCGACCCAAGGGGGCCGCGGCCCAAGAGGCCGCGAGCTCGGAAATATTTTTTTAACATTGTACCTGAGTATTTTATTTTACTTGAAAAGTTTTTTTTTTGTAAATTCTGCTTAAAATCCAACTAAAGACAACTAAAGACATCCTATACAAAAAGATGTTGATCAATTTTAGAATGCATCCATTGGTTTCTACTAGGTAGTAACTACCTCTACCTACATCGTTTTGTCGTGGTACGTTGGCAGCGTGGGTGAGCGTTGACGATCGCGGAATTCTAGTTTGTTAACCAAGAAAGTGCTTTTAGTCTAGTCAACATGTACCTTTTTGGACGAAATTGTTGTATAGTCTCCGAAAATTACTATCAAAATGTCATTCGATTCGGAATATTATGCAGAAAGTTTAAGGAAAAGGGCCGATAAAAATTGCAACAGTTATAATTAATTTATTAAAAAAAAAATCGGGGTTTGGTTTTTTTTTAATATATCAAAAACTATCAAAGGTATTCAAAATTTGCGAAATTTTCGAAAAAAAGTCTTGCCTCCCGGAACCGTATTCTATAATATTTAAAATTTTTACAGAGCCCTAAAAATAGCGTTAAAAGTGGGTAGTCTGGCTTCCGGGCGTCACTCGTAACTCGGACACGGTAACAATAAAATTCATTTTAACATATTAAGGAGTAATAACATTCTAATTCTATTGGGTACATAAATAAACAATTATCCGCATGCAAAAAAAATTATCCAAAAAAATTTAATTTTCCATTAGAATAGAATAGAATTTTATTTATTGCTGATAATATGCCAAGTTACAATTAGTTATGCATTAGTTAATTAACAAATTTTGCCGAATAGAGTGTTAATATATAATATATAATTATAATTTAATATATAATTTAACCCGATTATTATTAAACTAAAGCTCTAGGATTTTTTTCACTTCGTGGAGTTATTCTTAAGAGGCGTAAAAATACGCGTAGAATTTTTTAAAGGGAGATCCCGTTGGAAAAATTCAAAGATGTTAATTTTCCAGTTCCACATTCCAGTATCAGCAGTTCAATCAAAGAAAATCATTGAACTGCTAATACTGGAAAGTTTCACTAGTTCAATAAATTGAACAGTTAATTGAACTAGTAAGAGTAGAGGGATCCAAGCACTGGTAGTAGATTTATCTACGTAGATTAAATTTAGAAATCACAGTATTTCCACAAATATTAGTTTGAATACCAAGAGGTCCATTTTATATTGAACTCTGTAACTTCGATAACTTTCGATAAACTTCGGTAACTTTCGATTGTTAATAACAAAGTGGAAAATTAACATCTTTGAATTTTGCCAACGGTGATCTATTTTTTACGGGTCTTAAGAATAACTAACCGAAGTTAAAAAAAATCCTATAGCTTTAGTTCAATAATAACCTGGTTTTTTATGTTAACATTCTATTCAGAAAAAAATGTTATTTACTAATGCATCACTAATGGAAAAATGGGGATTTTTTTTTTGCCTGCGTATAATTGTTTATATATGTCTCCGAATAGTACTAGAATGTTATTACTCCTTAGTATTAATATTTAATATGTTTGAATGATTTTTATTGTGACCGTGTCAGAGTTACGAGTCACGCGCGGAAGCCAGACTACCCGCTTTTAGCTCTATATTCAGGACTCTGTAAAAATTATAAATATTATAGATACGGTTTCGGGAGGTAGAACTTTTTTTGGGAAATATCCTGCTCTTTTGAAATATTTTTTCAAAATAGAATAACTTTGATAGTTTTTGAGATATAAAAAAAAACCAAACCCCTATTTTTTTTAATAAATTATTTATAACTTTTGCAATTTTATCGACCCTTTCCTTAAACTTTCTACATAATATTCCGAATCAAATGACACCTTGCTCGTAATTTTCGGAGACTATACAAAAATTTCGTCCAAAAAGGTACCTTCATGTTGACTAGACTATTTTTAATGTGAATGTGAATGAATGTTAAATGTATAAACCCATGCTCTAGAAAATAAAATTGTTATTAGTGTTGGATAACTACTTTTTTAAGTGGTTTATTAAAACTAAGTGCAATGCGACGATTTTTACGATAGGGCCCCATCCAAAAAATTTGCTACTGGCCTCAGATGGTATAGTTACGTTACTGCCTGGAGGGATTGGAAACCGTTATTTTTTTTCATTTTAATTTTTTAATCTGTGGTATTTTAGCTTTGTTTTGGTCTAACCAGAATATTTTTTGGTGCCGTAGTTATTATTTATGATTTTTTTTTATGAGCCGAGCCGAGTCGAAACCTGTCTATACACGAAACTTCAAACGCGATTATCTCGAAATCAATTATTTTCCCTTGAGGTCCCTTTTTGGTCAACCACTCACAAATACTCAAGTCTACGGTCCCTTCACGCTGTGAAAAAAATAAAGTTATTAGTTAACGTAAATAAATATACGGCCATTTATGCCGCAAAAAACCTTTATTCCGATACACTACAAGGAAATCAAAATTGATAGGTTACTTTTTGTCAAATAATATTGTCTTTTACTTATAATACAGTCCAGAAGCCTCGGTGGGCGAACCAAAAGTTACACCCGGACAATTTGTCAAACTCGTTTTTAGGGTTCCGTACCCAAAAGGTAAAAGCAGGACCCTATTACCAAAACTCCACTGTCCATCTTTCTGCCTGTCACCAGGTTGTAACTCATGAACCGTGATAGCTAGACAATGAATGTATCTCATGAACCGTGATAGCTAGATAATGAATGTATCTCATGAGCCATGATAGCTAGACAATGAATGTATCTCACGAACCGTGATAGCTAGACAATGAATTTTTCACAGGTCTTTATTTATCATTTCTGCTGCCGCTACAACAACAAATACTAAAAACAGAATAAAATAAATATTTAAGGGAGGTTCCCATACAATGAACGTGATTTTTTACCGTTTTTTTGCCCCATATTAATAACGGCAACCGCTACCGGTTGAACATCTACATGTTTGAAGTATTCACAGAATATTTAGTTGTGTAAGTTAACTTTAAAAATTAATTATTAAATTAAAATACATTAAATATTTAAGAGGGGCTCCCATACAACTACCATAACTGTTTTGTTGTTTATTGCTCGATAGTAAAATAATATCTATAGAGTCTAATTTTGTATAGATATAATTATATTACAAAATATTTGTTTTTATATTTTGTAGTTACGGAACCCTTTGTGCGCGAGTCCGACTCACACTTGGCCGGTTTTTGTATATTCTCTACTCTTTTACTTTCTCTAGTGATCGTGTTGTGTGGGATTTATTTTTATATGTACATATTTTTATTTGGATGGTATTTAACTGTACCTCAATTTATTCCCGCTTTCTTCAACAAATTTTGCCTTTGTTCCTCCAAATATACTGATTGTGCACCAAAATATGTTCATTAAAATATTTCATAATGAGCACCTATTTAATAACTGTTGCAAATTTGAAAAAATAATAAATACACCTAATTATTAAAGGAGCATTATTTTTTTAGATTTACTTCAGATAGCGTACTGCAAAATTTATTTTAATTAAACACCAATTAATGCCCAATGTGGTTTTATTAATCAAAAGTTAATACATTATAAAATGTAATGCTTACCTAAAAAATTTTTTTATACTTGTCAGTGTTAAACCAAACTAATTCAAACTATTAAACAAAATCTTTACTCCTACAATGTTACATAAACTAACAGTGACATTATAAGTAATGTAACTAAGATTAATAATTATTAATCCACATACATGGAAAATAATTCATTTGGCATTAAACAATTGTTGCAATAGGGCTTTCACTTTTTTTTTCAATTTTGCCTATTGTATGATGTCCTCAACGTGTACTAACATCTTGCTCCTTGTTGCTGCAATATTTCACATCTCAACGAACCACAAGCGCGTCGCAAGCTTCGCTTTTTTAGAAGTAATGTTGTACGAAATGCATTATTTGTTCTTCAATGTTAATTATTTGAGTAACATAAAAGTTGTACAAAACCGTTTTAAATGGGGTCCGGTACTAGGATTCATATGAGATATTTTGTGTAACAATTAGGAATGTTTGGTGCACAATCAGTATTTTTTGTGAAATAATAATATAATTACTGTTAGTAGAGAATACTTGCTGTGCAGTAGAAGAAAAAAGTGGTATGTCTTGGAGATAATTTTGAATTTGTTTGGTGTAACATATTTTGTGGCCGATTAGTTTAATTGCAGCAAAATAATATAACGGGTTTTAGAGTAATATTTTAGACAGGCGTACATAGGTGTACCTTTAGATTTTTGGTGAACGGTTTAAAATTACCCTTTTTATTTTTTTGTCGTTTATCATTCGGCTTCTACCGGGCAGTCTGTTTTAGATAGATCTCATTTTCACTTCCGCCAATAAACAGAGCAGATAAGTTTAATTAAGACCTTATTCATCAGTCATCACCGATTATTATATTTCTCCTCATTATAAAACAAGCTAGTCTTTAGTCGCGGTTTCAGTTGGAGCTCTCCTCCAAATAGTCCCGATGACCAAAGCTTCTTCCAATTCAAATGACTAACATAATATAATATGGTCATCGGGACTATTTTCAGGAGAGCTCCAACTGAAACCACGACTAAAGACTAGCTTGTTTTATAATGAGGAGAAAATCATCCGAACCTTAGCAGTAGGATATTTTTATGTTAAGGAGCTCCATGCGGCTCACTAGCGCCACCAAGGGAAATAATCGTATCTTTTTTTTACAGATCGAAATTTCCAAAAAGTCTCTGCGCCGTCTCTCAATCATGTTATGTAATAGTGATTTTTAGGACCCATGACTGTGAACTTAAGGCAAAAAACTATATAAGGACTATACGGGGTATCCCAAAAATGACAGACAAAAGTGACACCGGAGGTAGACCTGCCCAAGAGGCATCGAACCAACCTAACATGACCTCAGTAAAAGTTGCACGGGTTTTGAGATATGGCCAATTTAAACTTGTTCTAAATGACAATGGGCAAAAATGTATGGAGCTTGGTCCAAGAACCTCCACGATTGAGACATGTGCCAAAGTAAAGGCCCATGTCCTTACTTCAAATTCTCAGAAGGGCATCAAAATTGGTCCTGGTGATTTTGAAAAAAAAATACTTTTTATTTTGAATGAAATGTAAACTAAGTAACTAGGTTAGGTACTGCTGTGGTGCTCCAAAGTCGTTTTGTACAAAATATGGTTTGGTTCTAAATAGCAACTACTGTCTACCTACCCAGGGGCCTGTTTCATAAAAAAATATGTAAAAAATATCCATGTATATTTGGTTTTTATGAATAAGACGCCATAGTCGATTCTATAAATAAAACAAGAGAAAACAAATAAACAACAACACAAGGTTTTTTATTAAAGACGGCCAATATTACAACATCGGACGAGACTAGCACTGGACCGGATGGGTTCGCGTGAAAGAGAAGAGTCTATGCCCAACAGTAGGCTCCATTTACGAGCTGATTAAGTTAATTAAGTCAATATTACACTTGTGAGGGGGATGCTTTGCTCCTCAACAATGAAACGATCAGAAAGGTTTCAGCAGAATATATTTTGGTGCGCCAGAAAATTCGTGGTAGCAAGAACGAGAGGCTTGACGTGAATTTTTTACAATGACATTTGTCTGGAACGGTGGCGAGAGTCTTCCGCCGGCCACCACGCGTGAGGCGTGCGAACGCTTCATGTAGGATGCACTACATCACCCCCGTTGGAGAGGATTACTCCGGGGATACGTCCCTGAACCGGACTCTTCGTCCTGACCGCGTCGTATAGTCGCGGCGCGGAATGGTCGCAGTGGGTGCATTCTGTGCATTTGACGGTGCTGTAGCTACTTTGCCTCCTTCCGTAGGTGTGATTGAGATGGATAGTGATGTGTTTAGGATGTAGACCGGTTTGACACGATCCATAGAAACGGTCACTGGTCCTCGCGATGAGTCGACAGTGACTGTTTTGCTCGTCGTCCTTAGCACCTTAAACGGTCCTGTGTACGGAGCTTTTAATGCGACGCGTAATGCATCTTTGCGTAAAAAAAAAACGTGTGTGCAACTCTCAAGGTCTGAACAAACAGGGACTTGTTGCCGTGCTTTGATGCTGGGGTCGGTTTTAATTTTGCCATTGTGTTCCCGTAGATTGGCAACGAAATCTTGTGTCTGTGGAATAGGAGTTGTTGAAGTGGTTTGTAGGAACTCTCCAGGAACCTTCAGTGGCTCTCCATAAACAATAGGGTGGGTCGATTTTTTCAAATGTCGAAAACTAAGTACGGGTAGGTCTCAAAAGTTGCATTGGGTGAATACTATTAATGTAAAAATAACAAAAAAAATATTGCATATAACTTTTAGCCCTCTACCGGTACCTCAACAAAACGAAAAAAAGCTAATTTTCAATCCACTTCCCATTTGATTTACTTGCACGTAATGTTACTTTTACTGCTCAAATTGTACTTTTTGTAACATAGTATAATCTAATAAGTAGTATGTGAGTTTGCCGCTTCGTGCACTCAATGTTGAGCCAGATAGGTACACTTGCATATCATCAAAATTCCTAGATTTTTCCAGTGCACTCGTGACTTTCACTCGGGAAAGCTACTATTATTTTTGTTTTGTTTGGAAAGAGTTTGCATAATTGATACTATCTTGCATTATATAAACATCACCTGACTAAATTTACAGTTAACTATAAGTGAAATTAGCCTTGTGAGTGTGTCAATTACGTACTTTTTTAGAATGAGTTCAATAGTGTTAAAAACTCGAAGTAACGTATTTTTTTCTACCTCTGGAACACTCAATGTATCGTGTACCAATGTATTACCTGCTACAATTAACGTAATAAAGTATATTTTGTATGTGCGACAAGATTTGCTAGAAAAATACAGAGGAAAATTGCCATCTGTTACCGACGTTTTCGCCTCTGTCTGCCGTCAGATCGAAAATATCTGTAATTCTGTTTCGATTCCGACTTAAAGCACTAAACGCATTAAGGACTTGCTGAAGAGGAATTGCGATAAATATTCAAAGCTTATTCGCTATGCTAAACAAAAAATAACTAATTCTTATGAGTAAAAAGTCTAAAATTGTCGACAAGCTGCTATGACAAATCACTTTGATTTCGCGGTTTGTAAATGCGGTAGTTTTGATTTCTGCACCTGCTCTAAAGGTTGAGACGGTTCCTATTATTGAATGGCTGTTCCTATCAGACCGAAGGATCAATAGAAAAATTCTAATAGTTCTCAAAAGTTAAAAGGCGCATGTAAGTATATATGCAAGACGGAAAATGTCCGCCATACCAAGTGTAACGCGTAAAATTCATACGTTGAGTAGAGAGATGAGATACTTTTGGCTTATTTAGGATACACAACACCACGCCATTGGTACTGGAAAATTAATTTGTAATTAAATCATAAACTTTTTGAACTGTAACAATATTTGGGTGATCTCAAATGCGGTGGATGTTATCGTACTATTACTAATACGGGATGGAAGTCTGGAGCTATAAGTCATATCGAGTTACGTTTGAAAATACCTCTACAATGGTTCATTACTTAACTTTACGCAAATGCATTGCCATTGAGACATTTATTTACCTACGAGTATCTAGATGGACGGACAAGTGAATCAATTGCATTCTTTGGTACTATCGGAAAATCACTGGAAACTTGTGAAAATCGCTCTGTAAAAATGTTTGTACATGTGTCGGGAAACCTTCTTATGCAGGATGAGGAAGCCACGAAATGTTTGAGCGCAGACCAAAAATATCTGTTCAAAATACGTCATGCAATGGCATCTGATGTTTGTAATGAAGAACTTGCTTACAGAGAGCCGGGCAATATGTCTCATCCTCGTTAGCTTTCATATTACGCCCTTAAGTAGGAACCAATGAACTAAGCTGTTGAGCGCTGTATGGAGCTAGTTACTGAATCATCTATGACAGTAGTAGGGGAAACAGCGTACGACGGTCTTATCCGTATGAAAATACAATGTAGGTCTTTAATGCCCTCCTTTGATAGGAAGGCCAAATTCAGACGCTAAAATGGGAGATTTTCCTGTTATTTACATATTTTTTTTACCACAATGATAATAAAACGTATTGCATTTCAAATTAACTTCCTTTATTTTAATCTTTCATTCACTTAACTTTTGTTAGAAAATATCAAGATTTCCAAAAACTCAAAGGCTGGTAGAGGGCTATAAGTTATATTAGAAAAAAAAATGAATTACTACATTTCATTGTGCTTCTCATTCTGCAACTTTTGAGACCTACCCATCAGCGAAAATACAAAAAAAAGTTTTTTTCATCCAAATCGACCCACCCTAATAAACAAGTTCCACAGCAGAGCTTTCAGATCCTCTTTCCATGCACTCCGGACGCCGAGCAGAATAAAATGATGGGGAGAACTTCCGTCCATCGAATGTTTTTGTAAGCCATGATCGCTGCTTTCAGGGTTCTGCGTAGTTCTACCATGCCATTGGCTTGCGGGTGGTATGCAGTAGTGTGCTGCATTTTAATACCACACAACTTTTGCCAGTGCCTTGAATAGGTGGGATTCGAATTGTACTGGGTACACATACCTGATACGGATGCAGATTTTCTGTAGCAATTGCAGCTGCTTCTGGGTGTTTATTAAACAGCGCTTGTGTTAATCTAATTCGTCTTTTTCGTAACACAGAACGGTTACACAACAAACAAATAACTCCCACTGAAGGTCGATACATATCGAAAACACAGTTCAACAATTACCAATCACAAAGAAAAATAGGTGTCCATAAACAAGCATAAGTCGGGTTGAAGTCCAGCACAAGTACAGCACAGAAAAACACAGGTGAGATCTAGCTCCAGACTACCTGCGGCGTGTGCGCGCGTCTCTTGCTTCGGAAGCGAGGGTTTGCGGGGAGGGGGAGAGAGTGGGGGTAGCAGGGTGATGCGAATATGTCTTCTGCGTCACGCCGCCGCAAAGAAAGCGGCATTTCATTGTATACATAATAATAAAGTAGGTCGTTTCTAGGAAAAAAATAAGTTTAATACAGTGAATGAAGATTACATTTAAAAAAAATCTCTCGGATGGATTTTAATTATATAAAATTTTATGTGGAGAGAAAAAATATACCTACCGATTTGTATTATTCTTATCCGTGGAGGCTCTTGGACCACTTTTGCCCATTCTCCTTTTCACTTTTTTTTAACAAGTTTAGTGCTAGCGTTAAGTTAGATAACCCTCGTGCTTGGTTTTTTTTTATTTGTACTCGGTCACGACTTACTAACTTAGCGTAAGTGCTAGCATAGCACTAAAGTTGTTAAAAAAAGTGAAAATTTAGAATAAGTTTGAATTGGCCATATCTCGAAAACCGTGCAACTTTTACTGAGGTCGTGTTAGGTTGGTTCGACGCCTCTTGAGCAGGTCTACCTCCAGTGTCACTGTGACGTGTCATTTTTGGGACACGCTGTATACAGGGTTACAGGGAAAGTCGTACACAATATTAAAGGAGGTCATTTCTGATGGATTTTATTCTATTATATAGGGTCCGAAAATTAACCGTTATGGAGATATTGACTGTTAAAGATTTAAAAAAAATTTGCCAAGTGTCACTTAAGATGGCAAACAGTAAGTTTTTAGTTGAGGTAAATACGTGCTCTTTGATAATTTCCCGTAAAACGCGACTTAGTTTGGATTTTGGTATTTATTCATCTTCATTGTGTGAATCGCTCGTAGCCTGGGCTGCCTGAGTGATCTTAAACGATCACTAAGGTTAAGCAACATACGGCGCGTTCAGTCCATGGATGGGTCACCGTCTATGACTAACGCTAGTGGCACTTTTCCGAGCGGTTCCGTGCTTCGCAAGGCACGTTAAGCAGTTGGTGCCGGCTGCCGTCGATAGATGGCAGTCGTTAAGCCGAGTCAGAGGCCTTAGGGCGGCTTGAAAACTTCTAACAGTAAGACCAGCCACTAGTCTTACAAGCCTCCACCAATCCGGACTTGGCCCCCGTGGTGGAGTATGGCTTAATAGACCTTCCTCAGGGAAGAGACCCGTGCCCCTCGGTGGAGACATGGTGGGTTGATGAATCATTGTGTGACTTGGCTTGGATTTTGAACTGATTCATCTTCGTTTTTAACATGGTTGCCTCTATTTCTAATATAAATTCTCATTCTTTTTTTTTTAATTACTCTTCACTACAGAAGTTCGCAGGTTTCTCCTTATTTTCACAGCCGTTTCCGCAAATATTCTCTGTCTCAAAATTTCGACATTTTCAATTGGCGTCATTTTATTTTAAATTATGCTTTTAATATGATCTCATACATAAAAATCCATTGGCGTTAGATCAGGGCTCCTAGCCGGCCATGCAATGGGACCGTCTTTTCTAATCCATTTGTTTGGGAAGTTCTCGTCCAACCATGCTTCCGTGGTGCGCTGGGCAGCCGTCATGTAGAAAGAACATTGTCTCGTCTCAATGCAATAGAAATGTCGTCCATCAACAAGGGTAACTCCTCCCTCAAAAAGTTTTCATATGTGTCTCGCCATTCAAGTCACAGAATGAAAATGAATCAGTCCAAAATCCAAGCCAAGTCTCAGTATGAAGATGAATCAGTTCAAAATCCAAGCCACGTCACAGAATGAAGATTAATACAAAAATCCAAACTAAATCCGTTACGTTTAACGTTACCGTTTGCCATCTTAAGTGACACTTGGCTAACGTTTTTTCGATGTAATAGCAAGTGATATACGTTTTTTAATACCTAAAGAGACGTAGAAGTTTCTAAAACGCAAATCATTTGCAGAGCACGTATTAATACATCTACCACGGAAGAATCACACGAGCAGACTAACACAAAAACAATAGATAGATAGAATATTCTAAAAAATAAATACTGAAATAGGTAGGTACCTGAACACCTGAGACAGCATGTCTCCAGAGCACAAAAAAGCCTATCTGACCTTTTTACATAGTTTAAAGGTGCCAGGAAGTAAAAAGATTTTTTTTGTATCGAAGTTCAGTTATGTCGGTACTACCACTAGAGCCTACTCAAATAACATTATTTTAAAATTTCATGCACATACCTATTAAATGTTATCCTTTTTGAATAGTTAAAGAGTCGTAGAAGTTTTTAAAATTATTTGCAGAATAAGTTCCATACGTAAATTTTTTTTAAGAGCTTCAATGTGAAAAATATTTAGAGAAAAGATATTTAATTCTAACCGTTGCCGAGCAGTTTTTTAAAGCTGTTAGTAGTAGGGTGCAGCTTTTGCTGATATTTTTTTAGCAATTGACATGCCTTTTAACTAAATACATTAAAAAAAAACACTTTATGAGCTCTATTCTGAGAAAAAATCAATCAAACAGCCAAAAAAATTTTTTTTTTTTTTTTTTTTTTTTAGTTTTTAACAGTCTATATCTCCATAACGGTTAATTTTCGGACCCTATATTCCATCATAAATGACCTAAATAATGACCTCCTTTCATATTGTGTACGACTTTCCCTGTAACCCTCCCTGTATACAGCATTAACGCCATCCCAGGCTCGTGATGTTCGTACGTTCGTCGTAAAAATGAGAGTTTGTGCAGACAATTTATGCAAATTTGATCTGTAATAAACGATATGACTTTTTTTGCTCGATGGGGCTAGTGTTACCCCCTGGAACCTCTTAAGTACATAATATACCCACTATGTCCAACGCAATGAAGACTTAAATTAAACAGATTGACATATTCATGTGGACTTATGGATTATGCAATAATTTCCTCGAGTGTAGATTGTGTTTTATCTTGTGTAAACACTGTGTTAAATGTTTCATTACTTAATTAGAAGCAAAGGTGGCTTTATTGTATGCAATGTATGTAAATGTTTATGTTTAATGTTTATTATGTTTATTTGCATGCAAATTATTAAATAAACATTCTTCTTATTAGACCTTTAAGGAAAAAAACAATCGCTGGGACACAAGTAAAGCTTTATGATGAAATTTCGCGAGTAATTATTGTGAAATACGTTACCTAAGACAAAGCGCGATTCCGTGCACGCAAGCGCGATTCAGCACACGAGAGCCTACGCTCGCGTGCGGGAAAGAGCATTTTGCTTAAAGACATTTTGATTCAAGTTTTTCCATTATTATAAAAAAAAATCGATATCCTTTTAAATGTCAAATGCCGCTACTTTCCAGTGTGGTAATTGCCGAATTCTGACGTTTTACGCAAAAAAAACATGCCTTATTACGAGTATGTCTTCTATCTGTAATTGCACTCATTATGTTATGCTCGTCTCTCATTCTAGACGATGGAGCTCATAACGTTCGGCAAGGAGATGCTTCAGACCCTAGCAGAGCAGGCAGCAAGCTACCGGTTGGGGCAGATGGCGCTCAGGCAGCTGGATCGCGCCCTGTGGCTTCTGGAGAAATCCGCCCGCTGGGCCGTGCCGCCGCCCTGTGAGTGTAGACTTGATTTCAGTGTCTTCTATTACAGAGACTAGGCTGGGGTAGCTGGGGATGTTCGCCCCCTTGGCCTTGCCGCTGCCCTATGAGTTAACATATAAATCCGCGCGCTGGGCCGTTCCGCCGCCCTGTGCGTGTAGACTTGAGTTGAGTGTCTTCTATAACGGAGACTAGGTTGGGGCTGCTGGAAAGGTCGGCCGCTCAGCATTGTCGCTACCTTGTGAGTTTACACTCGAGTGTCTTCTCTAACGGAGATTATATGCGTGGGCAACTGGGAAAATCCGCCCGCTGGGCCGTTCCGCCGCCCTGTGAGTGTAGACTTGAGTTGAGTGTTTTCTATAACGGAGACTAGGCTGGGGCTGCTGGAGAGTTCACCGTGCTCGGCCGTGCTGCTGCCATGTGAGTTTACACTCGATCGTCTTCTTTCACGGAGACTGCAGGCTCGGGCAGCTAGGAAAATCCGCCCGCTGAGCCGTGCCGCCACCCCGTGAGTTTCCACTCCAATGTCTTCTATAGCGGAGACTAAAGGCTCTGACAGATGGAACCTCCTCCATAGCGGAGTATCCTAACTAACATACAGTTACAGAGTAACATTTTGTTTTTACTTTGAATAAAATATTTGTTTTTCATTTTGCGGAGAATATCAAACCATAAGTTTCATTGTGCCACTGACTCGCTATCATTACCCGTTGTTCACAACCTTGCTTTACTTCATAGGCAGGTAAGAAAATCTCCAAGAGACTATTTTTTGTACCAACTTCTGCAGTCTCAGAATTTTATTAGTCGCGTAGATGGAGAGAAATACCTTTATGTAGATTGCTTTTTGAGTTTTTCCTTCTCCGCAGTAGACGATCGGCCACAGCCGGAGCTGGTGCGGCCTTTACCCTGGGTCTTCTTCCTCATGCTGCTAGTGGTGCTACGTGCCACCAGAGAGTCAATCTCCCTAGTCAACCTGGTCATGGGAAAACCGCCCCTGAGAGCAAGTGATGTTGTGAGTAATGTTTACTATTTATTCGTCATGCGCATGGGTTACATTTGAATGCGCTTGTGCAGGTAAAGGCGATCCACATTTCAACAGGCCGGAACGTACGGGCGCAACTTAAAATATACTTTAAATACTACGTTAGATTACAATACTAGAGCAAGAAGGCCCGTCACGGGAATGAGGTTTTTATGCACTTGTATTATGGCCGCAAATTCGTAAATATTACATTTTTAATTGAAACCGTGCCGCCCGTCCGCACGGTCGCCGGCCCGTTGCTTGATGACAGAAATTATCGGAGACTGTCAGTTACTTACGACAGTTTATTAAAAACAAACTAAAGAACAAGTGGATGAAGTTTCTTTGTCGATTTCATTCATATTACTCTGAGGGTCAGGAAGCCCTTCCAGCCGCCGCGGACTGATAATACCGAGCGGGTCATTACTCTGAAAATACGCAGTGATTAGACTGCCGCACTCGCGGGCAACGTGCTTACTCGATGCCAAGACATTAATATTGGTTGACCTGAATTGATTGGGCTATGAAATCTTCCCGGATGTGTTTATTTTGATGTTGCTAGGCTCAGATGCAGATTTCGTGTGGTCATAAATTTTGATGATAACATTTATGAGTTCACCGCAACTGCTTTTGACTCGGACTGTTGTGTAGTATAAATAAAGATATTAAATAAAGTATTTGGATTAAAAAAAATGTCTGGCATTTAAACTAATACTAAGTTTATACAGATAAATGGATCTTATCTTATCTTATCTTATAAGAACAATAATTTTGTTAATTATAAACCAAATTTTAAAACACTCGCAAACATATAAGCATATATTGAATACCTCGCAACTGTAAAATATGGAATTATTCAGGAGGCATAAAAAACTGCATACTGAAAAAAATGTTCCCATATAAAACCAAAGTAGACCTCTAATATAATGTAATTTCAATGTTTTTACGTGGTTGGTTAATATTTAAAGATATCGACCCAAACTGCGTTTAATGTTACAAAATCACCTAAAATTGCACACTCAAAGCCATCGATATTAAGTTTTTTTGTCCATTTTTAACTCTAATTTATATCTTTCTTGGACACGCTCTCTTTAATTTGTAACGTTTATTAAACATAACATAAACATAAACATTTACACACAAGCACATACATTGCGTCTGGCCCCACACTAGGATACCCTGTGTCGTGGGAACCAGAAACAGCGACGTCACAAACATGTAGACAACCAAGACCTGGAGTTTTTTTTTTCTCCAGCCGGGGATCGAACCCGGGACCTCTCGCATGGTAAGCAGATGCGCTAACCACTACGCCACAGAGGTCGTCAACACGTTTATTCATAAACGTTTATTAAGTAACAGTTTCTATGATAAAAATATTCATCTATTTATATAGATGAATAAAAATTTCTTGAAATCAATCACATTGTCTGCTCAATAATTCAATAATACACTTGATTCCTAGACTAGCAGTAATGTACGTAACTTTTTCCAATAACCAATATCATTCCAGGTTATGTACATCCAAGGTAAGCGGCGATACTTACGCACGCTCAAGTATCAAGGCAACCGGATTATGCGCGCGCGCACTAGCCACGCCCCCTCACAGCAGCAGTCGTGGTTCAGCAGTTTCCAGTCGCTGTTTGAGTTCACAATGTGCTTCCGGCACAACCCACGCAGTGACGCGCCCAACAATGACCAGATGTTGGTGAGTGCTTAGCTAGCAAAAAAAAAACGGAAGTCGGTAAGCGATGCAGGTATATTGCGCACCCTTGCAAGAACAACGTGATATTTCGAAGAAAACCATTTTTTATTCATAGAATAGGCTAGTTGCTCTAAAAAATGTAATTGGTCCGTCTTTTAGATTATTTAAAAATAAGGGACACGTATTTTTGTATTTGTAAATTAGACCAAAAATGACAAAGATATAGCCCATTAAAGTTACGTGTGACGTCACGCCGTGCTGCATTTTTTAGCACGGAGTGACGTCACACGTAACTTTAATAGGCTATATCTTTGTTATTTTTTGTTTAATCGAAAAAAGAAAAAATACGTGTCCAATATATTTTTTTAATCTAAAATACGGACTAAATAGAATTTAATTATTTTGACCCTGGAAACACCCTATTTTTTTTAACGCGATTTTATTTACTCCGAAAACGCCGGAATAATGAGCAAAAGAGACACTGCATCATGTTATAGCGGTATCTCCTTCGGCCATTACTTTGAAACCTTAAAAAATGCTCTCATGTAACGTAAGGGTTCCGAAATAACACGTTGTTCTTGCAAGTGTGCGATTGAGTGTCTCGTTGGTCTAGACGTTAAGGCGCTTACCTACCGACCGAGAGGTCGTGGGTTCGATTCCCACAGGGGGCCGCCGTACATTTGTACAAATGGCCTCAGTCTGGGTAGTTTTCCATGTTTGTAATGTCCTTGCCTCGTTACCATAGCACAGGGTATCCTAGCTTGGGACCAGGTGTAGTGATTTTCTTGTGTGGAAGTTATTATTATTACTTGAAAGAGAGGGAGTATTTGTTGTTGTATTGCTGTTCGAGTTTAAAGTTTGTTTTTGGCACACCACACACAGAGTGCCCAATAACATAACATTTACAAACAGGCACATACATTGCTTCTAGCCCCACACTAGGATACCCTGTGTTGTGGGACCCAGAAACGACAGGATATTTGTGAGTGATTGGTTAGAAAGAGACACGCGAGTCGCTAAAGGAGTTAACTAGAGTTAGCTACCGCTAGTGGTATTTTTCCGAGCGGTTCCGTGCTTCGCAAGCCGGGCAAAGCCAAGTCAGAGGCCTTATGGTGGCTTGAAAACTTCTGACAGTAAGACGGTAAGTGGACAGTAAGTGGTAGAGTACGGCCTATACATTCCTCAGGGAAGAGACCCGTGTCCTTCGGCGGGGGCATAATAAGCTGATGATGATGATGATGAAATACATTGCTTCTGGCCCCACACTAGGATACAGCGACATTACAAACATGTAAACATCGTAGGACGTAGGACGACCAGCCACAAGATGGACATACGATCTCATCCAAGTGGCGGGAAGACGCTGGATGCAAGCCGCTTCCAACCGGTCTTTTTGGAAATCCATGGAGGAGGCCTATGTCCAGTAGTGGATTTCTTGTCTCTGAATGATGATGATGATGAAACGTCCAAGACCTGGGTTCTCTCTCTAAAATTAAAAATACTGTCGCTTAAATACTAGCCTCGAAATGGTTTGCGATTTAGGCAGTAAAAATGTTTGGGTATCTAATTTGAGAGAACCCTTGTTATCTTTGTTTTTGTGTTTTGATGGTTTTTTGTTTTGCCACGAAAGGGCCATTATGTTTCAGAAATGCATTAATAACGCTCAATGTCGTTTTGTGTTATACGCGTGGCTATTTCAGCTTTTCGGCAGTATTTTGCCGTTATGTCGTATGAACTAGTAACATAACATAACATTTACATGCAGGCACATACATTGCTTCTGGCCCCACACTAGGATACCCTGTGTCGTGGGAACCAGACACAGCGACGTCACAAACATGAAAACATCCAAGACCTGGGTTTCGTTTTTTTTTGTCCCTAGCCGGGATTCGAACCCGGGACCACTCGTAGGCAGATGCGGTAACCACTGCGCCACAGAGGTCGTCATAGTATTTTTATACTTTAACTTGTTCATTGGTGTAAAAGATCATGTATTGTTTTCCGTGTCTTTAAGAGATAGAAATATGTGGCAGAGATATGCTTGATTACAGTGACGCATGCAACGCATAATCGCTGCACTATGCCACATGATTTTTTGACCTTTCATTGTGGCATTTTGTCCGTTATAACGCTCATAACATGACAGTGCTGAGGTCACACCGCAAAATTCTGTGATATCTCGACGTGGTTATGGAATGTAGTTCAGAAAGGTTCTAAAAAAACTTTGTCCTATACCAAACTTCAGTACCTGATCCAAAGAATGTATGAAACAGCATTTTTTTGTTAGCGATAATGTTAGTCTCACAAAGGTGTGAGAAAAACAGTATTATTTCTACGTATTCGTATAAATCATGTGTCTTAAAACCGCTTTAAGGCATTTTAACTAAAAAAATAAATAAATTATGATTTGTAAAAAAACACAAGATAAAATTTGATAATTTGTGTCTGCCGCCATTGTATCGAAAACGGCCTGGATTGGCCGATTCTATGTTGACGTCACATGGCAGTAAAAATGGCGTCTGTTATTCATTCTTTCTTACGTTCATTGGTTGGTTTTCCGGGAAGTGACGTCATAATTCCTGAGCGACGCCATATTGCCTAAGATAGCGTTTTGGCGGCTTATTTGAAAAGTAAATTTTCGCTTGGCTTTATTAGAAGAAATACACGAAATAATTAAAATAACCACTTTCTGAGGACTCCATAAACACCAACAAACAATATGAGATGGCTTTCTGAAATCGGTCAAATAGCCAAGAGGCTAAAAATGCGCCAAAGACATTTCTTCATACTAACTCTATAAAAAGTAACATTATTGTAAATTGTATTGTAACATATTTGTAGGTTTTGGTGGCATCTACTACAATATTATGTTACTGTTTATTGAGTTAACATGAAAAAAAATGCGCCAAAGAAATTATGTAGTTTTGAGAATCACTCTAAATATTATTTATAGTTATTTGTGGGAAGCCAGCTTAAACTAGCAGTTTGTTTTTCATTCAGACGTGAAAGGAGTTAAATGAAAAGAGGAAGAAAAAATCCACTGGCGATTTTAATTTTAGCTGCTTAATTTTGTTCACCACAACTTATTGGTGTCATACAGATACAACAATTAATGTGGAAATGTGAAAATATATAATGCAAAAGAATAGTTTTTAGCAGGTGTACTTATTTTTTTAATCGGCTCTCTATCTCGGAACCATTCAAGTGTGGAATAGCTCTCCTCACTACTAAGGCGATGATTTGTAACCGCAGGTCGTAAAACGCAAGCGCAGCGGCGAAACGAGCCCGGCGGCGACCAACAGCGAGAACACTATGGAGCGTCTCATCGAGAAAATGATGGTGGACCTGAATGCTGATAGCGATGACGACTCAAGCTACACGGTAGGTTACATTGCTTCATAGCAAGGTTACACGTCGTTGGTCGACCAAGAGTCAACTCTTTGTCAACTTTTACATGTGTGTGCTTACTCAGTTACCACTATGGAATGCCTCATAGAGAAAATGCTGATGGTGATGACTATTCAGCTACAGGGTAGGTGAAAGTACTGTATAGTTCGTGCCACGAAAGATGCCCCATGAGCTAATTAATTTTGGCTTTTATTATTATGTTCTTAAGGATCTTACCGTGGGACTCGTTTGGTAATCTTTAGTGACTGCATTTATAAATGTGACTAGTCGATAATGAAAAGGTAAATTAGAACGCGACTAATATATTCTAAACTCTTTGCTAGTCATATTTTCTCGTGTTTGATTTGAGAAAAAATAAATTAACCTACTTATATGGATTGTAAACTGCGCCCACCTCCGAGGTCTCTATGGCCTCTCAACGTTATCCGCAAGGAGAGTTCTCCATCATCGTCATCATCCTCCACACTTATTAATCAGATTGCCTAGTGGGTTTAGCTAGCTTCACCTTAGACTACCCTGCCACAGGCCGTGGGTTTGTTCCCGCTGCGGGCTGACGTGTTTTAATTCATACAAGTCTGGGAGTTTTTTCTACGAGCTGCCTTTGTCTGGTTACCATATGACAGAGTATCTGACAGTCTGATAGATTTTAGAATATACCTCGGGCTCTAGAGTGGGCTCGGTTTTCGCCGAAAGCACACGAGTGTAATACTACTTCCTGCTCTGTATAAAAGAGTACTTGGATTTTCTTAGTTCCGATTTCGATATTAAGTGTCAACACGAATATATCCGATTCTATCCGATAGTAGCCAAGGTATATTCTAAAAGCTAACAGACTTTACAGGGTATTTTTAAATAGTTAGCGACATTTCGAGAGAAACTTCTGTACCCGAGTGAGACAAGAACTCTTTGAGAGAGATTTCCCTTTGAAAAGCTATTTCGAAGTCACCCTGCAATTTGGAATCGGAAGGTTGTATTTGTAATGTGTGAATGATATGCTATTGACGTATAAAAAACCTCTCTTGCAGTTAACCAACGCTACCAGCGTCAAGACCGACTCTGAGCCTGAGTCAGATCAGGACACCGTCTTCAGCAACGACGTTTCCGCCTCCACGCCCCAGAAGACCGCCATATCCACCCCAGAAAAGCACACCTCCAACTCCTCACAGGAAAAAGAAAGCCTCAACACTGCACCAAAACCCGCCACAGATAATAAGTCCGACTCCAATGAGAAGGACCAACACAACGATAATATCACTAAAGAAAACAGTCACACTGAAAGCAGCGAAGCTAAACCTGAACGCAACGCCAATGACACGACGTTGAAAAGTGACGACTTGAACGCGACGCCGGAAAAAGATGAGCCTAATACTACCTTGAAGGATAGTCCCAAGGGGGAGACCGCCGGTAATACGCCCCCAAAAAGGTCTATACCAAGATCAGAGCACAACATAAAGAACGCGAAAATAAATAACAATGATGTGAATAAGAAGTCCAGTTTGGGTGTGAACAATAAGGAAGGCAGTGTAGATGATAAAGCGCCGGCTTCAGAGCCGCCAAAGAGGGTAACGACAAAGGAAGACACTATCAAATTCATGCAGAGTGAAAAGGGTATCGCGAGGCCGCAAGGGAAGAACTCCCACAAAATTGGTAGGAAATTATTGAATTTCTTTCGACCCAAACCTAAAGTCATAATCAAATCCACAGAGGTATCGAAAAACCTTCACTTTTCGAAGATAAAAGATTGCTTCTGAGCAGCCCTTTGACTGTGAACATATAAGTCGTATATGTTTTAATTGACAGAGTATTTTTTATATTTGCAGCCAACGGACGGGCGATAGAGAATTCGTCAAGCAAAAAGAAAGGTACTGAGATCTCAGATTACAAAATAAAGCAGGGGTGCTAGTATGTAACTTCCCCACTGTATGGACTCCTGATATAATTATGCTCTGAACTATGAAATTCATACATATTCCGACAGTCCGGAAACATGGAAATGTATAATCCAATACAGTGGAGAGTTGCGTAATAGAAAGACTAAACGCTTCTTTTGCATGAATCTCACATCAGTTATTGCCTAAGTACCTGTTTATAGCTGCTTTTCCTTAAGCAAATGCAACCATATCTAACTTACGATCTGTTTTGAACGTCCTTGTAAAGACAATCGATTTCTGTTGAACGCAGTAATCTTGTGACCAAATTAAATACCGCCGTAGCTGGTTATTGGAATGGAAAGATTCTCCTGCATGTTATCTGCTATACAAACTACTCTTTGCACGGTCGCTTACACTCACGCATTCCATCATGATAAGTTTGGTAGGCGATCGAATGAAATGTTTATTGACTGTGGACTTTCAAGTGAGATACTATGATCAAACACGGCCTTGGTCCTTTCACATACTTACTAATAAGTTCCTATTTCACAAGGGAAATACATCACAAGCATGACATAAATAAAGGTGTCAAAAAGCAAAGGACCAGATTGGCAGGGGTCGAGAGGCTCGGTGACAGCGAAGAGGGCTTTGCCGAGCATGGGCTTGTTAAATGCACCATTCACTTATGCGTACCTAATCGAATCAGTTTCAATGGTAAAATGTTGTGTAAAGCGATAGTTTCATCAGTTGGTTTCTAGTAACATAATAAATTTCATAGGAAAATTGTTCAAGGAATTAATCTGGAAGATCGTGTCAATGGGTGATCCGAAGATATAAATATTTCGTAATCAGCTTACGTTTACTTTCCTCTCTGAAAGAGAGAGGGCGGGGGCGGGGGGGGGGGGGGGGGTCGCAAGTATAAGCTTACTTGTGATTCTGTTGTGTAGAAATTAATATTATTACTTAATCACGTGTGTCCAGAACCCCTCGGATTGTGATATTTTGATACCCCGACCAAGAAACTGCCCAAAGACCTGCCTACCTGACCTGCCCCCTTAGCACGATTATCACGTGCGCGAGAATAAACAAAGACTCGTCGCGCCATCACCTTCTCGCCCGATACGTGATGCTTCTCTCTCTACTTCTCACGCGCGGGAAAAGAGATCATTATAGGACCCCCTTGATCTTTTAGCATGGTATCTACCTGCATACCATTTTAACTTAAAACGGGACGTTTTAGGGATAAATAATTATAGAAAATAGAAGTTCCTGATTCTAGGTCCGCCGTAATGCGTCCATAAAATCACAATTTATTTATTTATAATTCAACCACAATTTTACAATAATTCACATGATTGACAGATTTGCAAAACACTCTTTGCCCAAACCATATTTAAATTAGTTTTTTTTTATTTTCATTTGCGCCATTAGTAATTTTGATGTTAAATTACAATTTTTATATGTATTAAAATAATGGAATACGATTCTGCCCCTTTCATAAAATTATTTTTTGTAACATCCAATTTCTTATGGGTTAGCATTTTTTCAATCGCTTCTCTTGGTTATAATATCAATTACCATGTCATTGTGCATTTCATTCTTTGGCCGCATCACATTACAGACAGCTCTAGTTAATCGTAATTAGCCCTAAACAAGGAGCGAGGCTTAAACTGCGTTTAAAACTTTCAGAGAACACCAGGCACTGACGGACGCCGGTTGTTGAGTGAGCAAAAGGAACTGTTGCAATAAGATCGAGTGGATCGATCTAAGGCGAATGTTAATAATAATAAAATAAATTATCACAACGAATTTTTGAATACAAATTGTTCATCGATATAGGACTTCATTTCTCATTTCTCATGTATGATGAAACGGCAGGTAGATTATAACAGGCCTGTACAGGCCTTAATCCAAGAGAATAAATAGCATTTTGGCCTCCATAGTCTTAGGGTCGTATGCAGCATGTGTTGTATGATTTAGTCCATAAGTCCATACTGTAACATTAGTTTTCTTTTCAGACACCTCTTTATCTAATCTTTTATTAAATTTACAATTTATTCTTATTCGGCATTTATTTGTCCATTGCTGAAAATAATATGTCTAAGTTAACATCTGCATCGGTAAAATTACGAATGCAATTCTACACTCAACAGAATAGTAAAAGGTGTTTCAACATAGACCAATAGGACATATTTTTGAGTAATTTTTTTACTAGCTGACATGTTAATTATTAACCGTTTCCCAGGTTGAACAATGTTTTTATGAGGAATCGTTTAACCTAATCGCAGTATGAAGTATCGGATAATTTTAAACATTCGTTTTGGGAGAGATGCACTTAGGTACTATTTATTTTTACTTACGAGAGGCAGCTAAAGAAGCAAGTAAATAACTTGACCCTCAAGTAATTTTTTGGTCTATTTTAAGTAATGTTGTGGCCAATGTGTAGATTTAAGTTACTGTATAATTATTTTTAAATGTTACTTCTAAATATGTGTGCATAAGGGTAGCAAAAAAAAAATTGCTGATTTCACACAGGATGTTTTGCAAAAGTGCAATATTTTAACAAACAACATGATGCTAAGACAGTCGTAAGTTAGGTTCTTTTGTAGGAATTATAAGCTAGTTACTTTCGAAAAATCGGTATAGGCTTAACAGAATCTCGTAAACTTGATTTATTTTTATAATTGTGACTGAAAAATGTTTTGTGCTTACACGGTACTGTTATGAATTCATTAAGTGTAGATTTTTATCGCCAAATAAATAATATTTAATATGTTTGCAATTTTCTTGTATACACAATTATCTTCAAGATAGATGTGCATTTAACGATATTTCAATGCAAAATGTTCCTTTTAGTAGATAATGTTAATCAATGTAGCTATGTTTATAATTTTTTTATTGTTAAAAAGATGTGCAATAATTTTAAGTGCTTTTGAACTTGCTTTGTAACAAATATTCTAAGAGATGATTGGCTAATTATATTGTACAAGTAATAGTCGGAAATGTCATAAAATTCCTAAGAATCAGGCTGTGTTTCTAAATTGAATCTAAATGAACAAGGTGAAGACTGAGATTAACGGAAATATTTATGTAATTTATATTTTTTATAATGATTGTGAATCTTGTTGATAATAAATTTATTTTCTATTACGAATTGCAATTGGTTTTTTCTTGGCAAATAACAATGATGCCAGAGTGAATGATACTTTGTATCTGCCCCTATATTAACGCGTACCAATTCCTGAACGTATCCAACTATCAAAATAGTACGGAAATTATTGAGCAGGTAGACGATTGGAATCGCCTACTATTTGTTCGCATAATTAGCCCACTGATGATGGCGACTTCATGTAGGTCATCTAGGTTTTATCGTTTTAGAGAGAAAAAAAACCGGTCAAGTACGAGTCAGACTCGCGCACGAAGGTTCCGTACCATTATCTATAAAAACGGCAAATAAATCACGAGTGCCCTCCTTAAAAAAATATTATATTTTAAGTGAATATTTAAAAAATCACGTTTTTTGTATGGGAGCCCCTTATTAAATATTTACATATTTTATTCTGTGTTTTTGTATATTGTTGTTGTAGCGCCAACATTAATACACATCTATGAAAATTTCAACTGTAAGTTCTATCACGGTTCAAGAGATACAGCATGAGATTTAGTGACAGATGGACGGGTAGAGTCTCAGTAATAGAGTCCGTTTTACCCTCTGGGTACGGAACAGAATGCTAAATCCTATTACCGAAATAACGAACAGTAGTACCCCTTGAAACTTCAAACTGTTCATGAATTTTTATTGCGTTTATTGCTTTGATTCTACAACAAAAAATAAAAACCACAAAAAGAAGATTTGTTTCCGCCCGGGATCGAACCGGGGGCCTTGTGCGTGTGAAGCACACGTGATAACCGCTACACTACGGAAACTTGAATTCTTAAAGCAAAATCACCAATCATATGACTCGCTGTTGACGCAACTGGCAGCCAATAGAAAAAGCTAAAAACCAAACCATTGCCGACAAGGCCACAATAAAAGCTGACTATCGGATCGCATGGCTGCCGTGGCCGACCGAAATAATCAACAGAAACCGCTCAATCAGTTCAGTCCACAATCCACACCGGGCTGTCAGTTTCGCGGCTGCTCTGCCCGCGTAAGGACGCGCGCAGGTGTCCTATTGTCGGTGTTCAGTTGTGCATTCTCTGGATATAAAAGCCGTAAGGACCGCAGAAAACGCAACCATGGATCCCGAAGCGTTCTTAGACCTGGCCAACCAGGTCATCAAGCTAAAGATGTACCCTTATTTTGACATAGCGCACTCTTTATTATGCGCTCTATCGGTGCGGGAAGATCTGGGAGCCGGTAAGTGGTGTTTGCTACTTATGCTCTTGTTTGAGTGACAGGCGCCAAAAATGCTGGTTGCATTTTCGGAGTAGGCTACAGCTGCATCCTGTTATTGGTGGCTTTAGGCCGAAATTAAATGACGACAGGCGAATGGGACAGAAATAAAAGATCTCTCTCTTATAAGGTTAAAAATAGATCGCTTTCCTACCGTTATTCCGCATAGCTGAATGTCTAGCTGAAACTGAAACGAGCGTGTGGTAAAATACAAGCCGGACCCAAATTAAAAGGTGTACTTTTTATTATTATCTTGTCAACAGGCCTCCCTGACTTT
This sequence comes from Yponomeuta plumbellus, assembly GCA_947310845.1. NCBI lineage: Eukaryota > Metazoa > Arthropoda > Insecta > Lepidoptera > Yponomeutidae > Yponomeuta > Yponomeuta plumbellus. The sequence goes on from OX371210.1 coordinate 6,680,746, forward strand.
TTTTATTTATGCACAAGTAGTTTGGTTTATTTTATTTATTTAACATAATCCACAGCGAGACATTGTGAACTTAATACCTACATTTGGAAAAATGTTATCGGTCTTGGTAATAAATAAAAACTTATCAGGACTTTTTGATAACGTCATAGGTGTTCAGTGAGCAAGTTGAACTGCAATACCCGGTAGATAACTTGTACAACAATCCGCGCAGTCGGGATAAGAGTGCGTTGGAAACATAACAGCAAAATATTGTATAGGTAGGTATTTAGTTGTCAATTTGACTAAACTACAGTAACAATACTTGACTAATGTGATCCAGAATAATACGTTCATTGTATTGTCCAACTTATTCGACGGGCCTTGTAAAAACGAAAATCCGCAACTGTGGTATTTCGTAACCCGCTACCGCTACTAGGTATTTATTTACTTATGGATAAGTATGATTTTTTATGGCATTTTTAACTATAAGTCTAGGCAGTCTAGCTAGAGCCACAGAAGAAAAAAAAGAGCAGAAATAGTGCTTCAGCCAGTGACAGATAACTTATATGCCTGTACGGTAACATAATAATGTAGGTATAATTATTATTATTATTATACTCAACTGCAAGGCATAAGTAATCCTTGGTAATGGTACATACAACTTCATAAGCTACTCCATACTCCATTGCCTTATCTTTGTCAAAAACTAAAACACCAACACTCTCAGTAATTTCGCGCCCTAAACATAGATGGCGCAGTAAAAAAAATAAGTACAGGACACTAAAAAAATTAAGGTTACATACTTTTAGTATAAAGAAATAATTGGCTAAAAGAATAAAAAAAGCTAAACCGCGGGCTCGTCCGGGATTTGAACCCGGGACCTCTCGCACCCGAAGCGAGAATCATACCCCTAGACCAACGAGCCATGCTTTAATAAGTTGAAATTTATAATCACAACCTACTACTGCTTACGTCATACTTCACAATATAAGCGACACGTGAGCGAATAGCTAAAGCTGGCTTCCCACGGTCCGCGATGTCGCGGACGGACGCAGACGGCCGACGACCACGGACAGCCACGCACCACGAGAGGGTCTTCCAACTGAGTGCTTAGTGCGAGTTTTTTTAACTACTCGATCGCGTTAACGTAAACTCATTTCTATAGGAGTGACAAAGCGCGCCACCTAGTTGTCTCTCTGTCACTCCTATACAAATTGCAAACGCTCTCGCTATCGAAAGTGAATGAAAAAACTCGCACTAAGGGCCCTGACCTATGTGGCCTGTCTGTGTTACCGCGGACCGAGACCCTTCCCACGGTGTGTCGTGCGAGCAGGTCCGCGTCCGTCCGCGATATCGCGGACCGTGGGAAGCGAGCTTAACGTACTTTGCTCCTGGTTTGTCGTACCTCGAACCCGGTTTCTCGTATCGAATAACAATGAGAGTCCCTACTGTATTGTATTGTACAGTAATAGAGACTTTTTAGTTAGCCAATGCAAATGCAATACTCAATGCAGAGTTGACTTCTCAGCAAAATCAAGACTTCCAGAATCACTGTGAAATTAACTCCGTCTTCTGTGAAATGAATTTTAAGTGAGCTATTTTACCAAAGAGTTCGCATATTCATATTTCGCTCATAATATAAACATAAACATTTACATACAGGCACATACATCGCTTCTGGTCCCACACTAGGATACCCTGTGTCGTGGAAACCAGAAACGGCGACGTCACAAACATGTAAACATCCAAGACCTGGAGTTTTTTTTTAATTATTATTATTTTTATATTATTGTTAATATTATGCTTGACAGGAAGTATCAGTAGCTTTCGAAAATTGTAGGTAGTGAACACAATTTAAAAGGCATATTGTATGCTACACTGCTAAAAACATGTAAAAACAATATTAGTTAGGTACTTGGTAGCAAGATTTGGGGTGTGTCCCCCATTGGTCTATGCCCCCAGAGAGAAAAAAATTTGGTAATCGGCGTGCCCCCAAACAGAAAATATACATTGGTAACAAATTGGTAATTAGGTATTTGATTAGCAATACAAGGCGGACGTCAAAATGGTAATAATAAAAAAAATGGCAAACGGTTACCAGCTGTTATTCATTCATTCAAATGATGTATTGATTCGTTCCACTGGCTTTTCTGATAACAGTACCGAGTAATATACGCGCCTTTAGGATTACGAACTAAATATTTATTTATTTACTAATACCTACATGGAAAACCAACAGCCGTGTATAAAAATGTGTATCATTCATTATAAATAAACTTACCAATGCAGTAGATAGTATTGTACGACGGTACGACCCACTTACCCAGCCTCAAAGCTAATTCGTATTTTTTTTTTTCGATTCGGATTTTTGAAAAGTCAACGGCGCCACCAATTAAAAAAGCTTTTAATCGTCATTTCTAGAACGTAAACTTTCGTAAGCAGAACACAACAAATTGTAAACTTTTAGTCACAACAATCAGTTTACAATTTCTAGAATGTTTCTGCGTTTTTTCCGAAGTCCGGATTGGTGGAGGCTTGTAAGACTAGTGGCTGGTCTTGCTGTCAGAAGTCTTGGCTTAACGACTGTCATCTACGGACGGCAGCCGGCACCAACTGCTTGCCTTGCGAAGCAGGGAACCGAAAGTACTTAGCGAAAATCTCGATTCAGAAATCGCCTCTTTGATAAGGAGGTACGGACAACAAAGTAATCCTATAATGGTCCCGTTTATTTCCTTTTGAGGTACGAATCCCTAAAAAAGGTTATTCAACGTCAACACCAATCCACCAATCACCAATTCCACCAATCCGGACTTGGCCCCCTACAGTCTGTTAGCTTTTAGAATATACCTCGGCTACTATCGGATAGAATCGGATATACCTATTCGTGTAATAGAAATATAGGAACACTTAAATTACATAACTTTGAAATAGTGAAGAAAAGTTTTATTCAGAGCAAGAAGTAGTATTACACGTATGCTTTCGAAAACCGAAGCCTACCCTAAAGCCCGAGGTATATTCTAAAAGTTAACAGACTGTACCTCAAGAGACCCGTGCCCCTCGGTGGGGACATAATGGGTTTATGATAAAGCAACGTCAACATCATACATAATATTTTCGCTACAAAATTGTTCCTAAAAATATTTTGCAAAAACCATCCGTAAAGGATGTTATGATTTTTTCTTTGTCTGAACTAGAGAACCTCTTAGAGCCCCTTAAGTACGTAATCAGTATTACGACCTTGATTCTTCCTGAAACAAAGTTTTTGAATTTGCTATTCTAATTAAAACCTGTCTGTACCTACTTCTTCTTGACCTGTACAGTCACGAGCAATAATATGTATACACTGTCACTTTTTCTAAAAATCCTAACTTAAACCAATCTAGATAAAAGTGTACGACAATTTGTTCTTAATTAAGTAACCAATGGTTAGATCATTTTGGACAAATAGTCTTACACATGAGCAGTACAAAATAAATTGTGTACGTCGTACAACATGTCATTGTGACAATGTATACATATTATTGCTCGTGACTGTACACACACATTTGACGTTTTAGCATTAGACATCCCCATTAGAGCAGAGACGTAGAGACTTCCTTAATTAAAATTCAATGACACTGAATTTTAACATTGAAGTCTCTATGTATAATGGGGTATCAACACGAAACTATTATGTGACTGACAACCTCTGTGGCGCAGCGGTTAGCGCATCTGCCTACCATGCGAGAGGTGCGGGGTTCGAATCCCGGCTGGGGACAAAAAAAACTCCAGGTCTTAGATGTTTACATGTTTGTGATGTCGCTGTTTGTGGGGCCAGAAGAAATGTATGTGCCTGTATGTCAATGTTGTTTATGTTTTATTCCTTCACCGTTAGCGATTGGGATTGCTGCTAAAGCTTCACAATCGATCTCATTCAGAATTTGTCTGCATGTAAATAAACCGATAACAATCGTTAAAATACTGTAGGAAGCAAAGTCTAACAAGTTTCTTGATCTCCATTGCTATGCCCGCACGTGCTAATGTGGCAAACTCCGTCACCAGGAGCCCAGGCGTTTTCCCGCAAGCACCCACTAGCGTGCTGGCTGTCCACGATGCTGGTGATCTTCGCGGGCGGGATGGTGGTGAACGGGCTGTTGGGCGAGCCCGTGCTGGCGCCGCTCAAGAACACACCGCAGCTGGTCATCGGCACTGTCACTTGGTGAGGATTCCTAGAACGCTGGTCTTCTATCTAACTAGAAATTCAATGCTAGCTAGAATCGATCGTAGCCCCGGCCGCCTGAGTGATCTTAAACGATCACGAAGGTTAAGCAACATACAGTGCATGGATGGCTGACCGTCTATAACTAACTCTATGGCATTTTCCGAGCACGTTAAGCAGTTGGTGCCTGCTGCTGTCGATAGATGGCACTTGTTAAGCCAAGTCAAAACCAAGTCAGAGCTTATGGCGGCTTGAAAACTTCTGACAGTAAGACCAGCCACTAGTCTTACAAGCCTCCACCAATCCGGGCTTGGCCCCCATGGTGGATTACGGCCGATGGCCTATAACTTCTTCAGGGACCCGTGCCCCTCGGTGGGGACATAATGGGTTGATGATGTGTTAAAAAAAATAAAGAAATTATTTATTGCCAATTTTTTTATAAATCAAAACGTAAACATTTACAGGCGCATACAATGCTTTTGGCCCCATACTAGGATACCCTGTGTCGTGGGAACAGAAACAGCGACATCACAAACATACATACATCCAAGACCTGGGAGTTTTTGTCCTCATCCGGGGTTCGAACCAAAGACCTCTCGCATGGTAGGTAGATAAGCTAACCGCTGCGCCACAGAGGTCAAATAAAGTACAACAGCACGAAAATTCAATTTAGGTACTTCAATTATTGTCTACTTTCTCTACAGTATGAGTTTTAAAGTCTAATTTTATTTTTTTATTTTGTTGTGTTATGTAACTTAATGGTGTTGATGTTTGTTACTGCATGCCAGAACTGCTGCATGGGATTGATTATCGTCTGGAAAGACACTTACCTAAACTTTATGCTTAAACACACTACGAGAGCGAAGTCGCATAGAACTGTTGACGTAAACTTAACTGTTTACTTTGTACTACATAATTATGTTCAGGTACTTAACGAAAGGTAAACAATGTTGATACGCCTTTTTATTGAAATTTACATTTATTATAGCAAAATCTTTACACATTACCAATTAAATGTGAAATTAAATGTAATTTCAGAAACACATTTAATTTGTAAAAAAATTAATTTAAAAAGTGTATATTTCTATAAAAAGACTTATCCAGATTGTTTACCTTTATTTAAGTACCTAAACAATATGAAGTATATGTTATAGGCAATGTGTATAATCCGGCATTATATAGAATGCCTAGTCATTGTATACATTGCCTAAAACGTTCAGGCAATGTGTATAATACGATTCATTTCATACATTGCCTAGGCATTCTATACAATACCGAATACGCTGCCGGCAATGTGTGTAAATGACGACGAATAATAATATGTACACAGCAAAGTCGAGTCTGTTTTCGATCTTACATAGAGAACCTAACGCTCCGACGCGCTCCGCTTCGCTACGCGCGTCGTCGCACCTATATTTCTGTTGCCACGTATTCTTTACATCGCCGACCCCCCGTTCCATAAAACATCAATATTTCGTTCAATTTACTACCATCAAGGTACTTACTAATTTTTAATTTTAATAAAGTTGATTTTAAGTAAATCTAGTGTGTCTTTTATACCCTCCTACTTACTTACTTACATAACATTGATAAATACGGGCCCAAATATAGTTATTTTACACATTACCTATGCGTCAACCGGCATTCTATACAATGCCTAGGTATTCCATACATTTCCTAGGTAAAGTGTAAAATAGTTTGAACATTCAATATCATTTCACACATTGCCTGGACGACCCCGGCATTCTATACAATACCTAGGAAATGTATAGAATGTCTGCATTATACACATTGCCTATGACATATACACAAAACGATTATTTGTCTCGTTTCCAAACTAGAATAGGCCGTGATACGGTAACCATGCAATGACGTCACAAACGGGGAAATACTCCTAGACTGAGGACACATTTTAGTCTCCAGCGGGTATCGAACCCTAAACAACCTCTGTTTTGGTACTGAACTTGTGTTACTGCTTGACCGAAGAGGCAGTCGAGACAATGAGTAAGAAAAAAGTATTTATTGCCCCTTCAAAAAAAATTTTTAACAAATTAAGACTTAACTAGGTTTATAATAAATAAGGCAAAAGGTTGGCCAAAATGGCTATGAGAAATGTTAATTTAACTAAAAATATCTCCTCTGTTTCCAGGTACATAGTATTCTACACGCCTTTCGACATCGGCTACAAAGTGGCCAAGTTCTTGCCGGTCAAAGTGGTCGCCTCCGCGATGAAGGAGATTTACCGCGCGAAGAAGGTCTACGACGGCGTCAGCCACGCCGGCAAACTGTACCCTAACGCCTACGTCATTATGATCATTATCGGTTGGTGAAGTTTTCTATTTTAGACGCCTTTGACGCTAATTTCCTCAATTGATTTTACTTTACGAATATTGCGAGAGAGACTATTACCTTATCTAATAACTCTCGAAACGTTTTTTTTACAAAATATTAAGTAATGTTATTGGAATCATTTTTCGAAAGTGAGTAGGTATGTACAGTAGAACGTCGATTATCCTAACGTCGGTCATCCAACCAACCTATACCCCGCTCTTCCCCAGCACCTCTACTGAAGAAGTTTCAACAATGGGTATGTCTTCAACGGTGGAGATAAATTGTAGTCATTTTTTTAAAAATAAAGTTTGTTTCCTTCTCGCCATTGCAGTAAAAGTATGTTTTTGTTGGTAAATAGGTAAATAAAAGTTCGATTATCCGAATAAACCAGTTTTCCGAACACCCATATACCCTAAATAATTCGGATAAATAGACACGTTCTACTGTATAATAAAAGCACTCAATTGATTGACGAACGTTGAGAATACAGGGGCCGATTTAACGCTCAAGCTCGTTGGGGCATATCGAGGTTCCAACATCAGTTCCAAAAACCAACATCAGGTTCAACAAAGCAATCGAAAATAGTAGGGCGTCGTGTTTTTAGATACGTTGAAAGTTGCAAAAAAGTGTCGGCTTTGTAAATGCGACCTGATTATTTTTAGCGCTATTGCCTAACAAACCACAAATCGCCCGCTTCTCGGCCGCCACCCTGTTACTGCTGGGTCCACCTGCCGTCTTCGCGCCTCGCCAGGTGTTCCGCCCATCGCCATAATATCAATTGTCTTACTAACACATCACGAATCGAAACGATCATTTCGAACAAAACAAACAATTCAAAACGTCAAAATCATCACCAATTTCAAACCCAAGAATGTTACTGTGACAAAAGGTCCTTTTCCCACGGCTCTCAGCAGCTTTGAAGACATCCCTCAACATCCCATCCTGTGACTGCCTCATTGGTCTAGCCGTTGAGGCGCTTGCAGCAAGACAGGAGTCGTGGGTTCGATTCCCAGTCTGTGGAAAAACACCCTTCCATGTTTATGGTGTCCTTACCTGATTGCCATAGCACAGGGAATTGTAGTTTGGGATCAGGTCAAGTCTCAAGTGATTGTGTTGTGTTGAAGTTATTATTATTTTATTACTTTGCTTAGTTTCTATCCAATGCAACTCTGAAGATAGGTTAATTACTTGTTCATGAACTCCAAAACTCTCTTTTACCAGGAACACTAAAGGGCAATGGAGCCGGGTTCACCAAGCTGGTGGAGCGACTCATCCGGGGTGCGTGGACCCCCACCGCCATGGAAACCATGCAGCCTAGCTTGTGAGTGTCCCTAACTTATTTTTAGAATAGCTCTATATATTACGCGCCGCAAATTCTGAAGGATTACAAACAACCATCTGTCAAATTAGTATGGAATTTAGCAGAGAGACGATTGGAATTGCCTCGGGCGTGGCGCGTATTGTTAGGGCCTTTCTCCACTTCTCCGGTCCGGCAAACGTTAATTAACGGTCCGATTTAGAAACACACAAGAATACTAGTAAGCTTCTCCACTACTCCGGCATCCGGTTTTAAACGCTCCGATAATTTGCTAGATCGGAACGGTATTTTACCGGGCCGAAGTGATCGACGTACAAATACAATACACTTTTTTGCACCGCGCATACAAACTGAAAATGTTCCCATACTATTTTATTTACATTAATAGAATGTGTGGAAAAAGTCCCCTGCCTCGGATAGAAAAACCGAGGAATTTTAATAAAGCACTGCGTCACGTCCATTGCCGATTGTAATCGGATGAAGTGGAGAAGCATAATCCGGCATCCGATATTTTTCTCAAGACTAATAATTACGGTTCCGACGCCGGGCCGGAGCAGTGCAGAAAGGGCCTTAGGCTCTAGTTAAGCAGTTTTATCTTGGCCGCCGTGAAAGTCCACCTCTGATAAATCAATGCGCGTGTCGTGTACCAATCATATCTCGACACATCTAACGTGACTCATATCGTCAAAGGTCTAAAGTAATTATTACAATACAACTGATTCTATCTGATTCTACAACTGGACTATCCTCTATCAGAAAAAACAAAAAATAGGTTTAGTAAAAGTGTCATGGTGATTGAGATCGCGGTGGGCCCGCGTGGTGATTAAGCCCATAAGCTCTCTTTGAAACAAGGGTTACAAGGGTTGTTACCTTGCAGTGGGACATAGGCTGCTTATACAGGTTTCTTTCATGTTGTTTGTTAATAAAGCACTAACTTACACTTAAGAAAGTTTTAGTTCAAATGAAGGTTGTAGTTCCGTTCCGAAGGTTCCATGCTTCGCAAGGCACGTTAAGCAGTTGGTGCCGGCTGCCATCGATAGATGGCAGTCGTTAAGCCAAGTCAGAGGCCTTAGGGCGGCTTAAAAACTTCTGACAGTAAGACCAGCCACTAGTCTTACAAGCCTCCACCAATCCGGACTTGGCCCCCGTGGTGGAGTATGTCTTGGTTTTAAATATAAAAGTAGATACTGCTTGCTTGAACGAAAAATAAAAGCTACGAGCAGCAGAGCCTATCGATATGTAAGCACAAGTTACAAGATAATAACTTTTTGCTCTTAGAGTTATAACAGGCGCTGGTGGCTTTCAGTACGCTATAACTGACTTATACGATATTTTTATTTCCTTGATAGCTACACGACCTTAGTTTACAAATTGTTAAGTAAGCAATTCGTAAGCAATTTATGAGCTACAAAAGAATCAGTAATTCCACACAGTTATTATGCTACGGCTTTATGACCGGCCATCCTGATATCAGGAAGGCCGGTCAACCATAAATGACTGAATTCTTCTAAAATACGCAGTAAGCAAATCTCTCATGACGGTAAGCAAATATAAGCAATTAGTAAGCAATTCTTGGAACATATTTCAAAGTAAAATACGACACTTGACCGGCCATTCTGACGGTCATCTTATTGAATGCTGTTCACCATTATAGTAATCTAGCCAAAACTAATTTAAGCTGCTTTAGGCTAATATCGCTTTTACCTAGGTACCTTTTAAGACTACGTAGACTAAAATTGGTCTTACTTAAGAAGATTCTTAGTATCATCAATCTTATTTTAGTTTGACGTAAGACCAGAAAGTCTTCGCGAAACAATTCATCATTGCAATGGGTGCTTGTGTGATAAATGCAGCGTGACAATAAACGTAGCAAATAATAAAACTGTCTTTATCGTCTTGTGTTTGTTTATATTTAATAGTAAAGTAAATTATTTACTGTAAACTAGACCCTGTTTTACGCTTCAAATTTCGTGCGCCTTATCAAATATTACATTTTGTAGATAGATAGATAGAGATAGAGAACACTTTATTGTACATAAAAAAGTATATTATTTTATTATTTTCTTTTTTTATTGTACTGATATTTGCGTCCTCCTATATTTGCATTGTCCTAGAGCACTATTAGACTACATTAATTTGCATTCTGAATACCAATGGTACAGCCATGTTGTATTAATTAGGGTTCCTTAGGTACTCGTAATAATAAAACCTTAAATGGTTTTTTTTGCAACTTAAGTAAATGTATTTTTATTTAAGCGACAAGGTTACTGATGTCAATGGGGATGAGGATAGGTATGAGTATGGGGATGGAGATGGGGATGAGTACAGAGATGAGAATGGGGATGAGTATGGGGATGGGGATGGGTAGGGGATGGGGATGGGGATGGGGATGGTGATGGGGATAAATGTATTTTTATTTAAGCGACAAGGTTACTGATGTCAATGGGGATGAGGATAGGTATGAGTATGGGGATGGAGATGGGGATGAGTACGGAGATGAGAATGAGGATGAGTATGGGGATGGGGATGGGTAGGGGGATGGGGATGGGGTTGGGGACGGGGATGGAGACGGGGACGGGGACGGGGACGGGGACGGGGACGGGGACGGGGACGGGGACGGGGACGGGGACGGGGACGGGGACGGGGACGGGGACGGGGACGGGGACGGGGACGGGGACGGGGACGGGGACGGGGACGGGGACGGGGACGGGGACGGGGACGGGGACGGGGACGGGGACGGGGACGGGGACGGGGACGGGGACGGGGACGGGGACGGGGACGGGGACGGGGACGGGGACGGGGACGGGGACGGGGCGGGGACGGAGACGGGGACGGGGTCGGGATGGGGACGGGGACAGGGACGGGGACGGGGACAGGGACGGGGACGGGGACAGGGACGGGGACGGGGACGAGGACGGGGACGGGGACGGGGTGGGGACGGGGACGGGGACGGGGACGGGGACGGGGACGGGGACGGGGACGGGGACGGGGACGGGGACGGGGACGGGACGGGGACGGGGACGGGGACGGGGACGGGGACGGGGACGGGGACGGGGCCGGGATCGGGGACGGGGACGGGGACGGGGATGGGGTGGGGACGGGGACGGGGACGGGGACGGGGACAGGGATGGGGCTCGGGGTGGGGGTGGTTGCCTGTTTAACATTAATAGCAATTCATTTTCACTAAGATCAGTTATGTCACACACTTTCATCAATATCGTATATAAGCAGAACCTGCAGACCCCTCACAAATATTTTTGGCCCACATGCTTGTCCTGGCAGCAACAGAACATTTGAATTATTTATCATTTCGTACTTCTTCTGAACTTGCCACCGATACCAACAAGGACTTGTGCGTTTTTTTCCAATTTTTGTAACAAAATTGAAAATTACACTTTCACTTGACCAAATAAATCTAGCTCTTACAATTGTGTTTCCAGGATCGATGTAAGATTAAACCATCTTATATTGATCTTGTGTATTGTATTGTAAATGTATTGATCCAATATCACTCTTATATCTTACTAAACAAGTGCTGTTAATCTTATTATAGGATTCTTTAAGATCAAAAATAATCATACTAACAATACTCTTATGCAATGCTGATATTAGACACCTAGCTCTTACAGTTGTGTTCCCAGGATCGATGTAAGATAAACCATCTTATATTGTTCTTGTGTATTGTATTGTAAATGTATTGATCCAATACTCTTATGCAATGCTGATATATATACATGAAAATTTTATAACATCATCCGTCAAGTCCATTATAAGATCAAATGAGCTAGAGGCTGAAAATAGTTTTATAAAATGCTCTTATACAGTGTGGCCCTGGATAAAGTGCAATCCCGAAAGGGGATGAAACTAGACCATGAATCATTGACTAGAAAAATATAAAAAATTATTGTAGGATTTATTGGTATTTTAAGATTTTCATGTTTCATTAAGGACTCTATGTACAAAAGTATTGATTTCTTCCAAAATAATGGGTCTATTTCTTTGAAATAAAAAAAAACAGTATGCCTAATACCTGGCGATGACCATGAAATAATAAATAGTCCGCAAAAAAGTAACTATCTTGGGTAAAAGAATGTATTTTTATGAAAAAAATGATTTTTTTAGACGTTTATTTTAAAAAACTTCAAATTACTAAAAAAATGTGCCCTATAACTATGTAATTTTATAGCTTACTTTTATTCTTTACCATTTTAGCTTCCAAATAAAAAAAAAAACAATGTTCTAACTAAAAAATTGGCTAGGTAGGAGTTATTTACATTTTAGTAGGTAATAAAAGTCAGACTTTAATCACAATAACTTTATTAATAAAATTATCCGTAATTTACAATTTTGAATTTTTATTTAATGCATTAAATGTTCAAAATGGCCTCCTCGATTTTGCAAGCACATTACTGCACGAATATTAATTTGGTTAGTGGCTCTGCGAATCATTCCTGGATCATTTTTAATGTCATTTGCGCACTGAATTATTCGGTCGTGCAACTGTGCCTCGGTATTTATTGGCGTGCTGTATACTCTTTGCTTCATGACACCCCATAAAAAATAATCTAGGGGTATCAGATCAGGTGAACGCGCTGGCCAGCCTACTGGCCCTCCTCGGCCAATCCACCGGTTCGGGTAATTTTCGTTCAAAAAGCGCCGCACCTCCCACCCATAATGTGCAGGACATCCATCCATTTGGAGATACATACGCCCACGCCGTCTCGTAGCCAGGGGAACATCTTCCATCAACATGGGTAAATTTTGTAGTAATTCTAAAAAACGTTCAGCATTTAGGGTTCTGGGTAAAATGACTGGACCAATTAAAATGTCGTCGATTAAGACTGCCCATACGTTTATTGAAAATTTTACTTGAAAAGTAGATGCCCGCTTCAATCGTGGATTTTCGTGAGACCACTGGTGCAAATTTCTGCAGTTTGTAATGCCGTCTCGGGTAAATGTCGCTTCGTCCATCCAAAAAATGCGTTTGGGAAAATTTGGGTCAGCTCTAATTTTTCTTAGAATCCACGTCGACATTACGCATCTTGGACGATTATCTACATTTTCGTGTAAATGTTGTACTCGTTGGTAATGAAAAGGATGCAATCCCTCCTTTTTCAAAATTCGCCAGACAGACGTCTTCGATATGCCATGACGCAACGCTAATCGTCTTATGCTTGTTGTAGGGTCAGCAAACAGATCGTTTAAAATGGCCTCTTCTATCGCATTGTCAATAACGACAGCTGGTTGCTCACGGCGATCTCGTGCCAAACCAAGTCCAATGTTGGAGAGCCTCCAATGAATCTCTTGAAAATTTCGAGCTGAGGGTATGAGTCTGCCCGGGAAAGCATTTATGTATGCAGTCCGAGCGACTGTTGTGCGACCATGTGACATGCCATAATAATAATGCATGTCGGCTATTTCTCGAGGTGAGAACTCTGTAAATCGCGGCATTTCGTCAACACTTAACAGCAGAACAGGAACAGTCCAAACGTAACGAACAGTAGAAAACGTAACAGTCAACAATGTAACAAAAACTTAATAACAAATCAACGAGAACACAATGCGAGAACGAGAACAGTAGTAGCAGCGGCGAGAATATCGGAGCGACTGTGTAAGTCCTGTTTCGAACCCCCTGCCTCCCCTCCCCTCGCCTTCCCTCTACCTGAGTGTAGAACAAAAGGACTGCGACTGCCGAAGGGCACAGAGTAGGACGGAAACAATGGAAAAAACGGTCTCTACCTGCACGGTAACACGATTAGGCTCCACTTTAAAAGTTCGTAGATAGCGTGTTTTTTTAGTTAGAACATTGTTTTTTTTTTATTTGGAAGCTAAAATGGTAAAGAATAAAAGTAAGCTATAAAATTACATAGTTATAGGGCACATTTTTTTAGTAATTTGAAGTTTTTTAAAATAAACGTCTAAAAAAATCATTTTTTTCATAAAAATACATTTTTTACCCAAGATAGTTACTTTTTTGCGGACTATTTATTATTTCATGGTCATCGCCAGGTATTAGGCATACTGTTTTTTTTTATTTCAAAGAAATAGACCCATTATTTTGGAAGAAATCAATACTTTTGTACATAGAGTCCTTAATGAAAGATGAAAATCTTAAAATACCAATAAATCCTACAACAATTTTTTATAATTTTTTTTTATATTTTTCTAGTCAATGATTCATGGTCTAGTTTCATCCCCTTTCGGGATTGCACTTTATCCAGGGCCACACTGTATATGTATATAAGAGCAATCAATAAGACTGAGTGTTCTTGAGTATGTAGTGACTTGTTCTAGACTGATATAAGAACGAAGACATTTTACAAAACAATTATAAGAGCGCTTTAAGCCTACCACTCTTATAAAGTGCGCACCCTGAGACAATTTTGCTGGTTGGTGCCCCTCAGTGGGGACATAATGGGTTGATGATGATGATGATGAAACAATAGGAAACACGTTTTCTTGGATCATTTTCGAATTTCGATCTAATATCGGTGTTCAATATTTTTGCCCGCACAAAGGGACGCACAAAGTTACATGCTCCACTCCCCTCTATAAGTAAAGAAAGAAATAAACATATTTATTGTAGCAACAAGACACATCACAGAACCAAAATAAACAGAACAGTAGCACAATATACTAACACAACAGACAAAGATAAAACAAATAAATTAGATACATATCTACACGAACTCACGTTTGTATCCCGGAGGGGTAGGCAGAGACCAGACCAAAAAACTAAGAAACAACAAACATAATAATCCATTTATCCATACTTGGCATTTTTTTTGGACTTCAAACGACACTGAATCAAAAACCTTTAGCGTCAGAAAAGTCGATGCCTGCCGTTTGCAAATTTAGTACCTACTAGCTAGCACAAAATTTGCAAATTGTTTCGAGCCCTCTACCGCTACCACTACCGATTTAGTGTCGCTTAAAGTCTGAAAAAAATGCCAAGTATAGACAAATGGATTATACTACTTTACTGCTATTGACAATTGAATTTTACTACTTGAAATTCAATGTACTACTTATTGACCCTGATACGGTCTCCTATGTTAAGTAGTTACGTCTTATTACGTATTCAACGCGGCAATACTTTTTTTAGGTGTACACAAAAAATTGCTACTATACATAAGTATCCACATATACATATAGCGTCTGTATCCCGAACAGCTTGGTCTCTTTCTCTCTTTCGTTATTATAAATCGTTAAAATATGTTCAAATTCAAATTAAAAAATTTATTTCAACGTAAAGAATTTACATTCTGCTTGTTGAATGTCAATGTACATACAGTTATGTATAATGTTAGCCGCTGCCTTGGGGCCGTCTGTAGTGGAGAAAAAGGCAGCGAAAAAAAACTCCACTCTGACCATATTTTCCCAAATCACCTTAAAGCTAATACAAATCAAACCTACAGAATAATATCTTGGATGTGTTGAACGCTAGACACATTTATCCTCTGATTAAATTTAATATTAAAATACTATGTCCTTGTCTTCTAAATAATCGTTGATTTTATAATAAGCTTTTTTGCAAAGAGTGTGCTTAACACAATTCTTAAATCGCGTTGGAGGTAACTCTAATATATCTTGGGGTATCTTGTTGTAGAACCTTATACAGTGCCCCATAAAGGAAGTATTAACTTTTGCAAGTCTAAATCGTGGAAATGACAATTTATGTTTATTCCTAGTATTAACGTTATGATGGCTACCAAGTGTTTCGAAGTCTGTAATATTTTTCCTAACGTACATAATATTGTCATATATATATTGGCTTGCAACTGTGAGGATGTTAGTTTCTTTGAAAAAGTCTCTTAGCGAGTCCCTACTACCTAGCTTGTAAATAAATCGGATCGCTCTCTTCTGCAAGATGAAGATAGTCTCAATGTCTGCTGCCCGGCCCCACAGTAGTATACCATAGGATAATACTATGGAAGTAACTAAAATAAACAAGCCTAGCAGTTGCAACGTCAGTAAGTTCTCGGATTCTTTTTACAGCATATGTTGCGGAGCTAAGTCTATGTGCTAATTTTACAATATGTGGACCCCATTGTAGTTTGGCATCGATTGTGATGCCCAAAAATACAGTATCTTCAACAAATTCTAGTTTTTCATTTCCAATCACAATGTTATTTTCAACTAATTTTACGTTAGGTAGGGTAAACTTCATACATTTTGTCTTTTTTTAATTTAACAATAGATTATTTGCAGTAAACCAATCTAGAACGTGCGAGAGAGCATTATTTGCTTCGTCAAGATTATTTTCCTGTCTCCTTATTTTAAAAATAAGTGACGTGTCATCAGCAAATAGCACTATCTCGCACATTTTTTGTACCATAAACGGTAAATCATTTACATAGACCAGGAAAAGGAATGTATGTTTATAGTTGAATGAATAACTAGTTAAAACATAAAAATTTATATACATGCACGTACATTGCTTCTGGCCCCACACTAGGATACCCTGTGTCGTGGGAACCAGAAACAGCGACATTACAAACTTGTAAAAATCCAAACATGGTGTTTTTTTACCCAGCCGGGATTCGAACCCAGGGCCTCTCGCATGGTAGGCAGATGCGCTGACCGCTGCGCCACAGGGTTATTTAATGAGCCCTTGTATTTATATCTTTATATTTTAAGAGTTCGTCTCTCTTGCTGCAGAATCCTCCAGTTGCTTCGGTAATAGGCCAAAAAAGAAATAGCCATCCCTATATTTTATTGCCTGTTTTAATTCAATTATTAGTAACTTGTAATTAACTAACTCTATTCACTCTACATTATTGGAGGTAGACACTTGGCTTGACAGTGAGGTCTCAATATCGTTGTCCGTTCAATGCAACTCAAAAAAATATTGAATCGTCGGCGAATCGTCAAAAATCAAGGTAATTTTGGTGTCGCAAGTCCTTCAAAAACGCAAATTCTGAAAAACACTCCACTTCTTGACCGATGTTAACCGTCCAGTTTTCTATAAGTAAGTAATGAAAAATGTTTGCTTGCGTCCACAGCTACACCAAGGCCTCCCTCGTGGCATCCATTATCTTCGTGCTGGACAAGAAGACTGACATAATCTCTGCGCCGCACGCGCTCGTCTACTTCGGCATTGTCATTTTCTTCGTATATTTCAAGGTGAGAAACATTATCTGTAGAATCTGGAAAATTGTGTACGACCTATTTTCTACTTCGGTGCGGATAGTGATTCAGCCAGTTTGATACAAACTTCTAGCAAATTAGGTACCTACAAATTTACAGCAAGACTTGTTAAAACTTCCAGCTAGTTTTACACAAAGGGGTTTGAAGATTTTTGTTGGAAGACTGGCATACTGGCCAGCTGCCATTTTGTTTTTTTTTTCAGATGGCGGCGCACAATAATACCTATGTACATCGACTGGGGACACTTATACAACCAAAAAAATACTAAAGTCACTATGTCCGAAAACGTCACGTTGCAGCGTTATTTGCAGCAAATCTTTTCTTGATCTATCTATCTATCTATCTAATCTAATCTATCTTTTTCAACTTGATTTATTTACAATAAAACCAATAATTACTTTCAGAATCATTGTTTATTGGTCAATATAACATATATAAATTTATGAAAATAAGATTAAACAAATAAATTTAAATGCATATAATATCAGGATGTTAGGAAAAGTAGATTGTACACCTATGTACCTCGATCGACGGACTATATCAATGGTTTGACGTTTCTCTACGAGTATTCAACCAATCATCAGTGACGCTGTCACTTAAGTTACGCCCAATCAACGTTCATTTTGTCACACATTGCGCACAAAATGAACCAATCGCAGACTGATTTAGTTTGCAGCCCATCTCGCGCTCATTTCATTGGTAATACTAATCGAGAGACTGGGCCGTTCATGAGTGTGATTTTTTTAGGAGGAAAATATACTCTATGATTTTGGAAAATAAGTAACCAAATGAACCCTCGTCTCTCCAGCTATCGTCGATCCTGCTTGGCATCCACGATCCCTTCGTCCCCTTCGAGAACCTGTTCTGCGCCCTGTTCATGGGCGGCATCTGGGACTCCCTGGCCAAGCTGCTAGGCAAGGGCCAGCCCAAGGAAGAAACGAAGGATGCTAAAAAGACCAATTAGTTCACGCGGCATGTAAGTAGAGATGGTCTTAACTCTGCTCCCCTAAATAGAAGAAGAAAAAGAAATATAATTAGACGGAAAATATTTTAGATACTAACTACCTGACAATTTGCCAAGACAACGTTTGGCCAAGCGTTGTGTCGGGAAAGTAACTAAATAAATAAATAGCCTTCGAAATATTCTCAGACCTATCAAATTCAGGGCCAGTTTCGGAATAGAGAATTTCACTTAGGTAAATAGACATAGACATCATATATTCATAATATTAATTACAAGTCTAATTACAATTACATTTTTAATTAAAATTTAGAAGCAAGGACAAAATCAAATCCATACCTAAATGTCAATAATTAAATGTTGATATTGTATAAAATTAATAAAAATAATGCAATTAAATACACGATATTTTTATATTCTAAGATATCCGTAAAACACCAAAGAGTAGAAAACCAAGAAAAATATCAACGAGGCAGTCAGTCATAGCATTGTTACTAATTTTTTTTTATTATTCTGGCAGGTCGACAACACGCCAACACCTACGCTTTTTCATCAACTGACACCGACAATACTTTCGACGGTCGCGACTATGATCTAAGTTTAAAAATAAAATAAAAAAGCATGAAAAAAATAGAAAAAAAAAAATTTCTTACAAAAAAATGGCACAACGACCAAAGTAAATGATTTCATTAGTTTTTAAGTTTCACTAGTCATAAAGGTTTTTTTATAAGACATGGACACTACGACAGTGTTTTTTTTTAATTGGTTGTTAAGTTAAGTTTATTGTGTCTTAAGTATTTTGATGTTGTCATGGTATTTGCCAAAGTTACTTATGAAAATCATAGATTCCCATAAATGTCATCCATTGTTACCTAGTAATATTTCTTTAGATAATAAGTTCGACTTGCCTTAAATACTGACATCTATGTTTTTAATCATTCATCATCATCATCAACCCATTATGTCCCCACCGAGAGGCACGGGTCTCTTCCCTGAGGAAGGTATAGGCCATACTCCACCACGGGGGCCAAGTCCGGATTGGTGGAGGCTTGTAAGACTAGTGGCTGGTCTTACTGTCAGAAGTTTTCAAGCCGCCCCTAAAGGCCTCTGACTTGGCTTAACGACTGCCATCTATCGACGGCAGCCGGCACCAACTGCTTAACGTACCTTGCGAAGCACGGAATCGCTCGGAAAAAATGCCACTAGCGTTAGTCATAGACGGTGATCCATCCATAGACTGAACGCGCCGTATGTTGCTTAACCTTAGTGATCGTTCAAGATCACTCAGGCAGCCCAGGCTAGGAGCAATAAATTTTTAATCATTACTTACATGATAATTAAACACATTAGCAATAATAGAGTGTGAAATAAAAGAATAAAAAATATCGAGCATTGTAGATAAAATTATATTACATTTTATTTACATTTAAATTATATATTTTAGTTTCATAAATTCGAAACGATCGATATTTTACTTCGACTTCCTTTTGTTGTATTTTTATAGCAATTAAGTAACTGGTTTAGTTTTAATGGTTAGTTTCGTTGTAACTTAATTTATGAAAGTCCTGACCAAATTACATGGGTGCATCGTGATTTGGGACACGTTTTTCGTAAATAAATAATATATTCTAAAGAATCCATATTTTGTAACACTCACAGCTAAAATCTATAATTACACATTTTACATATGTGTTACCTGCACTTATTGGAGTTGCAAAAGGAAGTAATAAAATGTTTTTTACTACAAAAAAAATCATTTCATTCCCTGCATACACACTTTTGGGTTTGGGGCAGGAAATTGGCCTCCCTCAGGGTTTTCCAAGTTTCCTGGTCTTTTGCCGCCCGTATCCAACGACTAGAGTTCGTTTCACGAAAGAAGTCCCATGAGTTAATGAATTTTGGCTTTTATTGTTATTAAATACTATTATTAAGGATCTTACCATGGGACTTGTTTGGTGAAACGACCTTTACATGCCACCGCAACCGTTCGTGAGACCAACATTATGCATGCATACATATTTTTCCACTTTGGAGTCGGTTAAATGGTTTAACCCTATAGATTGGAAAATTACGTGATACGAGGGCAGGACACACATATATAGGTATAAAAAACATGTCAACATGAAACCTGGTTTTTATCGTATACCTACGCATATTCTATAAACGCATACATATTTACAACTTATTAATTTAATCATGTAATTTATGATTTAATTTAATAACCAATCTCGCAAATAAAAATACTCCGCTGTCAAGGATATTCAGATAGACACAGATATATGTAGCCCATTTATTTAATGCGATACTAGCACATACAGGGTGTAACGAAATATTCGTACACCTTTCAATTCAATACGATATCTCAATAAAATTTAAAAAAATAAATAAATTTTATTTATAATATATATTATATACACACGACACAACCACTTGTCCTGCCCGGAACTAGCATACACTGTGTTGTAGTAACCAGGCAAGGACATGACAAACATGGAACTAGACTGAGGCAATTTATTAAATGTACGGCGCGACCTCCAGTGGTAATCGAACCCATCACCTCCAGCGTGGTAATTAGACGTAATTCTGCTAGACCGACGTGCTTACGAAAGTTTTGTTTTGAAAATATCAGTCGTTTGATGCTAATCCATTAAAATTTATAGGACAAGCGATTTCAAAATTTTCTTCAAGCCCTCCAATCCCTTCAAGGTTCTATGAAAAATTCTATGACGTTATTATCAGTTAGAAGCACGAGCCATCCTTGATAGACTAGTTAACGTGAGACTTGAGCGTAATGCGCCCTCCTCTCCCGGCCGGCCCCTGCGCTTCTTAGCGCTCTCCCACTAAAAAGTTTATAGAATTTTATATTTTTCAATCCATTAAAAAAAATCGACAAATGATTCTTCTTTCAGTCAGTTCCGTCCGAGCGTTTACGTCATACGAGCGAAGGCTCAAGTGAACTGCTACTTTTTGTAGTAGGTATGCATGGAGCATACCGGATATGGGAAAGTTGTACACCCTGTATATCGCTGACGATAAAAACTGCGTACCTATAATACGTTGACTAATCTTGTAGATAATTGCACAAAATCACTGATTTTACTGACTACTTATTAGATAAGATAGAACCGAGTTGTGTTATAGTGTTCACCGAGGCTTGGGCCATGTAGAAAGGACCTGGGGTGAGAGAATCACAGACCCCACCAAAGACTGTCAGGAACATGAAAAAGTTCAGAATAGTAGAACAGTTCATTTAATGAAGTTCAATGAATTGATAGTTGTGGGCCACATAGAAAAGACCTCCTGGAGTCCTAAACTAGGATACCCAGTAATATGGGAACTAAGCAATTACTGGCCTGTTCCAAATTCAAGCAGTTGCAAGCAGAGAGAAACATACATATAAACATGTACGTACAGGCACATACATTGCTTCTGGCCCCACACTAGGATACCCTGTGTCGTGGAAACCAGAAACAGTGGCATCACAAACATGTAACAAACAGTCAAGACGCGGGGTTTCGTGTCCCCAACCGGGTTTCGAACCCGAACACCCAGACTAAAGCCATTTACAAAAATCCAAGTAAGGCGGCCTCAAGTAGTAATCGAACCCACGACGTCGAGCATGGTAAGCATACATATAACCGCTAGACCAACGAGGCAGCTGTACCCTTTTTAGTTAACAGAATACTCTGTTCTATGGTAAATGTGCCTGTTACGGTACACGTCAGCAACTGCTAAGGAAATTCGTGCCTAATGACCCGAGGAGAGGAACTGGTTTGGCTTGCAGAGTAAAGGCTGAGAGGTCACTGTCAGCAGACTGATTTACACCGAGTAAATATGAAAGTTCATGGAAACCAACGAAACATACTTATGGCGAATTTTGGCAAAGTAACTACTTAACTGTAGTGCTGTCTCGTCATATTTCTCAGAAAAGAGCGTGACAGAACGTTACTTAAGTATTAACTTAGGGAAAGTTCTCAACTCAGAAACCGGCCCATAATCATCATCATAATCAGCCAGTGTCAGTCCACTGCTGAGTCCGATCTTCGGCCCTCTTTTCCAGTCGCCAGCTGGGACTCGATTCCTTTAATGCATTATAGTTACATTACAGTTAGGTTGGATCACGTGACATGTTTTTTAATTCCGTTGACGCCTAGAATTACGATTACGCGTGCGCACGTTGTTGATTCTACTCGTTGTTTATTTTTTCTGCTGTCTGTCCGGAAAAAAACAATGTGACAAACTTACATTGATCAAAATTAATACGCAAGGAATTTTCTTCATAAAAATAGAGCTGTGGCCAATTTACACATACTTTTTTCCGTGACGAAATTACTTTGTGACGAATGTACTACACAAACCCTGTTAATTCGGAAATGAAATCGAATTCATCTGTAATGATAGTTCTGAATCTGCAATGACAGTTGCATGAATGCGTCGATTTCATTTCATACAATGGTACTACAATGAATTAGCAGAATCTAGGCTCAGATCACAGGGTATCCTACGCTACGTTTGCCGATTCACGGTCACCACTCTAGAACCAGTCTACCCCAACGGTTATCGGTCCTGCGGCAGATATGAACAGCCCTCTGCCGCTTCAGTTTGCTACAAAATATGGATTAAATAATTATAAATTACAAACACAATTACGAGTTATCCTGGTTCCAAACTGAAATACCTTATCGCAATCAGGTAAAGAATTAAAGAATGATAAATTAGAAAATCTTTGAATGCAGAATTACTAAGTTTTAAAAATAACATAAAGTTTTGATTCAACAAAATACCCTATCTACGATATTTAATGTACTTTCCCTTCATGTCCCATAACTTTGGGATGCCCTGTTTAAAGTTTACTAGCCTTCTCTCAGAGAGAGTACGAAACATGCCCTCCGGGGTTTGGTAATTTCAAGAGCTCTAGGTAGGTATGTGAACACCCCAGGCTCTCAGGTTTCCTCACAATGTTTCTCTTCACAATTAGCGAACGGCATTGCTATTAGAAATTCATAAATGTACCCAACTCAAAGAACATCATTAGATTCATTAGTCCATGTCAGGCTTCAAATCCACGAACTCTTAAATGTGAGGTTACTTAATAAGAAGTCTCCTCTCGCGGTGTGAATGCCCCCCTTCTTCCACAAGTCTGTGAGTCGCGTGCGGTGCGACCGCGCCGGATGGTGACCACCTCAACGCGTTTAGATGCGCGCGCGCACCACCGCATCATTGACGCGTCGATCTTCACTTTAGTAATCAAGTAGATAAAAAAAACTTGAGTTTTTTTGCTAGTATTTTGTGTAGTGACACTTGGATAAGTTAATGGGAGTGAATAACAGGACTCGCGGTGAGTAGAAGCTGCTTTCATTTTCCTGTTAGAGGTAGAATGGGGGAAAAGTGGACACGCTATTGATTTGTGGGAAATTTATGATAAAACTGTGACATGGTATTGAAAAGTGTGTCGAGAGATGCTGAGATAACAAAATTAACATTGACTTTCTATTTTGGTAGTCAGCTCTCTGAAGTCCTAACGTGGGTAAGCGGTACCAAAGATAGTAACTTAACTTGGTTTTCCGCGATAACTTTTCCGTATAAGTATTTACTGTCGATACAATAGGTACCTCTCAAATTGGTTTATCCTGTTATCAGAACAGCTTTCTGTACAACCATGTAGATAGGTACGTTTTTCTTACTGAATAGATAACTTATTTCAGATGTTAAGCAAACCGCATGATGCATAACCGATGATTGCCTGCAAAAAGGCAACGATAAAAACATTGACTCAATTACGCATGCTTCCTTTCTTGGAACCCATTAACCGCAAGAGGACGTCTGCAGTTTTTTTTCTTTTTAGACGCTCCGGGAATATCGCGGCATATATTCAATTCATGTCAGTCTTGGATTTGAAACTCCTTAATTATTTGATGTAGAACAAGTTACATGTAATACCTACGTGAAGGCAAGTTTTATACTCTATTACCTTTCTCTCTCTTTATTCATAATGTTTAGGTATTTAAATAAAGGTAAACAATCTTTATACGCCTTTTTATTGAAATGTACACTTATTAAACCAAAATCTTTACACATTACCAATTCAATGTGAAATTAAATGTAATTACATAAAAACACATTTAATTTGTAGAATTTTTGATTTAAAAAGTGTATATTTCAATAAAAAGACTTATCCAGATTGTTTACCTTTAGTTAAGTACCTAAACATATGGAGTATAGGTACCAAATCCTGAGCTAGATACCGACGTGAATTTGAATGAATGAATGAATAACCATTTTTTGGGCAAGTAATATCTGTATATTATAATAATAAGTTATGAGAGACTAACCCCTTGTTAATGGAACTCTAACAGCCTGTTAATCTATCGTTAACAGCTGCCACTTTGTCAAATGTGCGAAAAAAACAACTGACAGCTGTTACAGTACATTAACGTTCGATGTACATACATTAATGTTAGCGTTCGAGAAACCAAGGTTTAATTAATAAATAATAATAATAATATAAATATAATAAAAATTAATAATATAATATTTTAAACAAGATCTAGAGTGGAAGAGCTTGGCAATAGGACTGTCGCTCAACCTGTGCTGATAGATGGTGGACATCCTACAGCGCTGATTTTCAGCGAAGTCCTAATCCTAATTTGGAGAACATAGTCAACTTGTATCAAGTTCCACTGCTTAGGACATGAGAAGCAGCATTTTATTCTAGATAGATAGATAGAGAACGCCTTGTTGCACAACGAGAAAAAGGAATGTTAAAGAATTTTAAGTTATGAGCCCCGAAGCAGGTATAATCAGCGACATCCAATTGTAGAACTTAGGTGGATTGAAATTAGAGCTACAGTGAGGCACCACCTGCCTCTGAGTAACCTGGTAATGACAGCATACAATAACTATGGCGATGCGACTCATGTAAAGTCAGTGTTATTAGCAGCAAGGGCGATGAACTCCCAGCTACTTCGGTTTGGACCTCGTTTTATAAAGTGCCAATCTATCTTCTATAGGGTTCTATAAAATCCCATCTGAAATTAGAGGGTAAATAAAACCCATACGAACAACTTCTTTTTTGGGTTAAACTTAGAAATCGCGAAAAATACGTGCTATTCAATACTAAAGTTACCACCATGCAGCATTAAAATGTATAGAACAGAACATAGATTTTTATCGTGGTTTCAAAGTACTTCCCAATAGTAAAATATTTTTTTATACAGTGTGTCCCTGGATAAAGTGCAATCCCGAAAGGGGATGAAACTAGACCATGAATCATTGACTAGAAAAATATAAAAAAAAATTATAAAAAATTATTGTAGGATTTATTGGTATTTTAAGATTTTCATCTTTCATTAAGGACTCTATGTACAAAAGTATTGATTTCTTCCAAAATAATGGGTCTATTTCTTTGAAATAAAAAAAAACAGTATGCCTAATACCTGGCGATGACCATGAAATAATAAATAGTCCGCAAAAAAGTAACTATCTTGGGTAAAAAAATGTATTTTTATGAAAAAAATGATTTTTTTAGACGTTTATTTTAAAAAACTTCAAATTACTAAAAAAATGTGCCCTATAACTATGTAATTTTATAGCTTAATTTTATTCTTTACCATTTTAGCTTCCAAAAAAAAAAAAAACAATGTTCTAACTAAAAAAACACGCTATCTACGAACTTTTAAAGTGGAGCCTAATCGTGTTACCGTGCAGGTAGAGACCGTTTTTTCCATTGTTTCCGTCCTACTCTGTGCCCTTCGGCAGTCGCAGTCCTTTTGTTCTACACTCAGGTAGAGGGAAGGCGAGGGGAGGGGAGGCAGGGGGTTCGAAACAGGACTTACACAGTCGCTCCGATATTCTCGCCGCTGCTACTACTGTTCTCGTTCTCGCATTGTGTTCTCGTTGATTTGTTATTAAGTTTTTGTTACATTGTTGACTGTTACGTTTTCTACTGTTCGTTACGTTTGGACTGTTCCTGTTCTGCTGTTAAGTGTTGACGAAATGCCGCGATTTACAGAGTTCTCACCTCGAGAAATAGCCGACATGCATTATTATTATGGCATGACTGCATACATAAATGCTTTCCCGGGCAGACTCATACCCTCAGCTCGAAATTTTCAAGAGATTCATAGGAGGCTCTCCAACATTGGACTTGGTTTGGCACGAGATCGCCGTGAGCAACCAGCTGTCGTTATTGACAATGCGATAGAAGAGGCCATTTTAAACGATCTGTTTGCTGACCCTACAACAAGCATAAGACGATTAGCGTTGCGTCATGGCATATCGAAGACGTCTGTCTGGCGAATTTTGAAAAAGGAGGGATTGCATCCTTTCCATTACCAACGAGTACAAGATTTACACGAAAATGTAGATAATCGTACAAGATGCGTAATGTCGACGTGGATTCTAAGAAAAATTAGAGCTGACCCAAATTTTCCCAAACGCATTTTTTGAATGGACGAAGCGACATTTACCCGAGACGGCATTATAAACTGCAGAAATTTGCACCAGTGGTCTCACGAAAATCCACGATTGAAGCGGGCATCTACTTTTCAAGTAAAATTTTCAATAAACGTATGGGCAGTCTTAATCGACGACATTTTAATTGGTCCAGTCATTTTACCCAGAACCCTAAATGCTGAACGTTTTTTAGAATTACTACAAAATTTACCCATGTTGATGGAAGATGTTCCCCTGGCTACGAGACGGCGTGGGCGTATGTATCTCCAAATGGATGGATGTCCTGCACATTATGGGCGGGAGGTGCGGCGATTTTTGAACGAAAATTACCCGAACCGGTGGATTGGCCGAGGAGGGCCAGTAGGCTGGCCAGCGCGTTCACCTGATCTGACACCCCTAGATTATTTTTTATGGGGTGTCATGAAGCAAAGAGTATACAGCACGCCAATAAATACCGAGGCACAGTTGCACGACCGAATAATTCAGTGCGCAAATGACATTAAAAATGATCCAGGAATGATTCGCAGAGCCACTAACCAAATTAATATTCGTGCAGTAATGTGCTTGCAAAATCGAGGAGGCCATTTTGAACATTTAATGCATTAAATAAAAATGCAAAATTGTAAATTACGGATAATTTTATTAATAAAGTTATTGTGATTAAAATCTGACTTTTATTACCTACTAAAATGTAAATAACTCCTACCTAGCCAATTTTTTAGTTAGAACATTGTTTTTTTTATTTGGAAGCTAAAATGGTAAAGAATAAAAGTAAGCTATAAAATTACATAGTTATAGGGCACATTTCTTTAGTAATTTGAAGTTTTTTAAAATAAACGTCTAAAAAAATCATTTTTTTCATAAATATACATTTTTTTACCCAAGATTGTTACTTTTTTGCGGACTATTTATTATTTCATGGTCATCGCCAGGTATTAGGCATACTGTTTTTTTTTTTATTTCAAACAAATAGACCCATTATTTTGGAAGAAATCAATACTTTTGTACATAGAGTCCTTAATGAAACATGAAAATCTTAAAATACCAATAAATCCTACAATAATTTTTTATAATTTTTTTTTATATTTTTCTAGTCAATGATTCATGGTCTAGTTTCATCCCCTTTCGGGATTGCACTTTATCCAGGGACACACTGTATACATTTATTATAGAAATTTAAATCTATAAATTGGTATACCTTGTAAAAAAAAGAGTCACGTGAATGATTGACAGGTGACGCGATACACATCCCAAAGGTGGCGTAGAGAGATCTGTGAAGAAAATATTTCTTGAGTAGGTTGTGTGAAAGTGAACTTTTGGATATTTCACTGCCAAAAAATGGGTTATTCACCAACTGGACACACATGACTGGACACACCTGTGTCGAGTTGGTTAAACTCAAATTAGTATCATTATTTTATTCTTTCGTCATCTGGACACACAAAGATTTTTATGTGTGTCCAGATGGTGAAACGTATTTAAATCGTTTTAATGTTTTCGTCAACTGGACACACATTCGAATTTTACCCAAATTTATGACGAAGTACAGTCATGCGCAGAATCTTTTCTGTCACAATCATCATCCTCCATCAAACGTTCCACCGCTGGAAACGGGTAATTTTACAATACTTTTACTATAATTTTACAGGAAATTATTACTAGGGTAGCAGAAGTATGAGTAAGAGATTGCGGCTAAAATAAAATCTAATGAAAAACATGCGGCTTAGTTCATGGTGTTGCTTAATACTGCGCAGTATTAAACAGGGTTTTTTACTACTACTATCTACTAACTTTTGTTACCCTAGTACTTTTAACCGCTCTGGACTATACCATAAGTGCCACGGGGCGTACTGGAAACCACTGTTAAGCAAGGAGCGAAGTACTGGGAATTGAAGTTAAACGCAAAGCGACATTATAGGAATCGAGATTCAGGGAATAAAACTAATGATGAATTGAAAAATTGAAACTATCAGCATGAACACTATGACCGCGACCATTGTTAGTGGTCAATAATTCCATGAGCGAGACGATTGTTAACCTGACTGTACCCTTTTCTGCAAAAAAACAGAGTGTGTCCAGTTGGTGAAAACATAAAAAATATTATTTTAGCTTTCACCATCTGGACGCACATAAAAATCTTTGTGTGTCCAGATGACGAAAGAATAAATGATACTAATTTGAGTTTAACCAACTCGACACAGGTGTGTCCAGTCATGTGTGTCCAGTTGGTGAATAACCCCAAAAAATACGGGTGGTAAAGTTAGTAAACTACCCTCACAATTGGCAAAATCTTAACGTTTAACTTTAAAACGGGGCGGGGTGTTCAAAATTCAATTTATGTAATTGAACTAGGATTTATGGATAGTAAACTATAAATTCGATGTACGCATACGCATTGTACGCCCTAGGCATTCTACAGATTTCAATTAACTGTTAAAATTGTAATTAAATCTTTGCGACATTCATCTAAGTCACTAGAATAACCAAAATTAAACTTCTTAATGAAACAAATAACTAAGTTGGTTTTGTAGTGAAAAAGAAGGTCAAAATTATGATACAGAACCTGGCATTTAAAGTGATCTTAATGATGATGTCAGTTATAAAGGAATGAGAAGGAAAAATTGTGAGGTATTTTACGGAATGTATTGAGTACACACACGGATATTTTACTTTATATTACCTAAGGAAAATATCTAACAGATAGAACCTGTCGATACCATGCAAGACTCTTCGTTTTATTATATTTCGATAGTTAATTAATTTGAGTTTAATCCCCGACTAGCTGGTGGCTCCAAAGTCGCATTGAACTCCCTACATTAGGTTATCAATTCCAAAGTACCTATGTAGGTACTCCCTATTATAGGCATTATTCCTTGAGTACCCTAGCCTCGTGAGGCCCGACCTTGAAAAGAACAATTGATTTTGTGATCACCTAAGGACATTGGGCCTCACGAGGATATAGGTGCAATTGAATCCGCAAAGAATAACTTCTCAAAAGTTTCACGGATCTGAGCTGTAGCTAGCTGTTTCAGTCTGTAGTCGGTCACGGACGTTATACCAAGGTGCTTATCAGGATTATACGCATTGTTGATTGAGTGTATCAGGATTTGCGTTAACATCATCGATCGCTACGTGACATTGGTTAGGTGTATAGTGAATAATCGTGTTTGATTGGGATCTTATCATTGAAAACATTTCCGAGATTTTTAAATGAGTTTTACTTCGATGGTTGTTGTACTTCAAAGTAGGTACCACTAACTGATTTCCTGACCGAGAAAATGCCAGTAACAGTCACAGCTTTTGTACGAGAATCACGAGAATTCCATACGAAAAAGTGATATCTTGACTCTCGAGCAAGCGCAGTCAAAATGCTAGTTTCCTACTAGATAAAGCACAGACAAAATGCCCCCTGCATTGAATGTAGAGATAAATAATGAATTTGTTTATTTTTACTTTGTTTATTATGTGATTATGGCACTGGTGGGAGGAAAAGCGACGAGAACGTGAAGAAACAATGGAACATTTTAGTTCTTGACACTGGAGAACTTAGGTGTTACCTTACCTTTAAACCTACTCATTTCTCTTTCCGTGTCCCGCATGATCCTGTCCCGCTATATTTTAATGGCCTTAACCACGTGTAAGTAGTATCGATCGAACCTTTATAGGTATATATTTTACTGGCAGTGTAGGAGTAAGTGTGAGCTAAATTGTAGCTACTATACCTACTATGCCCCCCTAACCTCTTTCTGTCAAGGTTCAACCACCTGCCAATAAGATAACGCTACCTACCGTTTGTAAACACAAAATTAAATCTTTAACACGGACGGACCAAGTCAACGTGACCATGTGGCCAAATGAATTCTAACGATCGAGCCATGGTCAAACGTGGTCAAACTGCTTGTTCCTCATAGCGCATTGTATTAGCTCATAATGTCTACCAAAACACTCAGAACCAAAAACAGAAGTACTAATCTTTTGAGTAAGATTTCCTTTGTTGTACCTACCTAGTAACATGCTACAGACGAATGCTTAAAATTAGCTTAACTCAAAAGATCTTTATCGAGTAGGTTCTACGATGTGTGAAACAAGAAACGCGTGTCGTGGAATATAATCCGAAGGAGAAAGATTCCATGCTTGAGGCATCGTTCTGTCTGACACCCGAGATATAATCTACAACTCATAATGTTCATAGTGTTCTCTATCTATCTAATGATGGGAAAAAATCACTACCAAGAGACGCACAGACGCATAGTTTCTGAATTGAGAATTTCGCTAAGTAACTACTCAACCATAAAGGTGAATGGGCGTTTTTGGGCTATCAGCGGCCATTGATGAAATTAGTATCAATTGAAAGTACTGATACTTACGAACAACTTTTGCTTAAGACATTTTGTTCTATTCCATTTAGTTAACAAAATAATTAAATATGAAATAATCCAATGGCACATTGCAACATTATCGCATAATAATTATTTGTGTGCACCTACCGAAGGCTAATTATGTCTGCACAGTTAAGCCAGTATGATGTGTTCGACTACCTGCTCAGGCGATCGACCAATCAGCGCCGAGCGATAACAAAGGCATCGGCCACCCGAGGGGCGCGCGCGTCGCTCTCGTCGCGCAGTCCTTCGATTACGCTTGCGTCGTTGAGTACTATGCGTTTTGTTAGTTTCTTGTGCGCTTACCTTTGACCTGTTTTGTGTTCCCGGACTTTGTTTACTCCTAATCTGATCACTTGGCATTCATTTTTGGACTTTGATTTCTCTTTGTGAAGTGGACTTTGTTGAATAAGGAACAAAATCAACCGATCTGTATTTTGTGCAATAGATCAGTTGCAAAAAGAAGGAGGTTCAAGATAACTCACGCTCTTTTTGACGAAAATGCTGCAAACGCTCAATATATTATTGAAGCTATTGCTCCATAGCCAGTGAGTATTTATTTTAATTAATTACCTACCAATAACAATATTCTTAACAAAAATAAAGTGATGTTACTAATTACATCGTAGGAAGTGTTTTTCGAATCTTTAGGTTAGGTTGGTTATTTTTATTTTAGTGTGTGTTTAGATTATAATGAAACATGCTATCAAATGTATATGTAGGGGCCGCAGTTTGAGTAACTCCGAACTTCCACATTTAATGTTGATGGTGATTGACTGATACTGGTTCTTATTGTTGTTGAGGGATATTTGCACCAATCAAAGATGTTATGTTAAATCTTCACTGTTTATTGTTAATATTTTGTTATGTGCGAGCTATTTTATAAGTAAACCTAAATAGTTTAGTTATTACTAGTTTATTAAAAATTCTTATTTCCAGATTCAATACAAAGGTCTGGAATACGTTTGTAGACCGTGCTGGCAGCGAGCCTAATCCAAACCCTGCCCCTCATGAGTGTGTACTGCAGGTTGAAGAATATTCTCGAGTGCCCAATACTGCAGTCTGTTGTATGTTTGACAGAATGTAGAAGAATGACACGTCATCGCATTCCAGAAAACATTCGGTTGTCACTTGTGGTAGATTTCAACTTGTACATACCAGCAGAAGCCCAGGGTTTATTATTCTTATATCGTCATTGACCGTCAAAGGCATGGACGAGAAGCGATTGCTCATTATTATTGTTCGTGTCTGAGTGGAAGGCGCACGGTCGGATGCTGGGCACACATTATGTGCGTAGTTTGGTACCTCGGTTGGGCAAAGATGACAAAGTCATACGATTACCAGCAGCAGAATTAAGTGCTATTATAGTACACGAATAGGCAATAATAAGCCCTGGACCATCTTAAATACATAATAATGTAATAATCAGTAATAATGTAATATGTGCTGTGCTATAAGTAATAAATACATGTTGATACTATCGAAGATTTCTTATTTCACTTTAACTTACCCTTTTTGCTCTAAACATAGGCTAGGATACTTATTCAATTATTCATAAAGTCCACAAAAATAAAAATGTATTTTATACACTTTTGAAGTACATTTCGGCGATGAAATATCTCCACTATAATTGTAGGACTATATGGTACTAATATACATTAGAATAATTCTTGGCCGCGAATAGCCCAAGCTCCATACAATTTTGCCCATTCTCCTTTGTCGAGACAGCAGTAAAGTTAAGTTGACAACCTCTGTGGCGCAGTGGATAACAATCTGTGGTGGATAAGCGCATCTGCCTACCGTGCGAGGGGTCCCGGGTTCGAACCCGGCTGGGGACAAAAAAAACCCAGGTCTTGGATGTTTACATGTTTGTGACGTCGATGTTTCTGGTTCCCACGACACAGGGTATCCTAGTGTGGGGCCAGAAGCAATGTATGTGCCTGTATGTAAATGTTATGTCAAGTAGTTACTTAGCGAAATTTTCAATTCAAAAATCGGCCGAAAGAGTATTAAATGCTGCTTGAGAAACCTAACTACGGAGGTGGACTAGAATCGCAGGTATAGCCAAAATCTTACGCCTCGTCAAAGACAGAGTTAATATGCGGAGCCTACGCTAGTTGGAGAATAGGCACCAAGAAAAAGAAGATGACAGCACCTCACTCATGTCTTCGCGTAATACCTAGTAGGTACCATTACATATCTGAAAGTAGACATTTCACTCGTGACATGCGGAAAGTGGGTATTTTTGACACAAGATATCTAACTTCGAACATTCTTCTGTGTCTCCTTAGTATTTGGTGATATTTAGTATCTAGGTACTAGCATTTAGCACCCACCTAAGAATTGAAATGGCATAGCTTGCATGTAGGTAATAAATATATTGGAATGAAGGATTTATCCGTAAATTAACGTCTACAAGACTGCCGATCAAATTGTTGGAACGCATCTCAATTCCGAAAACTTCGCTACGTGCTAGGTATATTCACAGTTTATCATTATTATTATTTTATATGCATACCTATTTTGTATTTGAATTTAAATGTGCTTACTTACATTATTAGTAGTAATAATTTGTCTACCTATTGTATTATTTTAAACTGAGATTAGGTACACATAGTAAAAGAGAGAGGTACAATCTTTTGAAACCGCGAAGGCTACTACAATCTGTAAACTCCTCAGCGCCTAATCAACAAATTACTACAAACCACAAACTAATCTCGATCCCTCTTGCCGCCAGACCAACACGCAGTCGGCACGATGCCCCGTTTCAAGACGATCCTGGTGACCGGCGGAGCTGGATACATTGGCAGCCATTGCGTCGTAGACCTACTGGAGAACGGACACGATGTCGTCGGTAAGAATTTACGTCCCCTGCAACCTGTGAAGCGCCTATTCAATTTAGAGCCTATTCTTTAAACTAAAATCGTAAGCACTAGAGACATTATAAACTTTATTTAAAAAAAAAAAAATGAAAAAAAAATATAAATTTACTTTTGTACATACATGTTTGTGTCATTAAAGATTATTACACGCATACACTTACTTGACTTAAAAAAATCCGGAGTAACGTTAATAATATTAGACCCTATTCCATCATTGAAACCGGAGAGGGTTATCATAAAGTTGAGTTCGAACTTCAAGAGCTTTGCTCTTTAATGGTGAACTACGTCTCTGATTATGGTGTAACAAATGTTTAGAAAACCCGCGCAGAGTTGACAATATACCTAGTCCAGGCAATGATTTTGACATCATCGGTAATAATTGCTAACCCAAGCTGAATGTAAATCCTTTGCCCAGCAGTGGAACAAAAATAGCTAAGCAGGCAAAGTAAAAATGTGATGATAACAATAATAGCCCCAAACAAAGCGGTGCTAAGGCCAATGGGCAAAAACCAAGTTCGCAATGAGTAATTTTAGTAGGTACATAATATGTACCTACTAAAATTCTTCTGATATTACCTCTTTAAAAGATATTCTAAAATTCTTCTGATATTACCTCTTCAAAAGAAGAGATAAAACTCTTTTGATATTACCTGATATTATCAGGTAATATCAAAAGAGTGACAACACAATTTTATTTTATAGCCATAGACAACTTCGCCAACGCAGTGGGGGACGAAGAAGGGTCCGCCGCCTTGAGAAGGGTGGAGGAAATAACGAAGAAAAAGGTAGTGTTCTACAAAGCCGATTTGCTCGACAAAGCGAAGATCAACGACATCTTCGACTCGGTAAGACTGCACTTAATGCCTGATCTAAAACTACTGACCAGATTGGTGTGCTTAAAGAAGTTTTGTTTTGCAGTCATCCATGTTCTAACAGATGCTTTAAAACCCATGGTCTCACCTGTTATTTCATTTCTTATCTGTTCCAGCATCAAATAGACTGCGTAATCCATTTCGCTGCACTAAAGGCGGTCGGCGAATCCATGATGCAGCCGCTGCTGTATTACCAAAATAATATACTCGGAATGCTCAATCTTTTAGAGGTAAGTTATACACTTCATAAATATTCACCCTATTCGTTATGATTTTTTTTATCAAATTAATTAGAGTCTAAATAAATGGAATCAATCGCTAGATTCAGCTCAATATAACTTTCACGAAAGAAATTGTGGGCTCTTCTTTCTTTTTGTTTATGTATTGATCAAAAAACGGAACCTGGGCCTCGATTCTGTTAGTACATTATAGTACGATGACAGATACACGGTCGGGTCACGCGTGACGTGTTTTTTCATACCATTGACGCCTAAAACCATTGATATACGTGTTCGCGTTGACTTGAAGCGGCAATGAACCTAAATGCAGTTGTCATTGTACTACAATGCATCAACAGAATCAAGGCACTGTTTTTTATCGACCAACGCGCTGTAGCTGTAGGCTGAAAAATCAAAACTTTTCCAACTTTCAGGTAATGCGCTCCCACAACTGCTTCCAAATGGTATTCTCCTCGTCCTGTACGGTGTACGGCGAGCCAGAGTACCTGCCCATCACAGAGTCACACCCTACCGGGAAGATCACCAATGTCTACGGACGGACGAAGTACTTTATTGAAGAGATGTTGAAGGATTTGAGCGTTGCCGATAAGGTGAGAAATTTTCAGCCCTCCTATTACCGAACTGTCCACTGTATTGGGTTAGATGTATATTAACGGCCTTATTTATAAAAACAATTCCTCTAAGCTCGCCTTAGATGCAGGTTATTTCAAAATCTCCACCATAGACTATATTAATTGAAGTTTATTGAGTGTATTAAGGAATCTTGTTTGTTCCTGTTGGTTTGCTAAAATAAATCTCATACAGACATAAGCTCACCTGTTCAATGTTTCATGTGCTATAAAGTATTATTATTATTAAGGTAAGACGTTTCTGAACTTTTAAAGCATGTATTTGAGAGTTCAGAGCAGCTTATATGTACATATCGAATCCTAACAGTGGCGAACCGATCAGAAATCATCAGAAATTGATTTCAACGTAAAAAAAATACATTCTACTTGTTGAATGTCAATGTACATAAAATGACAATGTTAGCCGCTGCCTTGGGGCCGAATGTAGTGGAGAAAAAAAACTCACTCTGACTATCTTTTCTCAAATCAAGTAGTCTAGTACAATATTTGGTACAATTTACAGCTACAGATTGGTCTCACAATATTGTACCATCTTTAGTGATCATGGAGATCAAAATAGAGCGACAATACACGCGGAAGGTGACGTACTGAGGGTCAGATAACTTCACACAAAATCAGCTATTAAATAACATACGAGTGCACAAATGAAGATGTAAGCAGCAACCTTGTGAATAAAAATGACTGCTCGACTTGCTCGTGCCGGCAAACGAGTTTACGATACTGCTATAAACAACCGTTAAATAGTCTGAATACCCACACTCCACATATGTATTTGTGGTCAATAGCCGGTTCCGATTCGCGTGACTGAGTGGTATAAGTTCAAGGTCATCTTGCCAATCAACTTAAGCAAAGTAGAAAATGTTCCGTTACAAAAAGAACTTCGTTCGAAAGGCGTGATTATCACGAGTTATCAACATAATTAGTTGGCTTTTAAAAATAAGCAGTAGATCCCTTTAAATTTGACCACTTAATGATTTTATAGCTGAAAGCATGAAATCGTTCATGATCAACCTATTATGGCCCCACCGAGGGGCATGGGCCTCTTCCCTAAGGAAGCTATAGGCCATACTCCACCACGGGGGCCAAGTCTGGATTGGTGGAGGCATGTAAGACTAGTCTTACAAGCCTGGCTTGGCTGGTCTTACTGAAGTTTTCAAGCCGCCCTAAGGCCTCTGTCTGGGCTTGACGACTGCCATCTATCCGTCGATACCCGATAGATGTCAGAACCACAATATTAGTTAGAAACTAAGAACTATATTACTTTGGGTCTCGGTCACCTTCTTGGGGCCATAATTTGTGCTCAATATTTTTACAGTATTTAAAGGACGTAAATATAACACCATATACCTAAGCTAAAATAAACGTCAGACGAGCATCTAAGTAGCCAAATGGTTTTTTTTAATATATTTATTTTTACAGGACCAATTGTACGAAACATAAGTCATCTTTTTATTGATCTTGAAGCTATTCTCCGTCCCGCAGAGTTGGAACATCATCGCACTGCGCTACTTCAACCCAGTAGGCGCGCACCCGTCCGGACTCATCGGCGAGGACCCCACCAAGGAGTTTGCAAACCTCATGCCCTTCATGGCTCAGGTGGCGCTTGGCAAGAAGCCCGTCTTGACGGTGTTCGGGAATGACTATAACACGCCTGATGGGACTGGTCAGTAAAGCCAAATAGTTTAGCAGTTTTAAGCTCAAGGGGGGCACAATTGTTTGTTTCGACAGTCGCGTAAAAAATACAGCTGCGTTAAAACATTTTCTTAACTATGGCCACCACATCTACGTAATGAGATGATTCATACAGCGTCCAGTGGCTCGTTCACTATACTTGAGCCATTACAAACGTGCGAACTGAGTCATAAACATTTTGTATCAAACCTCTCTCTCACACATATAGGAGGCATATCAGGCATATCGGAACTCTCGCTCGCACTTTTATGACTCGGTTCGCACGTTTGTAATGGCTCAAGTATAACACTAAATGGGTGAAGGGACTATTCGGGCGCTGAAGTGGAACATTTTTATAAGCACATTTGCAAATTCAAGAAGAAGAATTCAAATAGTAGTGTTATCTATAAAGGACATCCTGAACTCTTGATAAAAATGCTCGCCAAACGTAATTTCTGAGAATCAAAATTTCGGCAGGATAACCAAATTCATATTTACATTCACTACATTCCACGATTTTACTTTTAAAGGGCTCCCAATGTCTAAGTAATAAATAATCCAACTAAATTATAGCCTACTTAATTTCAGGTGTACGGGACTACATTCACGTTATGGACCTGGCGAGCGGGCACGTCGCGGCATTGAACTTGTTGAGCAAAAACCAAGTGGGATTGAAGGTATGTGTATACGCCAATCAACCAAAAGTGTCTGTTGTTTCAACTTGTGTAGCCCAAATAGTTAATACAATAGTTCAACAAGCACTAATAGTAAGTCAAGAGTCTCACTCTTTGTACCACTATCATTGAACCCCAAAACTTGGGAGACGAACTCTTTAGAGACACCTTTTCTCAGACGTATAACCTCGGGACCGGCAAAGGCGTCTCAGTGAAGGAGCTAGTAGACGTGTTCGAGCGGGTGACAAGTACGAAGATCCCTCTCAAGTACGAGGCGCGCAGGCTGGGAGATATCACCGCTATGTGGGCAGACCCCTCGCTTGCGAAGGAAGAGCTGGGCTGGACGACCAAGTACACTATTGAGGAGATGTGTAAGTTGGCGTGTTGATCAAACTTTTCCTAATGGACTGACTGACCCAGTCGATCAATATAGAAGCCGATACCGTGCTACACTACAATTTAACTTTAGTCTAAGTAGTTAACCCTGCAGTAGTCGCGCTGTATATAAAGCGTTTGTGGTCGCGTGGATTACATTGTAGGCCAATTTTTAGTAACAAAAAAAAAGGTATTTTATTATTTATTATTTAGACTTAAGTGTTTAAATTGAAGCTTTTTCTTACAGAAAATCGTAACAAACAAAATTAAGATTACATTGTAATCCACGCGACCACTCCAGGGTTAAAGTCACGCGGTGCCTCATGCCCTCAACTAAAATAATGCCACCCCATTCCCCGCCGCGAAATCTCTATCTGTGGGCTCATTATGTAATTTTCGCAACGGATATTCATACGTCTTAAAAAGTCATGCATACCACTACTGTATAGCACTATCTTCTTTTAAGACCCTATGTTAGAGCGAGACAGTACTCTGTACGACGTCGGTTTTTGTGTTGACGTGACTTTTTAAGACGTATGAATATCCGTTGCGAAAATTACATAATGAGCCCACTGGCTTGCTTAGTGCTTGTGGTTTTGTTAAGGCGAACTGCGACTTGCTATCGAGCTCAAAATAGTGATCGATAGCACGAAGAGTCACCTTAAGCACTGCGCCCTTTGGAGGACCGTGGACTATCCTCACAGCAGTTTATAATTTTGCACAGTAAATTAACTAACTTCACACCAGTTAATCGCTACGTAAGGATATTATGATGTTACGAAAATAGTTGAGTTGCAGAAATTAATACATCACAGAAAACCCTACCTACACAATACTTATAATCCTATCATGGTACTATACCTAATTACCTACACGTCGGGTAAACATAACAGGATTTAGCAGTAGCATTATTGTTCCAGGCACAGATTTCTGGAGATGGCAGAAGATGAATCCAGATGGGTATGCCAAGAAGCCGATCAAGACCAGTGTAATTGTAAACGGGAAGAGTTAATACTCTTTCCGGGAATGTATCTATTTATATAGGTTTATATTACTTTTAATATAAGTTCTTTTTATATAAATAACTTTGTTTCATTTGATGATCATATCAGCACTTGAAATAGTCAATCCGCACTGCCTTCTCGCAGAAATAGTCGTAATTCTGAGAAAAGGCTCGTATCCTGTACTGCAGTGGAACGTATAAGTAATATGTCAATTAGAATATTAAACAACCTACTGCAAAAGCAACTAGGATTTCGAACTTACTTTAATAACTAATACTATAATCACACTAATATTATAAAGGCGAAAGTTTGTGAGTGTGTATGTTTGTGAGCGATTTTAATAAAATTTGGTGTGGAGTTAGCTGACACTCCGGATTAACACCTAGGGCAGGGATGGCCAACAGGTCGATCGCGATCGACCGGTCGATCGCGGCTGTTAGTCCAGTCGATCGTGGCAAGGCAAAAAATATAATACGTAGGAAATGTGATTTAGTTTTTTTCAGATTTTACTGGAAAACTGAGAACATTAAATTCAGATTTAATGTCCTCAGTTTTCCAGTAAAATCTGTAGATTCAGATCTACAAGGCCAGAATAAAACATTAACAGAAATGATGAGTTTTATTGCAGCATTTCAAAGTCAAACAGCGTGTATGATAGTTGACATAGAGAAGAAAAAATTTGAACAATTTGTGAACATCAAGGATCGTATTTATGGAAAAACATCCTACCTACAATTTTATTTCACTTCTGAGACACACACAAATGAAAAAATGTACATGACAGAAATTAGGGCAGTGGTAGCAGACTTTGAAATTCGCTATAGTGATTTCAGAAAAATTGAGAAGTTGGTTCAATTCATCAGTTATCCGTTTAATGATTCCATTGATCATAGTGATCTTTTTGAATTGGCTACAAATACATTTCAAATGGAGCACATGATGATGTTACAAAACGAAATTATTAGAAATATATAATAAATATTATTAATTAAATTAACGCTGCGACATATTTCTAAAAGCAAGATCATTCTCAGGTCAAGATTTCTGGGTATTGGTTTCCAACGAAAAATATCTAAATTTGAAGAAATGTGTTGAACAACTTCATTCATGTTTTGGCTGACTAACATATTTATGTGAGTCAGCATTTTCGTACTTAAAACAAACAAAAAATAAACACCGTTCTCGCTTGACAGACGCTCATACATTGGATTCTTTAAGTAGTAGTTGCTACGAATAATTTGCACATTCATATTTTCTCTCTTAATAAAATAAAAAATATTACATGATTGTGTTATGAACTATGCTCTTTCATTTAAGGTTTCAAGAAGTATGTAATGGGTAGATCGCATAGGGTTTCGTTAGTAAACAGGAGATCTTGGGTCTAACCAAGTTGGCCACCCCTGACCTAGGGAAAAATCCCTAAAAATGTGAACAGTCATTATTTTTACTGTTAATACACCATTTATTTTCCCTAATAAACCTCGGGTAACACCGCAGGGCACAGTTAGTGTACTATAATTAGTACACTAATAAGTTCTGTAATTCAAAACTGACTGATATAGGGCAGTCAGATATTCCATACAACACATTCAAAACGTATGCTCTGGCGATATAAAAGCCGGTAGATTTATGTATCGACCATAGTAGGCTCAGGTTCAACTTTTAAGTTCAACTTTAAGCTTTATTTTTTAGTTGAATAGTGGCGTGAATACAATAAAATGACCGCACTTTACGACACAGTTTCGTATAATGATAAATGTTGCCATTTTAGGGGCTCAAACCCGACGCTAGTAGTATTTGGGAGTAAATACCTCGCGAACAGCTCCAGGGTTTGTGGCCTGTCTTCATGTAGGTACGGAGTCAGGAGTTCTGGGAACAACGAAGTAAAAAATGGTGTTCAGCTGTTAAGGGCGAATGTCGATTTACATAATAACAATATGGGAATTTTAAATAAGTAGCAGTGGAGGAATTTTGGTTGATCGATATGTAGAATAAAAATCTACTACAATCTTCATTTGACGACCTCTGTGGCGCAGCGGTTAGCGCATCTGCCTACCATGCGAGAGGTCCCGGGTTCGAATTCTGGGTGGGGACAAAAAAAAGAAACCCAGGTCTTGGTTGTTTACATGTTTGTGACGTCGCTGTTTCTGGTTCCCACGACACCCCTGTGTCAACCAGAAACCTGAACCAGAAACATATCCTGTGTGGGGCCAGAAGCAATGTATGTGCATGTATGTAAATGTTATGTTTGTTGTTCTTTTGTTATAATAAACTAGCTGTTGCCCGCGACTACGTCCGCGTGGGCTTTAGCTGAGTAAAGTGTTTGCAAATAAGATAGAGATACTTTTAGCGCATGCGAAAGAGCTTTCATACTAACTTCGCAACCCCCTCTTACTCCCTTAAGGGATGATTTTCGAGAAACTACTTAAACACTTCTTTCATGACTTTAAATGAAGGACCTTCATGCTGAATTTCATTCGAATAACTTCAAAAAACGACAAAGTTTCATACTAACATTGCACCCCCCTTTTACCTTCTTAAGGGATGATTTTCGAAAATCTATCCTACATATATTCCATGACTTTTAATGAAGAACCTTCGTACCAAATTTCATTCGAATAACTTCAAAAACGACAAAGTTTCATACTAACTTTGCACCCCCCTTTTTACCCCTTTAAGGGATGATTTATTAAAAAACTATTTTACACGTGTTTAATAATTATAAATGAAGAATCTTCGTACCAAATTTCATTCGAATAACTTCAAAAACGGCAAAGTTTCATACTAACTTTGAACCCCCATTTTACCCCCTTAAGGGATGAATTTTCAAAAATCCTTTCTTAGTGCTCCCCTACGTTACAAAAGCAACACCTGTGCAAAATTTCAAGTTTCTAACCTTTATAGTTTAGGCCCTGCAACAAACAAACAACCTGAAAGAAAACCTGTATAAGCAGCCTACGTCCAACTGCAAGGCAAAGACCTTGTATCAGAGAGAACTTTATGGGCTTAATCACCAGAGTGGGCACACTCATCGCGGATTGGCGATTTCAAGCTCTATGGGTTGGATAGTCCAACCCGTCACCAATTACCGTTTGGACGGTCCAAACGGTAATTGGTCCAAATTGGACCACTCATAACGGGACACCCTGTATATTCTCGTTCACCGTTAGTGACTGGTATTCATACAACAAGTACACAGGGAAGAGCGGGTTATCGTGCTCTTCCACTATAAAGGGAAATTTCCCGCCTGAAATTTCTCTCGAATGTGGGACCAGTCTTAGAGGTAGAACAGTTCTACCGTTGCGCTTCGTAAGATACGCTACAAAGATGAGAGAAGGCAGTAATCTAATTACAAAAACCGGAAAAGAAACAAACAAAAAAAATACATTGTAAACATTTAATCCGGATCAATTTACGGGTGTGGTTTTTTCGGACGAGTCCGACCAGGTTTCGCTCCGATTCGCAGAGCTTAATCATGGTGGACTCGTCCGATAAAACAACACCCGTAAGTTGATCCGGATTAAATGTTTACAATGTGTTGCACTTACGAAAGTTTTAGTTAAAAAAAATGCAAATATTTTTTTCGAAATCTTACCTAAAAGCGGTGGCTTATGTGAGTGCAAGGCACTGGGCACACTGACAATCAGCTTACATGTCGGAACCTCCTTAGTCTCTCCAACTCTCCCAATAATTATTCTCTCATATGGTTGCTTTTGACTGCCAGAGGCAAAGTCACAAAGTGGCTCAAGGTATGTTGTCACTTTCAGCCAGTACCAAGTAGTGAGGTATTCGACGCCCCATTTGGGGAATATCAGATCTTTCACGGCGGCGATATTGCTTGACGCGTTGGTACACCACACCGCTACGAGGGAGTTCTGTGATAGAAGATCTTTCACTGGTATTGAAGCTATGTCTTCGTTGTACATCATGGAGTAACTGTCACAAAAAAACGCAAAGTTAAGAAATGAAAATTATACAGGGTGTTGATTTGTACAGTTAAATCCGATTCAGGGGTGGTTAATTACATGATAGTGAAGCAAAAAAAAAATATAAAAAAAAATTATTTTTAGTGAAAATCACCTAAAATCCCCGGTTTTGCGGCGCCGGTGCACTAAGGGGCTTTTTGGCGATTTAGGCGGACGTAATTATTTCCTTGATTTTTTGTGTCTCGCATAGAAAATCCTGTAGAATCGTAATGTTTAGCAGTCTTTCAAGTAGATAGTTTAGGAAAAATTCCTTTTTATTTAAATATTTATTAAATTAAAAAAAAAACTTATTTACTAATATAAATTATGACGACGCGGAAAACCATGGTTCTTCATCAGAGCTTGTTTCGTCTAATTCTGGACCAGATATATCTGACGACTCTGCTGAGAAAGCAGCTGGTTTAGCTTCATCCCTGCCAAGATTTGGCTCATCAGAAACCATCATCTCCAAAGCATCTTTGCTAAATTTATGGTGGTTCTTGTTTGGTTTTGGTCTGATACTTGTTAGAAGTGGATCAGAACTAACTAACAAACGGTTAAGCACGTCCATGTTGCACTCTTCTCTGGAAAATTTTCGGGCGTAATTTAGGCGGTACTGGCGGAAATGCTTATTTCGCGCTTCTGCTGCTTCCTCCGATAGCATGCCTATTGGCAGTAAAGCTTTTTGAATTACCGTTGCCCCGTGGATGAGCACCTTGTGCATGGTAGGCGTCATTGGATGCCATGAATGTAAGCTGACATACAGTTTGGCGGTGTCGTGCGTGTACTTCGCAAACTTTGTCAAGTCTATTTTGTGGCCGCTGGATATCAATTCCAAGATAATTTTAAGCCTGTATATTAGGCTGTAGTCTACGCCTGTAATTTCAGCTGCGAGTTCGGGATTGCTGAAAAATCTTCGGCTCGTGTTGCCATCGTTGGAATTTCCAAAACCTGCTTTGGGCATGTCGACTATTAGGCCGGTTTGCTCTCTAAATTTGGCTTGGATCTCTGCCTTGGTTTTTTCTACGATTTCCTTGTCGCTATTGGTTCGCAGCTGCCATTTTTTTACAGGTATTTTATATGCTAAATGTAAGACACTTTCAAAAAAGCGGATTCTCGCATGCAATATTGAGAGGCCAAACGATAAAGCATCAACGTCCACATCCTGTTTTATACTCAGGTCATTGAATTGTTTTGACGTTGCGCCACATATATAACACCTCATGGTTGAGGTAGTTCCTGTAACAGCATTGCATACCTTACCTTCTACCATAGTAAGTGCCATAACGTGACTTACAGAAAAATGTCTTTCCTCCATTGAAAAATTGCTGTTCTTCAATTTTCCGATTTGGTTTTCAACATATTTTATTTCGTCGTTTGTCACGTCCACAGTTTCTTTCACGAATCTTAATCGTATTGGTCTGCAATGTCGAGGCGAAGCGGGCGTTGGGTTTTGCCACACAACTTTAGTTCCACTAACTAACTGAAGTGGAACTAAGCAACTTATAAAAATGTGGCTATCACTGGCATCGCTTTGCATTTTTTGTTTAAATTGAGCTTGTTGCGATCCATCGCAACCCCATTTTGAAATAAGTTGCAATGTTTTGAACTCTTCTTGTTGCAAATCAACCAACACATCATCCAAAGAACTAATCAACCTTTTAGTTGTATGGTCCAACAAACTTTGTAATTCAATTTCAGCACATGTTTCAACCACACGATAACTTTCTTTGCTGGGGTAAGTCTCCTTTTTAGCCTTTTGAAGCTCCTTGTATAGCGGGAAAAAACTTTTATTAGTGCTTCGTACGATTTCATATTGTCGTCTGGTCATGTCGAA
The DNA here is from genome assembly GCA_947310845.1 of Yponomeuta plumbellus. Lineage (NCBI taxonomy): Eukaryota > Metazoa > Arthropoda > Insecta > Lepidoptera > Yponomeutidae > Yponomeuta > Yponomeuta plumbellus. The sequence goes on from OX371210.1 coordinate 6,725,664, forward strand.
CATTGAAAGGGCACGCAATTTTGACAACTTCGTTTTATGTTTCTGTTGTAGTGACTTTAAGTAAGCCCTTTGGTACTTTTGAGGCCGCTTTGGAGACTTCATCATGTCTTTAAGAACATTAGAAGCAATTCTTTTTCCGGAGGCATGAAGGGACGATTGAGCAGCATGCACTAGTACGTCATACTTTTTCGTAGTACGTAAGTCTTTGGTTTTTCTCCGTTTCACTCTGTCGCTGGAGTCTTCAAATGATTTTGTCGGTCGGCCCGCTGATTGTTGGGACGATCTAGGTATAAGAAAGGTTCCTTGTAACTATTCTTCATTTGCAGTCAAAAATCTCTCTACTTGTTTGTGAGCTCGTGTCCATCTTTGCTTTAACTGAGACTTCAGGTAAGAAAACTGATGCTTCAAAGCCTTCATTTGGTCAAGGGAGTATTCCTCGCGCGATAATAAAAAAATTTCTAGAAAATCCAATTTTTCTGAAAAGTTTGGGAAATTTTGCTCTTGCATTTTATCAAAAAGCCATCTCCGCGTGACAACTCTGTTTGGCGATGGGCCCCCGGAACCTATAATAGAATAAAATGTATTTTAAAGCAAAGTAAAAGATATATCTCAATTAATGTTTTTTTACCCCATACTAGTTTATGACCCCATGTGATCCCATTTACGGGTAAGTGCGGCTAACTTTGGTGGTAATAGTAAAGTAGAAGTGCCTTCTTTATATTTCAATAATCAAAATCACAGGGACGCACCCTGAAGTACAACAAAAACCTTTTTGAATGAAAAAAATAAGTCCGAGTTTTGCAATTACGACATCAATTTCTATTGGCTAAAATATGTCAAAATGTTTGCGACATTTACCAAAAACAAAATTAAATTTAGATATTCATACCTGCACTATCAGGATCCATACTGGTTTTTCACAAGAAATGCCCCACACAAACTGTAACTGCTTTCGAAGTTAATAGTTCCGTAAGAACGCAGAGAAATTAAACGTGCACTCAAAGAGACGATAAGTTCCGACTAATGCTACCTGGCAAGCGCTAACATAGGGTGGGCGGGAAGGGTCGTCCATTGTTCTACATCTATTCAACGACAACCGTTACTCGTTTTTTTATACCTGGGTTAAGATTTAGGAAACCGGATTTCGTCCGCCTAAATCGCTAAAAAACCCCTTAGTGCGGTGGCGAGCGCGTGGGCGCACTCTCCCGCCCCGCCCCGCGAAACCCCCGCCGGACCCGTCAAGTGCAAACGATAGAAGCTAAGCCATATAACTTTATGATTTTTAGGTGATTTTCACTAAAAAAAAATATTAGTTACCCTGAGTCGGATTAAACTGTACAAATCAACACCCGAGTATATCGAGCGAATGCCAGTGGAAGGGCCGGCAAGGGCCGCCCCAGGCATAGCCACCAGGGTTTGGATGAATCTAGTTGTAGCCGGCAAGATATCGGCTAGACCTAGTATCAGCCACTAGAGTTTGGTTGGACCTAGTTCTAGCCGGAATGATACCGGCTAAACCTAGTTTTACCCGAAAACCATCAGCTTATACATACTAGATTTAACCAAGAGTAATGGCCACCTAGTTCTAACCGGCTAAAACTAGGTGTAGCTGCACTTTAGGTTTTAGCCGTAACATATACAAAAAACCCTCAGTAAAACCTGTATTAGGTTTATCTGCATAGTGAGTTACTCTTTTCTCAAGAAGTGTTGTTTTAGGGCATTTTGGCACTTACTCTGTTTATACACAACAAGATCATTATAACAATTTTGGTAGGTAAATCACTGAAAATGATTGGAAAAATGTACTCCGCTGTACTAGTGTCATGATAGTTATTGTAATGTAAAATTTAAGTAAGACGGTGTAGGAAGTGCAGGTTCCAAAGAAGTGTGCAAGCAGCTGGGAGTGACTGCGTTACCTTAATTTCTGATTGGCAGCTTTGAGTCTTCTAATGTATTTGTTCCACCAGGGTGGGTCTGCCACTAGTAATGGGAACCGCCTGCCTTTCAGCTTCTCACTTTGTTCTTTTACACAGCCGCAGTAGAATCTTGAAAAAGATAAATGGTTTTTTAAATACTACAGTCAAACTAAGCAATTGGCTCTTGTGGGGCCTTACATGTAATAAAAATGTTTGAATAAAACACAAAACCACCTTAATGAAGTCTTGGCTGTACGAGAATTATGAGGGCTCTGACTTCATTGAAGTCAGTTTCATGTTTTACTTAAACATTTTTTTTTAACAATTCTTGGATAATTTTCGATGTACTGAACCGATTTTGATAAAACTTGCACTAGAAGTTTCTCCAGAATGTATCAAATACAGGTTCAGCCAAGCGCGAGAAAATCGTGGATAAAGATACATACTAAATGTATGGGTCAAAGCATTGAATTTAAAAAATCGTAACATTTTTTTATATCAATGAATAAAAAAAAATTTAAATCAGAAATCAAAAATTTATTTCAACGTAAAGAATTTAAATTCTGCTTGTTGAATGTCAATGTACATACAGTTATGTATAATGTTAACAGCGAAAAAATACTCGGCTATGCTTTCATGTAAGTCACTTTTAAGGGGTACAGAGTGCACCAGGGCAAGTTTCGAAAAGTGGTTGAATCTGATACAGGACTTGGAACCTATTTCAGCCCTGTTTAACTTAGGTATGTATCTATCCTCGTAAGGCCCAATATACTAAAAAAAGTATGAAAACAAAATTGTTATTTTCAAGGTCGGGCCTTACAAGGCTATATGAAAACATGTTACATACTGTACATAAAAAGTCACCAATTTGGCACGAACTGAAAGATCATTGAAAGTTAAATTAAGTATTAAAAATATACAGGGTGACCGGTTGTATTAAGGGCCACTACCTGATCTTTTACAGATACCTAATAATAGAGGAATACATTGTAAAGAGACCTCGCCTATTTATTAAAGTTATGTAAGTCTGTATCAAAATGTTAGCTTTAGATATTCTTTAAAAATTACATCATACATTTTTTTCAGTCCGTTAAAATGTTTACCTTGAATTTGGTGGCACCAGAAATTCTTCATTTCTTACAGTGCATTGTAATGGTGTACCAAGACTGTTTCCTCCATTCAACGTTTTGTGATCAAAAACTGTATACTCAAAGAGTTGTTTTGATATGTCTCTAACCTCACTGATATCTGATTTTGTATCCAGATTTGATATTAGATCCTTTGTCTTGACAGGCAGTTCATTCAGGAACTTGGTGTACATCTCTTTTACAAGTGTTGTCTGTAAAAGTAAATAAGATTTTGTATTTGTTATTGTACCTTTATAATTTTTTTATAATAAATTGCTTAACCAGACTGCCCAGATGTTTGTTCAAGTTAGCTGCTAGAAATAATAGGTATCACTCTTGATAGAGATTGTATTTGTGGGTTTGATATGAATCAAATATGAACTGGAAGGAGCCATACTTTATAATATTTATGTTTGTGATTTCCTTGTCTAGTCACTACAGCATAGTGGCATAGGGTATCCTAATTTGAAGTCAGGAAAATTGATTGAGTGTTGTGCAGTTGTTATTAGTATGCTAATAATGTATTATTACCGAAGGGCCATTTAAAAAGTACCCCCAACCATGTGCATACAGGCAACAACTAATGAATGTAGATGAAGCGAAATCCCAACTTCGCCAACGCAGTGGGGGACGAAGAAGGGTCCGCCGCCTTGAGAAGGGTGGAGGAAATAACGAAGAAAAAGGTAGTGTTCTACAAAGCCGATTTGCTCGACAAAGCGAAGATCAACGACATCTTCGACTCGGTAAGACTGCACTTAATGCCTGATCTATAACTACTGACCAGATTGGTGTGCTTAAAGAAGTTTTGTTTTGCAGTCATCCATGTTCTAACAGATGCTTTAAAACCCATGGTCTCACCTGTTATTTCATTTCTTATCTGTTCCAGCATCAAATAGACTGCGTAATCCATTTCGCTGCACTAAAGGCGGTCGGCGAATCCATGATGCAGCCGCTGCTGTATTACCAAAATAATATACTCGGAATGCTCAATCTTTTAGAGGTAAGTTATACACTTCATAAATATTCACCCTATTCGTTATGATTTTTTTAATCAAATTAATTAGAGTCTAAATAAATGGAATCAATCGCTAGATTCAGCTCAATATAACTTTCACGAAAGAAATTGTGGGCTCTTCTTTCTTTTTGTTTATGTATTGATCAAAAAACGGAACCTGGGCCTCGATTCTGTTAGTACATTATAGTACGATGACAGATACACGGTCGGGTCACGCGTGACGTGTTTTTTCATACCATTGACGCCTAAAACCATTGATATACGTGTTCGCGTTGACTTGAAGCGGCAATGAACCTAAATGCAGTTGTCATTGTACTACAATGCATCAACAGAATCAAGGCACTGTTTTTTATCGACCAACGCGCTGTAGCTGTAGGCTGAAAAATCAAAACTTTTCCAACTTTCAGGTAATGCGCTCCCACAACTGCTTCCAAATGGTATTCTCCTCGTCCTGTACGGTGTACGGCGAGCCAGAGTACCTGCCCATCACAGAGTCACACCCTACCGGGAAGATCACCAATGTCTACGGACGGACGAAGTACTTTATTGAAGAGATGTTGAAGGATTTGAGCGTTGCCGATAAGGTGAGAAATATTCAGCCCTCCTATTACCGAACTGTCCACTGTATTGGGTTAGATGTATATTAACGGCCTTATTTATAAAAACAATTCCTCTAAGCTCGCCTTAGATGCAGGTTATTTCAAAATCTCCACCATAGACTATATTAATTGAAGTTTATTGAGTGTATTAAGGAATCTTGTTTGTTCCTGTTGGTTTGCTAAAATAAATCTCATACAGACATAAGCTCACCTGTTCAATGTTTCATGTGCTATAAAGTATTATTATTATTAAGGTAAGACGTTTCTGAACTTTTAAAGCATGTATTTGAGAGTTCAGAGCAGCTTATATGTACATATCGAATCCTAACAGTGGCGAACCGATCAGAAATCATCAGAAATTGATTTCAACGTAAAAAAAATACATTCTACTTGTTGAATGTCAATGTACATAAAATGACAATGTTAGCCGCTGCCTTGGGGCCGAATGTAGTGGAGAAAAAAAACTCACTCTGACTATCTTTTCTCAAATCAAGTAGTCTAGTACAATATTTGGTACAATTTACAGCTACAGATTGGTCTCACAATATTGTACCATCTTTAGTGATCATGGAGATCAAAATAGAGCGACAATACACGCGGAAGGTGACGTACTGAGGGTCAGATAACTTCACACAAAAAGCTATTAAATAACATACGAGTGCACAAATGAAGATGTAAGCAGCAACCTTGTGAATAAAAATGACTGCTCGACTTGCTCGTGCCGGCAAACGAGTTTACGATACTGCTATAAACAACCGTTAAATAGTCTGAATACCCACACTCCACATATGTATTTGTGGTCAATAGCCGGTTCCGATTCGCGTGACTGAGTGGTATAAGTTCAAGGTCATCTTGCCAATCAACTTAAGCAAAGTAGAAAATGTTCCGTTACAAAAAGAACTTCGTTCGAAAGGCGTGATTATCACGAGTTATCAACATAATTAGTTGGCTTTTAAAAATAAGCAGTAGATCCCTTTAAATTTGACCACTTAATGATTTTATAGCGCTGCCATAGATGTACCACAAATCGTTCATGATCAACCTATTATGGCCCCACCGAGGGGCATGGGCCTCTTCCCTAAGGAAGCTATAGGCCATACTCCACCACGGGGGCCAAGTCTGGATTGGTGGAGGCATGTAAGACTAGTCTTACAAGCCTGGCTTGGCTGGTCTTACTGAAGTTTTCAAGCCGCCCTAAGGCCTCTGTCTGGGCTTGACGACTGCCATCTATCCGTCGATACCCGATAGATGTCAGAACCACAATATTAGTTAGAAACTAAGAACTATATTACTTTGGGTCTCGGTCACCTTCTTGGGGCCATAATTTGTGCTCAATATTTTTACAGTATTTAAAGGACGTAAATATAACACCATATACCTAAGCTAAAATAAACGTCAGACGAGCATCTAAGTAGCCAAATGGTTTTTTTTAATATATTTATTTTTACAGGACCAATTGTACGAAACATAAGTCATCTTTTTATTGATCTTGAAGCTATTCTCCGTCCCGCAGAGTTGGAACATCATCGCACTGCGCTACTTCAACCCAGTAGGCGCGCACCCGTCCGGACTCATCGGCGAGGACCCCACCAAGGAGTTTGCAAACCTCATGCCCTTCATGGCTCAGGTGGCGCTTGGCAAGAAGCCCGTCTTGACGGTGTTCTTGACTATAACACGCCTGATGGGACTGGTCAGTAAAGCCAAATAGTTTAGCAGTTTTAAGCTCAAGGGGGGCACAATTGTTTGTTTCGACAGTCGCGTAAAAAATAAAGCTGCGTTAAAACATTTTCTTAACTTTGGCCACCACATCTACGTAATGAGATGATTCATACAGCGTCCAGTGGCTCGTTCACTATACTTGAGCCATTACAAACGTGCGAACTGAGTCATAAACATTTTGTATCAAACCTCTCTCACACATATAGGAGGCATATCAGGCATATCGGAACTCTCGCTCGCACTTTTATGACTCGGTTCGCACGTTTGTAATGGCTCAAGTATAACACTAAATGGGTGAAGGGACTATTCGGGCGCTGAAGTGCCTGGAACATTTTTATAAGCACATTTGCAAATTCAAGAAGAAGAATTCAAATAGTAGTTTTATCTACATATAAAGGACATCCTGAACTCTTGATAAAAATGCTCGCCAAACGTAGGTAATTTCTGCGAATCAAAATTTCGGCAGGAGAACCAAATTCATATTTACATTCACTACATACCACGATTTTACTTTTAAAGGGCTCCCAATGTCTAACTAATAAATAATCCAACTAAATTATAGCCTACTTAATTTCAGGTGTACGGGACTACATTCACGTTATGGACCTGGCGAGCGGGCACGTCGCGGCATTGAACTTGTTGAGCAAAAACCAAGTGGGATTGAAGGTATGTGTATACGCCAATCAACCAAAAGTGTCTGTTGTTTCAACTTGTGTAGCCCAAATAGTTAATACAATAGTTCAACAAGCACTAATACTAAGTCAAGAGTCTCACTTTTTGTACCACTATCATTGAACCCCAAAACTTGGGAGACGAACTCTTTAGAGACACCTTTTCTCAGACGTATAACCTCGGGACCGGCAAAGGCGTCTCAGTGAAGGAGCTGGTAGACGTGTTCGAGCGGGTGACAAATACGAAGATCCCTCTCAAGTACGAGGCGCGCAGGCTGGGAGATATCACCGCTATGTGGGCAGACCCCTCGCTTGCGAAGGAAGAGCTGGGCTGGACGACCAAGTACACTATTGAGGAGATGTGTAAGTTGGCGTGTTGATCAAACTTTTCCTAATGGACTGACTGACCCAGTCGATCAATATAGAAGCCGATACCGTGCTACACTACAATTTAACTTTAGTCTAAGTAGTTAAAGTCACGCGGTGCCTCATGCCCTCAACTAAAATAATGCCACCCCATTCCCCGCCGCGAAATCTCTATCTGTGGGCTCATAATGTAATTTTCGCAACGGATATTCATACGTCTTAAAAAGTCATGTATACCACTACTGTATAGCACTATCTTCTTTTAAGACCCTATGTTAGAGCGAGACAGTACTCCGTACGACGTCGGTTTTTGTGTTCACGTGACTTTTTAAGACGTATGAATATCCGTTGCGAAAATTACATAATGAGCCCACTGGCTTGCTTAGTGCTTGTGGTTTTGTTAAGGCGAACTGCGACTTGCTATCGAGCTCAAAATAGTGATCAATAGCACGAAGAGTCACCTTAAGCACTGCGCCCTTTGGAGGACCGTGGACTATCCTCACAGCAGTTTATAATTTTGCACAGTAAATTAACTAACTTCACACCAGTTAATCGCTACGTAAGGATATTATGATGTTACGAAAATAGTTAAGTTGCAGAAATTAATACATCACAGAAAACCCTACCTACACAATACTTATAATCCTATCATGGTACTATACCTAATTACCTACACGTCGGGTAAACATAACAGGATTTAGCAGTAGCATTATTGTTCCAGGCGCAGATTTCTGGAGATGGCAGAAGATGAATCCAGATGGGTATCCCAAGAAGCCGATCAAGACCAGTGTAATTGTAAACGGGAAGAGTTAATACTCTTTCCGGGAATGTATCTATTTATATAGGTTTATATTACTTTTAATATAAGTTCTTTTTATATAAATAACTTTGTTTCATTTGATGATCATATCAGCACTTGAAATAGTCAATCCGCACTGCCTTCTCGCAGAAATAGTCGTAATTCTGAGAAAAGGCTCGTATCCTGTACTGCAGTGGAACGTATAAGTAATATGTCAATTAGAATATTAAACAACCTACTGCAAAAGCAACTAGGATTTCGAACTTACTTTAATAACTAATACTATAATCACACTAATATTATAAAGGCGAAAGTTTGTGAGTGTGTATGTTTGTGAGCGATTTTAATAAAATTTGGTGTGGAGTTAGCTGACACTCCGGATTAACACCTAGGGCAGGGATGGCCAACAGGTCGATCGCGATCGACCGGTCGATCGCGGCTGTTAGTCCAGTCGATCGTGGCAAGGCAAAAAATATAATACGTAGGAAATGTGATTTAGTTTTTTTCAGATTTTACTGGAAAACTGAGAACATTAAATTCAGATTTAATGTCCTCAGTTTTCCAGTAAAATCTGTAGATTCAGATCTACAAGGCCAGAATAAAACATTAACAGAAATGATGAGTTTTATTGCAGCATTTCAAAGTCAAACAGCGTGTATGATAGTTGACATAGAGAAGAAAAAATTTGAACAATTTGTGAACATCAAGGATCGTATTTATGGAAAAACATCCTACCTACAATTTTATTTCACTTCTGAGACACACACAAATGAAAAAATGTACATGACAGAAATTAGGGCAGTGGTAGCAGACTTTGAAATTCGCTATAGTGATTTCAGAAAAATTGAGAAGTTGGTTCAATTCATCAGTTATCCGTTTAATGATTCCATTGATCATAGTGATCTTTTTGAATTGGCTACAAATACATTTCAAATGGAGCACATGATGATGTTACAAAACGAAATTATTAGAAATATATAATAAATATTATTAATTAAATTAACGCTGCGACATATTTCTAAAAGCAAGATCATTCTCAGGTCAAGATTTCTGGGTATTGGTTTCCAACGAAAAATATCTAAATTTGAAGAAATGTGTTGAACAACTTCATTCATGTTTTGGCTGACTAACATATTTATGTGAGTCAGCATTTTCGTACTTAAAACAAACAAAAAATAAACACCGTTCTCGCTTGACAGACGCTCATACATTGGATTCTTTAAGTAGTAGTTGCTACGAATAATTTGCACATTCATATTTTCTCTCTTAATAAAATAAAAAATATTACATGATTGTGTTATGAACTATGCTCTTTCATTTAAGGTTTCAAGAAGTATGTAATGGGTAGATCGCATAGGGTTTCGTTAGTAAACAGGAGATCTTGGGTCTAACCAAGTTGGCCACCCCTGACCTAGGGGAAAATCCCTAAAAATGTGAACAGTCATTATTTTTACTGTTAATACACCATTTATTTTCCCTAATAAACCTCGGCTAACACCGCAGGGCACAGTTAGTGTACTCTAATTAGTACACTAATAAGTTCTGTAATTCAAAACTGACTGATATAGGGCAGTCAGATATTCCATACAACACATTCAAAACGTATGCTCTGGCGATATAAAAGCCGGTAGATTTATGTATCGACCATAGTAGGCTCAGGTTGAACTTTTAAGTTCAACTTTAAGCTTTATTTCTAAGTTGAATAGTGGCGTGAATACAATAAAATGACCGCACTTTACGACACAGTTTCGTATAATGATAAATGTTGCCATTTCAGGGGCTCAAACCCGACGCTAGTAGTATTTGGGAGTAAATACCTCGCGAACAGCTCCAGGGTTTGTGGCTTGTCTTCATGTAGGTACGGAGTCAGGAGTTCTGGGAACAACGAAGTAAAAAATTGTGTTCAGCTGTTAAGGGCGAATGTCGATTTACATAATAACAATATGGGAATTTTAAATAAGTAGCAGTGGAGGAACTTTGTTTGATCCATATGTAGAATAAAAGTCTACTACAATCTTCATTTGACGACCTCTGTGGCGCAGCGGTTAGCGCATCTGCCTACCATGCGAGAGGTCCCGGGTTCGAATTCTGGGTGGGGACAAAAAAAAAGAAACCCAGGTCTTGGTTGTTTACATGTTTGTGACGTCGCTGTTTCTGGTTCCCACGACACCCCTGTGTCAACCAGGAACCTGAACCAGAAACATATCCTGTGTGGGGCCAGAAGCAATGTATGTGCATGTATGTAAATGTTATGTTTGTTGTTCTTTTGTTATAATAAACTAGCTGTTGCCCGCGACTACGTCCGCGTGGGCTTTAGCTGAGTAAAGTGTTTGCAAATAAGATAGAGATACTTTTAGCGCATGCGAAAGAGCTTTCATACTAACTTCGAAACCCCCTCTTACTCCCTTAAGGGATGATTTTCGAAAAACTACTTAAACACTTCTTTCATGACTTTCAATGAAGGACCTTCATGCTGAATTTCATTCGAATAACTTCAAAAACGACAAAGTTTCATACTAACATTGCACCCCCCTTTTACCCTCTTAAGGGATGATTTTCGAAAAACTATCCTACATATATTCCATGACTTTTAATGAAGAACCTTCGTACCAAATTTCATTCGAATAACTTCAAAAACGGCAAAGTTTCATACTAACTTTGCACCCCCCTTTTTACCCCTTTAAGGGATGATTTATTAAAAAACTATTTTACACGTGTTTAATAATTATAAATGAAGAATCTTCGTACCAAATTTCATTCGAATAACTTCAAAAACGGCAAAGTTTCATACTAACTTTGAACCCCCATTTTACCCCCTTAAGGGATGAATTTTCAAAAATCCTTTCTTAGTGCTCCCCTACGTTACAAAAGCAACACCTGTGCAAAATTTCAAGTTTCTAACCTTTATAGTTTAGGCCCTGCAACAAACAAACAACCTGAAAGAAAGCCTGTATAAGCAGCCTACGTCCACTGCAAGGCAAAGACCTTGTATCAGAGAGAACTTTATGGGCTTAATCACCAGAGTGGGCACACTCATCGCGGATTGGCGATTTCAAGCTCTATGGGTTGGATAGTCCAACCCGTCACCAATTACCGTTTGGACGGTCCAAACGGTAATTGGTCCAAATTGGACCACTCATAACGGGACACCCTGTATATTCTCGTTCACCGTTAGTGACTGGTATTCATACAACAAGTACACAGGGAAGAGCGGGTTATCGTGCTCTTCCACTATAAAGGGAAATTTCCCGCCTGAAATTTCTCTCGAATGTGGGACCAGTCCTAGAGGTAGAACAGTTCTACCGTTGCGCTACGTAAGATACGCTACAAAGATGAGAGAAGGCAGTAATCTAATTACAAAAACCGGAAAAGAAACAAACAAAAAAAATACATTGTAAACATTTAATCTGGATCAACTTACGGGTGTGGTTTTTTCGGACGAGTCCGACCAGGTTTCGCTCCGATTCGCAGAGCTTAATCATGGTGGACTCGTCCGATAAAACAACACCCGTAAGTTGATCCGGATTAAATGTTTACAATGTGTTGGGCTTACGAAAGTTTTAGTTAAAAAAAAAATGCAAATATTTTTTTCGAAATCTTACCTAAAAGCGGTGGCTTATGTGAGTGCAAGGCACTGGGCACACTGACAATCAGCTTACATGTCGGAACCTCCTTAGTCTCTCCAACTCTCCCAATAATTATTCTCTCATATGGTTGCTTTTGACTGCCAGAGGCAAAGTCACAAAGTGGCTCAAGGTATGTTGTCACTTTCAGCCAGTACCAAGTAGTGAGGTATTCGACGCCCCATTTGGGGAATATCAGATCTTTCACGGCGGCGATATTGCTTGACGCGTTGGTACACCACACCGCTACGAGGGAGTTCTGTGATAGAAGATCTTTCACTGGTATTGAAGCTATGTCTTCGTTGTACATCATGGAGTAACTGTCACAAAAAAACGCAAAGTTAAGAAATGAAAATTATACAGGGTGTTGATTTGTACAGTTAAATCCGATTCAGGGGTGGTTAATTACATGATAGTGAAGCAAAAAAAAAATATAAAAAAAAATTATTTTTAGTGAAAATCACCTAAAATCCCCGGTTTTGCGGCGCCGGGGTGGCGAGCGCGTGGGCGCACTCTCCCGCCCCGCCCCGCGAAACCCCCGCCGGACCCGTCAAGTGCAAACGATAGAAGCTAAGCCATATAACTTTATGATTTTTAGGTGATTTTCACTAAAAAAAAATATTAGTTACCCTGAGTCGGATTAAACTGTACAAATCAACACCCGAGTATATCGAGCGAATGCCAGTGGAAGGGCCGGCAAGGGCCGCCCCAGGCATAGCCACCAGGGTTTGGATGAATCTAGTTGTAGCCGGCAAGATATCGGCTAGACCTAGTATCAGCCACTAGAGTTTGGTTGGACCTAGTTCTAGCCGGAATGATACCGGCTAAACCTAGTTTTACCCGAAAACCATCAGCTTATACATACTAGATTTAACCAAGAGTAATGGCCACCTAGTTCTAACCGGCTAAAACTAGGTGTAGCTGCACTTTAGGTTTTAGCCGTAACATATACAAAAAACCCTCAGTAAAACCTGTATTAGGTTTATCTGCATAGTGAGTTACTCTTTTCTCAAGAAGTGTTGTTTTAGGGCATTTTGGCACTTACTCTGTTTATACACAACAAGATCATTATAACAATTTTGGTAGGTAAATCACTGAAAATGATTGGAAAAATGTACTCCGCTGTACTAGTGTCATGATAGTTATTGTAATGTAAAATTTAAGTAAGACGGTGTAGGAAGTGCAGGTTCCAAAGAAGTGTGCAAGCAGCTGGGAGTGACTGCGTTACCTTAATTTCTGATTGGCAGCTTTGAGTCTTCTAATGTATTTGTTCCACCAGGGTGGGTCTGCCACTAGTAATGGGAACCGCCTGCCTTTCAGCTTCTCACTTTGTTCTTTTACACAGCCGCAGTAGAATCTTGAAAAAGATAAATGGTTTTTTAAATACTACAGTCAAACTAAGCAATTGGCTCTTGTGGGGCCTTACATGTAATAAAAATGTTTGAATAAAACACAAAACCACCTTAATGAAGTCTTGGCTGTACGAGAATTATGAGGGCTCTGACTTCATTGAAGTCAGTTTCATGTTTTACTTAAACATTTTTTTTTAACAATTCTTGGATAATTTTCGATGTACTGAACCGATTTTGATAAAACTTGCACTAGAAGTTTCTCCAGAATGTATCAAATACAGGTTCAGCCAAGCGCGAGAAAATCGTGGATAAAGATACATACTAAATGTATGGGTCAAAGCATTGAATTTAAAAAATCGTAACATTTTTTTATATCAATGAATAAAAAAAAATTTAAATCAGAAATCAAAAATTTATTTCAACGTAAAGAATTTAAATTCTGCTTGTTGAATGTCAATGTACATACAGTTATGTATAATGTTAACAGCGAAAAAATACTCGGCTATGCTTTCATGTAAGTCACTTTTAAGGGGTACAGAGTGCACCAGGGCAAGTTTCGAAAAGTGGTTGAATCTGATACAGGACTTGGAACCTATTTCAGCCCTGTTTAACTTAGGTATGTATCTATCCTCGTAAGGCCCAATATACTAAAAAAAGTATGAAAACAAAATTGTTATTTTCAAGGTCGGGCCTTACAAGGCTATATGAAAACATGTTACATACTGTACATAAAAAGTCACCAATTTGGCACGAACTGAAAGATCATTGAAAGTTAAATTAAGTATTAAAAATATACAGGGTGACCGGTTGTATTAAGGGCCACTACCTGATCTTTTACAGATACCTAATAATAGAGGAATACATTGTAAAGAGACCTCGCCTATTTATTAAAGTTATGTAAGTCTGTATCAAAATGTTAGCTTTAGATATTCTTTAAAAATTACATCATACATTTTTTTCAGTCCGTTAAAATGTTTACCTTGAATTTGGTGGCACCAGAAATTCTTCATTTCTTACAGTGCATTGTAATGGTGTACCAAGACTGTTTCCTCCATTCAACGTTTTGTGATCAAAAACTGTATACTCAAAGAGTTGTTTTGATATGTCTCTAACCTCACTGATATCTGATTTTGTATCCAGATTTGATATT